>CM059042.1:16955905-18197691 GCA_030279155.1 Forsythia viridissima
TCCTAAAAAAACACGTCCAAACTGTTCCCAAACTTGAAAATTCAGGTAAAACTGCCGCGTACAGATTTTATATCGCTCGCACGTGCAAAATTGGCATAATGCAGAATGTTGTATTTGGCCTCGCTTGCACATGCAAAGTTTCTAGCTTGCATTTTTTGCAAGTCGTCTGCTCACACATGCGAAATTTTTCACTGTGATTCTAGCACTTGCAAAAATGTTCAGGCAGCCTGGCAGTCCAGAGAAACACGCATAGCCTTTTATGAAAAAAATTTAAATTGAGATCCGTAAAATGCGTTCAACTCTTGACTTAATAAATTTTTCAATATTATATTATTTGCCTAAGTCCTTGTTCAATATCTAGACAGTAGACACTCTACATTGTACGACCTTTATCTTTGCACTTTTTCTTTGCAATTGTGTTTCGTAAACTTGGAGGTGTTCATAACATGATAAAAACACTAAAAATAAGTAGAAAATATATTCAAAGTAACTAACAATAGTCAAATTATGAATACAAATAAGTATACTTATCATTAAACCTTTTGAAATGTAATCTTAAGTTCTCAACAAGCAGTATTAGTAACATGCCCCAAACTTAGCCCCACACAAGATAAATCTCTAAACGTGTGCAAAAGATCTAAACAAAGGTGTGAATATTAGCTAATCACGATGGTATATATATAAGATTATGTGATCGTGAACTCTCGAGGTCGTGGAATCTCCGTGGTAAACCGGTCCTAGAGAAGTGAAGATTGTAGACTTCGTTGAAGTGTATGACTTAGTACAAGTGAAAAGAAGATGGGTGAAAGAGGTCATTGCTTGAGTGAGGCCGCAATATTGTTAACGAGTATAGGACATGATGAAGTTGTATTCATTCTAAAGGAGACTATTCGAGATGTGTAAACAAAAATCTTACACCTTCAATAGGTTAAACTTTTTTGAGTGGAACCCAAATCTCAGACATAAATCAATATGTTACCTTTAATTTAAAAATGATCTCTTCAGCAACGGTGACATGACATGTTTAGTTAATGTATTATTTAATTTTTATGTGAAATCTATTATTATCTTACAATTTACTATGCCATGACACTAGTGCTTAACACAAGCTAAATACTGTACTTAGGAGATCATTCCTGACTTTTAGTATATATAATTTTCATTAAATTGTTTTTATTATAAAAATAAAAAATAAAATTGACATCACATTGAAAATCTTATGATTTTTTAATTAAAATTGCCTTCTATATATACTTTGTCCTGCCGGCCATATGGTCTCATCAGTCACTCCACAGCGTGCATTGCCATAGAAAGGAGAGCAAACACCACTTACGTACTCTCCATCTTATTCTTATCTTGGACGTACGTCAAATAATTAAAGAACTCTATTCAACAATATAAACATATCATACAATATTATTATATATTCTACAAGTAGGCGTTAATCATTATATATATATTACGAATTCTTCGTGTTAGGTATTGGAAGGTAAAATTCTGAATTTAATCTACACAAAAAGAAACGTGTTTGAATATATTCATGTAAATAAACAAGTTATTTTTTTCTCTAGGTAGCTTTTAGACTATAAATGTGATTTAGAGCATGTTTGTTTTTTTTTTTAAAAGTAATTAAGTAAGTGTTAAAATAAATAAATAAATACAAGAATTACTTTTATAAAAAAGTAAATTTTTATCTAATAAGCAAAAATAAATGGTTCAAAATTACAAGTAGATATATCTTCTTTCAAGAGTAGTGTTTGCATCAGTCTCAGTCAAAAAGCTTTTCCCATCTTTAATAGCCTAAAAAGACTTACAAAGAGCACCAAATAATTTGAATGCAAAGTTTTCGACAAAACTAAAAAAAGCAGTGTTTGAACAAAAAGAAAGGAATAATGGTATAGTACTATTTATGCAACTTCTTTGTAGTATTATACATATTTAACCCATAACGGTATAAAAAGTGACCAGGAGATTTGTGTCAATGGGAAAGCTAGAAAGTAATTTAACGTTGATTTATTAATGTTTTCGAAATGGGTAAAAGATAAAGAATCAAGCATCAAATAGTTAAATCAAGGTCGAACTGGTAGTAAAAAATAAATAAATTGAGTTGAACAGGCAGGGTTCTTGGCTTATTTTAAACACTTACCATTTTTTCAGCTTTTTACATGTATCCAATCGAACCAACTGATTTGATATTTATGTATGTGTTTGTATTTGAAAGTGTGTTATGGATCGCCTTCCAACCTTATCCTAGTTACCATGCGAAAGTGCAATTCAACAATAACCTCTACCGATGACCTGAACTTCATATGTTTGACGATATATATTTCAGCTCAGACTACGAAAATGGCACACAAGATATAGAATTTGGCTTTTTTATTCTTTAGATGTCAATCTTCTAAACTAGATAATTAATGCTTCTATATTATACTCTTAACTTTGTATTTTATTTTTTTGTTTTAGTATACATAAATAGTCTTTCTTATTGTGGTTTCATTTTTTCTTTTTGAAACAAAAAAAGAGATGGTGAGTATTAATAAAGAATTGTCTAGTAAGCACTCTTAACGTGGCTTAAATTCATCATATCTTTTTTAACTTTTAATGACATTAGAAGCCTCTATTAGTTTTTTTATTTTCTTTTGCTTATTTTTAATTTTCTTTTGCTTAAAGTAAAGCACTCCATAATAAAGCAAAATTAAAAGTAATACATGGCATTATCTACTCAAAAGATCTGCTTATATTATATGCTTTTTGATGAGCTTCAAATACGCATCTATGCTCCATGGTCCATGTGGTTAAAGGTAATAAATTGTGTATATAACTATATATATATAGAGAGAGAGAGAGAGGGAGAGAGAGAGTACTAAATAAAATACTTTGGCTGGTCAGAGACTTTAAACATTGAAAGTAACAAGAGAAAAAGTAGTAGTAATTTTGACAGGACAGCCTTCTTAATGCAAAGGTGATGGGAATTACGTACGTACCACAGACTCCTTTTCCTAAAAGTTGTCATTAGTTTATATTATGCAACATTCTATAATTGTCCAGCTTATTTTTCACCAACTTAAAAGCAACTCTATCATGAGAATATAATTAGTGGTATTGGTTCTCATACAAATATCAACTCATAGAGAATGTTCTCTCTTTAACATTTTCTAATTTTTCTTTTTCTCCAGCCAGGAAAATGGGATCATACGATCGATTTTAGGCCGAAGTGAGTGAGACAATTGTTAAGTTTTAAGTTAATAATTAATTTTGTAAAAGACTTATGAATTTTGAATACATACTGTAATTTGGGGATACAATTTGTGAAATTCGCCTTAGGTCCCGAAAATTACAGGACCGACCATGTACATAATAGAGGAATTTTCATGTTTTTCAATATTGTACTTCAAGAACCTTGTGTTGATTATGATTAATTTTAAACCTTAATGTTTTAATTCTAACAAATAAATCAGTATTGTTTACTAACAATCTATTTTCAAGTAATATTCAAAGCGCTACAAATCGAACTCGCAAATATGTCAAAATCAAAGTCAATCAGTACAAGACTTTAAGAAATTCAAGATTCAAAATTCAAGATCGAAGAATAGATTTCTAGATAAAATTGTAAAGGTACTAATTCTTTGATTTTTAGCATTAAATGAATAAAAGTTCAAAAATTAATTTATGCACAAAACCATGTCGATATCACTTGTATAAAATATTTTTATCAAAGCCAAAAATCAAAATTTCAAAACTTTTCAGAAAAACTGAACTAGTCATCCGTCTGTTAACCAATCGACCATTTGGGAACCAGTCGACCGTTTGAACGTCATTTTCCAAAAAATTACTGTTCTAATTTTTACCGTTCCAACGGCTATTTTTGATCGTTTATAGGTCGACCGGTTGGTCATCATTGGACAGAAAGTTTTAAAAATTCATCTCTATAAATACATCTTCATTTATTATCATTCAATAACACTTACAAGAGCATTAATAAAGATAATCACATTGAGAAAATTCATTCAAATTTCATTGCATTTATATCTTCAAAATTATTCATTGAAAAACTTTTTTGATCATATCAAACTTTTGATTCATCATTATCAACAAAGTTTATTTCTAACACTTGAGCTTTTTCATCTATTGTTATTCATTAAAGTGTTAGTCTCTCTTAGTACCAAACTTGTATCTATCATTCATCAAGAGAGAAATAGGTTCTCAGATCTATTTCTTTATATCTTTGGGTCGTAGTGAAATCCCTTGAAAGCTCAATATTGTATAAGGATCGGTGATCCTTGTTTGTAAGTCACCGGATACATTGTAAGGGTTTCGATTGTACTATAAGTCAATCAAGATAGTGGAAATGTCGTACTCGTGTTGGAGGGCTTGGTAACGGGGGACATAGATCATTGGTTGGATCGAACCTCCATAAAAATATTGTTTACACTCTCTCTACCATTTTATTTACTTACATTGTGCTCGTATTTTTAGTTGCTTAATTATATCTCTTAAATTTCTTATTTTGAGATTATTCTACGAAAAAGTTTGAGAAAACCAATTCACCCCTCTCTTGGTTAGTTATTCTTGGGCTATCACCTTGTGTGTACGTCGATCTTATTATTGAGTAATTAGAACTTTTAGAGTCACGTTGGCCTTGGTCTTTGTAGATGAAACTTAACACTTTAATGTTATGTTAGTTTTTGTATTATATATATCCTACTATATATATAAGAGTCTTAATAAAGTTAAAGAAACTAAAATAAATTTCTTAACAAAAGATTTTGAAAATTTCTTTATGAAGCAAGATGAACATATAGTAGATATGATTACTCGTTTTACCGATTTTATAAATGGCCTTAAAGGCTTTAATCGAAAGTTTACTAACAGTGAACTTGTGAGTAAAATGCTTATGTCTCTTTCGAAATATTTGAACTCCTTGTGGATTTTAATAGAGAATACAAACGATGTCAACACTTATCCATTGGAAAAGCTATATAGAACGTTGATGACTTATGAGCTCAACAATGCCGAAACAAATGAGAAAACAAGAAAAAGCAAGGAAGAGATGAAGAAGCCTCCGAAGCGGCAAATTGCCTTAAAATTGACAAACAATGAAGGATCCTCAAATATGAACATGAGTGATGAAGGACTTGATGATCTAATTCTTCTTGTCAAGAAATAGAAAGGGTTACGAAATAATCGGCGATTTCAAAAGAAATAAGACAAAGGTGAAGAGAAAAATAAAAAGATCATTTGCTATGATTGTGACAAACCCGGTCACAAAAGGACCGAATGTCCAAACAAGAAAAAGTTCACCAAAAAGAAAGCACTTCAAGCTACATGGGATAATAGTGATGAAGATGATTTTGAAGAAGAGTTCAAGAAAAAATCGCCAACATGTGCTTCATGGCTATTGAAGATGAGGTAAGTACAAACAACAATGACTCATACAATGATTTATCTACTTCTTATGATAAAATTCTTGAGAAACTTGTTTCAAAATACTCTATCCTTAAAAGTAAACATTCTTTATTGAAAAAGGTAGTTATTAAACTTTTTATAGCACAAAAAGTTTTTGAAAAGAAAAATGATGATCATAAATCTTTGATTAAAGAAAAAATTTTCTTGAAAAAAAAAATGGTTGATTTAACAAGCATTATTCACAAGTTTACCCAATAAAAGAAAAATTTTGAATTAATATTTGGTGAACAAAAATGTGTGTTCAATAAAGGAGGAATTGAATACAAACCCTTCTTGAAACAAAAATCTATTGAAACTATGTTTGTCAAATCATCCAATTTTACTCAACAAAACATAACATGTAGTTTTCGCAAGAAAGTTGGTCTTGTTGCTTTTAATTGTACAACTAAAAGGAGACTATACTTTTAAAAAAAACATAAGTAGATAAAAGAATCCGCAAACACTAACTATCAAAGACCTAAACTTATGTGGGTACCAAAAATCAAAAATTGAAATAGTTTTTCTAGGTACCACGAAAAGTGAAGAGCAATTGGTTCTTGTTCAAAACACATGACCGGTGATCGATCATTGCTATCTAGCATCAAAAGAAATTATGGAGGTCGTGTAACTTTTGGAGACAATGCTAAATAAAATCATAGGCATTGGAAATATTGGTAACAATTCTTCTCATTCCATTGAAAATATTTTATTAGTTGATAATCTTAAACATAACTTGCTTAGTATATGTCAATTATATGATAAATGTTATCTCATTAAATTTGATTCTTCTAAATACCTCATTGAGGATGCTATATCTAAAGAGGTATTGTTCATAGGGAGCCGAAGTAAGGATGTTTACATCATAAATATTGAATTTAAACTTGAAAGAGAAAGAAAATGCCTATCAAGTATAAAAGATGATTCTTGGTTGTGACATAGAAGACTATGTCGTGTTAACATGAACTTACTTTCTAAAATCTCAAAAAATAGCTTTGCAAAAGGTTTGCCAAATATAAAATTTGAGAAAGATAAAATTTATGATGCTTGTCAATTTGAAAAACAAGTAAAGAGTTTTTTTAAACTTACACAACACTCTTCTACTACAAGACCTTTACAACTTCTCCACATGGATTTATTTGGACAATCTAGAACCGCTAGTTTAAGTAGAAAATATTATGCATTTGTTATTGTTGTTGATTTTTCAAGATTTACTTGGGTCATTTTCTTGAATTTAAAGGATGAAGCTTTAAATGCATATAAACATTTTTACAAAAGAGTTCAAAATGAAAATGGTTATACTATTACCACAATAAGGAGTGATCACGGTGAAAAATTTAAAAATATTGCTTTTGATGAGTTTTGTAAATCAAATAAATATGAACATAATTATTCGGCTCATAGAACTCCTCAACAAAATAATGTAGTATAAAGGAAGAATCGAACATTACAAGAAAATAACTCAGACCATGTTGAATGAAAATAATTAACCAAAATATTTTTGGACCGAAGTCGTTAATACTTCATGCTATATTTGGAATAGGGTTTTGGTTAGACGAAAGAAAACCAAAACTCCATATGAGCTTTGAAAAAATAGAATTCCCAATTTCGGATATTTTAAAGTTTTTGGTTGTAAATGCTTTATATTAAACACAAAAGAAAATTTGAGAAAATTTGATCCAAAATTCGATATTGGAATCTTTCTTAGATATTCATCTGCTAGCAAAGCTTATAGAATTGTTAATAAAAGAATTTTAGTAGTTGAAGAATCCATGCATGTTGTTTTTTATGAAACCAACTCTATGAATATGAGAAAAACATTGATGATGAAGATTTAGAAATTTCATTTGAACAACTAAGTGTTAAAATTAAGACAAAGAGAATCCAAATAATGTTGAAAATCAACATGAGGAGAAAACAATCATGCAACAAAATGAAGAAGAACCTCATGAAAAACTTAACACCTCATCCTTACCTAAATAATGGATATTTGTTCTTTCTCATCCAAAAGATCTCATCATCGACGATCCATCCAAATGAGTAAGTACTAGAAACTCTTCTAGAAATTTTCTTAACAATTGTGTTTTACTTTCGCAAATTGAGCCAATTTTTTTTTAAAAAGCTAAGTTTGATGAATTTTGGATTCTAGCTATACAAGATGAACTAAATCAATTTGAAAAAAAATCATGTTTGGAATTTAGTTGCTAGACTAAGTTCACAAATAGTAATTGATACAAAATGAGTTTTTGAAAACAAACGAGATAAAAATGGTATAATTGTGAGTAACAAAGCTATCATAGTGGCTCAAGGTTACAATCAATAAGAATGTATTGATTTCGAAGAAACATTTGCACCGGTTGCTAGATTAGAGTCAATTCGCATGCTTCTTACTTTTGCTTGTCATAAGAATTTCACTATTTTTTAAATAGATGTCAAAAGTGCATTCTTGAATGGAATCATTCAAGGAGAAGTATTTGTTGAGCAACCATCCGATTTTAAAAATCATAAATACCCGGACAAATATTTCAAACTTAGAAAAACCCTTTACGGATTAAAGCAAGCTCCTAGAGCTTGGTATGAAAGATTAAGCAAATTTCTTTTATCAAATGACTTTTTAATGGGTAAAGCGGATACTATACTTTTTATAAAAACCAAAAAGGATGATATGATTGTTGTTCAAATTTATGTTGATGATATTATTTTTTGTGCTACTAATATTTTCTTATGTGAAGAATTTTCTAAATGTATAAGCAGGGAATTTGAGATGAATATGATGGGTGAAATCAAGTTCTTTCTTAGACTTCAAATCAAACAAACTAATGATGGAATATTTATTAGTCAAACCAAGTATATTTTGGATATGTTCAAAAAGTTTGAAATGGAAGAATTAAAGCCAATGAATACCACAATGAGTTCATCAATTAAATTAGATAAAGATGATTAAGGTACTCCCGCTGATATTACCAAATATTGAGGTTTGATCGGATCTCTTCTTTATTTAACCGCTAGTAGGCCCGATATTATGTTTAGTGTATGCTTATGTGCTAGATATCAATCTAATCCTAAGAGTTCTCATCTTAGTGCCGTGAAACGCATTTTTCGTTATTTTAGTAGAACTAGATCCTTAGGTCTTTGGTATCCCAAAGAGACTCATTTTGACTTACTTAGCTATTCGGATGCCGATTGGGTGGGTTGCACAATTGACAGTAAGAGTACTAGCAGAACTTGTCACTTTTTGGGCTTTGCCTTAGTATCAGAGTTTAGTAAGAAACAAAATTACGTTGCTTTGTCAACCGCCGAAGCCGAATACATCCCAGCCGCTAGTTGTTGTGCTCAAATCATATGGATGAAGCAAACTCTTTGTGATTATCACCTATCCTTTGAAAGTGTTCCTATTACGTGCGATAACACTAGTGCCATAAATTTATCTAAAAATCCTGTTTTGCATTCTAGAACCAAACATAATGAGATTAGACATCATTTTCTTCAAGACCATGCACAAAAGGGAGATATAACTTTAGAATTTGTAAATATGGAAAAACAATTGGCCGATATTCTTACAAAACCGCTAGCACTTGAAAGATTTGCCTATATTCAATGAAATCTAGGTATAATCGATGACTATGAAGTATGTGGCTAACTCTTTATGGATGCTATAATTGATTGAAATTTGTATGATAAATGTGGTTTAAAATATTTGACAAAGGACCAAATCAACAAGCTCTATGTTTTTTTCAGCAAAACAGGCCAGACGGACGACCGTTTACTAATCCGGACGTCCGTTTCAGGTCAAATGGACGACTGTTACCTCGTCCGCTTTCTCATCCGTTTGAGCAGAAAGTTTTAAAGTGAAACGTTAGATTCAAACGGACAACCGTTACCTTGTCCGCTTTATCATCCGTTTGAGCAGAAAGTTTTAAAGTGAAATGTTAGATTCAAACGATGAATCGTTTAATTAAAACGGACAACCATTTCATCACATACAGTCGACCGTCAATTCATCCGCTTCATCATCCGTCTAAGCAGAGAGTTTTAAACGAAATGTTAGGTTCAAATGGACGACTATTTGAGCGAACCGATCGACCGTTTCAGCAGAAATCAGGTTTTTAAACTAAGAAAATTTTCAAATTCCTTATTACCCATTTCGCGCGAACCCATGATTTTCTCTCCAAATCTCTCCCTATTCATCAAATCTCTTTCAAATATTTCAAATTTACATTCAAAATTAAAAAACCCATATCAATTCTACACTCAAATCTGCAAAATCCCCAATTTTTGTCCACAAAATCATCCAATTCCATTTCAAACGGACGAACAAAACCCTATGCTCTATAATCCGATTCCACCACCATGCCTCGAGTAAAAATGCCAGCCAAGCGCTCAAGGAGAGAAAGGGCACATTCTCTATCCTTCGAAGACGAGGCAACCCCTATCAAAAATCGGATTGACAAATGCCCAATCCTCATAGGTAAGAATATCGATCTTGGTTCCTTTACTTTTGAGGCCCCCTCATTTCATTTAGAAGATTATTTTGTCGCCATGGGTTGGGTTTCCATTCTCACACTCAATGAAAAAGCTTGTCCCACCATCATGAAATCGTTCTATAAGAAAATGGTTTTCTCTGCAAGGATGTGTATCTCTTGCTTAGTTAGAAATAAACGAATCAAAATCATTCGGGAACTTATTCGGTCTATTCTTGAACTTGAGGACGGTGATATTCGTCTCTTTACTTCAAAAACCATTCCTCATCTTGAAGGTTATGATCTCGTTGAAGCATGATGTCGTGTCACCGGGAAACACTTCGAGGCTTCCGCACGACTCAGTACAAATCAACTAACACTTACATGTCGTGTCTTGCACAATATCATCTCCCATATTATCGTCCCTATGAAAGGTCACATTGATGAAGTAAATCATTACGACGTCTCCCCTCTCGACTCCATATTAATTGGGTGAAAATTTCCATACATTATGCTTAATCATATGGACTCGGTTCTTCGTGGTACTAGGTCTAAGACTTTAGCTTACAGAATGATTCTTACCAAAATCTTTCAACATTTCGAAATCTCTTTCCATGATGCGATCGCCCTTCTTCCTAAACCTACTGACACCATCAATACTCTTACTCTTAAATGCATGAAAATCTTTAAAGAGGATGGGTAATGGGTGGCGATATCTAAAGGATTTGATGATGAGTCGAGACCCTCTACCGTGCCATTTGGGGGTGGCGAATAAATGGATGAAGACGAAGATGATCCTCCGCCGAGACCGAGATCACATAGGCCGTCGTCATCTATCTCCGGCTTCACTTTCACCGAGGACCATTACAATTTACTTAATGGTCGGATCGACTCGCTACAACAATCGGTAGACGGCGTGACATCATTGCTTCAAGCACTTCATTCCCGCCTTGACGCTGTGCTTCCTCCACATCCTCCATCGGAGAACTAGTTTATCTAGTTTCTTTTTTAGTTTTTGTGTTTTTGGAACTAACTTTCATTTATGCCTATGTTTATTTGAACTATGAATGTCGTTACATTTTAGTTTCTATGGTTTAGGTACTAGTTTTAATTGATGTTTATTCTTGTTGGAACTATGATTTTAAGTTTATCAATGAATTGCATATTTTGTTTCATTTAGGGAAAATTTGTTTATTTCACCTTAATGTTTCGATTCTATTTTTTTTTTTTTTATGTCAAAAGGGGAAAAATACATGTGAGATGTGATGAAATGTGATGAAAATTTGACAAACGTGTCAAATTGATATACGATGAAATTGATATGTGATGGGATCAAATATAATCCAATGTTACAAATTTATCAAACTATGCTTACTTGATAAATAAAGGAGAAATATATGTGCTTTATTTTATCTTATTATTCATTATATTCTCAACTACACATCACATTGTTTGTCATAATCAAAAAGGGGGAAATTGTTGACCTATGGTTAAGTTTAAACCTTAATGTTTTGATTATAACAAACAAATCAGTATTGTTTACTAAAAATCTATTTTCAAGTAATATTCAAAGCGCTACAAATCGAATTCGCAAACATGTCAAGATCAAAGTCAATCAATACAAGAGTTCAAAAAATTCAAGATTCGAAGTTCAAGATTGAACCATAGATTTATAGATAAAATTGTAAATGTACTAATTCTTTGATTTTTAGCATTAAATGAATGAAAGCTCAAAAATAATTTATGCACAAAACCATGTTGACATCATTTGCATAAAATATTTTTATCAAAGCCAAAAATCAATTTTTCAAAACTTTTCAGAAAAACTGAACTGGTCATCCGTCTATGAACCGTTTGTGAAGAACCGGTCGACTGTTTGGGAACTGGTCGACCGTTTGAACATCATTTTCTAAAAAATGACCGTTCTGATTTTTACCTTTCCAACGACTATTTCTGACCGTCTGACTTATAGGTCGATCGGTTGGTCATCCAGTTGGACAGAAAGTTTTGAAAATTCATCTCTATAAATACATATTCATTTATTATCATTCAATAACACTTACAAGAGCATTAATAGAGATAATCACATTGAGAAAATTCATTCAAGCTTCATTGCATTTATATTTTCAAAATAATTCATTGAAAAACTTTGTTTGATCAAATCAAACTTTTGATTCATCATTATCAACAAAGTTTATTTCTAACACTTGAACTTTTTTATCTATTGCTATTCATTAAAGTGTTAGTCACTCTTAGTATCAAACTTGTATCTATCATTCATCAAGAGAGAAATACATTTTCAAATATATTTCTTTATATCATTGGGTCGTATTGAGGTCTCTTGAAAGTTCAATATTGTATAAGGATCGAGGCTTATTGTTTGTAAGTCACTGGATACATTGTAAGGGTTTCGATTGCACTATAAGTCAATCAAGATAGTGGAAAGGCCGTGCTCGTGTTGGAGAGTTTGATAACGGGGGACGTAGATCATTGGTTGGATCGAACCTGCATAAAAATATCGTTTGTACTCTCTCTATCATTTTATTTACTTACATTGTGCTCGTATTTTTAATTGCTTAATTTATATCTCTTAAATTTCTTATTTTGAGATTATTCTACGAAAAAATTTGAGAAAATCAATTCACCCCCTCTTAATTAGTTATTCTTGGACTATTACCTTGTGTGTACGCCGATCTTATTATCAAGTAATTAGAACTTTTAGAGTCACGTTGACCTTGGTCTTTGTAGATGAAACTTAACACTTTAATGTTGTGTTAATTTTTGTATTATATATATCCTATTTTATATATATAAGAGTCTTAACTTTTTACAATAGATTTTTCGTCCAAAATAATGCGTTTTAGTATTGAACACAGCAGCAATTTTTGATTTTTTTTTTTTTTTTTTTTTAAAGTACTTTGGTTTTGGTTTGTCAAGTTACTTTACAAACCAAAGCCAAGCAAAAGCCCATTTTGGTAAGCCACAATTTTAAACTTTTTTTTTTATTAAGATTAGTGACTCGACAAATCAAGGCCAACCCCAGCAAAATGGGCTTTTTGACAATATGAATTTTTTTTTTAAAAAAAAGATTGGAAAGTAATTATACTTTTTTTTTCTTTTAACATTCGTCCATATTTTTATTCAATTTTTTACCCTTTTTTTATTTGATCTTTAATTCATTTTTCTCTTTTTTTCATTTTTTTCATTTTTTCTTTCTTTCTTCAATCTCAATCCAAACAAATTTAATTTGTTTTCCTTAATTTTGTCGAGCAACTCGATATAAAGGCCAATTTTTTTTTTTGTCGAGCAACTCGATACTGTCAAATACCAATTTTTTTTTGGTCAAGCAGCTCCAAATACCAAAAAAAAATTTCCTTAGTTTTGTCGAACAGCTTGACAAAGGCCATTTTTTTGTCGAGCAACTCAACATTGTTCATATACCATTTTTTTTTTGTCGAGTAGCTCGACACTACCCACATACTAAATTTGTTTTTGTTGAGCGGGCAAATAAGAGTCCCATTTGTCGAATTACTCGACAAAGTCAATTTATTTTTTGTTGAGCAGCTCGACACTGCCCAATTTTTTTTTTTTTTTTGAGATTAGAAAGCCAAGCAATGCCCATTTTGAGAATTATATATTTTTTTCCTTATTTTTTTCTTTTACTATTCACATATTCGTCTATATTTTAATTCAATTTTTTACCATTTTTTTTATTTGATCTTATAAGCAAATTGTACACAATTTTTTTCTCCTTTTTTCATTTTTTTCTTTTTTGAGCAGCTCGACATTGCCTATATACCATTTTTTTTTGTCGAGTAGCTCCACCATACCAATTTTTTTTTTTTGTTGAACAGACAAATAAGAGTCCAATAATTAAACAGTGAAAGCTTAAAAAAATAAATAAACAATAAGAGGAAAAATAAAAAAATTAAATTAAATCTTTGTCGAGTAACTTGACAAAGATTTTGTCGAGTTACAAAAAAAGAAAAAAAAATTAAATCTTTGTTGGGTTACAATAAAAAAAAAATTAAAACTTTGGCGAGTAACTCGACAAAGTCTCTTTTGATTTTTTTTTTGGTGCACAATTTTTTTTTTTGGGGTGCTTGCAACTCGACTAGCACAAGAAAATAAATTTTTTTTTTTTTTTGCAGTTCGACAAGTACAAGAATGTAATTATTTATTTAATTTTTTGTTATTGTTACACATGCCATAAAGGCTTTGGCCTATTTGGATTTTTTTTTTTTTTTTTTAAATTGTGGTGTGTGGGCTTTAGTCTATTTCTTACTTTTTTTATTTCTTATTTATTATTTATTGTGGTGTGTGCCAATCATTAGCCAACAAATTTTTTTTCTTTTTTTTTTCTTCTTATTTTTTGTCTTTTACACTTTTTTATTCAATTTTTTACTAATCTTTTTTTATTTTATCTTATAAGAAAATTGTACACAATTGGATCCAGTTCACTTTTGCTGAATTATTTATTACAGATTATTCTAAATAAATGCTATTATTTTTTCTCCTTAATTTTTTTTCCTTATTTTGTTTTTACTATTCACACATTTGTCCATATTTTTATTCAAATTTTCACCTTTTTTTTTATTTGATGTTATAAGCAAATTATACACAATTCTTTAATATTTGGCTTTTGGATCATTAGTAAAAAAATTGAAAAAGTTGGAGCCGAGTTTGAAGAAGGAGGGTTTGGTCCAATTCAAATTCTCGAAATGACGCAATTCCATAAAAATATAAAAATGGTCACTTTACCATATCATTTTACCAACATCCAAATATCATTTACGAATCTTAATTATTTAATTTTTTTTATACAAGTTATGTGTTTATTTGGATATGTTTTTCTTAATAGAATTTCAACTTAATTAATTGTATTAAATAGTACGTTCAAAAATATGTTTTTCATATTTATTATTTACGTATTATACATTAAAATTTTTTTACACTGAATTTTTTTGTACACAATGCCTACGTACAACGCATGTATAAAAAACTAGTATATATATAATTTGAGATCTTCTCCATGAAATTAAGTATATATGATGCACTGCTCGGCCTCTCAAGGCAAAAGTCGCTGTTTTATAACTTGATAATGCTTATAATTGATGTTAGAGGGATATGAACTCAATAATATTGAATTATTGATCATGATCAAGTTTAATTTAATTACAGTATTGAGCTAGAGCTGATCTTGTCGAAATTCTAACTCAATCAAATACTTAATTTCAAGTAATACTTTTATCGACTCACCACGTCAAGTGTATTAGATTTGTAAACTGTAGTGCACCACAGATTGGATTTAGCAACTCCAAGAACTCCAAATAAATACATTTTCAAAGTTCCAATAATTCTAAAGTTTGCTTTAATTTCATTGCTTTTGTGTGGCACCAAAGTTATAAGGCCCTGAAGCTCTTTGTAAATGCTTCCACAGCTCAGGCTAGTGCGTGTTTCGGTGTTTGGTTTAGATTAAAAGTAAGTCTAAATATGATATAAAAATGAAAATAAGTAACTTATATATAGTTTAACTTTAACCGGCAAAAATTTATATACTTTAAAATTTACTTATTTACTAATAAGTAATTTTTTAAGCTTAGCCAAACATGCACCAAGAGGAATAATAAAAAGTAAGAGTTCAGGACGAACAAGTCCAGCGTCTCATAATAACTTGGGTGATCAAATTGAAATAAAATGAAGTTGAATGACCAACACGAAACAAATCTCTAAGTTGAATGATTTCCATTAAAAATTGGACTTCTTACACAATTAGGCCCATTTAATATTAAAATTCTGAAAATACTATACATTTATCATAATTCTCAAATTACTGGAATTCATCAAAAATAAAACAAAAAATATCAAAAATAAAACAAAAAATATTGCTGCTCAAAAACGTGAAATTAGGTTACCCAAACAAAAACATGAAATTGCAAAATAACAAAAATATCAAAAGAACGCCCAAATGAATTCAAATTTGTTTCGAACTCTATGAATTCATATCAAATTGATTTTCTGCGATTCAATTCGTGTTCGAACATTCAGCTGGAATAGGAAATTTCGTCAAAACATTCATCCGATTCAATCAGTATTCAAAGCTTGGTTGGGAAGACGAAATTTCTTCAAATCAATTCTGCGGTGCAATTTGTGTTTGAAGCTTGGTGTGAAAGAGGAATTTCTTCAAATCAAGCAACTGTAATATTCAAAATCAAGGTGCAATCTACGGTTCAATGATTTTAATCAAATTATTAAATTTCAGAAATAATTGTGTTATATGTTGTTAATATTTGATTTTGTAATTTCAAATTCGAATTATGATATTCAAAATTGTGTAATCTGATATCCAAATTTCAACTGTGTTACAATTTTTTTTTTTTTTGTAATTATGAATACAGCCGTGGATGACATTCAGGTATTCATCAGTTGCGATGGGTATACAGTAGGCATTCTTCTTCTAATGAGGTGTACATATGCTGTACTGGTTGATATGATTTTGTTAGAATTAATGTTTGATAGAAGTACAGAAAGTGTATCTATACAGTATGAAGTAGATTAAAATATGGCACCTGTTAGGATTACAAATGACAACTCTGTCATATTCTACATAGAGCTGAAGCGAAAGGATGAAAAAGTTACAACATATCCATTGCATATTGAGGTTATACCACTGCCAAAAGAATTAACAAATGTTTGTTCATCTCAGACCGGTAATTTTGAAGGTAATGATATTATTATTCGAATGAAGCTTAGCGAAACTTATAATAATATAGGGCGAGATGCTAAATCAATTCCGAGCATTGAGAAATTTGCTTGAATTGTAAACAACACATTACTGGAGTTGGAAGAAAATGATGTAGATCAAGAGAATGATGTGGTAATGCACCCTGCAATTGAATATATTGTCGTTGATTGGATATTTAGAAACAAGAAATTGTTGTGCATGACCATAGCATTGTATGCTATTGAGAATAATTTTCAGTTCATGGTGTACAAATCGGACAAGCAAGAGTATGTACTCAAGTGTGTTGATGAAAATTGCAAGTGGCGTTTTAGAGCATCCAAGGTAGGCAAAACTGACATGTTCAAGATACAATATATTCGTTATGATCATAGTTGTTCGTTGGATGTTATTTTGAAAGATCATAGACAAGCAAAAAGTGCATTAATAGCAGATTGTATCAAATATAAGTATACGTCTGCTAAGACTATTTACACACCTATGGACATTATGCATGACATGGCTAAGATATATGGACTTTATTTCACTTATAGAAAGGTTTGGAGAGCTCGTGAGCATGCGTTGGAGATGGTAATGGGTGATCCCGAGTTGTCATATAGTAAGTTCCCACTATTTCTTCACATGCTACAAGAAATGAATCCGGGCACATTTATACGGATTGAAGTTAATGAATATAATCAGTTCAAATATGTTTTTATGGCAATGGGAGCATGTATACGAGGGTGGAGACATTGCAAGTATGTAGTTGTTGTTGATGGTACATTTCTCACAGGTCGTTACGGTGGTACTCTTTTCACAGCTTGCACTCAAGATGCAAATAATGGTATATATATATACTTCTATTTGGTGTTGGTGATTCAGAGAACAACAACTCATGGTTGTGGTTCCTAAGAATGTTTAAGAAAGCTTATGGTGAAAGATAACACATGTGTATTATATCATACAGGCACCCAAGTGTAGAATATGCCATTAAGATTGTATATCCAACTGCAATGCACGGTGTGTGTGCATACCACCTTCTACAAAATCTGAAGAAAACCTATAGTAAAAATGCAAAAAACATTACAAAACCTTTCAATGCAGCAGTTAGAGCATATACTGTTCCAGAATTTGATTACCATATGAAGCATCTCGATCAACTAAACAAGGAGATCCGCACATATCTCGTAAGTATAAATCATTAACTTATAAATAGTTTTTTACATATATTATATTCAGTATTTTTTAAAATTAACTTACTACTACTTTTCAGGAAGGTGTAGGCCATGAAAAATGGTTAAAAGCACATATGCCAAATAATAGGTTTACAACTATGACCTCAAACATCGTAGAGTCGGTAAATGCAACCACCAAAGCTTTAAAGAGTTACCCTATTGATTATTTGTTCGAATCGTTGAGATATATATTACAAAGTTGGTTTCACAGTAAAGCACAATCTACATTTACAAGACTCGCTAGCAATCAAGAGAAAGTATTGAGATCAAATTTCGCAATTCACTGAAACTGAAGGTAATATAGCAAACTTCAACAGTTATATGATTTAAATTTTTATTTAATGATCCAAATACATATTTTGTGCTTACTCATGTTGTCTTTGTATTATATGTTTTACACATTGCTTTTTTTTTTTTTGTAGGTCTTGCCATCAAGTGATGTTTTATACCACGTAAGTGACGAAAATACACAACATTTAGTTGACATGGAGAGACAAACATGTACTTGCAACATGTTTCATGTAGATGGGATTCCATGTCTATATGCATTGTCGGTTATTGGAAATAATGTGCTACAAACGTATCACCATTGTTCATATTACCACACAAAGGAAGCCTACATTTCTACGTATGAAGGGAACATTGTGCCCCTTGAAGATCGTGACCATTGGACCATGCCAAATAACTTGGAAACAATTGTGATTGTTGCTCCAAATCCAAAAAGACAAGCAGGAAGACCTAGAGAAAAGAGGATTCGGTCAATAAATCTACAAAATGTGGATGGTGCATGGGTTACGGGCATACTAAAAGGACTTGCAAACAAAGAACTGAAAACTTGTAACTTGCATATTGAATTGCAAAACAATATTTTATTCTATGTCTATGATAGCGTTATTTTTCATAGATAAAAACATTTATCATAGTTATACTTTGTATTGCTGGATTGGTATACATTCTCAATTTTCATTTGTATTGCTGGATTTT
Source organism: Forsythia viridissima (assembly GCA_030279155.1). Taxonomy (NCBI): domain Eukaryota; kingdom Viridiplantae; phylum Streptophyta; class Magnoliopsida; order Lamiales; family Oleaceae; genus Forsythia; species Forsythia viridissima. Next base: position 16,974,748 of record CM059042.1, read on the forward strand.
GTGTTTTCTTGCTGATAGTTATACTTTGTATTGATGGATTTTGGTTGAAGATACATGTGTTTTCATTTGTACTCAAATTGCTGGCTTGATAGGTTGAATTTTTGTTGAATATATATTTGTAGATTCTTGCTAATTCAGTAGTTTTAGCATGTGATAAGGGAAGAAACTTTATATATGTTCTACTAAATCTACCAACTAGATCATCATCTTTTACTGATGGTTGATTGAGTTGGTCTCAATTCTCTTTTATCAACTTTTACTGATAGTTGATTGAGTTGGTCTCAATTAACTTGGATATATATGTTATGAATGTTTAGTTTTCTTTTCAAATTATGGATATCAAAATGATGTGATGAATGAGCAGTTTAATGCTTTGGAGGCAAATATGGAAACATGTGGTGCTCGAGTTAGCTCTGTAGTACATGCACATAATGTTATTAAAAAAGAAAAAGACAAAAAAAGCCTGCCCATGAAAACGAGTTAGCTCTGTAGACCATGCACGTAACACAGTTGAAAGCATTCTTCACCAACTTCAAATGAGCATTAGTCCCTACCCTCTAGCATTCAATTTACATGATTAATTTCACTCTCTATTAAACTTATATCCGACCATCAAACGACATTAACAACTAAAAATCTGTAAACAAAAACAATAAAAAAGAACAAATTCATCTAATTGAACAGCCAAACAAAAGTTAAAGGCTTTACAAAAACAAAATATGCCATGACTTGCTTCACTACTTCTATTCAAAGTCTAATTATCACTACTACCATTTCAAATCTAACTATCACTAGTCATTTGACGTCTAAGTACGTCAACTAAAGTGCTGGTATCATATATATTCCATTCATCAAAAAAATTTACAAAATTTGCAGAACAATCTTCATATCTTCACTTGATTTTCTCCAATTTTCTTGATTGTCCAACTTTTCTTGGCACAAGATCAGGATCTATTTGATAACCGCTAGATCGTTTTTTCATACCATACTTGAATAACTGAGATGCAATATGGATCATAGCAACTGACGCATCAAAACTATCATCCATTGCTTGAACATTCTGGTTAATCCAAGCACGAGCAGTCTCGATAACAAAATTCCACAATCATGACTACAAAACAAAAAAAAAATTGTTTAAATTATGTGTTATGATATGTCAAATGTGATTTTATATATAGAATTATATGATGAAAAAACATAAGTCATAATATGAAACTTACCTGTTAGTTTGTTGAGGTGTGCCTTCAACAATGTTAACAGCTAGCGGTGGGACACCAACACCACCATTCACATCATGTTTCCAAGCATCAACTTTCACCATCAAATATGGGAGAACATACAAAAAAGCCTGGACATCTTGAATCACAATTCTGTCCGTTACACTTGCTTTTACTAAGTTGTAAATGTTTAGAACCTTTTTGTTAATATCAAAATGGCCAAGCAGCTAATGGGCATGTGAATGCATCATAACTGGGATGAGAATATGGTGTACATCCCACCATCCAGTGTTGCAGTGCATGTACTCTCCCATTGCATATGCGATGAAGGATTTATAATTGTTAATAGCATTAAAATCATACAAAAATGGGTAAATACCCTTGACCATGGTTGAGAAAAAATTGTCTGTGGTAGTAATGTTTATAGTTATAGCTTTACTGAACTTCAGCATTTTTCAGAAATAGTAGAAACATACGTCGATATGCTGCAAGATAGAGAGTTATACGTGACTTAACACATTAAATAAAATAATAGCACTAATGTTATGTATAAAGTGATAAATAATGTATCTCCAAGTGAAGAATCATTTGATCGAAGCTCATGCCACCAAGTTTTGTTGTCTATTTCGTACGGTCCAAATTGAAATGGAGGTGAGATCTTGTCTTTTTTCACTGTGAACTTCCTCTGCTGCATAAAATAAAAATATTAATGCATTGAAATGGTTTATCTCAACAAATGAAGTAGAAAATAAATAAGCATGTCAAAACTTACACTTGAGCAGACTTGTATCTATCGTGAAACCATTCTTCAAAGCAAGTGATGTCAGCATCATCAGGAGGGTTGAATGTTTCCTTAAACGCATAAATGCTGAATCGAGAATTTCGACTGGAACCTCTTGTTGGTTTAATTTGAGCATTAGTATTGTCCAACCCTACTTCAACAATCTGCATATGTGTAAAAACACTATCAGATAAGAGAATTTAAAATAGAAAATGATTGTACATCATATTTGAAACTAAGAAAAACGTGCCTATGTCCCTGACTTTTCTTTGACATCACTTGCAACCTTGATAGCTTGGTCATATACCTCTTAATTTCTCTTAATAGCACTTTTAACAACTTCATCAACTTGTTTGAAAGCTTCTTCGGTATCTAATAATTCATCATCTCCCATGTCAAAAGAAGGAATGGCATTCTTACCTCTCGACTTAACAACAACCTTGTAATGGTCAACATAAATATTAATATTTGTTAGCAAAAATAAAAAAATAAATGTTGACAGTAACATAACTCATACCTTAGTCTCCGACGGTCTTATATCGCTAGCAAATTGAACATCAGACTCTACCACATTTGACTTCTCAAATAACTTCTCTCTTAACTTATCCATAAATGCATCAATCTTTGCTTCCAAACTAAATTGCAGAGCACTGAAATCAGACTTCAGTTCTAGCTGTTGTAACATTATTCTATCCTGGTTCAACTGAAGTATATTGACTTGTTTTTAAAGTTGTTGAATTAAACAGCTATGTGGGATCTGTGGAAAATGCAACAAAAATAATGTTCAGCTACAGTAAAATAACTTAGCATTGTAATTTGCTAAAATATATATTTTCAAATCTCTTTCTCATTGACTTTAGAGCTATTTGGATGATTGCTAGTCTGGGGTGATTTCAATCGATTAACAGGGTGATCAACAAAATCAGAATCGTCATTATGAAATGGGTAAACATGATGCCTTCTGGACACAACTACAAAATATGTTGACTCTTTCTCCTCCTTCGTCGGCTCAAGTCTAGTAACTTCTACCTGTAAAAAATAAAAACAACAAAACAATTATAAGTAATCAATATTAATAAAAGTTTAAAAACACAAACATAATAAATTCAAAAAACATTATATTGTCATACATTAGGACTGTCTAATGTTATGGTATGCCACAAAGAAGACTTCCCGTGAATATCAGTTTTCCAATTCAAAATGCGAGCTGTGATTGACAAATCCTTTTACAAACTACCCAACTAAAGATGGAATTAACTCATATATCCAAATTTGGAATGCCATGGGGAAACCATATAATTTGTACATGGCTAATCCTTTCAATTTGCCCTCCAAAGCAGGACCCTTAGACAAAAGCAACCTTCAAATGGCTAAATGTCATTGTATAGAGCTCCTGACCCATGAAAACTTATCTAGATCAAATGAATCAATGACTGTCACCAAGTTTTCTGGATTCACTTGGTTCTCGTACCCTGATTCTAAAAATAATTATAACCATATGAAAATGTGTACTTACGCCTATTGAGTGCTTCATACTTGAAAAGTAATTCACATTAACATGTAGTACTGAATCAACAAATCTCAGAGTATTGCACACCAACAAATTTCCTAATTTTAGAAGCATAAAAAACCTAGTTTCAGAAGCATCTACGGTGCATTTCACTTTTCATAAGTAAATAAGAAACAAACAAACACTGAATGCAAAAAATTCAACCAAGTGTCAATAAAAATGCATACATTTCGAAATCCCTAAAAAAGTCCAAAAAAAAAAAATCATGAAAAAATACAAAAACTGAAAACCCTAATTATTACTCAACCAAGAAGCATATACAGTGCATTTCACTTTTCATAAGGGAATGCGAAAAAAATAACAAACACTAAAGGCAAAAAATTCATCAAAATGTCAAAAAAATCATGAAAATATAAAAAAATCCGCAAACCCTAATTATTACTCACCCGTGGTTCATGTGTTTTATTTTTTTGTTTCTTCTTTGAAGTGGATGTTAGATCCACTGTATGTATCATCCTTTCGCTTTTATTTCACTCTTTAGTGCATTTTTTGTCCAATAAAAGCTTCAAGCGGCTATGGCTCACGGTAACTTCAGCTATGAACAAAACATCCTTGTTCGCTGAGCGAGTTGTTCGACGATTGGGTGTCTCCATTTGTGGCCAGATTATGAATGAAAGAGGTGAATACTTACAAAAGACTATTTGAATACGATTTGAAGAGGTTTGAGATCGGAAATTTGGGGGGAGAGAGAATTGCCTTTTTGGTTGAGGAAATTGCCTTTTTGGTATAGTAATAGTGGGTCAAAATCGGATGACTAATTGTAACAAGAAAATAGTGGGCTGAAAATCATGTATTTGGGTCCAATAATTGCACTTTTATAATTTTCTATTTTACTGTTATTTACAGTATTTTCTAAATAAAAAAAATAAAAAGTAAAAATATAAATATAAAATTAAAAGGGGTAGCTGATGTAATTTTCTCATAAAAATTTCCAACAGGTAAGAGTTTGAAAACATTAGGTCTTGGGCTGGGCTTTGAGCCCAATGATTTTTATTAACCCAGCAAAAGATAAATACAGTTTTCCACAAGTTTCATTTAGCGACCGGGTTAGAAGGTCTGTATGTTTGTCACCCAAAGTCCCAAACTGCATTCCAAAAGGCAAAATTACTTCCCATTTTACTTGCATTCACACCCGATTGGATTGGATTGGATTGGATTCGTTCGTCTGCGCAAACATCACATATCTGTTTCACTCCACGGCGGCGGCGAACCACCATTGACGCTGAGAGGTGCGCTCTCTCTTCTCTATTTCCCGTTCTTCTTCCTCCCCAAAACCCTAGCTGGCTTAGCCTACCCCAGCCGACTCTATCATGGCAGAGTGTTACCTTACTCTTCATAAATACATATCAACCATTTTAAATTGAATTGCATCTTTTTGGAACGATTGAATTTTTTTTTTTTTTTTTTTTTTTTTTTTTCCATGTAATTTACTTAGCTAGGGTAATCAAAAGGGTAATTGTGTATTTTTTCTTTAAATTTTGTTTAGCAGTGGCGCTTCATGAAATTGGAGCACAATGGCTGGCTATTTAGGAAAAGGAGTCCCCACGAATGGGTCTGTCTACGTTTGTAACTTGCCTTTTGGTACCGATGAGAATATGTTAGCTGAACACTTTGGTACCATTGGCTTGCTAAAGGTACGGGTTTCATTGGGTATTGTTTGTAATTTCACTTACACTAGTTATCGTCTTGCCAGTAAGTGGTTTGTGAATTTCCATTATTTTGCTTAGTCTGCATGGCCTTCCGTGCCTGCACGTGTGTTTTTATATACATCTATGTAATTGTGTGAGTCTGTTTAAGTATATTTTATATTTGTATTTGTTAATAAAAATGTCACGTATCTCTTAATGCTTGTGGGTTTATGTGCAAGTTCCCTTTTTAGCTATAAATGGCTTGTGCGCCTAATGATTATTAATATATCTTAATGTAATAGATCTAAATATGTGAGTGTTTACACATGTTGCAGCATCTGTATTGTACACGTGTGTGTCATTTTGGTAATAGCTTTTAGGAACTCAAGTTACATCTGCTCTGCAGAAAGACAAACGAACTGGGAGTCCCAAGATATGGTTATATCGTGACAAAGTGACGAATGAGCCCAAAGGAGATGCTACAGTCACATATGAGGATCCACATGCTGCATTAGCTGCTGTTGAATGGTTCAACAATAAAGATTTTCATGGAGCCACAATTGGAGTCTTTCTTGCAGAGTCAAAGAGCAAAGGTGACTCAGGGAATCAAGCTGGCGATCAAATTCTTGGCAGTGATCTTAGTGGGCTGGAGGAAGAAGCTAGGGATGTGAATGATGAGGTTGGAAGAGGTAAAGGGCTAGGCGATGCTTCAGGGAAGCCATGGCAACAAGAGGGAGATTGGCTATGTCCGAATACAAGGTCTGTGATATGATTATTGGTGAGCTGCTCTTCTTGCTCTTTTGTACTCTTTACTGATCTTTTCATGATTCACCTAAAATTGGGCTATGCAATTGGTTTCTTATACATTAATGTTGGAAGCAGCTGTTCCAATGTAAACTTTGCGTTCCGAGGTGCGTGCAACCGTTGTGGAACTGCCCGTCCTGCTGGTGCCTCCGGTGGTGGTCCGGGCGGTGGTGGTCGAGGAAAGGGCCGTGGTGGCCAGGATTTGGCAGGCCATACTCGTGCAGCTGGTGCTGCCGGTGCTGCTGGTGGAGGGCTTTTTGGTCCTAATGATTGGCCGTGTCCAATGTAAGAACATACATAGCTTTGCTATTTTACCTTTTGTTTTGGGCAAATATTAATTTTTTCTGATTCACATAGTTTTTATGAGGTTGAAAGTATTTAATATGTTTTTCATGCTATATTAGTGGGTGCTTAGGTGTTGAATATTACCTTTTCTGCTGTAGTTTATTACACATGGAAATAGACCAAAGTATATTCCAGGTTTGTCTTTTCTCCAATTTCACTGGATCGAAAGTGTTCAACCATTTCTGAATTGGACAATGCAGATGCAGTGGGTGTTAATTCCCTTTAGTTTTGCTATTTCTTAGATCAACACAGAAAATTATGTTTAGTGTTTTTTACAATTTTTTAATTGCATTTGATGTGAGTATTTGCTATCTGATTGCCACAAGACTTCCTTTACAGGTTGAACATCGGCCTAATATTGAAGTTATGAAGTATTATTTGAAGATTGCAATATAATACATCAGGATTAGATGTAGACCCAAGTAAGGAGAAGTTATGATGAATCAAAATGAAAACTGTCGAGACAAAAAGTTAGAGGACATTGTCTATGGATGGCTGTAGTTAAATATTGATGTATATGTTTAGTGCCTGAGCTACCAACAATTTTCTCCCAGTTTAGGCATGAAGTTATCATCTCTGTCTGTGGTCAACAATTATAGGTTTATTGCCTAATATTGAAGTTATGAAGTATTATTTGAAGATAGAAATATGATGTATCACGAATAGATGTAGACCCGTCACCCAAGTTAAGAGAAGTTTTAATGAATCAAAATGTAAACCGTTGAGACAAAGTTAGAGGACATTGTCTATGGATGACTTCAATTAAATGTTGATGTATATGTTTAGTGCCTGATCTACCAACAATTTTCTCCCAGTTTAGGCATGAATTTACCATCCTTGGCGGTTGCTCAACAATTTTATTGTTTGCTTTCAGGACTTTTCAGTCATTGCTGAAAAAGATCTTCTTCCTGCATTAGGTTATGACATTGTTTTTTAGGTTTTCTCCATGCAATATTATGACTAATTTGCTGGGAAAATGTTATTCCAAGATGTATGCAATTCAATGCAGCGCAAGCGTCAAGAATAAAGAACAACACCTTAATCTAGTCTTGTTGATTCCGTAGAATGCCAAGAAAAGATCGAAATTGGAGAAATCCAATAATTTATATTTATTTATCAAAAACAACCTAAAGATGACATAGACTTAACTTTAGTTTAAACAGTAAAAGTTAAAACCCTAACCTAACAGAAGGGAAAAGACATAATTGACCTTAACTAAATAAACAATTAAAAAGCATAAAATAAAAATAAAAATAAAGAAAAGTCATCAAAGTTAATGCTTCTGGATTGCATCATTCTCTCCGGGACAAAGAAGATTCGCCCTTGAATCATACGTCATATCTTCATCCAATGTCTTGCCAAAATACCTGTTTAGTTGTAAACTCAAGGTCTGGATCTGTAAAATCATATACATCTAGTTCCATGGGTCCTTCCCTATTTTGTGGCTCAACATGGTAGTGGTCACCAGAGGCATGTCTGCCAATACAAAAGGGACGTTTCCAGCCAAGAATAATTTTGGGAATGTTGCTGCACAATTATGGCTCTTGGAAAACAATTCCATCTAATATGTTTCTCTTTCCCAAATTGTTTAGGAGATCGTTCGGGTTTGTTCCTCCCATTAATCCAACCAACGTAGTTAGCTTCAATCCAACAGATTTAGCAACTTCTATTTGACTCCCTTGCTCAATCCAATCAACATGGTCGTGATATACTCCAACTTCAAAATGTAATTCAGGCAACCACTTTTCATTGGGTCAAATTGAAGTTTCATCTTTGACACAACACTTGTAAAAATTGTGAGAGCATTAATAATTTGGATTGTTGGAAAAGGGCTTTCAATTGGCCTTAAATCCAAACACTAGTTATTATTGCTAAGAACGAGCCTATCATCCTCAGTGACAACCTCCTCATAGTAACCTGCGATAATGTCATAACTATCATCATCTCAATCATCCATCATGTGTTCCTATAGAATCTCTGCATAGCCATTGTTATTGAAAATGGGCGGACCATCATCACTTTCACAATAATCAACCCAAATTGGGATTAAACTGAGCAAAAAGATCGGTGTTGAATTCCATCTCAAACCGTCAACTGTTGGTGGATTGTGCCACCCTTGCCTGGGGGCTGCTCCTCTAGCCGCCACACCTGTAGCGAAATTCCATACAGTCCTTCATCAGAACCCTTTGACTGGCCAGGCGGGGATTGCCTGCTGAGGCTTCTTAACGCACTCAACATGAATTCTTGCTAGGCCAGTAGAGTGAAGATTTGTTTCGTCAACACGTCCATTTGTTGTTGCAACCTTGTGATCTCTTCCTGTCGCTGAATCTCTTCCAAAAGAGATTCATAACCTGCTGACGTGGTCTCGATAGTATCGTTAGGAGCGTGGCGTTGGCTTTGATACCAACTGATGTGTCAAGAATAAAGAAAAATACCTTAAACTAGTTTGGTTGATTCTGCTGAATGTTGAGAAAAGATCAAAATTGGAGAAAATTCATGGTATTAATTTATCAAAAACAACCAAAAGACGTCACTTGACTTTAGTTTAAACAGTAAACTTAAAACCTTGACCTAACAGAAATGAAAAGAGGTAATTGACCTTAACTGAAGTAACAACTATAAAGAATTAAATAAAATTAAAGAAAAGTCATTAAAATTAACACTTCCGGATTGCATCACTATTTAAGTACTATTGCCCTATGAATATCAATAGCAAATCACATTAGGGGCTGAATTCATTGTGATAGGTGAACACTGGGCAAATCTGCAAACAAGAAAGGATTGATAAATGCACTGGCTATAGACCTAAACATATTAGTAGTTCCATTGGTTCCCCAAAATTATAATTAGTCCCAGTTGTGGAAGAGTGCATCCAGGGGTGGAGCCACATAAGGGACTTGTGTGGGCAGTTGCCCCAACAGGATTGTGGAAACTAAACATTATGCAACTGTATGTATTATGATAATTGAACATCATAATAAATATCTATTCATTAAAATAATTTATCAGTTATTAATATAATAAAATGAATAACTAACATAAATTACACTAATATTTAATTGGGTCATTACCTTGTTTTTTATTCTTAGTTAAGACAAGTCTCCACTAGATTATTTTTCTGTCTCTGTCCCTGTCCCTGAGTACATCTCTCTGGGATGTTTCATGCAGTAAAAACAGTCTCCTAACATATTACTCTGACTAGTGTTTGCTCTACTGTTGATTGTGCAGGGGGTGTGTTTTAGCATTTATCATTCTGGAAATTGCTAGTCTTGCAAAAAAGTGCAAAATGTTCTGTGCACACTGATTTGTCAACTGCTCATTTTTCTTTTAAAAATTAATTAACTGGGTCCTATGAATTTTAATACAATGAACCCACATTATTGCTAGGACCTTCGTGCTTGGTTTTCTTTTTGAAAGTCGGCTGAAGAGCTAAATGTATTTCTCTACGGGGGAAGCAGGATTTGTCAATGAAGATTATTTTAAGAATCTTGTGGTGTTGGAGAAGTAAAGCCTGTTGTGCTAGTGAATTATTGTTAATTTTGGCTCATAAAATTTCCCTATGTTTTTGTTCACTAAGAATTTTTTTTGTTATGGATATATTTTGATGTATTATGCATGGCGTGGATTTCTAGCTGTGCATTCTTGTTATATCTTTCTTTGTTGTTCTTAGGGTTCTTTGTCTTAATATTGAAAGCATTTAGTGTATAAGTGGCTTCAGATTTATCATCCGTCTGATCCTTTTCCACTTTGGCTTACGCTCACCATGGCTGAATATCCATTTCAAGAAGACTTGCTCTTGATGTGGATGTCATGTTCTGTATTATTTGTACTGTCATTCATGGTCCAATCATTCAGTTGCTGAAAGCATGCCATAATGTTGAACCAATTATTGTTACTTGTCGGTCCAGGTGTGGCAACATTAACTGGGCAAAGCGCATGAAATGCAACATCTGCAACACCAATAAACCTGGTCATAATGAGGGCGGTGTGAGGTATTTTATGTTGCAGTAATTTTTTCCCTTTTTGGACGTGAGCTGGAACATTAGCATATGCCCCGTGTTCATATATGAACATGATATTTGTGCGTGCACTCAACCAGGTTTTCTCCATCAAGGATCCTAAATGGTTTTCTGAACTTCTTTATGTCCTGTAACAAATTTGTTTAAGATTGCGGTTTTAAAACTCATCAAACATTTACTATCATCTTCGCTCTAATTTTCTTCCTTTTCTCCACTTCTATCACGGTGGGGGTGGGGGTGGGGGTGGGGGTGGGGGTGGGAGTCTTTGATGTGAATGTTCATGCAGTTATTGAGTGAGTAATGATGTTGGTCCATTTTGCATCTTATCATTTAGAGGAGGGCGTGGTGGAGGCTACAAAGAACTTGACGAAGAAGAAATAGAAGAGACTAGACGACGCCGAAGAGAGGCCGAAGAAGTAATACAAACTTATTCTAGAAGTTCATTGTTGGTATTTTGATCCAAGGCCCTTAAAGACGATTTTTTTCCATGATATCAGGATGATGGTGAAATGTACGATGAGTTTGGCAATCTTAAGAAAAAATTCCGTGCAAAAACACAGCAAGCTGAAGTGGCTACGGGCATTCCCGGTGTTGGGCGTGTGGGATGGGAGGTTGAGGAACTAGGTATGTTATAGTTTAGATTATATTCTTGTTCCCTGTGATTGAACTTTTATGGCAATTGATGCCAATCCGTGTGCACGTCATGTGAGACAATTGGACATTACAACCCAATTAGTGCATACCTATCCTGTGTGTTGGGTACTTAGGCTTGATTACCATCCAGCCACTCATAACACTCTTTCATGTGCATAAGTTTGCAGTAATTTGCTACACTTTTCCACGTCTGCGATGTTGATTTCACCGTTTGCTCGGTTTGTTAATGTGCTTCTTTCTTCTCACTAATAAATAACCATTAGAAAATAAAAATTTTCATATTCAAAAGAATTTCTGATATTGGCTTTCCTCCCAAAAAAGAAGGGAAAAAAAATAACATTTGGCAAGGAGCTATACTGCTAGTTTCCGTCCAATTATAAGTGAAATAACAAAACGGAAAAAGGGCGTTATAGTGGAAAAAGCTTACCTTTTATATAGTAAATAGCTTGGCAGGCACTGGACGTGTATTTCATGCAAATTGCTCTTTTGGGAATCTGTATGAACTTGAGTTTTTGGGATGGCTTTCTTAACAATAATTTACCATCCATTAGCAAAATTTTCTTACTCATTTTTTAATCTACGAGCACGACTTCTTTAGTGTTTTGTTAATATGAAAGAGCCCTTTAGCTTGTAATGTTGTATGCCATGGGAAAATACTGGGTTTGATATGTAACTAGAAATAGTGCATATTGTTGTTATGTTTTTATTATTGTGCACTACTTTTTGGAAAAAAACAATATGTTCGTGCGTCCTTGTCGTGTAGTATCCTCATCTCATGTCTGCTGTACAGTTTCTTTGAAACTTTACACAAATATGCACTTTTGTAGATGAGGCTGCAGGGAAAATCATCGACTAGACTAAGATGAATGTAGCACCAATTGTTGGAAATTATATATTGGGAAAATTATAAACGTATGCGAAATGTAGTAAATAGGTTTCTAACCTTTAATTTGTAGCAAGTGTATTGTCAACCTTTTAGTTTTATAGCAAGTGGGTCCTAGTGGACGGTTTGACGTTAAAATGTCATGTCAAATCACATGTTTGATTTCTTGAGGAGTAAATAGGTAAACACTCAGTTTTAATGAAAAATAAACAAAACGGAAAAGGTGAAGAAAGAAAAAGATAGTCCCTGTTCCCACCCCCACCCCCACCCCCGCCCCCAGCCCCAGCCCCAGTTGTCCCTTCTCCCAACCCCCGAAACTCTGCTGGCATTTGCCCCTCCGCAGGGTAACCCCAACTGGTTGTGGCAGCTTTTTTTTTCTTGCTTTTTTATTATTCGCATCTATTTTCTTGTTATTTTTGAAATTTTTTTTCATTTAGGGTTTATTTTCTATTTAATTCAAATGAGTGCACGATGGTCTTTCAGAGAAGATCTGAAATTTTGCTAAGAATTGAAGGTTGGGGATTTACTTGCTGCATTTTTCGTAAGTTAGGTACCCAGCCTTAAATGAGCTCTCTGGTGCATTCTGCATTTGATAATAGGTTGCTTTGCTTTGTATTTGATTAACTTCTCTAGTCATAAGTACGAAAAGGGTTAAAAGGAAGGACTTTGGAGAACTTTCGTCAGAGTAGTTCAAATTTGATGGGTTGACTCTCTAGGAAGAATTAGTGCTATATGTTCTTAGATTCTTAGATGGAAACTCTCTCCTTGATAAAGTATGATGCTTGGAACCTTGAAGCTAGAGGTGTTAATCCAGGTCGGCTGGGTTAGGTCGGCTTGCCTCTGATAAAGTCTGGTGACGGCCTGTATCAGAAAAAGTCATGCCCGCGGTGGGTTGCGGGCAGGGTCAACCAAGTCCACAAAATTTGAACGCGAACTTGGCCTACCCGTCAGCTCATTTCGGGTCGCGCTCATGTGGGCTGCAGTTCGTAGCGTGCTGATGCTTCTACCACTTCTCCACACAAGTATTTATACAAATATTGCATATTGCTATAGTGTAAAAAATTACCTCAATTCTAATGTTTGTTTTTTTGTTTTTTTGATTTTTAGATGATCCAACATCTACAACATGATCATCTTTTAAATTTATTGGAGAACAACTATCATGTAAATTAATATTTTTAGAAGAAAAATCTTGAAAATCTATAACACTTAGTAAAAACTTTAGAAAATAGAAATAATTAATTAAGTAGTGAAAATGTAGTATTAGAAAATTTGTAGTTGACAAAAAATATACTGTAGTAGAATGTGAATTAATAATTGTTTAAGATTAAAAACTTTAAAATTTTTCGAAGTTATCTGATAATATGTAAGCCAAATCACATAGAGAGGGGGAGAATGAGATGATATTTGTGTAGTTAAAAATTTGTTGTGTTTGTTCAAATTTATAGATGACAAAAATTAATAAGTTACATACACAGATGCACTACACAATCTTTTCCACAAATTCAAAATTTGAAAATGTGTGTAAGTTGATAGGACAACAGACTCACACAATTTAGTTATTTATATATTTTTTCCTTTATTTGCTGCATGCATGCAATTGCAAGTATGCAGCAGTGTGATAGCAGCAGGGCCTGATGTTGATTCACAGTAAGCAGCGACTTGTCACATCACGGCATTAATTTTTTATTTTATTTTTTATATTAAATGGACCCCTGGCCTAGTAGACGCTGAACAGGGCTCGTTCAGTTCACGGGTCGGCCCGCAACTGGGTGGGCTGATGTGGGCCTGGTTGTAGAGGTGTCAAGACAGAGGGGCCGGTCGAACCCGCATCGGCCCACCCGCCTTGACCCGGGACTGCAGGCCATCCTGTGAAACGAGCGGACGGGCGGCGGGCCAAGGAGGCTGAACCGCGGGCCCAGGTGGTTCAGCCCCCAACTGCTGGCCCGTATTATTAAAATAAATAAAAATAAATAAAAATTTGCTCTCTGCCTTAAATGCAAATGTGACAGCCGCTCACAATTGCTGCAAAGCCTGTAGCAGCACAGGCTGTTGCTATATATTAATATAGTATTATTATATACTATATAATATATAAAAAAAAAAGAAAATGGTAAAAGCAGCCTGCTGGCTGCTTGCTTTTAACTTTAATTTAAAAAAAAATAAAAACAAAGAAAAAGTGCGAGTAATTTGCTAATTTCACACATTTTTTACCATACATGTAAACATTTTTTACTACACATGTAAATATTTTTTTGAATTACAATAAGTTCATTAAGTTGCTAATTTTTTTTAATAATTTCAAAAAAAATTAATTTTTTAATCATACGGGCCGAATCGAGTCGAACCACGGCCCATATGGGCTCGACCCGTATGGGCCAATGAGTGGGCTGGGCTTGTGAAAAAAATTCGTGGGTCGAGCCGACCCGGCCTGCAACCCGCAGTGGTGCGGGCTTTTTCGAACGCGGGCCGTTACCAGACTTCATCGGAGGCGGGCCTGCCTGACCCGGATTGACACCTCTGCCTAGTTGGCCCGCCTGTCTTAACACCTTTAAATTAAATAGAGAAGGTGTAAAAGCTATTCACAAAGACACCTTCAGCTTCCCCAGTTAAAATCTTTACAACTTTTGTTCCCTCCTCTTTATACAACAAAATAAAGTGATTGTTTGTACTCTCTTTCTTTTGTCTATCATTTCGTTCTGGTGGGGTATCCTATTACCTATGTCCCCCTAGCTATGAAAAAATACATCCTCAATCCAATCACGTTGAGTTTTTTGGCTGAAGCCTTTAGAACGCTTCACAATATAATGCAGCACCATATCTAGAATGTAGTACAAAGACATAAAACTGTGTTCACCTCCTTGTCTAAACAAGCCAATAATGCCTAAAATAGGGTTTCTCATTGAGTCGTCAATTAGAACAAGAGATGGTCAATCTTTTAGAACGTACCTTATCGAATCAAAATGAATATTTTCATTGACCAGATCAATTGGTCGTTTGAACTGCAAGAGATTATTAATTTCTTCTCAGCTGGGGATTACTTTGTTGTTGTTACCTTTTGGGAACGAAGCTGTGGGAAGTACCCCACAATGTCTACCAATGACGAAACACCTCATTCTCAAAACAAAGCCACGTAAGACAAAAATAAAAAATAAATAGATGCTAAACATCTCGCTTTTGTATTGATTGCTTGCTGACTTTATTGTTTTCCTGTTCTTCTTTTGAGACAAGACAGGGGACACATTAACACCTGGGTGTGCTTAAAGTAGAGGTGTCAAGACGGGTGGGCCAACTAGGCCTGCACCGGTCTTCCCGTAGAGGCTTGCAATCGTGGGCCGGCCCGTGAACCGAGCAGGAGGTTCACGGGCTGTTAGACGTTTAACTGCTAGCTCGTTTAATATAAAAAAATAAAAAAATAAATAAAAATTTACGGTAGAGAGTTGTTCAATGGCTCTTGCCGTGATGTGACAAGCAGCGGCTGTCAGTCAAAACTGCTGCATGCCTGAGGAAAAAATAAATAAAAAAGTAATAAAAGAATAAATAAATAAATTGTACACAATTTCAAATTTTGAATTTGTGGAAATGATTGTGTGTATGTAACGTATTAATTTTTGTCATCTATAAAGTTGAACAAACACATCAAATTTTTAACTACACAAATATCATCTCTCATTCTCCCCTTATGTGATTTGGTTTACATATTGACAACTTTGAAATTTTTTGAAGCTATTAGTCTTATACATTCATTATTTCACATTCTACAGTATATTTTTTATCAACTACAAATTTTTAAATACTACATTTTCACTACTTAATTAATTATTCCTATTTTTTAAAGTTTGTATTACTATGTTATGGATTCTCACAATCTTTCTTCTAAAAATATTAATTTACATGATAGTTGAACTTGTTCTCTAATAAATTTAGAAGATGATTATGTTGTAGATGTTGGATTATTTAAACATCTAAGAAAAAAACAAATATTAGAGGTGTGATAATTTTCTACAGTACAACAATATACAATATTTGTAGAAATGCTTGTGTGGAGAAGTGGTTAAGGTACCGACAAGCTATGAACTGCGGCCCACATGGGCCGATAGGTGGGCTGGGTTCGCGTTCAAATTTCGTAGGCTAGGTTGACCCGATTAGAAACCCGCTACGGGCCGGGCTTTTTCTAATGTGGGCTGTCACCGAGCTTCATCGGTTGCGGGCCGACCCGAATTGACACATCTAATTTAATTGGTGGATACCCTGGACATTTCTTAGGGTAAATAACAGTAACCTCCAATTCTCATTTCTCTACGAGGAAGCCTAGGATTATTATGAAGTCTCGCCCTTAGGCAAAACTCCCTGGCAGGCTTGCATTATGTTGTTCCTTTGTAAAGTCTTTAATGGAGCGCCCCCAAAACAATTCTTCCAAATAGACGTTTTCATTCTCTCCAACAACCATAACATCCCCGTAGTACCTTCTTGAATGCAAGTGTGGAACTGTTGATTGTTTTACTTAATTATGGAGCCAACTATAACATGCCTAATTCTGTAGTGAGTACACTTTTTACACTTATTTGTGTGATTAATATACTTTCGTAGTTTTATTTTGTATTGAAGGACCAGACGGTATGGATACACAATCTCTCTTTGACAGCAGTAATTATGAAAGCATTTTTTCCTTCCATGGATTGTTATATTTGATCCTTAGCTGCATATGCATTTAATTCTTTCTTCCATACACTGACCATTTTATTATAAAATTTTCCTTCCTCTCTCTCTCTCTCTCTTTTTTTTTTCTTCCTGGTTGATCGTACTCTTGTATGAAACTTCTAACGAAGTTATTGGCATGCACAGGCGACAGGGATAGAAGAGAAAGAAGTAAAGACAGGGGAAGGGAGCGAGACGATAGGGAGAGGGACAGGCACCGGAGTAGGAGCCGAGAAAGGGATAAACAGAGAAATAGAGATCGTGATTACGAGTACGATCGGAATAGAGAATATGGACGGGAGAGAGATCGTGACAGGGACCGCACCAGGTATCGCATTTGAGTACTATATCGAACTGTCTGGGAAGTATTTCTTGTGTGTTTGTGGACGAAAATGTCTTGCAATTAGCTTAATCAGAAGGATGTCACTTAATTGAGGTTGAATTTTCAAATACATTACTATTATGTTTTCCATTTTAATATCAACTGTCTTCTAGAGAACTAAAGTTCGTGCAAGTTTTCTTGGGATTAATAAATGGATTTGGAACCATGTATTTACATATTGATTTTAAGCATTTTTCAAACCTTATAGAATAATTACATTCCCAAAAGAAGATAGTTTATGTCTATTAAAGTTTTTTTTTTTAAAAAAAAATTATTATTATTATTTTTATTTAGCAAGATTTTTTGACTGCTTCAGGAATCTTATTGATAACTTATTTATATACTTATAATCTTATCTGTGAATTCGATTGATGTTACTAAATCTTCAATTCAAATCTTTAGTATCTTATAAATATCTAATTGCTGTCTAATTTTATGATAAGTATATCTAAACTATAGTTTCGAAGTGTCTCGTGAATAATAATTTTATGTCTTTAATAAATTAGCAAGTGTTGATCATATAAATTTATGGTTAAACAAGTAGTTAGAGAATATTCTTAAGGTTTGTGGTTAAACAATTATTATATGACATGATCCCCAAGTTGACAACAAAATTAGTTAAACATGAATTGGAGGAGCCAAATGATGTGTCATGACCTAGTGTTAGAAAATGGGAAAAGATTTTTTAAAAGAATGTTCTTTTAAACATATTCGAAGGTATAATTTAATTATACGCAACTTTACTTTTCTTTTCTTTTTTTCACAAATAAGATACAAATAATTGAAATCAAATTGTTATGATTTTTGTTTGTTTGTTTTGGCAAAGGTCACGAGCATGGAGTTGAAATCGTGGCAGATAATTTATAATTAGGCCAGAAACGTGAAGATCCACACTATTTGATTTCATCTAAGATACTACATCAATTAATTAATATATTGATTAGAGTAAATCAATTGATAAATAAATCCAATATTTTAATTTTAACAAATGTCAATTTTGCTCATGATCATGAACAGTTGTTACACGTGAGCTGCATGCTAAGATTAAAGAAGACGAGATCATTTTGAGCAATCTTACTTTTAATTATATTTTATTTGGTATTTATCTTAAATATCGCACTGAAAATTATTTTAATTTTTTTCTTTAAAAGATGGTCATTTTTGGGCGAGATTTGCAAAATTTATTCTCTCTTTTTTTTTAAAAAAATTCTTCTTCAAATCCAATTTGAAATGATTAATAAATTAATTTTGATAAATTAACAACATATCTAAATCTAAAAATACAGAAAATAATTCATTAAAAATTTATTTCAACATAATAAAGAATTGTCATATTCGTAATTACGACTCCTCTACTGGTCCAAAAATCTCCTATACGTTTGTCTTCAAACTCTTCAATTTATTTATTTATTTTTTTAAATTTTCTCAATTTTCTTTCTCTTCATCATTCTTCTTCAAATATTTCATTCTCAACTTCAACCTTGTTCCTCTTATCAATCTCAATTTATTTTCTACAGTCGAATTCCACTGATAAACGGTATACTAATTAATAAATTTTATTTTTATTCAATTAAAAATATCAAATTACATAACTTTTAATATTAGTAATTATTTTACAATTAACATTAATTTTTGATTCGTTTCAACTTTCAAGTTGGGAGTCAATATTTTTATCATTTTGCAGCTTAAAAAATCTCCAAGAATGAGTGCGTACTCTTTATAATGTTCGTTCAAAATGTATTATTATTATTATTTGCAAGGAAGCTCTATAGAAGAAAATATAAATATAAATATTGTTTTGAAAAATATACAATCTTGTATAAAAATGAAAATGAAAGAAAAGAGTTATGTTAATAATGTAGACTGATAAAAAATAATTTGTGGAGTATTTTCTAAAGCTGAAAAGGAAATAGTAACTAAATTAGTTCAAAAATAGTATGAAATTGTGAGATTATCTCTCAAAGATGTTTTTTTATTTTAAAGAGTAAATGTTTAAAACAAAGTTCCAACACGTCTCTTTCTATTAGAGTGTATAAATTTTTTTTTTTTTTTAAATTTAAAAATGCTTTTTATCATGTACAAGATGCTCTTTAAAAATAAAGTTATAGGAAATGCTCTAACATATGTGATATATAAAGAATGTTATTTTCAAATTACGAGGTTGAAATGTTACGAACAAGATTGATGCCAAAAATCCCAGTGTACAAGAGGTTATTCAAGTAACTAGGTATAGTTGGGGTATCAGGTGGGGAAGGGAAGAGACAAGGTGGATTACAACGTTTTCATGGTACGACGGTTTAACTAATTGAAAGAAAGTTGGAACTAGATAATAAAATATTGCAAATTTATTATTAAAAATTGAACGGATTCTAGTAATTTTCAACAAAAGCGAATTGAAATAGAAATGCATTTTGGTATGTACAATTATTTATAAACGATAATTGTATATTTAGTTTTCAATTTTTCATTTTTTTTAATGCTCATATTATAAAATTTAATAATATAGCCTAAAGTTTAATGATTTCAATTACAAAATTACAAACCTAGTACAATGAAGAAAAATTAGATTAATGTTAAGGCAAATATCATGGTTCAAAATATCACATTCAACGTAGTTCAAAATAAAAAATGCATGCTTAATTTTAATAACATAGCCTACAATTAGATTACAAAATATAAGGCATATCATTATAGTTTTCAAAAGTTAGTAAATTACAACTACCACAAATATAAACACAAAGTACTTAATAATTTTCTACAATTAGATTACATACGAACATTGCCTAATTTTTGTCTAACTCTTTATCGGATTCTAAGTCAAGCTCTTTTTCTTCACCTAACTCGTCTTCTGTGCCATCCGATACAAAATCATTTTCGTCGGGCTCTCTTATTTCATCTTGAACATTTGTAGTAGCTCTTGTAGTTTGTAAAATATCAATCTCCACTCCTCCTCATCATCATCACAACCTTCAACAATTCAAGATTGTGCATTACTAGCATCACTTGCTAGTAGAGTTTCTAATTTATCATTCTTCCTCTTCTTTTTGTTCATCAACCTTGCATTAAATTGGACATAAATTAGATTTTTCATCCTTGTGGCATCTAGGCGGTTCCTTTTCTTGGTGTGCACCTACATAAAAGAAGTTGGAAAATTGAAAAATTTTAGTATAGTGTAAATTATCAAATCATTATCAAAGTAATAACTAAAATGTAACAACATAATTACTTAATTAGTACTTACACTTTCAAAGACACTCCAATTTCTCTCACAACCCGATGAACTTGTAGTCAAACCAAGGATCCTCTTTGCCATTAATTTCAAATTTGGTGTTTCATTGCCATAGAAGTCCTACCAACTTACTAGTAAATAGTAAATACAAAAGAAAGAGATAAAATGTTATAATATACACATGTTGTATATTAATTAACAAGAAAGAAAAAGAAAATAATTTTAACATACCCAGATTGTAATTTGGAGTATTGTTCTCACATCCACTTGTTGCTATATTTCTTCCAAATGCACTTTCTTTTTGAGTGTATCTTTGCAACTCGATGTTTATAACATGATGTTGCATTTGAGTATCGGAAAAGAACTTCTCAACACAAATAATCACATTATTTGTTATGACTTGATCATCTTTGATACTTGAATCCTTGAAATAATAAAATTGATTCAAAAGATAAGCCGTTGTATGAAGTGGACTATCAAGCAGATTCTTGGCTTTTGCATTACTAATGTTTAAGATTGGCTTATAGTCAATTTCCTTCTTCAATGTCTTTCTAATGTCATCCTTTGCCTTTAGTAGCTTTCCATAAACAAAGCCCATCGAAGGCTTCTCCTCTCCATCAACTAATCTAAGTACTTTTACTAATGGAGTGAACACCCTCAAACACAAATCTATTAAGTTCCAAAAATGATTGGGAACAACAATATCAAACGCCTCTCTTTCCTTTTTGCTCTTAGACCATTTACAATTATCCCATTCATTGCTAGTCATCATATTTCTCAACTCTTGCTTTTTATCAAGTAAACTTTGTAATGTTAAGAAAGAAGTTGCAAGTCTAGTGACTCCTGGCCGAACACTCTCTCTTTTTGTAAACTTTCTCATTAATGCCAAAGTTTTATGATGTGCATAGATGAAAATAGTGAATGATTTCGCATTGTTAATCACTCACTTGAATGTAGAAAGTTTAGAGATTCCTTCAAGCATAAGGTTCAAGGTGTGTGTCGCACACGATTTCCAAAAGATGTTAGGCCTTTGTAATGATAACAAATTTGCGGCGGCCATATTATTGGAAACATTGTCGGTTACAATTTGAACCACATTTTCCTCTCCAACCTCTTTAACACATTCGTTGACATAGTCAAATATGTATTGAGCAGTGTGAGCATCATCGTTAGTTTCCTTTGAAGAAAGAAATGTGGTTCCCAATTTACAATTCACACACAAATTTATGATGCTTCTTCTTTTTCTATCACTCCAAGCATCGGTCATAATAGAACATCCATTATTTTTCCACTCTTCTTGCTTTTTAAGAGTTTCTTTTGTTCTCTCTACCTCTCCCTTCAAAAGTAGCTCCCTTAATTGGTATTGTGAAGGAGGGGTGTAACCTGGGCCATATTGACCAAGAGCTTCAACAAAAATTTTTAAACTATCATTATCAATGGCATTAAAAGGAATTTCGACTTCATATACCCATCTTGCCAAATATTGATGAACTTCTAGTAACCTTTTCTTAGCAATTGCATCATAGAACTTTTGTTGTTTCATTTTCTTACTAGCACTCATTGTAGCACCATTTATCTTGATTGGCCTTGAAAAATTATCCATGGGACCAACATGAATAGGCCTTTTCCTAGAACCTCCTTCAATGATTAAAATTTCACCATCCTCTTCCTCTCGTGTAGACAAAGACATAACTACATCATCCCTCAATTTAGCCTCATGCAATACCTTCTCTAACTTCTTAGACTTATTCTCTTCAAGTGCTTCAAGACATTTGGCCTTTTGCTCTTTACTTGCTCTAGGACATTGATTCCCGCTATGTGAATTTTGTGCGTATTAATTCCCGCCCTTGTAACTTTACCACACAATATGCATTTCACATCATTTGGTTTTGTAGGATCTTCAAGGATTCTAGTTTCCCATCCAATGACCCCATAACTTTTTTTCAATTCATTATCTTCACCAGTTGAATTAGATGCCATTGAAGATTCATTTTGCTCCATTGATTCCTAAAAAACTAAAGTAGGAATATAACTTACCCACAATTTAAAAAAAGTCAAAAGGGATAAACAGTTTCACCTGCTTGTAAACAGCACCAGATCGGCTGCATTATCACACAAACAAATAGTCAAATACTGAATACAAGAAGAGATGTAAAAAAACATTTAGAGTAATATTATGTGTAGGATCATGAAATTGAATCAAAAGAATTTTAATACCCACAGTAAAACATTTCTAAATCTTTATCATTTTCTTTTCCTTCCTATATAACCATAACAGTCTTCTAACAAAACATATAACTTCGACAACCAATCTTCAAGACATAAATAACAGTAGATTATCACCTATTTCTCGATAATACTTTTTCAGAGGTGCACATTTTCCCCCATGAATATGTATCAGAAGTTCAAATATTTTCAAACAAAATGACAATTCGAGAAAACTAGAAGAAATATAAATTAAAACTCCCTAACCTTTGAAATTTTGAAGAGGAGAAAAAATAAAAACCAAGAGGACAAAGGAACGAGACGGAGAAGAACTGAAGAACTGAAAAAGGATGTGCGCATTGAATTTTTTGAATGATTTGGTGAATGGTGATTAATTGCACGTGAAGGGCTTGGTAGATTTGGGCCAACAAATGATTTGGGCTTGGTAGATTTGGGCTAAGGGCAATAAAAGTTTGTTGTTAGGCTATTTTTTTTTACAAGATTTAGAAATAATTTATTTTGGCCCAATTTAGAATTTATTTGTTGGCTGGACTATCTAATGCGCGTTATGCGCGTTTATGCTTGCCTATTCTCGCCTAGTCCAGCCTATGAGCGCTTATTCCCGCCTAGGTGGTCAACAAAAAGAGTTGACCGTATTTTTACGCGCATACCCTTAATGTGACGTATTTTACAAAAGCATTGCGTCTAGGTGCGCTTTTTAGAACACTGAAAAAAATAGCATGACAGGTCATTTATGACGAAATTGTCATTATCTTTTGTTGGAAAAATATGTGTCATATTTTTTACTTTTTATATCTTGGTTAACTTAATAAATATAACTGATTTTTAATAATAAAAGAGCAGATCAACGTTTGCGTTTTTGACTGATCTGGTTAACGCCAGTTCTGACTGACTGGGTTGATAAGCAGATTATTTTTCTAGATCAGTAAAAGCGACGATTTTATTCTGTTTCTATAGTTGATATATTCTGACTTCATGAATATTATTGACATCTCCTTTTGTAGGTTAAAGAATCTTTTATTATTTTTTTAGATTTGTTAGGAAGGAAATATTTAGTTTCCTAAATTATTTATTTCTACAAATCTAAGAATATCTTTCTATATTCTTTCCTACTGATTTTCTTACCATTCTTGTTGTATATTTTTAGGTAGGAAATAATTCCTAAATTGATTTCTACTTTAACTATAAGTAAGAGTGGAAATCAATAAGGAATTAAAGCTTTTGAAATATAATTTTTGGTCTTGGATTCTCTAAGAAAACAAGACCCGATGCTTCATTGATTCAACTTTCAAAGCAAAAAGGTTTTCTTCAAACTCATTGAAGAATAAAAAATTTATTGGTGCTCAACGAACAATTCCATATCTTATTCAAGCTACTTGGCGTGAAGTTAAGAACGGGGGTTCTTAATTCAAGTAGTGGTTGCGGTCAAGTACAATAGGAAAGTGGCGATAAAGTCAAGACCGGTGGGTTTGATTCCACTTCATCAACAAGTCAAAAGAAGAATTATCACAGAGAATTGATCTGTTTTCTTATGATTGTTATTTTGTTAATTTTGCGAAATTACAAAAACCGATACTATTGTATTTTTGAACAAGATTATTAATGAATTGTTTTTACCCATGGCATGGGGGCCCGTTGATGTTTCCCTTAGGGGTTTACTATGTTACATCTTGTGTTCATAATTAATCCTTTAATTTCTGTACTTGACAAGATTAGGTAAACGAACACAGTTGTACGAGTCAGAACAGTTGTCTCTCTATCTTGCCAGTTCTGACTACGTTATGTCCACTGCTTGTTTAATTAAGATTAAAATTTATTTTTAATTTAATTAATCTAAGTTTTAGAACTTTCAATTGGTATCAGAGTGGGTACACTTTTTAAGTGCGATCCAAAGAAACTTAGATATGGACGGTGCCCCATTTAGACCACCTGTTTTAGATGGTACTAATTATGCCTATTGGAAAATTAGAATTCAAGTTTATATCCAATCCCTTGATGAAAAAGCTTGGCACTCTATTGTCCATGGCTATAAAACTCCCACCATTATTGAAAATGGTGTAGAAAGAGAGAAAAAGGCAGACGAATGGGCTACAACTGATTTTAATTATACTAATTGAAATTCCAAAGCTTTAAATGCCGTATTCTCTTTCGTAGACTCTAATTAATTTCGTTTGATTTCTACTTGTCAGGTTGCAAAAGATGCTTGGGATATCTTACGAATTGCTCACGAAGGAACCACTATGGTCAAGTCATCCAAGCTTCAAATTCTGACTCTAGAGTTTGAACAACTAACCATGAGAGACGATGAACAATTCAAGGATTTCTATGCAAAACTTAGTAACATCACCAATACTGCTTATACTTTGAGAAAGAAATATTTGGAGAGCAAAATTGTAAAGAAAATTCTCAGATCCTTGCCTGATAGTTTTCATTCTAAAGTAACTGCAATTGAAGAAAGTAAGGAGATTGAGAATATGAGAGTTGAAGAATTGGTGGGATCATTGATGACATATGAGCTACATCTACAAAGGAGAAAGAAAGAAAAGGGATCTAGTATTGCCTTCAAAATTAAAAATCATGAAGACGAAGTTGATCGTGAGGAGAGCGAAACAAATGAAAACATAGCCATGCTCACCAAACAATTCAAAAAATTCTAAAAAGAAATCAAAAGGGAAAGAACTTGAATACCTCTCTCCAACACAAGAAGAGATTTTCGATCAACACAAAACAAAATCCCACTACCTCTATGAATAGATCTGACAATCGAATTCAATGCCATGAGTGTGAGGGTTTTGGACACATAGCTTCTGAATGTGCAAATACTTTAAAGAAATCTCATACCAAGAAGGCCATGAATATCACTTGGAATGAAGATGATGAAAAAGACACAGATGAGGACGAGGACGATAGAACCACTGTTGATCAGGTAACGTCTTTAACTATGAACTTAACTTCTCATACTGATTCCGTGCAAAACTTGATTGCAGGTTCTGACTCATTGACAATAACATCTGAAGAACCAGTCCATGTCTGTTATAACTGCAGCAGTATGAATAAAAAATTACAAGATGAACAGGAGAAAAACTTGTCTACTCAAGTCATGATGGAATTTTTGGAAGATGACAAGGCTGAAATTGATTCACAAAATAATATTCTCACCAACATCTTAAAAGAGAAGGATGATCAAATTGCAAACCTTCTTGATGAATTAAAAGTTTCAAAAGAAATGATCAAGCAATTAACAATTGGAGCCTCTCGCTTAAGTGAAACCCTAAGCTATGGAAGAACTCCAAATGTCAAAGAAGGTTTGAGATATGTTGGAAAAGGTGAAAGAAAAGTTGGGAATCAGATTAACTTCATCAAAGAAACAAAGTCTGCTGTATTTTCAGACAAAACTTCTTCCATCACTGTCAGAACTAAGGCTGACCTGCCTATGCAGGTTCTGATCAATGCCAAGACTCAAAAACAGTCACGACCATCAGGTATACAACCAATACAGAGAGGTAAATCAAAGTACTTTGTAAAATGTTGCATCTGTGGTAATTTAGAACACAACTCCTTTCATTGTTTGTTTAGTAAAAACTTGACTAATAGACAAATGAGACACCTTAGCAACACTAAAGTAAGACAAATTTGGGTCAAAAAGGGTGATTTAAATTGTATATGGTTGATGTTGCCTATAGATCTTTTATTCATAACTTTTGGTATTTTGACAGTGGTTGTTTTAGACATATGACTGGTAATCGATCTTATCTAACTAACAACAAAAGTCATGAAGGTGGTCTGGTTACTTTTGGTGATGGAGCACACGGTAAAATTGAAGGTGTAGGCACTATTCTAATTGATGGTTTCTCTCCGTTAAAAGAAGTTCTTTTTGTTGTAGGTTTAAAAGCTAACCTGATTAGTATAGGCCAACTCTGTGATGATAAATACTTGGTTATGTTCTCAAAAAATTCTTGTAAAGTCTTGAAGTATGATGGTAGTTGTATTCTACATGGTACTAGATCCAATGATAAATGTTATCTTCTTGACATCAAAATTACTTGTCATATTTCAAAGACTGACTCAACTGAGTTGTGGCACAAACGATTGAGACATTTAAACTATAGTGATCTATTGAGACTGACAAAGTTGAATGCAGTACGAGGTGTTCTTAAGCTTACTGAAAAATCTGAAGGATTGTGTGGTTCGTGCTTAAAAGATAAGCAAACCAAAAGCACTCACAAGCAAGGTGAGTTTCTTACTACAGCTCATGTATTAGAATTACTTCACATAGATTTGATGGGACCTATTCAAACTGAAAATATTGGGGACAAGAAATATATATTTTTTTGCGTTGATGATTTTTCTAGATATACTTGGGTAGATTTCTTGAGAGAAAAATCTGATGTTTTTGAAAGACTCAAATTTTTGCACCTAAAATTAACAACAGAAAAATATTTTGAGAGAATAAAAATATTAAGGATTAGAAGTGATCATGGGAGAGAGTTTCAAAATGCTACTTTCTCTACTTTCTGTGATCAAAATTGTATTTTTCATGAATTCTCTACACCCAAAACTCCTGAACAAAACGGTGTTGTGGAAAAGAAAAATAGGTCTCTACAAGAGATGGCTAGAGTTATGCTAAATAGTAAGAAGCTCCCTGTTAAATTATGAGCTGAAGTTATTAATACTGCTTGTTATATTTTAAATCATGTGTATTTGAGAATATGAACCATTCAAACTCCTTATGAAATCTAGAAAGGAAGAAAACCAAATCTCAAATATTTCCATACCTTTGGTAGCAAATGCTATGTGTTAAATGATTGAGAATACTTGGGTAAATTCGATTCAAAAAGTGATGAGGGAGTGTTTATTGGTTATTCTGAGAACAGCCGTGCTTACAGAATTTATAACATGCGTACTCAGATTATCATTGAATCAATCTATGTAAAAATTGATGATACTGATGACTTTTCATTTTATTCACAAGAGCCTAATATTCAGACTTTGGAAGAACAGGTTGCTGGACGTCAACCTACTCAAGACCATCATATACCTGTACTAGACAGTGATATACAGAAGGAACATCTAGCATCAAGTTCTGATGTCTCTGTCCCTGCTCCTGGAAGTTCTGACGCACTATATACAAATAACGAACAGGACATGAGAAGGCAACCTCTTTCTTGGATTCAGAAAGTACACCCATTGGACAATGTTCTCTCAGATTCCAGAGACGGCATGATGACTCGGAGGAGGCTTGCTAATGAACTTGAAAATGTTTGCTACACTTCACAAATTGAACCCAAAAATATAAATGAAGCCATTATTGATGAAAATTAGATTCTAGCCATGCATGAAGAGCTAGCTCAATTTGATAGAAATGAAGTGTGGGAACTTGTACTTCAGCCAAAGGATACAAATGTGATCAGGATAAAGTGGATATTCAAAAATAAATTAGATGAACGTGGCAACATAGTCAGAAATAAGGCACACTTGGTTGCACAGGGATACACTCAACTAGAATGAGTGGATTTTGATGAAACATTTGCACATGTGGCTCGACTTGAATCCATTAGACTCTTACTATCAGTAGCATGTCAAATGAGGTTCAAGCTGTACCAAATGGATGTCAAAAGTGCCTTTCTGAATAGAATTCTTAATGAAGAAGTCTATATTGAGCAGCCTAAGGGATTTGTTGATCCTAATTCTCCCGACCATGTGTTCAGACTAAAAAAGGCTCTGTACGGACTAAAGCATGCGCCACAAGCTTGGTATGAACGATTAACCATGTTCTTGTTGGAACAGAGATACAAGAGAGGAGGAGCTGATAAAAAGTTATTCATCAAACATTTTAAAACCGGATTAATTGTTGCACAAATCTACGTAGATGACATTGTGTTTGGTTCTTCACTAGAAAAAAAATCCAAGGAATTTGCTACACTTATGCAAAATGAATTCGAAATGAGTATGGTTGGTGAACTAAATTTCTTTTTAGGTTTGCAGATCAAACAGGTTGGATCAGGGATTTTTATCTTCCAGGCCAAGTATGCTAAAAATCTTGTGAAGAAGTTCAGTCTTGAACAGACCAAGTCAGTGAGAACTCCCATGGCTACGTCCTTGAAAATTTCCAGAGATGACCAGGAGAAGGAGGTTGACTCCAGCTTGTATAGAAGCATGATAGAGAGTTTGCTGTACCTGACTGCAAGTCGTCCTGACATATCATTCAGTGTTGGAGTTTGTGCACGTTATCAAGCTAAACCAAAAGAATCACATCTTACAGCAGTGAAACAAATTATTCGTTATATTAACTGTACTTCTGATTATGGTTTATGGTATACTAATGATACTACCTCTCATCTTGCAGGATACACTGATGCTGACTGGGCTGAAAACATGGATGATAGGAAAAGCACAAGTGGAGGATGTTTCTACATTGATAACAATCTCATTGCATGGTTAAGTAAGAAACAAAACTCTATTTCCTTATCTACTGCAGAAGCTGAGTATATTGCAGCGCGTAGTTGTTACACTCAACTACTTTAGATGAAACAAATGCTATGTGATTATGGTATTGATCAGGACTCTGTTACTATATTCTGTGATAACACTAGTGCTATCAATATTTCTAAAACAGCACTCTAGGACCAAATATATTGATATTAGACACTATTTTATTAGAAATTTGGTCGAAGAAAAAGTTATTACTCTGGAACATATTTAGACTGAGTATCAGTTGGCTGATTTATTCACCAAAGCCTTAGATTCTGCTAGATTTGAGACTCTACGGAAGGCCATGGGCATTTGCTTGATGTATTAGTTTTTTTTTTTTTTTAAAAAACAAAATTTTAGAAGTAGTGTTTTTCTTTTTATTTGATTTTATCATGTGTGTTTGTTTGTATTTGCTTATTCTTTATTTTATTTTTTTTAAAAAAAAAACACACAAAAATTGCTATTGTACTCATGTATGGCACACACATATTTTTTTTTATTGAAAGAGATATGTTCAGATGATGACTGGTTTGAAATACATCTCAGTACTGATCTTCTTGACAAGGTTCAATTTAGTTTAGTGAGACAAGTTATGATCGATTAATCCAGTATGTCCTATCATACACTTACGTTATAAACTTGACCAATTAATTGAATCTAATTATGCGCACATATCTGGTTGGAAGATTTCAGTTGATTTTGATATTTTTGAACTGATTGTATAATTTGTAGAACTATGAAATTTGCCCATAAATAAACGATTCAATTTTATCTCATATTCTTATTATTTTTGAGTGATTATCTTGTGTGGGCCTTCTCGTAGAAATTTCAATCAACAGTCTAATTTTAGCAGCACAATCAGCTTTAACTGAGACAAATCTGGACGAATTATGGAATCCAATCGTATTTTGTTCTGATCTTATCTTCCTAATTTAAAAATTCTGTTTACGATAAATTAGCATCCTAGGCAGTTTAATTTTAATCCAAATTTGACATATCTGATTAAGAAAGGTTTCATGGTCATTAACTACCATTTATCAGTTTATTTTTGGTAACTGCTTTACATACGTCCCAAATTAACTGCTCACTTCTTGTGTAATTTTAAAAAAAAATTCCCTTTTAAATCGTGATTTAGGGTTTTTCTTCTTCATCTTCTCACACTCAATCTTCAATTCCTAACTCCGAAGCCCCTCATACTTGATCTCGAAGGTGTGTTTGAGTTTTCTTTTTCAGATTCAAACAATGGTGAAGACTAAAATGCCAAAATCGAAGAAACATCTGGAAAATTCATCCAAGGACACTGTTGCTCCGGTGTCTGCTGCTGAAACTGCGATGGGGCCACAAATGTCGCTGGCAAGGACTCTCCGACGAAGTACAAGAAGACGAGAACCCTTAAGTTCAGACTTGGACATTTCTCTAGCGGCAGTTGCATCTCAGCTTGACCAATCGACGGACATTGTTGCATATCAACCACCGGTCAGCCATTCTAAAAATTAGCCCCGTCCAACAACAAACGACCCAATCACTTTTCTGAACAAGAAAGTTACCTTAAGTGCTCAAGACCCAGATGAAGAAGGAGATGAGGATGATGAATCTATGGGTGACAGTGGGTCTGACAATGTAGCGGGTGACAGTGGGTCTGACAATGCTGAAATTGAGGAGGAAGTTCGTGAGGATGAAGGGGCTGGTGATGAGGAGTTTGAACAGCCTCCTCCATTCGTAGAAGGTTCAAGTAAGCCCCCCTCTCAAAAATCTAATTTTGATTTTGATGTTGCTCTTGATGAATCTTCGGAATCTACTCCGACACCTCCTCCAACGAAAAAGGCCACAAGGGCTGAGAAAGGAAAAGGTAAAATCCCTGATGTTGCTAAGAAGCCCACGTCTGCTGGTCAGAACAGACCTATCACTACCTCAGGGAATGCCTACAGAGTATTGCCTACTCTTAGTTCAGACCCCCAAATGTTCAGACTAAACACATTAACTAGAGGTAGACACTCTGTTAACCCCCTCAATTACTGTTTTCTATGGGAGAGTGCTGAGAGTCTGTTTATGTCATTTACCATCTACCGTAAGTTCATCATTGAGTGCAAGGTTGCAATGGCCGAATTTAGTTCGTTTGGTTTGGTTGAAATTGTTGATTTTCACAACTTACATAATCTGTTAAGTTTTTCTGGGCCTTTCAATGAAACTCTGGTCAAGGAATTTATGGCCAATGTTCTAAAGAATCTGGGGAAGGCTGGAAATGAATTCAGGTGGAAGGTTTATATCCGAGGAAGACATGTTACTTTCAGTCCTAACTCCCTCAGGGACTGGCTTAGGGTGACCACTGTGGCTATCACAAGTGACGAAGAATTGACCAAGGACAGCATTGCGCAAGAAATGACTGGCTCTACCTGGCTGGAATCAAGAGAACTGACTGCTTCTCGGCTACTGCCCAAATACAAAATTCTTCATCAGATTCTTATCAACAATATCGATCCATTAACTCATCGATCTGACATTTCAGGGGACAGAGCTGTTATGCTATACAAGTTAGGGATAAGGATGCCAGTTGATTGGGTCAAAATAGTTTTTGATAGAATTGTTTATGAAGGGCCGAGGAGGGCCAAGCAGTACAAGCTACTGCATCCAGCTCTGATCCATCACTTTCTTGTTCATCAAGAAGTGCCTGCAATGGATTCAGACCGCTTCTCTGAGGATATTCCATCGCTAGGTGTTTGTGAGTTTACAAATTTGGGTAGCGCACCGCATCCCACTCCCAAAGTTCCCAGGTATTTTCTATCCTCGTTGGACCATTCTGGATGTCTGGATGCACTAGAAACTCAGTTGGGGCTGGTTCGAACACAGGTAGATCAAATTTTTGCCCTAACCAAAGGTTTTTCTGATGATCTTACTTTATGCGTAGGGTGTTTGGGTAAACTGGAATTTTTGGGCAATGAGCATATAAAATCTGCATTCTGAATAGTTACTCTAGAATTCTCTACACATCCTGGAGATCCAATGGAGATTTCGACTTCCGATCCCGTTGTTGAGCCAACTGCTGCCCCAGCCACTGCACCTCTCGCTGATGATCCTCCAGCTGATGCTCCTTCAGATACCCATGCTTGCAGGAGGATTGCAAATGCATCTGCATCCGGTACAAAGAAGCCCAGATCCTCCCGGCACTAACTATTCTCAGTTCTAACCCTTAACCCTCTAACTATTTGGCTATGGATGTCTGTTTTAACTCTCAAATTCTGCTTTATTTCCCTTCAAACACTACTTTACTTTTGTTTTTTCTCTTCCTTTGGCGTTCCTCTTACAAAAGGGGGAGTAGTAGTAATTTTTAATTTTTGTGGTTGTTAGGTTTTTCTTGCTATGGACACTTTGTTGGTTAAACTTTAATAGTAGTATTTTTAGGTTTATGGTAGTTTGATCATTACACTTAGATGATATCTTGCTAAGGGGGAGCAATTTTAAAGTTATGGCTAATGTGTGTGGTTTTTGCATATGGTGTTAACTTCCTTGCAGGAGTTCTTGGTTTACAAACTAAGGGGGAGCCATAATCCTTGCACGTTGATGCTCATGGGTTCTTTACTTATTCACACACATCACACTTACATTAAAAATCCGATAGTTATGTGTTTGTAATTAAGCAATGCCAAAGGGGGAGATTGTTGGAAAAATATGTGTCATATTTTTCACTTTTTATATCTTGGCTAACTTAATAAATATAACTGATTTTTAATGATAAAAGAGCAGGTCAGTGTTTGCATTTTTGACTGGTCTGGTTAACACCAGTTCTGACTGACTGAGTTGATAAGCAGATTATTTTTCCAGATCTGTAAAAGCTGCGATTTTATTCTATTTCTATACTTGATATATTCTAACCTCATGAATATTATTGACAGCTCCTTTTGTAGGTTAAAGAATCTTTTCTTATTCTCTTAGATTTGTTTAGTCCTAAATTCTTTCTTTCTACAAATCTAAGAATATCTTTCTATAATCTTTCCTACTAATTTTCTTACCATTCTTGTTGCATATTTTTAGGTAAGAAATAATTCCTAAATTGATTTCTACTTTAACTATAAGTAAGAGTGGAAATCAATAAGGAATTAAAGCTTTTGAAATATAATTTTTGATCTTGGATTCTCTAAGCAAAATCGGCCGAATTCATTGGTGGAAAACAAGACCCGATGCTTCATTGATTCAACTTTCAAAACAAAAAATTTTTCTTCAAACTCATTGAAGAATCAATAACTTATTGGTGCTCAACGAACAATTCTATTTCTTGGTCAAGCTACTTGGCGTGAAGTTAAGAACGGGTGTTCTTAATCCAAGTGGTGGTTGCGGTCAAGTACAATAGGGAAGTGGCGATAAAGTCAAGACCGGTGGGTTTGATTCCACTTTATCAACAAGTCAGAAGAAGAAGTATCACAGGAAGTTGATCTGTTTTCTTATAATTGTTATTTTGTTAATTTTGTGAAATTACAAAAATCGATACTATTGTATTTTTGAACAAGATTATTAGTGGATTATTTTTACCCATGGCATGGGGGTCCGTGGATGTTTCCCTTAGGGGTTTACCACGTTACATCTTGTGTTCATAATTAATCTTTTAATTTCCATACTTGACAATATTAGGTAAACGAACACTGTTGTGCGAGTCAGAACTATTATCTCTATATCTTGCTAGTTCTGACTACGTTCTGTCCACTGCTTGTTTAATTAAGATTAAAATTTATTTTTAATTTAATTAATCTAGGTTTTAGAACTTTCATCTTT
Organism: Forsythia viridissima; assembly: GCA_030279155.1. NCBI lineage: Eukaryota > Viridiplantae > Streptophyta > Magnoliopsida > Lamiales > Oleaceae > Forsythia > Forsythia viridissima. The sequence goes on from CM059042.1 coordinate 17,008,419, forward strand.
AAACAAACAAAAAAAGAAAAAAGAAAAAAATAATTTAAAAATAACAAAATGTACCCCAAAAAATAAAAAGTAAGAAATATACCCCAAAAAATAAAAGTAGTAAAAATGTCATATTTTTTTATCAAAACTCAAAATCCAAAATCTAATCTAGAGTTTTCGAACTGGAATCGGACGGCGGTGGTGAGATCTCGATCTCCTCTCTGCTCTGGTTTAGTATGTTTTTTTTTCGTACGGTTCTTTACTCTCATCTTTTGCTTCTCTAATGGATCGGCGACGGCGGCGGCAGTCGTCAGTTTGAGTGAAGCCGTCCACGATAGCTGTAGCGGAGGACTTTGCTTTGTATGCACTCGCAAAGTTAAAATCGATTGAACTGCAAGACTGGTTCCGCAGCCGTCTCTCATCCTCGGGAAAGTTATACTGCTGACAGTTCTTTCGCCTTTGTTCGTCGTCGACGGTGGCGCAATTTCAAGAAATGGGTTTTCAAGAAGCTATGATCCTTTGAAAATGTACTCTTGGCCGTGAGCTGGGTAGATAAAATCGTTCTCAGCTAAATCTTGCCACACAAATTCATTCTTATAGCTCCTAAAGTAGAGTTTTCAAATCAAAATAATGTAATATTTTTTGAAAGAACAAATAAGAAGTGATTTGCAGGGAGGATACCGCTTGTAAGACCATGAATACACAAAGGCCATGCCTTTTTCCCAGAGAAAGTTCAAGCGGTCGATCACATTTGTACGAAGCAACTTTTGTTTCATTTTCCAATCAAAAGTTTGATATGCGCATCATAATTTTCGTAAAATGGGTTACCTTTGAGATGGAGGCCTTGAGAAGAAAAAAGAGAAACCTCCATGAAATGGGGATGCTCGAGCTGCCCATGTGTTTTTTAGGGATTATGGTAGATTTTAGATTTTGAGGTTTGATAAAGAAAATGACCTCTTGGTTACTTTTTATTTTTTTTGAAGTACATTTGTTACTTTTTATTTTTTTGGAATACATTTGGTTATTTTTCAATAATTTTTTTTTCTTTTTTCTTATTTTTCTTACTTTTTTGTTTATTTAAAGGGAAGGACTTAATCAAAAAAGACATACCATGCCTATTTTTTCAAATGTTGGGGGATGTTTACCACTATTTTTAGAGGTTATGAGTATATTTCTAATATTTTTGAAAGGTTGGAGATCAAATATGCAATTATTTCTATTTATAATAACATACTTATAAATATTCTTATTTTTAGCTGAAAGTTTATTTTATTATAGTATCTTAAAAAAGTACTATATATGTAAAATAAATTTAATTAAAATATAATATGCAAAGTGAAGTAAGGGCCCGTGTGGTACAATTGTTGCGAATAGAGCTTTTGGTAGTAAAGGTTTTGTTAAAAGGCTGTTGACTGTTTGGATATAAATTCAAAAAGTGCTGTGAATATTAAATTGAGTGTATGATTGTATAACTATAAAAATACTTTTGTATAAACTTTATATTTATTTGACTATAGAGGAATTAATTATTATATATCTTATATTATTATTTTTAAATAAATAATATTTTTTATATCCTACAATAACTATTATAATTAATATATTAATTTAATTATAATTACAAAATTATTTTAGTCATTTAACTAAAAAATATTTAATTATTATATATCTCGTAATATTATTTTTAAAATAAATAATATTATTTTTATATCATATAATAACTAATAAAATTAATATATTATTTATAATAACATAATTATTTTAGTATATATTATATTACTTAAAATTAATTAAGTATTTAAATTAAACATATTATGTATAATTTGTATTATACCATTTAATACGCCAATATATAGTTTTTCACTTTATATAAATATATAAAGTGATGATTTTTTATAAGTAATTAAAACATCCCCAACAAGCTCTTTAAATATATGATGTTCTTTAATTTAAAAAGTCAACTCTTAAAATTCTGATTGGGCTCTCCAATTTAACAATTTAATTTAGAGAGTGAGTTTATTAAATACATTGAGAAGATTTCAATTTTCAATACTTGATACATTGGCTTTAATTAAATAGTATATTCAAATTGGGAGGAAAACATATGAACAAAGAGAGAGAGGGAAATATGTTAAATATTTCTTAGAAGAAGTAAAATGAAGAGTATAGAGATTAATAGGATGCTAGAGTATGAAGATAAAGAGACTATATGAAGATAAAGAGGCTGCTGGAATGTTTAAAAACATTGTTCTTTAAATTAATAGATGTACTTAAAATGCTATAAATGATCTTTAAATATAGATAAACTCTTGTAGACGTTCTTAATGTGTAAATAAATTAATATATTAATGTAGTAAATAAATTAATATTTTTTTGATGTATTAATGATAATTTTGTTAATTTTTAAGTTTATTAAATGTAATTACAACTTCGCGTAAAAATTCAATTAGAGCTTTTAGAGAAGCACAAAATTTGGACATCTATAAAACAACTTTTTAAGCTATTTTTTTAATTAAAAATGACTTAATGACTTTAGCCAAACAATCATCACTAAAAGAAATGAGGTCTATAGCCGTGATAGAAGTCACTACTAAAAGATCATTTATCGTCCTTTTATATGTATAAAAACGATATTGTCGTCGCTATATGTCGTATCAATAGATTAGTCCATCTAGGTTAATAGTGACGACAATATGTTGTCTCCATATACATTTGAATCTATACCGACGATATTTTCGTGCTCTATTTCTCGAAATTAGAGAAAATGTGAAGACAAAGTCGTTCCAAAAGTCATTGATGTTATCTTAAATAGTAGCGACGTTGGGATCATCGCTATTAACTTTTAGATACCATAATTATTAGCGATGACAATGTCGTCGTTATTTATATAATATATATAGATAGAGATGACAATATCGTCGCTAATGTACATCAATTTGTTTTATTGTAGCGACGACTTTGTCACTGCTATAAATATTCTAATTTTTATTAATTTTTTTATATTTTAATTAATATAAACAATTCTATTATACATAAAATCTACAGATCTCCCAAACCCTCACCATTGTTCCCATTCTCGTCCTCGTCTCCGTCCTCATCTTCATCTGGCACAACCCCAGTATATTCTATGCTTCAGATTCGACGTAAGACGTTGAATTGTCTTCTCCATTCGGTGCAATTGAGCCTCATACATGGCAAACCGACGATTGTCATTCTGGGGGTCTCCAGAGAACTAATTGGATGTTCCTCGTGGAGTGTCTGTCCAACCCCACGGATGTGTCCTCGACGTTCACCGAGTACCTTCTTTGCAATAGCATGCTCGTCAACTGATGCGCCACTGGAGGCGACCCGAGTCTATTGAGTCTCCCTCACCTCACCTCACCTCACCTCACCTCACCTCACCTCACCTCAACAAGTTTATCCTGTTTAATGAAAAAAAAATAATAAATAATTAATAAGATAATGTTAGATACAATTAATAAATAATTATAAATTATAAATTTGTCCTCACGTAATCACCACCCGTCACCTGATTCACCCAATTGCCATCCCAGAAGGTGTGGAAAGTTCAGAACGACTAAATAATGCCCGGCCACTGATGGGTCTCGGGGTCCCTCTACAACAATTTCAGTGTGAAATTTAGTAAAAAACATGCATACGTAATGTATTGAAGATTTGTAAACTTATATTGAAAAATTTATTTGTACCGAATCATAACGCGTGGCAGAGAAGCTCTTCGACCCTTGCACGCTCGGGTATTTAGCCTTATCCCGATTGACCTTATTATTTGTCAACTGTTCCTAAAGACATAAAAAATAAGAAGATTACTTACCAATTTATAGTTATAATAAAATTAATATAAAAACTTAAACACGTTTCAATAGTATGTACCACAAAAGTAGCACTTGTGAAGAAGTCAATGCACTTTTGCCCGTCCTCGGTCGACAACTGGCCATATGGACGGCTCGACCTGTGCGCTTTGAAGTGATTATGCGTCTTAAGTTTGTAATCGCGGTAACGATCGGCCACCAGGCGATCTACAGCGACACAGACCGCCCGGTACTAATCAGGCGACTGATCTACCTGAAGGTCAAAGTAGCTCTGAAACAAGTGTCGTCGTTTTAGCTGAATGTACATTACAAGGAAAAATTTGTTTACAAATTGCGATAATGTGAAAGACCATTGTAGAATTACCTCAACGATGCTATGTAACCATGTCCCCTGCTCCTCTGGAACATCTATCCAAAAAGAGTAGCAAGGAGGCACGGTGAACTTGACCTAGTTCCCAACTAATCGTGTAAAATACTTCGCGTTATTTTTGATCGGCTGCATTGTACGTTCGACGTTGTCAAACATGATGGGAAGTGGCCTCTTTCCGTTCATCTGCCAAACCTTCTCAAGGTTAATGCCTCGAGAGATACCCCGTCGCTTAGATGGCGGCGTTGGAAAAGAAAAACATATGATATATATGATACGAAATTCAACGATAATGAAATCACTGTAAAAAATTGCACAATAAGTGGTCTTGAAACAAAAATTCTTACCGAACTCGCAGGACGCATTGAGCCGATGGGGTGACTGATGTGGAAGATCGCCTACACCATCACTTCCGTGGGACATGCCGTCAGCTATGCTACTAACTAACCAAATAAAACATCAATTAGTGAAGAAATGGTCTCTAAACTTTTATTTTTTGCATTTCAATCCCCGAAATTATGTGTTTCTATGCAAATGGCCCGTAATATGTGTTTTCTACTTCACAAATGGTCCATAATATTTGTTTTGCACATCAGTCCCTAAACTCTGGTTTTCTGCAAACGGTCCTTAAACTTTAATTTTTTCGTATTGAAGTCTTTAAAAAAATATTTTTTTCGGTCCCTAAGTTGCTCCTAATATATATTTTGCACATCAGCCCCTAAACTCCGTGGTATTATGCAAATGGTCCCTAAAATTTTATTTTTTTACATTTCAGTCCCTACATTATTTGTTTCTATGCAATTTGTCATAAATTTTTGTTTTCTAGTTCAGAAATGGTCCTTAACTTATTTTGTATATCAGCCCCTAAACTCTGTAGTTTTCACATTTTAGTCCCTAAACTTTTATTTTTTTGCATTTCAGTCCCTAAATTGCGCCTAATTTATTTTGCACATCAGCCCTTAGTAGTCTAATTTATAATCAAAATTCCTAAAAAAAATGAAAAGTTTCCAACATCACAATGTAGAAAATATCCTAACTGTTAATTAAGCAAAATCAAGCCAAAATTAATCCTAGATATTGAATCAATAAAATCAGTAATTCTATTATACTTTTGGGACAAAATAAATGACACAATTAAGCAATTAGGACTTTGTATATAATAAATATTTAATAAAAAAGAGTTCATGAAAAGTTAAACATACCTAGATGATGAAAACGGTGGACGGTAGACGATGAAAACGGCATCAGATGGAAGACGGCAGAAGCGACAGCGACGGTAGAGAAGCTTGAGACGCAGATGAAAATAAAATAGGAAAGAAGAAGGGCTTTCTGCGTGTTTTAAAATGGTTTGGATCTTATTTTTTTTATTTCAATTTCATCCTCTTTTATTTGCAATGTAAGTCCTTCAAATTTTATGGGGTTACATATAGGTCTCCATTTCTATATTTTTTGTACAATTGCAGTCTTTTTTTTTCTATTTTCTGTGAACAAATGTTGGGATTCCATTCGAACTCGCGTTTTGACCTAAAGTAATCATTGTAGTAATGAAAAACATTCAATCGGATTCACTAAAAACAACAAAAATGAAATTTTTATAAATTTATTTCATAAATTTTAGTGACGAACAACAACATTTAATCTGATTCACTATCATGATACAATTGATCCTCATTATTGTCACTGCTGTCCTCATTACTTTCACTCGATGTTTCGTCATCCTCGTATTCTATGTGTGTGTCGTCTTTCACATCTTCGTCGTTAATGAATAAAGTATCTCCTACAGTATCAGACGAGGCTCTCCTGATAACCGATGCTCTTGTCTTATCAGCTTCACCATCATTCCGGTGCAAGAATATGTACTCTAAGTTGCATTTTTCTTCAAATATCACGATCATATGCAAGGAAGCGAACTCTTTTTACAACATAGGCCGTGTAAGACATAACATGTTGGTAACATCCACTGGCCAACGAAAACAACTCATGAGAAACTTGATGGGCGTGGCTTTGGCGCATTGCATATACCTGGATAAAGTGGAAGTTTGTTTTAGTTAATGTTACAGAAATGAAGAATGTGGACATATTTGAATATATTCGATCGTTGTTCATTTACCTTCTTGTAAAATCAATCGTGAAAGTCTCTTCTATGCACCTGATCGATGTTTGGGCAGCCATTGTTCAATAGCTCTTGCCTATGTTCCTTGTACAAGGCATATAAGATCGACTAATTAGTTTATTTAAAATAACAAAGTTTATTCAAGATAATTGAATAATATTTAAGAACGAAGTCTTACTGCAAGAATGTCTTAATTTCAGTACAGTTGTTGAGGACGTAAAACATCGCTTGACTTCGAACATGAGCAGGAAGTGTCGTTGGTGTCTTTTTTCCAATTGGGCAACACTACAACTGAAAAATAGAAAGTTGTCTTCGTAGAACACTTACATCCTCGTTTCTGTCCGGTCGGTTGAACCTTTTTTCTATGTCTTCGAAGTACCTCGAACAAAAAGTCAATACCTCGTCAACAACATATCCTTAAGCAATTGAACCCTCGGGCCGAGCTCGATTTCTGACGTAGTCCTTCAGTTTCTTCAGGTATCGCTCAAACGAATATATCCATCTCATATGCACCGGACCTCCAAGGATTGTCTCTTCTGGAAGATGCATTACGAGGTGAATTATGATGTCAAAGAAAGCTGGCAGAAAGATACGTTGCAACTTGTAGAGGATGAGTATCATGTGATCGTGGAAAGCCATCATGTTGCTAACCTTTAGTGTTATTGCACAAAGTTGCTTGAAGAATGTGCACAGTTTAATAATTGTAGTGGAAATAGTTTTATTCAAGAATACACGACATTTGACTGGCAAAATTTGTTGTATGATAATGTGTCAATCGTGTGACTTCAACCCAATAATGCTACTATCATTATGAGCAATATTCTTCTGAAGATTAGAAGCGAAGCCATCTGGAAACTCAACCGATCAGATGAAGTTGCAAAATCTCCGACGGTTTGCAATGGACATGGTGTAACATGCGACAGGCTTCATACACATGTTCCCGTTCTGATAAAAGTACAACTCTCTTTTGATCCCTAATTGCATTAGATCGCGCCTGGCATAGACTGTGTCATTTGATTTGAATGGATTGTCCAGAATTGTGCCGAGCAAGCTGTATTCTCTACGTGCATGACATCGATGTTATGTTTTAGCTTAGTAGAAGACTAATACGGCAACTCATAGAAAATGCTCATTTTTCTCCAATTCAGCTCATCATCACTTCTCATCTTTCTAGCACCTTTATAGTTAGGGTGGTTTCCTGGATTACTATGTCTCACACTGCTTAACTGTGCTAAAATCTCTGCAGCCGTTAACTGACGCGGAGGTAGTCGCCTCTCCGTCTTTCCGTCAAAGTCTAAATTGTTCTTAAAATGATGCCTAGACGGTACGAATCGTCAGTGACCTACGTAAGCTGTCTTACCTATCACACAGACTGAAAGAGTCTTCTCGTTGCACGTAGGACATGCCATGTATCCCTGACCGCTCCAACCCGACAAACTATTTCTGGCTGAAAATTCGTTAACTGTCCACAACAACGCTGCAGTCACGCGTGTCAATTCCATCGATCCACAACTCCTTCAACTCGTCCACTAATGGTCGTAAGAATATATCAATGTCCTTACTCGGTGCTTTAGGGATAGGTATCAAGAGAGTAAGCATGAGATATTCAGGTGTCATGCATAACTAAGGTGGCAGGTTGTAAACGGTTACAACTACTGGCCACATGATGTACACCATACTCATGTCACCAAATAGATTGAATCTGTCTGCAGCCAAATCTAATCGGACATTTTGGATTTCACTTGCGAACAGTGGATGTTTCCTGTCAAAATCTTACCATGCCTTCCAGTTAACGAGATGCTGTATCTCATCTTCATCCCTAGACCTTCCTATACTGTGCCACCACATGAATTTTGCAGTATCCTTTGTCGTGAACATACGTTTTAGTATGGGGCCAAGGAAAAATATCACAATACCTTATGCAAAACGTTCTTCCCGTTCACTCTCCCAGAAGTGTGCACAGATCAGACAAGTTTGTCTATCAGCATGCTCACCTCAAAACAGTGCACAGTCGTTCTTGTAGGCATTGTAACCCAAACCAAGCTTCGTCATCATCTTCTTAGCTTCGTAGTGGGAGTCCACCAGGTTCATGTTTGGGAAAGCTAACTTCAGCAACTTTAAAAGATCATCGACAGACTTGTTTGTCCCTTTTTTCACAACATTAATATACATCAACTTCACTAAAAAATTTAAGGACGAAAATGATGAAACTCCTGGGTATAGTGCTGAATGTAGAGCCTCAAACAATTCGTCATAGTAACCATCAGTGCTTGTACCAACATGCTTATCACCGACTACGTCGTCCATGATATCCATCATCTCATCCTCTCCACCTACTCTCTTATTTTGTCTATACACATTCGCAGTTTGAACCTCAGTCTCGCCATGGTATATCCAAGTTACATAACTCTCACCATGACGAAATATGTGAGACTCAGACAATTTCTAATGAATGTGTGAGACCTTTTAACATCTTGTGCACATACATTTAATCATTCCCCTATCATTTACGTATGGCCTAACCATGTTTATAAATTCTTTCAAACCATTCTGCAAATCTGACGATTTTGTACGATTTCTAATTTTTGTTCAACTTTATCAATATCCATACCTAAAAAATACTATATTTTCACAAATACAATAACGATAATAGATAGAGATGGAGAAATAAAATGGAAAGAAGATAATTATGGAGAAAAAAGATGGAGTTGGAGAACAATGATGGAGATAGAGATGAAAAAATTGTAGAAATACAGTATAGAAATGCGGTGATGGAGAGCTGATAAAGGAGATTCTATAGCAGCGACAATTGTCGTCTCTATAGATTAAAAATATCATCTCTATAGATAAGAAATGGAAGCTAATTTTCTTGCCAATCTTGAAAACTCTATAGCGATGACATTTGTCGTCTCAATAAACTTTATTACAAATTACGAGGAAAATCATGATTCATGTGACGAACAACATCTATATATCTATTGAGACGACACATGTCGTCGCTATATGTACAAAAAATGGCGATAATTATTCTCGACATTTGGAAAGTATTTAGTGATGACTTCCTATGTCGTTGCTATAAATTAAAAATACTAGCGACGACATATTGAATACAAAGATGACTTTCGTTGTCGCTATAGATTTTTAACTTCTAGCGACGACATTTCTTTGTCGTCTTTACTGTACAGTACAAATAGAGGTGACATTGTGTCGTCGCTATTGGTGTCGCCGCTATAATTACTTTTTTTTTTTTTGTAGTGAATAAATATAACCAAAAGCATTTTTGCTATTTAAGTACTTTTAAACCTCAAAAAAAGCCAATGCAAACACAATCTTATACAGTGAGTGTATTTTGTAAATATTTGTACAATTAATAACCTTAATAGGGTCGGGTATTTTGCTCAATTTAATTTTATTTGTATTGATATGGAAGAATAATTTTGTTGAAAGTACTTAACCAACAAATACAAAAAAGCAATTATACTCCATATGGTAATTAAGAAAATGACAAAAGAAAATAATTAGAAAATGAAGGTTCTAATTTAGATATCATGCTTGGAGAGAGATTGCGATAGCTCCTCATCGTGGCTATATAAAAACTTATAATCTATATGACTCATTTTGTTCTCATCTCTCGCCTCCTCAGTACACAGACCACTGACATCATTATTCAGAGAGAGAGATGGAAGAGGAGATAAAATCAAGATTCAAGAGAATCTGTGTATTCTGTGGGAGCAGTTCTGGGAAGAAAGCAAGTTATCAAGAAGCTGCTATTGAGTTGGGCAAAGAACTGGTAATCATATATGAATTCCAAATTAGTATATTCTTGTAATACTGATCACAGCATTTAAACAAGATTTTAGTATTCAATAATATCTATCAAGTTCTTAAACAATCCAATATTCTTCATCATTATGCAGATATATATATACACTTGCATACCTAATTTTGTCCACTTATTTCATTTCTGGGTTAAACTTAATGGCAGATTTATACATCTTAATGGAGTCTTTTTCTGTTGCAGCTCAGATCACATAATTTCTTTCCCTCTCTCTCTCTCTCTCTATTTTCTCTATCTATATTGTGAAGACCCAACAGATTTGATCAACATGGGCACGGCGGCAGGCAGATGGTTCTTGGGGGAAAATCAGGTTTAGGGTTTATGTTTGGTTTGGCATGAGAAATTAGAGAGAGAAAATAGGGGCTAGCTAGCTGTAACCTGGCTGTAATTTGAGAGCAGCCCTTCTTGCGTGATCTTAATTATGTTATAAAAAAAAATTTGTGCCTTTGGATGGTGAAAACAAACGTGCCATCTTGATATCATGACTCTTTTGAGCGTGTTCTTCTATTACTATTACCCTCCACTAACCATTACCAGACCTTCATGATTTTTTCTTTTATGGAAAATATAATATAACTATATTTTATTATATATATGTTCATGCACGTATAATCATGTACAATACACTATACACACAATCATTTGAAAAAGCCATGCTTACTTACAGTTTGCCATGATTTTTGATACATTCTATGAATTATAATTTATGGGTTTTGTTGTTGATCAAGTGTTGTAGTAATGCATGTGTTTCTGACGCGTGTTTGATGTTTTTTATTGAAGGTGGAGAAAAGGATTGATTTGGTCTATGGAGGTGGGAGCGTGGGTCTTATGGGTCTTGTTTCTCAGGCAGTTCATGATGGTGGGCGCCATGTTCTAGGGTATTATCATCTCTCTCTCTCTCTCTCTCTCTCTCTCTCTCTCTCTCTCTCTCTCTCTCTCTCTCTCTCTCTCTCTCTCTCTCTCTCTCTCTCTCTCTCTCTCTCTCTCTCTCTCTCTCTCTCTACACACACACACACACACACACACACACCCCTCTCTCTCTATCTCTCTCACACACATGTGGAATGACAAGAACCATCATAATTCCCATCTTTTGTTTGGTTCTATCGAATAATGGAAATGTGGAAATCTTGTATATTTTGTTTACTTCGATCCATGCAAGTCTGTCTAAAGTTTATTATTGGTGTTCCTCTTACCACCCAAAGGCAGACATCATTGGGATCAAATGTTGGTTTCTGATAATTTCATGTGTTTTTAATCATCAATTTCTTTTCGTCATATGTTAAAAGTGCACTTTCGGTCGACAATACGATGAACTAACTAGATTTTTAACTTTCTTTTTCTTCCTCAATACCGTCACATCTATAATTGAATGTTGTTAGCAAAACGTTATTTTTGGATTTGAGAGTAATTAACAGTGTTTTTATTATAAAATTCTTGTTAGATACATAATGCAAAAGGTGTACAAGGTTTTATGGAAAGTGTTCTGCCTTTTTAGGCTATTTTGTAGCATGTCCCCTTTTTGTTATTCTTTTTGATAGAGGGAGGGACATTAATGAATTGATGTGAATACGACTCTAAATTTATGGGGAATATTTTTTGTTGTTTTTGATAGTCGATAGTACTATAGTCTTGGTCCCATGTTTAGGATTGGGGGAGAGGGACTAGGGATTTCATCTCGAGACCTCTGGCTTTTCTAAATTCTTATACTCAAAACTCTTATAACTTTATCTGCAGGGTTATTCCGAGAACTCTCATGCCACGAGAGGTACGACTAGAAACTTTTTATTTGTTTGAAAACTTCGGTTTCAATGTGACGTACGTACAACTAAACATAGTTTATAATTCATTGCATTGTTACCATAGATAACTGGGGAAACTATTGGGGAAGTACGAGCAGTATCTGATATGCATCAGAGGAAAGCCGAGATGGCCCGACAAGCTGATGCATTCATTGCCCTTCCCGGTATACAAAAATCCATTTTAATATTTTAAATCAATTAAAACTAAGCAAGTGCAAGAAATTAAAGTAATTAGTACTTTTACACATTCAGGTGGTTATGGTACACTAGAAGAGTTGCTTGAAGTTATTACATGGGCTCAGCTCGGAATCCATCGTAAACCTGTGAGCTACTTTTTCACCTAGTTTCAGATTGCTATATATATCGGGGCATATATACCTTGTACAATTTAATCTATAAAAACCGTGAATGACTTTCGATTCATGTGCATTCGGTGAAAATTATGCAGTGTTCTTGAGTTCAATTGAAAACACGTTGGTTGGTCGTGAATTTGGTCAATATTAATCCTTATTATTTGTAATTCAACATGAAACGTATCAATGCATGTGGAACTTGTAATGGTTCACATGGAAAGATTTACAAGATTTTGTTTCGCAATGATAGCAATGGTAACATGATTTGAATTTCAGTGGCAGATCTCCATATGAATTGGAGAAAAGTGGTTAGAATATAGAAAAATGGGGATTAGTGTTGGTCAAAAGTCACATATAATTAATGAATGTGCTTTGTATCTTAATTAATTCACTAATCTAATCATATTAAACAAATGCAGGTGGGGCTGTTGAATGTTGAAGGTTACTATAATTCCTTGTTATCTTTTCTTGATAAGGCTGTTGACGAAGGTTTTATCTCACCAACTGCGCGTAGAATTATCGTGTCGGCTCCGACCGCCAAACAGTTGGTCAGAGAACTTGAGGTACTTAGATTCCTTGTCCAACAACAAAAAAACAATCTTAATACAATCTTAAGTACAAAACAGTAATTTATAAATAAACTCTTGTACTTCAACTGCCCTTTGTATGAATTCAATTACCTCACTATTGAAGATAGATCAAATATTTGGGCCTATTCAAGATACAAAATAATTTATTTTTTCCGAAATAAATGGCAACTTTTTTACTTTATGACATATGATTATGTGGAAACTAAACTTTAAGTAGGACCAAAATGAAAAAAGGCCCCACTTTTTAATTTCATGTGGAACAACCTCTTTTTTCTATGGTAATTCAAAATTACCCTTTTCATGTTCACCCCAGTTTTCTTCCTCGTTTTCCCATACCACCCACCCACTGCCCTACCCTGCCTCCTCCCTCCCCCGTGCCACCCGTGTAAAGAGGGGGAAGGAGCATGGGAGGACGGTGTTGTGTGTGACAAAGAAGATCTATTATAACAAGGATTAAATTGATGTTTTAGTGCAATACACTTTTTGAATGGAAAAAATAGTAGGTGGACATATTTCACCACGACCGTAGTAAGAAGGCCATTTTGCAATATTTGCCGTTATGATTTTATGAATGATTGAGCTAAAATAATTTTAGCTCATTCTCTATGTACTCTTTATCTTGTATTTCAGGAATATATTCCAGAGTATGATGAAATGACAGCCAAATTGATCTGGGAAGAAGTGGGAAGACTAAATTACGTACCCGATCCTGACCCCAGTGTTCATTCGTGACATGCTGACCCCGACTCCAAACCCAACCCCAACCCCAACCCCAACCCCAACTCCGACCCCGAACAATATGAAAATTTTTGGGTTTAGAATTTCCAGTAAATATGACTGTATTCTGGCACAGGAACATTTTGTATTTTGGGGCAATGCCATTTACAATGTAGCAAAGTTTAATATACAAAACTATGGGTAAAAATATGCAACTTTTTGTGGATCCTTGTGAAGAAATCCATTTTATCTAACCATATTCACCTCTACTTATTATGTCCATGTTTTGTGTATTTGCAAAGTCAAACTTTAGCATTACCTGTATTTTGTTTACAAGAACAGAAAATATTGAAAACAAATTCTCCAAATACTGTTAATTTTGGCACCTTATAATTGCAATTTTTTTTTCTTAATTAAGAGCATCTCCAATGCATTCTTATATATGGATTGCTATCTATGTGGCACGAATATTAGAAGATTTTTTTATCTACGTGACATTAATGTCTGATGAATAGACATTCAAGTTAAAATTTGGTCTCCAATACATTCTATGAATTGCTATCTATGTGTGTTTTATTTTATTAAAATCAAATCAAAATTACATTTAAATATATATAGAAAATTTAAATTTACATAGGAAATCTAAAATTTGCTAAGTCGGCATGTCTAACAGAGCTTCTGAATTTATACTGAGCTTTAGATATTGTCTATTTTTCTCTGTCACGTCAGCTTGATATAGTCCTTAACAACTTATATTGGAGAAGAATTTTCTTAAATATTGTCTACTTTAGTTATGTGACCAAAAAAAAATAGTAATTCACTGTTACATTGAAAATGCTCTAAACTTATTACTTGTAACAAATGTTCTAAAAAACGTAAAGCGTAGCTAGACGTGAAGGCCAAGCTTCAAGCTTTTTGGACTTAGGTGAGGCATAGGCGAGGGTGAGGTGTGAGCAAGGCGTGAAAAAACGTTTTCTTATTTTTAATATTAAAAGAAAAAGATAAAAAAATATTTTTAACTAAAAAACACGCGTCTAGGCGTGCCTTGGCGTGACTAAGCGAGACGTGCAGGTCACGCTTTGCACCTAGGCGTCGCCTAAGCGTACTCTTTAGAACACTGTTTGTAATATCACCATTGTTGCGTCGTTTTATTTCGTGTTGCATATTTTTAGAGCATGTGTTAGCTCAACAATATTAAGAAATCAATAAAGTCAAAGTATTAAACATATAATTGATTAGTACAATATTGTGTTTGTTTTAACAATGTGTTAGAAAATTGTATGAAGCTTCTTTGTTTGGAGTCTTGTTTCAAATACAAATTTTACACATCATCAATAACCAGGGGCGGATTTACAACATGGCGAGACCCCGCGTCCGACCGTGCTGAAATTTCGCGAAAAAATAGTGACTGAATTTTGAGAAATAAAGGAAAAATGGTCGATGGATATTTTCTCTGCATGTAAGTATATGTGTATATATCTGAGAGTGAAAGGGAAAGATGATATTTTAAATTCAAATTTTCATTTATGGTTCCTGAAGTTTGAAAAATTAAAATGTAAGGTAATTACATGACTAAATTCTCAAGTAAGGATTTATTAATTTTTTTTAAAGTGGATCAAAATTGAATAATACAGAAAGTATTTTTAGAGTTTTTACTCTCGATTTTTTATATTTATCATCAATTGGAGTTGTACTAAACATTTTTTAGCATTATTACGGCTTGTATCAAAATATATTTTACTATAATATGATTTTCTTATTGCTTTATAAGTTACGTATTTATTAAAAATATTTTCACATTATTTTTTTACAAGCATCGACCGTTGATTGGTCAACGGTCAATATTTGACCATTGACTAGTCAATGTCCGTCCTAGCTGAACTTCAACTCTAAATCCGCCACTGTCAATAACATCACATGTGAATACATTAAATGTTGTCCATAATAATCATTCCATCTATTTATTTGATAATGTGTAAAGTTCTATTTGGAGATGGCTAAGGAAACATGTATTTTGAACAAGGGCGGACGGGTCACATGGCGAGACCACGCGTCCGCCATAGCTGAAATTTTGTGAAAAAAATAGTGTGTAATATGTTTTGGGCCGCAACCCGGCCCAAGTCGGCCCAAGTTCTGTAGCACAGTCCAACCCAGATCCATTAGACTGGAATAAATTTTTTTAAAAAAAATTTGTAGTTCAAGTCCAGCCCAATTAAATTGATCCATCAGTTATTTGCACCCATTTGCAGTCCAAAATAAGAAGAAGAAGGCATCCAAGTCCAATACAGAAATACCCAAAAATCAGATTCAATACAAAAAATTAAGAAAGGAGAAAAAACCTAGACAGTACAACGGGAATAGGTTACCTACGATTACGAAACAAGAAGAAGAAGGCGACAGACTCCGGTAGAAGCCGATTCCGACGAGTTAGCAGTGCGGCAGACGGAGACGGCAGTGCGAGAAAAGTGAAGGGTCGGCTGAACCGCTGAAGCCTGAAGCTATAATTAATCGTTAGTCATTCTTATTTTCCTTTTAATTTTCAGCATCTTCCTTCACAGCTTCACGCCTTATGCGGTCTGCCTTCACCGGAATCACCGCCATTTTTTTTTCTTTTTTGTGGTGTGCCATGTGCAACTGTGCGTGTGCTGTGTAAGAAGAGGCCAGACATAACACTTGTTTGTTTTGTTTGCCGGATAGATAGTTACATTTGTATTTGTGCATATGTGCAATTGTTTTGTTAAGTAATTAGATTAAATTACATATTAACATATGTATTTGTGCAATTGTTATTATTACTTATATAATATTTTATTAGGTAATTAGGTTAAATTGTTAATTAATAGTTTAATAGTATAATTAGTTAATTAATACAATAACACATTTATTACTTATTAGGCAAAAAATGGTTAATTAATTTTAGTTATTAGGTTAAATGGTTAATTAAATTATTTATTAGTTATTAAATTCTATTATTATATTTACTTATTAATTATATTGTTGCCTTGCCGGCTAATTATTATATTGTCGTTGCTAGTTGTTATTGTTTAAATTGTTGCCTTGCCGGCTAATTATTACATTGCTGTTGATAGTTGCTCCTGATTATATTATTGCCTTGCCGACTAATTATTAAATTGTTGTTATTAGTTGCTACTGATTTAATTATTGCCTTGTCGGCTTAGTATATTATGTTGGGACTTGGGATTGAATAATTTGATTGAGAAATAATTTTCGTAATTTGATTACTTGAAGTCTTGAACCGTTGATTAACTAATTTACAGTCTACAGACAAGATATTAGACATGAAAAGGTTTTTTCAACCTCAAAGAAAGCTTGAAGCTGGACCAGCTGGTACAAGTTGCTCTAGTGCTGCTTCTAATGCTATCAATACTTCGAGCTCGACACCTTCACAAAGTTCATTACCTGTTGATAATGATGGTACTAAGAAGTCTCGAGTTGATATCAATGTAGATGCCCTTGACCTTGAGTATGATCCTAGAAAATGGCCACCAATCGAATCCTATGACCCTAATATTAGAGACGAGGTTGGGATGATTTATTTGGAGAGAGGTCCTTGTCAACCACATGTACATAGTTTTCCAAAAATAATTATGGGAAAAGATAAGAGGTGTTTTAGGAAGGAATGGTTTGCCGATTTCCATTGGTTGGAGTATAGCATTGAGAAGGATGCCGCTTTTTGTTTGCACTGCTATTTGTTCAAACCCGATAGAGGGGGTCAAGGAGGTGGAGGAACATTCACAAAAACTAGTTTTAGAGATTGGAAACACAAACAAATTTTGAAAGATCATGTCGGTCTTGTTACTAGTGCTCACCATTATGCTCTCACAATGTGCACCAACTTGATGAATCAAAGGGGAAATATTTCTTTTGCACTTTCAAATCAAAGTACTGAACAACAAAAGAGGTACACGACAAGATTGACTGTGGTGCTAGCTGTTACCAGATTTCTCTTGATGCAAGGATTGGCTTTTCGTGGACATGATGAATCGGAGAAGTCGCTTATCAGGGGAAATTTTCTTGAGTTACTAAGCTGGTACGCATATAGATGTGAAGGAGTCAATGATGTAGTTTTTGGCAATGCTCCTAGAAATGACCAAATGACTGCACCAAGCATTCAAAAGGATTTGGTTAACTGTTGCGCTGTGGAGACAACAAGGGCTATCATGAAAGAGTTGGGTGATTCTGTGTTTTCGATTTTAGTGGATGAGGCTCGTGATAACTCAGTGAAGGAACAAATGGCAGTTGTTTTGAGGTATGTAGACAAATCCGGATCGCTCAAAGAACGTTTTTTGGCCATATCTCATGTCACTGATACCAGCGCCCAATCACTAAAGGATGCAATTGATGAAATCTTTTCTAGGCACTGTTTGAGCATTTCTAAGCTTAGAGGGCAAGGTTACGATAGAGCTAGTAACATGTCAGGTGAGTTCAACGGGTTGAAGGCTTTGATTTTAAGAGAGAATCCATGTGCACAATATGTTCATTGTTTTGCACACCAACTCCAATTATGTCTTGTTTCTGTTGCGTGTAGAACTGAAGTGCTTGCTGATTTGTTTAACATGTTGAGTATCATAGTGAATTTGGTTGGTGCTTCATGTAAGCGTGTTGATGCTCTCAGAGCAAGCTACCACTCCGAGATTCTCGCGAAGCTCAATACGGAAGAACTTTGCAGTGGTAGTGGCAAGTTTCAAGACATGAGTTTGGCCCGATCGGGTGATACTAGATGGAGTTCACATTTACTCACAATTACCCATTTTATTGGTATATTTAATAACATAATTGATGTACTTGAGAATATAGTAGATGATGGCATAAGTTTAGATTTGAAAGGAATGGCGGGAAGACAACTGAGTATTATGCAAGACTTTGAATTTGTGTTTTGTCTACATTTTATGTTCGAAATTCTTGCAGTGACAGATGATCTTTCTCAAGCCTTACAGAAGAAAGATCAGGACATTGAAAATGCTATGAGATTATTGAGTTTGTGTAGGGGTTCATTGCAAAATATGAGGGACAATGGATGGGATAATTTGTTGAGCAGGGTAATTGAGTTTAGTGTTGGTAGAGAGATTGTGGTGCCCAACTTGGAGGATATTGTAGTGAGGATAGGTCGACCTAGACGCGGAACTCATCAGGTGACTTATCATCATCGTTTTTATGTTGACTTGTATTGCCATGTCATAGACTCAATCTTGCAGGAGTTGAATGATCGTTTTTCAGAGACTAGCACCGAGCTCCTTACTTGTATTTCATGCCTCAAGCCATTGCATGTTTTGATACGGCTAAATTAGTACGTTTAGCTCAGCTCTATCATATAGACTTCACTACTGAGGACATCATGTTACTCAGACCTCAATTGGATAAGTTCCTTATGCTTGTAAGAAGTGATGCGACATATGCTGATCTCAATAGCATATCTTGCATCACTGAGAGACTTGTTCAAACAGGATGTCATTGTTATTTTCCATTGGTTTATAGGCTCATCACATTGGTTTTGACTCTACCTGTGGCAACTGCGAGTGTTGAAAGGGCATTCTCTGCTATGAATCTTATTAAGAATGATTTGCGCAACAAAATGAGTGATGTTTGGTTGAACGATAACTTGGTTGTTTACACAGAGCGGGGGATATTCAAAGAAATAGAGAATGAGGCGATCTTGAAACGGTTTCAGACTATGCGACCTCGGAAAATGCAGTTATCTAGTTTCACAAATTGAAATTAGAGTTGCACTAAACACCTTTTAGCATTATTACGACTTGTATCAAATTATATTTCACTAATATATGATTTTCTTATTACTTGATAAGTTACGTATTTATTAAAAATATTTTCACATTATTTTTTCACAAGCATCGGTCGTTGACTGGTTTGACCGTTGACCAGTCAACGTCCGCCCTAGCTGAACTTCAACTCTAGATCCGCCCCTGATTTTGAACATCAAATCTAAACTCCTTTGTTTGTTGAGAATGAACGCTGGTGTATTAATTACTTTAGTTTCAAATAATAAAAAAAATTCTAAATACACATATGCATGTATGCTACGGGTTGACGATAGTGTTGTTAAAAATTAAATTTAAATAAGTAAATATTAGGTCCAGATTAATAATAATTTGCCAATAATCGCATAAATAAAGTGAAGAAAGTAAGAATACAGGAATTTAAGTCTTAATGGCCCGAGGTTCAGTCGAAGCCTAGTCCCCGTTGAGCATTCCTCAATGGGATAAAGCTCCAAAAGCACTAACACAAATGGTTCACAGCGTGGTTACACACAAATCCAAAAATCTACGTCAAGAGTCACAAAACTCAAGATTTTCCCTTTATTGCACCTCCAACCCAAAAATTATTGTTCATAGAACATTGAAACCTTATCTCACTATATTTAAACTTAATCACCAAGAAAAAGAGTAAAAACTATATATGTGGAGATGAGTATGAGAGAATTGTTCGAAAAAGATTATTGAACATTAGAGAGGGTGTATTGCATAATTGAAGAGTCACACCCAAAATGCACCCTAATGTAACCATGTTGAAAGTGTTAGTCAAATATAAACAATAATATACTATAGTTATTATTTTAATTCAAAATAGAATAAGATTACAAAAGAACAGCAACTGCAGAATAAGAAACAATATTTTAAGATAGCACAAAATGAAGCAAATGAAGCAAACCGAGGCCTCTGTATTCACAGCGTCCTTAAAACAGATTCGTTCCCTCATCGTAGGTGCTTGAGGTAATTGAGATTCTATCTCCCAAGATACAACGGTGAAAGAAGCAGCAATTTTAGCACAAAACTTATGCTTTGGCGAACTGACTGTTGGTTTGAATAAAATCACCAAGTACTGGAAGTTTATGAAAAAACAGATTGAGCAGAGCAATGAAATTTTTTTCTGGACTGTATTCAAAGAGAGCAGAAAATTGTGTGTTGATTGCGAAAATTCGGACCTGTTTAGATAGTCTCCCAAGTGACATTTCAATCCCACCATAAACAAGTAGGTTTCAGGTATTACAGAATTAACACCTGAATTAACAAAGCATTAACAGCATCCAGGAAATTGAAAGAGAAGTTGGAAGGTTCAGAAATTAATTTGGGAAAAAAAATGACAAAACGTAGGCCCGTCTAAGGGGCCAATTTCGGTTCGACATTTGTATACGCATGTCGTGCTCACTTATGAGTTCTATAGTCCGATGTGTAAATCGATCCGTGATTTGCACCCCATCTGCGGGCGCACACAAGAGAGAGCATCTATGCCACACAATATTACAACTTTGTAAATTGTGGACATTTAAATACTAGTCAACATTTCATCATTTTTTCAATGTGAGATAACCCACTTATTTTTCACTTCCACTATTTTTCCAACTCCACTTTGAGCACCAATTTTTTATTCACCCAAACATCAATTTTGCCAAGTAAATATATGATTTCGATGTTTATGCGGAGGAGAACATGAATCTACTTTTATCTTCCATATATAAAAAACAGGTCAGACTCAAAATTATGCCCAAACATGACATAAAATTGACAGAGACACGGAAGACTTGGTGATAAAATTCAACGATTGAAACCTGTATAGAAAAGGTAGGTATTACCCTTTGAACCTTTCTTTGTGAAAGTACATTTACTTTACTAGCTGACTAATAGACGCGATGTCTTTGAACTGTTCTGTCCTTATGTAAACGATGATATACATCACACATGATTCTTCCTAACACAATTCAGTTCTCATTGTTATGTTTGTTTGTGGCCATGAACATGTGCCTGGTTTTGTAAGAGTTTATGAGAATTTAGCCATACACAATTTCCTTAGAAGCGGCCCCACTTCTCTATCACATAGGTGATTTCTTAATTAAGAGTAACCCGTATTACTCTGCTCAAATTTTTGATGCATAAGAATCATTAAAAACCTGTTGCTTATCTTGTTACCCACGGGTATCACTGTTACATTATAAGAATGGACATGAGAGAACCTCTATGGTGATTTGATTAAGTCTTTATAATTAGGTTATCCATTTGAACCTAGATCTAGGGATCTGGTTTCTATTGTATCAACTAATTATTTCAAAGGCTTAAGTCTCATTCCTCTCGATAACTTTTCAACCAACTCTCTATTTAACCCTTTGGTTAGTGGATCCGCAAGGTTATCCTTCGACTTCACATAGTCAACAGAAATAACTCTAATTGAGAGTAATTGTTTTATGGTATTATGTCTACGACGTATGTGTCTAGACTTATTATTATATATATAGTTTTGATCTAATGCCTCTGGTTGGCATTGTTATAATGCCCACAGAGACAAGTGTCATGTAATCATTGGATGAGTGTAAAGGGGGGCCTTTACACTCATTCAATGAGTGCATGACACTTGTTCCGGTGGACATTATAACAATATCCACCGGAGACATTAGATCAAAGCCAATTATATATATTGCTATGTGCCCTTCCAATTGCAGATTGACTATCACAATATATGCAAATTGCTGGCACATGCTTTGGCCATCTTGGAATATCTTCTAAGAATTGGCGTAGCCCTTCAGCCTCTTTACCACACTTGTCTAGGGCTATAAACTCAGATTCCATAGTGGATCTAGCTATAATTGTCTGTTTGGAGGATTTTCACGAAATAGCTGCACCTCCTAGTGTGTACACAAATCCACTTGTAGACTTCGAGTCTTTTATATCAGATATCCAGTTAGCATCACTATATCTTTCAATAACCGCGGGATATTTGGTATAATATAACCCATAATCGCGAGAATATCTTAAATACTTTAGTACTCTTACTATTCTTTTCCAGTGATCAGTTTCTAGATTACTCGTGTATCTACTCAGTTTATTAACTGTATAGGCTATATATGGTCTTGTACAACTCATTAAGTACATTAGACCTCCAATAATTTTAGAGTATTCTACTTAAGAGATGCTCTCACCTCTGTTTTTCGATAGATGCTAACTTATGTCTATCGATGTTCTAGCTATGCCAGAATCATCTTTGTTGAATTTTCTAATAATTTTGTCTACATAATGTGACTGACTTAGGATAATTTCATTTGATGTTCTTGAAATTTTAATTACAAGTATCACATCCGCTAAGCCCATACCATTCATGTCAAGTCTTTAATTCAACATATCTTTAGTAGATTTAATCATCTTATCGTTGCTTCTAATGATAAGCATGTCATCAACGTAAAGACATAAAATGACATAGTCATTTTCAGTGTCTTTGATATAAACGCATTTGTCACATTCGTTGATTTTTAAATTCACATTCCATCATGATATGATCAAACTTTTCATGCAATTGTTTTGATGCCTGTTTCAAGCCGTACAATGACTTCACCAATTTACAGACTTTGTTCTCTTGGCCTGGAGCAGAAAAACTCTCAACTTGTCCCATGTAGATTTCTTCTTCTAAATCTCTATTTAGAAAGACAGTTTTCATATCCATTTGATGTACTTCGAGATTTAGCAAAGCTGCAATTGCAAATATCAACCTAATGGATATTATTCTCGTTATTAGAAAATAGGTATCAAAGTAATCAAGGCATTCTCATTGTTTGTAACCGTTTATAACAAGTCTGGTCTTATACTTTTCGATTGTTCCATTTGCTTTTATTTTCTTCTTGAAAATCTATTTGTATCCTAGTAGTTTGCATCCCGGAGGAAGATCCACTAGCTCCCATGTATGGTTTCCATTGAGGTCCTTTTGAAGAATTCACAGCTTCTTTAAAGTTTTGATGTTCACTTTATAGCTTATAAGTTAGAAAATCTGGACCAAAAGATTTTTCAATTCTAGCCTTTTTTTCTATGACTTGGTTCAACCTCATCTTCTTCTTCTTATTCTTGGTCATGTATTCGTTTAGAGGAGTTTGCTTTTTCTTTGGATCTGTATAGAAATACATGTTCAAAAAATGAAGTATTTCTCGATTTCATTATCGTATTTTTGTGTATGTCTTAGATTTTAGATTCATGCACAAGAAATCGATAAGCACTGCTATTATGCGCATAGCTGATAAAAATGCAATCAACAGTTTTAAGACATATTTTTACCTTCTTTGGTGTATGTACGACCACTTTTGCTAGACACCCCCCACACTCATAAGTATTTGTAGGAAGACTTCCTTCATTTCCATAACTCATAGGGGCTCATTTCCTCTTTCTTTTGGGGTACCTTATTTAAAAGATAATTAGCTGATAAAACAACTTCCCCCCACATGTTCTGAGGTAAACCATAACTTAACAACATTGCATTCATCATTTCTTTTAAGGTAAGATTTTTTGTTCAACTATACCATTTTGCTGGGGGTGAATAAGGTGCTGTAGTTTCATGAGTAATTCTGTATTGTTCACAAAATTCAGCAAATGGTGATTCGTACTCACCACATCGGTCACTTCTTAACATCTTAACTTTCTTGTAAAGTTGATTCTCAATCTTATTTTATAAAGAACAAATTTCTCTATAGCTTCGTCCTTACTTTTAAATAGATATACATAATAGTATTTTGTGCTATCATCAACAAAAGTAATGAAATACTTGATGCCACCTCTCGTTTGTACTTATTTTAAATCACATACGTCAGTGTGAATTAAATCAAGTGGTTCTGTATTTCTTTCAATAGATTGAAATGATGACTTTGTCAATTTTGTCTCAATACATGTTTCACACTTGTGTTTAGAATCAATATGAAATGCAGGTATGGAATTCAAGTTAATTAATCTACGTAAAGTATCATAATTAACATGTCATAATCTACCATGCCACAAATTGAAAGACTTAAGCAACTAAGCAGAAGAATTATTCATTTTATTAATTTTTGGCTTAACCGTCATTACATTGAGCTTAAAAAGCCCATCAGATACATAATATTTTCCAACAAACATTCAACTCTTAGACAAAATGATTTTATCTGACTCAAACACTATATGGAAACCATGCTTGTTCAGCAGCGACCCAGACACTAGGTTCTTGCGACAAAAAGTACATTGTTAAGAGTCAGCTCTTTCCTAGACGTCATCTTCAAAACCACTTTGCCTTGGCCTTTGATTTCAGATGTAGCTGAATTTCCCATAAACAGTTTCTCCATATTCTCAGTTGCTTCAAAAGAACTGAACAGCTCTTTATCCGAGCTCACATGTCTAGTAGCACCGGTGTCAATCCACCATTTCTTTGGGTTTGATCCCACCAAATTCACTTCAAAAATTACTGCAGCAAGGTTCATTTGAGACACATCATGTGCGATGTCATTAACCACATTTGCTTCTTTCTTATTGTTTCTTCTTGGCAATCTGCACTCCGAAAATTTATGATCTATTTTGTCATAACTGTAGCATTTTTCTAGAAATTTCTTTTTGGAAACTCTCCATTTTGGACCCAGTTTCATCCATTTCCTAGACATCCCAAACCTGTTCTTATTTGTCTTAGAACTTTGACCGTGCTCCACAATATTTTCTTTGGCCAATGGAAGATTGAACCCTTTCTTTTCGATACCTTTGTTGTCTTCTTCATTTTGAAGTCTGACAATCAGTTCTTCAACGTTTATTTCATTTCACTTGTGCTTCAAGTAATTCTTAAAATCTTTCCAAGTCGGATGTAGCTTTTCAATCATTGCTACCACTTGGAAAGTTTCACTTAAAACCATCCACCCGGCATGAATCTCATGCAAAATCACTTGAAGTTCGTGTACTTGATTGCTTACGGTTTTTGAGTCTACTATTTTATAATCCAAGAAGTGGCCGACAATGAATTTCTTAGCTTCTGTATCCTCGGTTTTATATTTTCGGTCTAGAGACTCTCATAATTTTTCGCCGTTTTCATTGTACTATATACGTTGTATAGTGAATATGTCAAACCATTCATAACATAATTCTGGCATAGGAAATCAGAATATTTTTAAGCGTCAATCGCGCTAACAGCTTGTATGTCTCACTCACCCTATTTGAGTTTCGAAACATCTTCAGTCAAGAATCTCGCAAGATTCAAGGTGGTCAGATAAAACAGCATTTTATGCTACCACCTTTTGAAATTCAATTCTCCAATTTTTCTCCATGATTAATCAAAATAGTCACATGACCAGTTGGAGCCACAATTTGGGTCACAGCAAAACTTGGCACTTGTGCCACAATCTTGTTCACAGATGGACTTGACACAGTAGCCACAATTTAATTTTTAGTAGCCACAACTCTAGATGTAGGATCAGATGCCATTTCTGAAACACAAAATAAAAAATAAAAAATTTTCAAATAAACTCCAAGCAGAAAAAACTTGTTCGAATTTTTTTTTTGAATCTGTTTTAAGATTGTTAGTCAAATATACACAATAATATACTATAATTATTATTTAAATTAAAAATAGAACATGATTACAAAAGAACAGCAGCTGCATAATAAGAAACAATAAGAGAGCACAAAATGAAGCAAACTGGGGCCTGTGCATTCACAGTGTCCTTAAAACAGTTGCACTCTCCCACCGTAGGTACTTGAGGTAACCGAGCTTCTGTCTCCCATGATACAACGGTTGAAGAAGCAGTAAGTTTAGCACAAAACTTATCCTTTTGCGAACTGACTGTTGGTTTGAATAAAATCACAAAGTACTGGAAGTTTATGAAAAAATGGATTGAGCAGAGCAATGGAATTTTTGTTCTGGACTGTATACAAAGAGAGCATAAAATTGTGTATTGATTGTGGAAATTCGGACCTGTTTATATAGGCTCCCACCTTTCAATCCTGCCATAAACAGGTAGGTTTCAGGTGTTATGTAATTAACACCTGAATTAACAAAGTATTTACAACATCCATGAAATTAAAAGAGAAATTGGAAAGTTCATAAATTAATTTGGAGAAAAAATGACAAAACGTAGGCTCGACTAAGGGGCCAATTTCGGTTTGACATTCGTGTACGCAGGACGCGCTCGCACATGAGTTCTATGGTCTGATGTGTAAATCGATCCGTGATTTGCACCCTCATGCGGGCGCGCGCAAGAGAGAGCCTCTATGCCACACAATATTACACATTTGTAAATTGTAGACATTTAAATACTAGTCAACCTTTCATCATTTTTCCAATGTGGGATAACCCACTTATTTTTTCCTTCTACTATTTTTCAACTCCACTTTGAGCATCAATTTCTTATTCACATGAGCATCAATTTTGTCAAATAAATATATGATTTCGATGTTGACGCGGAGGAGAACACGAATCTATTTTTATCTTCCAGATTGAAGAAACGGGTCCTACACAAAATCATGCCCAAACATGGCATGATATCACTAATTTTCCAACAGAAAGCACATCACAAAGATCACCATCCATGGGCATGGATTGGGTCGGTTCAGTTTTGGGTCCAACCTGAAATTGAACTGGCCACGTCGGTTTGACCATGTCCTAAACCGAACCAACCTGATTTGTGTGAGTAAACCGACCCAATTCGAACATACCAATATTGGGTCGGTTCGATTTGAGTTAAGCGATTTGGTCTTGGGCCCAAATGGCAAATTGCACCACTAACCCAAAAATATCCAAAAAGTAACATAAAATTGTAATTGTCAATGGCCCAATGCCATTCCAAAGCCAAATTTTATTATATAGAAGGATTATCACTAAGGTAGATTTGAACCAGCATTCAAATCAAAATTTTAATGGGGAAATTGTAAGTGATTTGTTCTAAATTAGATCAAAACACTCTTTAAAATTGTCATTAAGTCATACTTTTCAACCATATTTCTTATTAATCTAGAAATTACTCATGTGATCCATATTTAAACTTTAGATCAGCAAAGTACTTGAAATGGTTTATAAACGATTTTTAGTTTATTTCAACCATCATTTTTGATTTGTTAACCCACTTTTAACATGAAAAATTAACAATTTCAATTAAAATAAACTAATATTGGTTTATAAACTAATTTATAATATTTATCAAACGGACCCTCGAGAATGTGTGATCTTCAACTGTCTTAAGTGAATTTTTTAGATAACTTAAAATGGTTAGTTAATGGGACAGACACGTGTTTAGCTTTAGACATGAAAAATTTCTCAAGAACTTTAGAGATGTCAAATGTTTGATTTAAAAATAGTATGTTTTCAGCCTATTTCTCATAATATTCATTCATATAATCATATGATTCTTTTTGCTGGCCCAAAATCTTTTATTTCAAATTTTGACTTGAACTTTTCTTTAATGCGTTGGATTTCTTGTATGTTATGATTTGCTAAGATGTCATCAATACACAATAGCAGGTAAATCAGCAGGTAAAGTGATTTACCTGCCATACAAGAGTCAAAATCACTTTTTAAAAAAATTAAGAGTCAAATATTTCATACTATTATCTTAAACAGACAAACATGTTAATTCAAACGGACAGACATATTTGTTCAAACGAATTGTGTCTGTTCAAACACAACTTTTCAAACAGTTGTGTCTTTTGGGCACAACTTTCCAACTCCTTCATAGATTTCATTTATTCATTCAAAATTCTTCTTCTACAATATAATATTCACTTATTCCCTACATTATTTTGTGTTCTCCATTTCAGTCACACATTATATTCTGCGTTCTAAGGTCCGTATTTCAAAGTTCGGTTCAGAGATGCCAAAACATTAGTTGGTCTTGTAATTTGGAGTGCTACTATTACAAGACGTTGCCATTGTATATTGGGAGACGAGTACTGGAGAACAGTCAGCATTAGTGCAGATATTATCGTCTTAAGAAAAAAGAGTCAAACTCTTATCTTAGTCAATTTAATTTATTCTTCAATTTTATTTTCAAATAAGTCAAAATTCTGTCCAAATTTATGCAAACAATTAAAGGAATGTAAATTAATTATTACTTATTATTAACAAGTATCCAATAACTTTTATCAACATTAAATAAGTTGTCATTCTAATAAATCAAACTTTTAGGTGAGTGGTATAATGTGGTATTAGAACACATAAAGAGTTTATGAATTCAAATCGTCACTCATTTATAAAATTAGTACACTTGTCAAATTTTTATGAAAAAATAGATTCAATTTGTACATGAAGAGACGTGTTATAGACAATGTTCAAATAAAACACACGTATCCTCAGTGATAACTTAGATTTTTAAATGATGCTAACAATTGTTGCCTATGGAGGCAACAATGCTCCATGGTCGACGGTAATGGTTGGGGGTAGCAATGGAGGCAACAAGTGAAGAATTTTCAATGTTGTTTAGTGCGACATGATATATAGTAATTTAAGACCCTTCTTTTTTAAAATTAATATTTACATAGTACAACACAAAATTATGCACTAGTAATATACTTCATTAAAATAGTACAAATGAGACATAATGTGCCCTTAATCAAACACGGTAGGTCGGGTCCGATGTTTGTGGCACAAATATTGGCCGTTGGATTTTACGATGCTGACCTATTAAACAACAATGAGACAAAATGTTGTTCTTGGTTCGGCATGGTGTGCTCTCTGTCTCTCTCTTCTTCTCTATCTTCCACGGATACGTAAGAAATGATACATTGAGACGGACATAAAAAATATATTGTTTATGCTCCATAGGATCAAGGGCCTGTTCAACGGATTACTTAAGTGTTCGAGTGTATTTATGGCAAGAAGCAACTTGCACTATGAATTTAACTTATTGATTCGTTTCAAAAAATCTCTACTTGAATCAATTTTATTTTGTTCTAATGACAAAACCCATGCACATTAATATCAATATTTGAACACGGAATTTATGATCCTAACATGTTATTTTGTTATTACGAATCATTTTTCTCAGTTAAAAATAATGGTAATTTTGCCGTTTTATTTGGTAAACTCTACCTCACATCCAACAGGATAAAATGCGAATTTGATTGTTAGCCTTTAGCAAATAGTCATACTTTTTTTTCTTGCTTGTACGTCATGCTTTTAGTTGTTTCAAACCATAATTTAAGTTCAACTCCCCTTTCTTTAAAATTCGTGCGCTTATTCAATTCCTTATTTACCAATTATAAAAATATTTAAGTCTCTTTTTTCCCACTATAATTATTAAAGTCAACAAGTTAAAGACAAATTTTGAAAATATGCAATATGCTACATGACTAATGTACTAGTAGTACCATGTGTACATGTAGATGCTTGGAATTTAACCTAGAATACGATTTTATTTAAATTTGATATTTGTATGTTCTTCATCTAAAGGTATTCGGACAAAGAAGTCTATGATGAGCTCTAGTACGTAGTTTATTGAAGTCAATAACAATTTAACAAAATTTATGACTCAATACTGAATTTCGTAAATACCAAAAAATGCCAAAGGCGCCACTATTTATATCGAATGAATTATTAATCTACCTAAGTATATTGCTCGTCCTTTTGCATAGAGTGATTCTTTCTTATTATGACACATTTTGATATGTGGGAGATATTGGAGTATTTTGTATGTGTGAAACTTCATTTTATTAAGATTTCTTTGGTCGGTTATTCTTGTACTTTGTGAAGTGACATGGTAGTTTTATTTCGTTACATAACTTATTGAGAATGTTGTTAGAATGTTTGAGTGTCAGCGATTTTATATGTTTAATATTCTACAAGTGTACGGATTGTACAAGTAATAAAGTGGATTGTTAATCTAATTATCGTACCCACAGAAATTTAGATACTTCAATACAATTATAATAACCTTAATCGAATCAAATTAACTTTGGATGTTTGATGCTTAAAAACTAAGTAGATTTTTAACTAAAAATAATTAACTAATTATAATTTAAACAAATAAGAAATTAAATTAGATAAGAATTATTTTAACTTTGGAAAAAAAAAAGCTTACTAGGATACCGAATCCACTTATACCAATTTTCTTTAACCCGAACCGTTGAATTTGATAACATGATTTAATTATGAAGATCAATATTCCTAATTTGCTTAACAATCTCTCTCGAGTAGAATTAGACCTATTCATATATGTGACCCGACTATATTTCTATAACGGATACAAACATACAAGAATGCATTAGAACTTGTGAATACTTAAAGATCACGTAAAGTATAATGGTATATCTCTATCCCCTATTGGACTCTACGACAATTGATACTATTGGACTCTACGACAATTGATACTATGTATAACCTATTTTCTATTTCTCGAAGGTAAAATAAGCCACAAGAATCATACAACTATCGTGTACATAATTGTAGATAAAGAGAAATCAATATCAATTAATCAGAATTGAAAACGTATTTAAATATCAAAAACTAGGATCAAAGAACTAAATGATCATGATACAAGCTTCATCATGATCCTAGCTCTAAAAAAATTTAATCTAACATACTAAGAAGAAGAAAATAAAAAGAAAAATAAAATATGGAAGCCATCACCCGAATATGAATAAATAATTAAGAGATGAAATCTTGAACTTGATCTTCGTTTTTTGATTTGTCTCTTGTTTTTCTCCCCAAAACTTCACCAAAAACGATTCTCATGTTATGAGTTAATAACTCATATTTATACTTCTCTAATTGTGCCCCAAAATATCTAAAAAAATTCTTAAAATCGTGGGCCAAAACGTTTTCTAATCGGAGTGGAAGTCAAAAAGCAAATAAAATTTCCGCGAAAGAAACTAGCATGGGTCTTGGCGATCGCCCAGTTATGTGGTTTTGTTTTCATTGATGTGCAATGTATTTGGGCGATCGCTTAGTTATAAGCCGGGTGATCGCCCAGCTTATTTCTTTTGAATTTGCACAATTTGGCCTTTCAACTTTAGATCTTAGTCATTTTAGTCCACAAACTTTTCAATAATCACTTGAAAGGCTAGGAGAAAGCTCCAAGAGTATTGACCTCCAATAATGACACATTATGCATGAAGATTCTTTATGATGGAATTTCAACATACAAATGCAATGCTAGCATATTTATTCATTAAAAAAGACAAGAACCCTAATCTTTATATTAATAATAATTGTTGATAATAATATAAACAGTTATCCATCTTAGTGGGAAGGGTTGGTTGTTAATGTCTCATTAAAGAATTATGTAGTCAAGTCATATGATATGACAGTGTACATGTGAGAGATCTAGCTTGTTCAATTGGTTTTTAATTTGCATATCTTTGAATGTCTTGTGATCCACATGAGATCCCCTATCTTAGTTTTTTTTTTTTCCCCTGTAATTAATAGAGACTCAAACTGAGTAATGAATAATGATTAATACATCGACTTCAAATTTAGTAAAAATAAGACCTAATTTGTTATTACTTCCTTAATTTTTAGAGACCTTAATACAGTGATTTAACAAACACAAATCATGTTCTTTGGCAGTAATATCACATTTAAGGATAGAATTCTGTCTCGCCCCAACAAAGTTAAGCATGAATATTACATGTATAATATAATTGCATTTCATTTCTCATAATTTTCCATTATGTCTCAAAAACCTGTGAAATATAAACTTCCTTTTTGTCAAAAGGTATAATTTTCTAAATTTGTTTTCTCAATTGTCCTTCCCCTCTTCCCTCGACTTGTCCTAATCTTGGACCAGGAAGTAAATATTTGTTAAACTTCACTTCGCCAAGTCAGAATCTGCCTAGTACATATTTGGTAAGGTGAACTAGTCAATACGACCATATAAAGAAAGATAAAGAAAAAATTAAAATATAATGGCCAATCTTTATCAATATGCCCGAAATATAATTGCTTGCCATCAAACTCTGGTAGAACAAAATCATTTTGCCAGCTGAAATAAATTAAAGACAGGATATTGATTCTGAATTAAGAAAATGGATAGCTTGTTGCCCTGATGCTGCTATTTAAACGTTATCTAGTTGCAACTAAGCTTAAGAACAAGAAACAGGAGGGAGAATATTGCCAGGTATGGTACTTAAACACTTGGCATGTAAAAAGTAATACGGTCAATTGTTGAAACTCAACATAAGAAATCACAAATTGTTACGCGAAAACAAAACCTTCTACAACCTAACTGGCAAATAACAATACTGCTCGGGGTATGGGTCCAATCCAGCTTATACTGCAGCAAAGTAATCCTTGCTGAGTTTGGGATCTGGTTTCATAGTCTTCTCCCCAGGTTTCCATCCAGCTGGGCATACTTCATCAGGGTTCTCCTGAACATATTGCAATGCCTGCACAAGTAGCATAAAAAGAACACATTAGCATATTGAACTTACTAAAATGCAGGCAAGTAGGTAACATTGACCAAGAGTGGCCATGAATGGCTTCTATCATTACACAATCGCAGTGAAAAAAGTAGGTGAAATATAGGGTTTAATAAGTTTGCCAACTTGTTTTTTTGTAAAATTCCATGATGTGCCCACTGGGCAGGCCATCTAACATCCAGATTTTACTGTTACGCACACGCCACTCCACAGTTTACCATCTGACTCTGAAATTGACTTCCCAATTCCTACAACTTGTCTGCCAGAAACCCAAAAGAAGCTTCCACTAGTGCACTTATTTTTTTTTTTCCGGAAAAAGCTCTCTTGGACACTTTGAACAAAGAAGAGCAGAAAGATTACAGATGCCAAAAAGACAATCTTTCAACTATTGCCTCTGTTACTGTTCATTTTGTTCCTTAGTTGGAGAGTTTTTCAAATTTATCATTATATTATGAGGAACCAGTGTTGCAATTGAGACAAGGATGTGAATTCTAATTTGAATAGGGAAGGGGAAAATGTCACTGTCAGCCATCCTGAAACGATTTAAGTGATTCCTAGAAACTTCAAGCCACTTAAAACCCTCTAGCATCCCCCACAAACAGTGTTGCCTTATATACAAGTACAACTTAGTGCATATCCAAGGATGATGGTTTATGGAGAGGAGATAAGCCCGTACAATCTGCATACCCGTTGATTTTTGCCATCCTAACCTCTGGGTTGTTTCAGTAATTTCGTGGCTAAAATTTACCATTTATGCTAAAGATTTAAGGTGGAGATGTTTGTTGACATGGTTGAACAAGATATGCAGTTGATGTTATACCTAATTGACAGCCAGACTTGATGGAAACTGTATCCTAAGTTCCCTCAAACTAAGTGACCTCTTTTTGGTACCCCAACTCCAAATTTATGGTGTACTTCTTGTGTTTACATCAAGATCTCTATCTATGTGTTGACATCAAATTCCTCATGGCAGAGCCTGCTTCAATCTTTTTTTTTTTTCAAATACTTTTTTAATATATTTCCCAGCTTTTACCTTGAAAACTTTCTGGTAGTATAATTTCATTCTTTAAGAATTACAGGGAAGCATCAGCAGCCTCTTGCCTAACTGAATGCCACTTAATAATGATGAACATAAGAAAAAAAATCGCTAAAGCATTTGCTTATAAAGTTCTATTAGATTACAGCCATGCCAAATACTATAGAGGATAAAAGCCAGGGACCAAAACCCAGAAGTGTGCCTGTAGTTTTAAATTGCATATAATGTATATTATTACCTGGAGCGTTCTCAGTGTTTCATCGACACTTCTGCCAATGGCAAGATTGTTGATGGTGGAGTGTTGGATAACTCCTTCCTTGTCAATGATAAAAAGACCTCTTAAAGCAATACCCTGAAACAGCAATACAGATACATAAGATCTTCGATTATAGTTTTTTCTCCTAAATATTAGACCCTCGGAAATTTTAGAAAGTACAATTCCTCTAGCTACAACTATGAGGTAGATCCAAAATATAAGCTTAGGCAAATTTCATATATTTAAAGGTTCCGTGAACTTTCTAGAACAAGAAGGTGGATATCTCATCCAAATAGTTCTCCATCATGGTGAACCCAGTGTAAGCTGGATGGATGGGCATTATCAAATTTATCATCATTATAAGGCTCTCTATATTTCTAAAGCTACATCTAGTACTGTCAGTAGTTAGATGAATATCATGAGCCTTTTTCTCCTAAAGTACAAAGCCAGGTGAAAAGAAAGATGTCCTGAAGCTACATAGTATATTAACAGAGAATATTAACACATTAACTTCTCAAGTATTGACTTATTTGAAATTGGTCATGTGATCATTGGATAGATTGATCAGTTTTAATCTGCACACAAGGTCAAAAAATGTTCTATTTGCACTAAAATAGAGATGGGAACAATTTTGGTCTCTTTTCGTCTCCTACCAAGAGAATTTATCATATTCTACTCCTTACACTTGGCCACATAACAAGACTTAAAACTCGATATCAAGTCAAAAGAAACTTCTTGATTATATCAGCTACAACAGATTGTAGACAGCAATAGTAGATCTAACCACAGATGTTGAAATGAATAGCAAAGTAACATTAAGATCATATTGATATCTTTAACCAAGTTGATTAATTGATTTTTGAAATGCAAACAGGATATTCATACCTGATCTGGAATCAGCACACCATATAATTTAGAAATTGATTTGGTCACATCAGAAACTAATGGATACTTCAAATCGCCCAAACCCCCAGATTTTCTGTCTGTTTGGACCCATGCAAGGTGGGAGAACTGCAGATTGTCAAGCATATAGTCAATGCAATGTAAATAAGAAATAAAGATTCAACAAGAACAATTCAATGTTGGTATGACAAAGCTAATATCGAAAGTGCATAAGAACAAAATATCCCGACTGTATAAAAGCACAAAATTTCTACAGAAAATCCTAAAAAGTCACCTTCCTATCGCGACGAACTTTTATCTACAATGAATACTAAATTAGGAGAAAACTTTACCTCCATAAATTTCAATGGTAAGAGAGATGAAAAAAAAGAGAACAAAGACGACCAGCAAATCAAACAAAAAGAAACTGATAATACAATATGACTGAAACCAACATATTCCCATTCCCAAGAGGTAACCACTGACAGCAATGGTGCAAGAGGAAATGACAGAGCACATTATTAGTAGACATTAGCATTGATGAAAACATGGTAACAGAAATGAGTGGTAACGACTCATGGTAACTCATCGTGACAGAGAAAATTATCATTTGGTGCTCTTCATTTAAATATGGGGATGTTTCAGTAAGAAATTCCAATAGTTAAATATGGACAGAGAGGAGCAGTGGAACAGGAATTTTAATTTCCTTCCTTCTTGGTCAGGTTGTCCTTGACTTCACTTAATACAACAGTTCTAAAACAATCTACGTCTATAGGTCTAGAACAACAGTACTGTGGACATTAATTTAAATTTCATCATTAACCTTACCAAGGAACTTGATTATGTCACAGGACAAAAAGGTGGAAGTAAGGGTTGCAAAGGACCACATCTTTCCAAACCAACATTAATATTTCTCTCTACTTTTTTGCGGCAACATCTTTTTGTTGGAAATTGTATTTCCTTATACAGAAGGAAACCCTTAAAAAGATGGCATTAGAAAGTTAGATGAGAAAGTATAGTGAAGTGAACAATGTGCAACAGTTGAACATAGAAAAACGAACATCCACCACTGTAGCTATTGGTATGAGCAACGAAGACAGAACAAAAATTTTAGGAGTTGAAATTGTCAAAAAATTTAACCAGCATTAAATCTAGATGGCAACTTACCACACTGTCTATTGAGACACCCAATATTTCTGTGTTCAATTTCTGAAATTCTTCATAACGGTCACTGAAAGCAGTGATCTCTGAAAAGAAAGTAAGACATATTAACAGTATCATCAGCTTCCACCAGTTAGAAAATGAAGTTGACGACATAGTCAAAAGTCAACTCACCGGTGGGACAAACAAAGGTGAAGTCCAGTGGGTAGAAAAAGAGAATAACATATTTCTTCCCTGTATACTCAGACAGTTTAACCTGCAGACAGAATAACTTTTATGGGTCACAAAAATACTGTTTAAAAACAAGCAACACCCATGCAAAGCACATATTGCATTAACACTGTAGATGAAATAAAGAAATGGGTGCCTGGGTGTGTGTCAGTGAGAGATGGGGAGAGGGAGAGGGAGAGGGAGAGGGAGAGGGAGGGGAGTTAATACCAACAAACAGACTTTGTTCAAACTTCAACAACCAAAGTTCATTGAAGAATTGGATAATACATCTGAGGTTCTATACTTTTAAATCCCTTTATTCAACAAACTAAATAGTGGTAACCTAACAGTGATTGACCAAGAGCAAGGACCAACTCCCCCCATAGAAGACAAACAAAACATACATTAAATGTTTACACAACATTCTTCAGAAGATTACATTGATAAATTCCTGATCAAAAACAGCTTCTGCCTCGAAGTCTGGAGCTGGATTTCCAACCAGTGGTAGTTCACTCTGTCAAAGAACTAAAAGAAGTCACATAGAGCATAACACTAATGAAGTTATCTAAAAAACAAAAGAGTGAGTGCATTGACAAGAGTAATACAGCTAGTTTGAAATGCAAATGTATCATTTACCTTCCGTTATCCATGCCTTTCGACTGCTTTAAAAAATATGAAATTTTGCTCCTAATTTATTTAATGGATAACGCTCTAAAAATATAATTCAGTAGCAATTGCTTTACAAAAAGTTAAAATGAGAAAAAGAAAAGTTCTTTAATAAAAAATTAAATAAATACTTGAAGGTCTCGACAAGTTGTGGATCCAATTATTGAAGAAAAGGGAGGAAGTGAGTATCCAATCTTTGGGGGGTCGGGGGGGG
Organism: Forsythia viridissima; assembly: GCA_030279155.1. NCBI lineage: Eukaryota > Viridiplantae > Streptophyta > Magnoliopsida > Lamiales > Oleaceae > Forsythia > Forsythia viridissima. Next base: position 17,045,578 of record CM059042.1, read on the forward strand.
GGGGGGGGACGGACACTTAAGATACATCAATTCAAAACGCATTTTGAGACCAGACGAAATCTAAAAAACTCTCGGAATTTCCCCACTACAACTAGACTACATTCCCAACAATTTCAACATCATCAAATAAAATTAATACAAGACAGGAGTTTAAATAATTACTTACGGCGCGCACAGCGAAACTGCGTCGTCTGGAGTTAGGAGAGCGGGAGGAGAGGGAGGCGGGGGCATGGGAAACAAGTGGATTGCGGAGTCCGGAGAATGAAGACGGGATGGAAATGGATTTGGGGGAAATGTAAGGCTTGGAATTAGGATTGGATAGCAGAAGAGTAGCAGCTGAAGCTGTAGCTGTGCAGGCCGCCATTGTTAGTGGATAATGGTAATGTGGAGATTGAAGATGGAGTAGTACTGTAGTGTTGGGGTTTTAAGGTGGAGAGCTGTTGCCTGTTGGTGAGAAGATAAGTTGTAGGCCGCGTTGGCTAAATCGCCGCGTCAAACAAGTGTTTACACATTTTTAACACATTTTTCAATTAACTTATAAATTTAAATTAAAAATTACAATACATTCTCAGCATACATATTTTTATGATTTATAGCATAAAATTTTTAATTTCTATTGTGAATTAAAAGAAGAAGATAGAGACAGATGAACATAAATTTCTATCTTAAAATGAAATTTCTTACATAAATGAAATGTGTTAGATTCTAACATTTGAAATGAGTTAAATTCTAACTTGAAAATCTCTTTTTCGCAATAGATAATTTTGAAATTATTTGAAATGTAATAAGTGAGGAAGAGAAAGTAGGGTTATATTTGATAATTTATAGGCAAAAATTGGTCAACAGTCATTTAGAAAAATTTATCGGATCACCCGATTATTTAACACTATTCCCACATAAGTTGTACAGTTGAGTGACAATGTTGTGTTGTTTTGTGAAGGGTTGGTGGGGAGTTGAGATTTTAGGCATTGGAACTAAAGCAGTTGTTTGACATCTTAATAAAAAGTTGATGAAAGTTATAGTTCTTACGAAATGTGTAAATAAAAATAATATTTGAACATGTTTTAAGTATTTTTGTTGGAAATTGGTTTAAGAATTCGAGAAATTGACTAAGTAATGTGACTTAGTGTCAACTTGGCCAAAATATACATACTCGACCCAATCCGTTTAGGCAATTTTGCCACTTCGCCGCTTAGGAGAAACGGGGTTCGACCTGTCTAGTCAGGTCCCGGGGGTTGAGGGGGCAGCGCCCCTCATGGGACTCGGGGGCAACGTCCCCGAAAGAGAATTCAAATTTTTCTGTATGTGTTGAAAGGTATATTTGGCATCTCGAAATTAATATCGAATGAATGAGAAATTATGGAAAATGACAAATTCGGGTCAATTTTTTTACCATACGATCGCAATTGGCTGAATTTTTCAGCAGAATATTTTTCGTTCCTACCATGAGATCACAGGGAATAAAGCCATGCGATCGCATGGCTTTACGAACAGATGCGTTCTTCTGAAGTGTTGCACGGTTTGGCTCCATACCTCTTCGTTCCCAACACTTCTTCATCCTTAAATAGGACTCTATGGACGTCTTATTACTCACAAATTTGATAGAAAACATATGCAAATACAACCATCTCATATATTCATCTTTGAACCAAAATTCTTGCATTTGTTGCTTGAAATTCTGGTTTTTCATTTCATTTCATCCTTTGGAGTACAAAACCAATTTTGGTTCGTTGTACTTGTATTTTGAAGTGCTTCAAATACAAGTAAAAGTCGTTGTATCTTGGGAGTTGATTGCCATAAACCGTAAGCACCGTTATGGGACAAATTCGACTTAAGGACAAAGTGTTCAACACTTGCCTCGACTTGCATTTCATATTTTTATTTGATTTTCTCATTTTTCAGTCACTTATACAAAATCCGCCAACAATCTTAAGTCAAACTCTGTATTTTTGTGGTAAGTGACATCTATTGGTTTTTGGTTGATCTTCTGTTTTACATAAATAGAAATGAATACAGTTGGTAATACTGATACCAATTCGAATGATACTTCGAATATGGGAACTTCTGAAGGAAGTATTCCTACCGATATGATTCTTCCGGTTGTAGTTCTGGTTGTGGCTTCCCCTACTACCGTACATTCAAACTTCGTTCCACATGGGAGAAAACCGGAGAAGTTTATTGGGGTTGAGTTCAAAAGATGGCATTAGAAAATGCTATTCTATCTCACGACCCTCAATTTGGCGAAATTCTTGAATGATGATCCTTCCGCCATACAAGAAGGAGAAAACAATCGGGCATCATTGATTGCTTTGGATACTTGGAAACATTCAGATTTTCTATGTAAGAATTACATTCTAAATAGATTGGACAATACCTTATACAGCGTATATTGTTCCAAGCAATCTGCGAATGATTTATGGGAATTCTTAGAAACGAAATACAAGACTGAAGATGCGGGAACAAAGAAGTTCATCGTGGGAAAGTTCTTGGACTACAAGATGGTAGATTCAAAGACGGTCATCAGTCAAGTGCAAGAGTTGCAGATCATCCTTTTCTTTTCGGTTTTCTGGTTTCTGTACTTTTGAGTCACTTATACAAAATCCACCAACAATAAGCACTAACAAATATGTTTGAAATGTGATTGAAAAGTTGATAAAAGTTATGAATCTAATGTGTAGTTAAAAATAATTGTTGACTTTGATTTTAACTTTATAACAATTTTTTGATCTTTACCAAACAAATGCTAAATTTGGAAAAATTCATTCAACCATATTCCATTAGTTCACAAACCATCACATTGAGAATTTCTCTGCCCCGATTCTCTATTTTGAATCCCTGACAAATAATTGTTTTGAAATCAAATAAAGTAATGTTATTTAACGCAGTCTAAGTGACTAGGGGTGGGCATAATTACCGCCAACTCGCCCTAACCGACTGAACCGAATTGAATTGGGTCGATTTGGTTCGATTTTTCATAATTCTTCGATTTGGTTTGGCTTTTTTGCTGAAAAAAAAAATTGGGTTGGGTCGGTTTCAGGTTGGGAGAAATAAACCAATCCAACTCGAAGTAAACCGAATCGATTTTAAAGCCCAGAAATTTAAATTAAACACAAGTCCCAACAAGCCCCAACCCAATTGAAACTCAACCTTAATGTTGGATCATATTATATTTTGGACATGTCACCAAGTTACCAGATTTTGATGCAAATATATAGGATTATATTTAACATGTTTGATTTGAAAATGTTGGGTCATATTAGGACCCGTTATCATATTTTGATTCAAATGTATTATGTAGATAATTATAATAAACATGTATTGATTTGTTATATTTGAAAAACAGATTAACAGGTTGCAAGTCCAAAAATTTCTTCAAATGGGATTTAAATTTATTTTTTTGAATACAAATACAAGCCAAAACCACCCATGCCCAAACCGCCTAACTTAAACCGAACTGACCCAAGATTAATCGGTTCAGTTTGGATCGGTTTACTCTGACAATTCGGGTTGGTTCGATTTGGGAGTAAACCAAAACCGACTCAAACCGAACCAACCCAACAAATGCCGACCCCTATAAGTGACAATATGATCTACTTTTAATTGTCAAATAAATCAAAATGCGTCTCAACTTTATTATACAATTAAAACGTTGGATTCAGCTTCCTCGAACACCCAATCTCTTAAGACTAGGAGATGCTTGATATTTTTAGAACTAGCAACCCTTGAGAGCCGACCCAAACACGTAGTGTTTCACATTCAAATCTCGCTTTTACGAACATATAATTCTCAGACAAGCAGCCAAACAAGACATTCCTACTTCTCATAAAGTGTAGGTAGTGTTAATATAGGAGATTTCTAGGTTGTTTTAGTTTATCCCACTTTGTTATATGTAATTATTTATAAATCTATTTTAAGTTTATTTGAAAATCATACTTTAATTTTGTTACTTTTTATTATTATGGATTTTATATATGATTTATAGTTTATTGTGAATTTCAGCAACTCGATCCATACATGCACAATCATCGCAGGACATTCATCCATGAGTCCATCATCGGCTGCCATTTTGTTAGAATCAGAAAGACTAATTTTGTAGTTTTATATGTTATTTAGTATTATTTTATTGATTTGTCTTGACACCTGCAATTCAAAATCATCTACATTATGCTTTGATTCATAGATAAAAAATACTTCAATACTCGATTGATTCTTTTTTAATATCAGTAGCATCTATTACTAGTAGGTGACAATCGACAAATAGCATTAATCTTTTTAGCATTGATATAAGTAGGTGTATTACGAATATTTATAATATTGACTAACATATTTTACTCATCATTTGGATTTTGGAGTGACTCACATTACCTTTAGTTTGGATGGTTAGCAATTTGAAGACCACATTGAAAAACCTAAAGAAGAATATTGGTCAAAGGGTGTGTTTGGGAGCCAACTTCACAAGTACTTGTGCAAAAAGTATGATCCCAGTTGCAGTTGTTATAAGATTTTGTTATACAACTCAAGCCATTTAACAGCTCTATAAGAACTTCTCTCAACTCCCAAGTGTGCTCTCTCTTGAATTTGAGTTTGGTTATCCTCTTTGGAATTCATAGAATACCATCACCAGGCAAGTTGAACCTTGAAAATATAAAATATTTTTTATATACGTGTTACTAAATCTAGGCGAGCGACACATAGTTGATGTAGCCTTGTAAGCATATACTCAACAGTACAACAAGTGGAGGAAGCTTACCAATCGATTAATAAAACATAGGTGGACCGACCTACTAAAGCGAAAATCCTCCTATATCAATACATGTTCAACAGGCATTTACAGTGTCTTTTCCTCATCCATCCGCAGCCACCTTCCTAGAAGCCGGGAAATTAAAACACAAATACCATTCTTGTAAACATGATGTCTGGAGTTGTCGTGCTGAAGTCATTGTAGGGTTTTTTTCCAAGATCATTAAATCACCATCAAGAAAACATGGCAAATTCGATTTGCAAATAGCTCATGACATTCAGAAAACATCCCAAACCACCATAAAAGCACTTCACCAAGACAATAGAGTCTTCACTTCATTCAACATATGCTCAATGTACATATACTATTGAAGCTTGCCATTGCCCGTCTGGTTTAATTTAGCCGTCGCACAATTCCAACTATGATGAGGACATATTTAGCATGTAGGACTTGGACAGCACAAGGAACAATATTTCTAGTATCTTCAGCTAATACAAATGATTCCAGCTAATATTCTTAGCAGCATTTGAATAATTCCTATGTATTCTCCTGATAAATTAATTTGTATAACACACAATGATATTCATTCTCTATCCTCTTTACAAATTCATCGACCTTTCTTCTCGTAGTAAATTAAATACTTACTATCCAACAAAGAGAACCTTCACAAAAGATACCTCAAAGTTCTCACATATGGCGATGGTTATGATGGAGGAAGCACATGACTTGAGATGACGACAATACTTGTAACTCAAGCCAAGATCTCAAGTTGTTGTTCACGACTTCCTTCTCACGAAAAGTTTGAGTGGAGTTATATTGTTATCTACTCTTTCCGTCAGTGGTGAAGCACATCATATTGCTACTATTATGAGCTGCTTCCCCATAGTCGAGTTGTTAATATTTGCTGCAAAGAGAATGGAAATTGTGTATTAGCTTCCCAACAACTACCATTTTCCACTGTATTCATAAAAGTAAATAATCAAACATCTAGTGGTGTACTTAAAAGCATAATTCATAAGCAAATTAACTAGACTTCACAGAAAGATTAAACTTACAACAAAGCAATGATTTTACAAAATCAACAAATATTATACACCATATATTCCAAAATTACTCTTGCCAAAACCCCATTTACAAAGGAAGAGAAAATCAGTAATTTTTATTTTCATCATTAAGAGAAATCTAGATAACTTGAATCTTGAAAACCAGGTTAATATATGCAAAGTGTACCTTTCAAAACGGATCGACATAATGTTTTTATCCGGATAGAGTAGTTCCGGAGAGTAATATTTCCTATACCGCCCATACCAAAAACTGGGATTCTTCCAAATATTTCATTTTCCGCACCTCCATTCTTGATTGACTTTTCCCAATCGAGCACTTGGTCACTAGTATTAAAACAAAATTTCCCTCCTGTAATTAGTAAATTGCCTAACATCTTAAAAATGAAGAATTCTGGGGCCATTTTCTTGTACCAAAGGGAAATGGACTAAGATCCTAAACCATATTTTCTCTCTTTCTGTGGTAGCAGAAAAATTGCAATTCCTATTTATTGAGGTTGTACCATGTTTAGCAGAACGAAGTCAACTGATTACTTCGTCATTGTATTGTATGTATGTATAAGGTTGGTTTAAAAACGTGTAGGGTTGACTCGACTTGACTTGAAGTCTTGAAGGAAGACCATTGATTCAGGGGCAGATAAAATGAATTTTGAAATAGAATTTCAAGCAGTTTTTATGACTATTTTGTTCTTTGTAACTTGCTTAAAAGTTATTTTTACACTTTTATAAAAGTACTAGTGAAATTCACGTGCAAGGCACGTGTTTGTATTTTAATTAAGTATTTAATAGTGTGGTCATTGTTAGTGAATTTTTTAATTATTTTTTCACTTATGAAAGAATAAGTAAAACATATATCAAAACATATTGAAAAAATTACGTATTATTTAAAGGTGGACGATATAGGTTCAATTGATCTTTAACAAGAATGTTCTTCATTTTTAGATGATATAATGAATGGTGTGTAGTTCACTAACATAATTGATTAATACAAATTTAGAACTGAATACTTCAATTATGATCTCACAAGATTATTCTGTTGCTTTAAATTTTAAACTTATTACGTATTTCTCCTCATTATGACCCGACTTTGTAAATTATTTGAATTTTTCAATTTAATTTTATTCATTCTAATATATCAAACATTAAAAAAAGTTTAAATCACACGAGTGTCGTGAGATATGTAGAAGATTTCTTGTGAACTTTCGGTAATAAGTAGTAAAAATGCTTATTATAGATTAGCATAAGTTGTTAATTAGTGATTTTATTTTCTTGGTATATTGGATAGGGTTGTACTCATTGATATATTTTCTTTATTTACTATTGTAACTTTCTACCTTGAGAGTAGTATTCTTTCTCTTTTTTCTTGCATGGTGCAAGATTTTGTGTTTGTGGGTAAATTTTATTGGACTTAATTGTAATTTGATTCAATAATTGACAAAAAAAATTAATTAAAACTATGTATTTTTTGTAATCTTGATCACTGTGTTGCTAACATAATATAAGTAATTAATTGAAGGAAAGTTGTTTTGATTGCAAATGAATTTGAAGTTCAAAGTGGGTCGCTTGATTTATGTTATTATATCTCGGACCGAACCTATAGTCTAAGTTATTAGTGGGGGGGCTGAATGGTTTTTCAATAGTTTAAGTTATTAGTAATTTGGATAGGTTCTATTTGAAGAAAAATAAAAACAATATTTGATTGGGTATCTAAAATAATAAAAACATCTGTAAAAATTTTGGACAATTTTTCGAAAGGCATGACTAAAATCGAAAGGAAGACGAACAAGACGACTAAAAGAAGACGGGAAAAATGGCGAAACAATGAAAAAAAATGGAGCTAAAAAAATCTACAATTGAAAAAAAATAAAAAGAAATGAAATGATAGGAAATAGGGAAAAGTAAAAAAAAAATAAAAAAAAAAGAATAATAATAATAGCATGGCACGCATTCCTATGAATAGTGTCCAACTCAATTCACTCTTTTAATATATAGGGATAAGTTCTATCAGTAATAAAATTGATTTAAAAATTGCGTTTGGTTCAATAACTTCAATGAAAGTTCTACTCACTTTGAAATATGACTTATGTTCACATTCTACTTAGTTTCAAGTCATCTTGATTTTATATTGTTGTTTTTTTAAGAGAATCAGTGTTTGCTTTTAAGAAAATTAGTTGTTAAAAAAATCAGATAAATATTTAGTAGACTCGTAATTCAAAATTGTTGTATGTTTCAAAATTAGCATTGAACGTTTAGCAAACAAAAGTGATTTATTGTATGACTATATAAGATTACTAAAATAGATATTGATTATAATAATTTTTTTTGTATTATTATTATCATGAGTAGCATTTTAAAATTACTTTTTATAATAATAAGTATGTAATATTAACAAATATTTTTCCAAGACAGTACATTCAACATAATTATTTTAAAATTAAAAAATACACATCTATTAAATCTCAAAATTTATAAAAATTACAAAATAAAATTATAGTCATATAGTACAAAAATTAATTAAATTTAAATTTAAATTATTTGTAGAGATGCATTATAATTAGAATATTAATAAACTTAAGACATAAAAAGAATTACTTTAATTAATTAAAGTTAAAATTGACATTTTAGTAATAGATAAGTAGAAAAAGTTAAAAACATAATCTGATAAATTATATTTTTTCTGCTTTTTAAAATCTACTGATTGTACATATTCTTTTATAATCACTTTTTTAAATTTATCAAATACCTAAAACAACTTCTGATTATTTGACAATTAGAAGTTGAGCTCTAGAATCAATCTCAAACAAACCTAAGGAATGGTTCAATGGTGATTTAAAATTGTTAGGGAGGTCCAAAGGTTGAGTGATAAATCTCCATCTCTATATCTATATATTATATATTAAAAGAGGGAACTTATTGTGTGTACCATTCCTAAGAATGTGTGCCCACATAATATTAAAAAAATTTTCTTTTTGTTTTTGTTTTTCCATCATCAATGTCAATATTCAATATCACAATCACTATATATCATATTATCTCTATGTATTAAAATAGGGAACTTATTGTGGGTACTATTCCTAAGAATGTGTGCCCACATAATATTAAATTTTTGTCTTTTTTGTTTTGTTTTTCAATCATCAATATCAATATTCAATATCATCATCACTATACATCATATTATATTAAAAGTAGAACTCAATTTGGGACGGTGTTAAAACTTTTAATTTTTTTAAAAACTTTTTTCTTCATTCCTGCCGTTTCTTTCCTTTTTATTTTTTTCCAACATTTCGCCATGTCAAGCAACTATTTTATTTTATTTTTTAAACTTTTCCTTGTTTCCACATCATTTCTTTCAATTTTTTTTTTCCTAATTGTAGATCTTTTTCAACTTCAATTTTTTTCCAACGATATGTCATTTTTCTCGTCTTTTTTTGATCGTCTTGTTCATCTTCCTTTCGATTTTTGATTATTTTAAATACTCAATCAAATATTGTTTTTATTTTTCTCCAAATAGAAATTATCCAAATACCTAATAATGTAAACATTGAAACAAGATTGAGCTTCACGCGCGTGCACACACACACATTAGGCTCTAGAGGCTAAGCCATAGTAACGTATACCAAGCAACCCACTTTACAAGGTCGAGCTATAGTAACATATACCAAGCAATCCACTTTGAACTTCAAAATTATTTGCAATCGAAATAACTTTCCTTCAATTAATTACTTATATTAAGTTAGCAACACAATTATCAAGACTACAAGAAATACATAATTTTAAGTCATTTTTTCTAGCGATTACTGAATCAAAATATCAAATTATAATTAAATCCAAGAAGATTTACCCACAAACGCAAAATCTTGCACTATGCAAGAAAAAAGAGAAAGATGGTATTACTCTCAAAATTGAAATTTACATTAGAAGAGAAGGAAAATATATCCATGAATACAACCATGTCCAATATACCAAAAAAATAAAATCACTAATTAAAAACTTATGCTAATCTATAATAAGCATATTTACTACTTAATACCGCGAGTTCACAAGAAATCTTATGTATATCTCATAACACTTGTGCGATTTAAACTCTTTTGAATGTTTGATACATTAGAATGAACAAAATTAAATTGAAAAATTGAAATAATTTACAAAGTCGGCTCATAATGAGAAGAAATATTGAATAAATTTAAACTTTAAAGCAGTGGAATAATCTTGTAAGATCATAATTGAAGTATTCATTACATCATCTAAAAATGAAAAACATTCTTGTTAAAAATCAATTGAAGCTATATCGTGCACCTTTAAATAATACGTACTTTGTTCAATAAATTTTAATACATGTTTTACTTAGTCCTTCATAAGTGAGAAAATAGTTAAGAAACAGATTAACAATAACTACACTATTAAATATTTAATTAAAATACAACACGTGCCTTACACGTGAATTTCACTAGTATTTATAAATTGTCGAAAACTCAAATATCTTTAGTACAAGTCTCTTCTCATCTATATTATGTTGTTTTTTGTTAATTGTCCAATTAATATAGACAATTTTGTTATAAATATAAATACTACGTTGTGGCTCGTAAAAGAGAAAAGATTAAGATTGGAACCATGGGAAGGCTGGGGGTTCGAGGGAGGTGAAGAATTCGTGCAAATTACACTATAAACTTTTTAATAAAAATTACTTCTAAATAAGTTTACTCGAAAAAAAAAGTTCGAAAATAAATAAGCCTTTTTGTTGATCAAAACTATCTTGTAACCACTACTTTAAATCAGAATAAGTTATTGTTTTACATATAAATAAGTTATCGGCTTATTTATAAATAAAATTGATTTTCAAAGGTTCAAACTGGTAAATGATGAATGCTTTTAGACTTTAAATAAAGTGAAATAAAAGTTCGATTATCAAACAACTGCAGCGTACACATATTAAAAGTTATTGTCTAGAAAAGAATCAAGTTTTAATGATATTGTATTTTCCACGTCGATAATAATACAATTTTAATGTTAGTGATCACACTAAGGGCCCGTTTGACAGAGATTATAAACTAGTTTATAAACTAATTTTTAGTTTATTTGACCAATATTGATTTATTTGAGTTGAAATTGTTGACATTTCATGTTAAAAGTGGGTTGAAAAGTCAAAAATGACGGCTGAAAAAAACCAAAATGAGTTTTTAATGGATATCAAACAAGGCCTAATATATGACGTACGTGTTTAGAATTCAGTAAATGATTGATGACACGATTTATATAAAATTTTAGCATATTTTTCTTGTTTCGTACCATTCAACTATAGAACCAAACATATCTTTTAAGTTGCATTCCATATAAGTACTCAATATAATTAGACAACGCAATTAAATAAAATTATTGTGTCATTTTAAAATATATATGTGATCAAAAGGAAAATTATTTAAATTAATACAAAAACTATTCAAGACATAATGAGAAGATAATCAAATTGCAAGAAATTTTGCAAACAAAATATCGGGTGGCAAATTTTGGATTCAATACTCATAACATAATGAGAAGATAATTAAATAAATAAATATGTTTCGAATTTTTAGATGAAAATAATTTAACACAATAACAGAGCAAATAACAGCCATAGTGCTAGTTTGGCTAAGTTTTTTAAATTTATAAACAAGTCAAACATTATTTTATCCACACATTTTATAGACTACAATTCATTATCTACAAAAAAATTTTATTAATCATAATATTAGAATAAACTCTTGTCACTATCTATTTATAGAAAGTGCCCACATGCCAAACTAGTGAGCTCTTCCTCTTACTCTCCTAAACTAGGGAGCTCTTTTACATGTGCACATTTAGTGTGGATCGATTGTGGATTGTGGATTGTGGATTGTGGATTGTGAATTGTGAACTGTAAGACTGTGAGTCTGTGATTGTTCAACAATCTCATAAAGATCGAACCCATGTAGGGCATCCTTGCTTGGGTCGTTGATTGCTTCATTCTCCACACCTGCATAAAAGATTATACACAGTGACATGTCATGACCATGCTTGGCCTCAAGGCATGAACGTACTTTTCGTGCAAAGTATAAAATAACGTAATCAACTAACTATAAATTTAATTTAACTTATATGAATTATTCTACACTTGGCATCCACAAAATTCCAAAGTTCCACCATTGTAAGATCTCGATCCAATCGTTGCCTTTGTCTGTGTTGCAATCCTACACAGCTCCTTAATCAAAGTCTCCCATCTTATAACATCTAGTTGAAAACCTATTTCACTAATTTTCTTGAACAACCCAACTGCATCATTAATCTTGCATTCAATAACCAACCCGTTAATCAATGAAGTAATAATATTTAGATTAGACCTCCTCTTAACAATCTCACCCGTAACAGCAAAACCAAGAGAAACTTTTTTCAAGCTACAATAACAAAATTAAACCACCTACTTAGTTAGGTAGAGCCATGTAGCTTGTTTTAAATAGGCCTTCGTGGTAACAGCGATATATTTAAGCGATATATTTAGAACTGAGAGACTAAGGAACCTGGTACAAAACAAAACAAAATTTGTCAACGGAAAAACAATAGAACAATAAACCATACAAATTCACGAAAAATATCAAAAGAATCTACCCTAATAAGTATAAATTTGACTCTACTAATAATCATATGAAAATTAGGCAGCTTTATTTAAAAACATCCAAACAAAAACCTTGTTCTGTAATGTAGTTCATGGGCGGAGCCGCATGGAACTGAGTACCCGCAGCCGCCTGCACTGAATTTTGAGAAATTTGTGGAAGAGTAAAATTTCTCCCACACACAACTGTAGAACAACAACAGAGAAGAAATTGAGGAAACAGATAGGAGAAGAAAATTTTGCAACTTTTCTTGCTTTTTCTGTATGTATATGTAAATCAAGTGTACGCTAAGAGTTCTATCTCTAACATATTGAAATTATGCCAACATTTAGTTTTAGCGCATCTTGCCCGCACTGAATTAGAATCCTTGCTCCAGACCTGCTGTACTTCATTATAAGTACATAAGATCTGCTTAACCACTACAGTTCACTTAATTCAGTTTACATGTTATATAATTTTGTGTATTAGCTCCCCTACAATTACCAATTTTCCACTATATTCACAAAAGAAAATAATCAAACTGAAAACATAATTTATATACAAATTAATTGTATAACGAGATGCAAGTGTAAAACTCATATTCTTTGACCTCTACTCGCTCAACTATGAACTAATTCACCATAATATAGACTCAAATTTCTGCAAAATTTGGATTTTATAAGCAATCCGAATTCTTATACCAAAGAGTTTTATTTAAATTTTAGTTAAACAGTATCGGATAAAATTGTACAAAGAACTAGAACGGGCATTTATGATATCAAGAAGAGAAGTATTTTACCTTTGTAAATAGAACATTTCCTATACCTCTCATACCAAAAGCACGAATTGTTGTAACGATCTCATTTTCTGTGCCTCCATTTTTCATTACAGTTTCGAAGTAGAGCACCTGATCTATTGTATCCAAACAAAATTTTCCCTCTATGTAAACCATCTAGCTTCTTGAAAAAGATAATTGTTGAACCATTTTGTTTCACCGAAAGGGGAAAAACGGAACTCAGATCTGCTTTGTATTTCTGTGGTAGCAAAAGTACGCAATTATAGTTGTTTAAATAGAGCAGTGACGGCGTTCGTAAGAGCAAGGGCTACAGAAATTTTCCTTAGCAGGCCACAGCAAGAGAAAACCCTCGAGTCGGACTTTAAAGCTAAAAGCCCAAAACACACAAAGCAACATAAAAAAAGACGTGAAAGGCCACGTTTGTTATATTTGTCAATAACAAATAACAAATATAACACATTTATTATAACTAAAATAATAAATATAACAATAAGTGTTAAAAAAATAAAAAAATAGTATATTTAGAATAAAAAAATATGACAATATTTTAAAAAATATTTTATTTATTGTAGTTATTTTTGAAAAAACCCCCCAAAAAAGACATGAAAGGCCACATTCAATTTTCCTTGAGAAAATTATACATATAACCTATTCTAAAATTAAAAATTAAAATTCACTGATGAGTATTAATTTTTTCAATTATATTATTAAATAATAACATCAATTAAATATTGTTGGAGTAGAAAGAGTCTTGCTAATCTATATTGTTATCTTAATTAATAGCAAAATTTTATCATTATCGGACAAGATTTTACCTCATAAATTTCTCCTTTCGAATTTCATCCGTACTAATTATAGCATAATATAGTAAAATATATATAATATAAATTAAAAATATATTATATTAAATTATTAAAATATATTATATTTTATTTTATTTTAACAATTATTATAACATAGTGTAATCAAAATTTATAATAATCATTATGTCAATTTATTATAATAATTATATCAATTTACTATAGTAACTATAATAATCATATCAATTTTATTACAATAATTCATTTTTATTATAATTAATAATTATACTTAAATTTAATATTAAATTATTATAATATGAAATTGTTAGAATTTCAAATTATTATAAATAAAAGTTTTAAATTTTTATTTTGTAGTTTGGGGCATGTTATTGATCAACTTTCATTAACTTTCTCGGGTAGTCAACCTAAGTTTATCAACTAACTTGACTACAATAACACATAACAAAAATTTAAATTTAAGATAAAAAAATATAACATAAAAAAAATTTAAAAAAACACATGGACATGCTGACTTTCCCAAGTAATTAAAGAAACTCAAAATTCAGATTAACAAGTTACTCGATAAAGTATACACCAATTACCTCAAATTAAAATATATTTCAAAGTAAGCACATGTAAAAAATTATTTATTCTAGCATTTATTATAACATATTACAGTAAAATATATATTATATAAAATTATTATATATTATATTCAATTTTTCATATATATTATATTTTATTTTATGTATTATTATAACAAAGTGTAAAAACAATTTATTATTATCATTATATCAATTTTATTACAATGATCAATTTTTATTATAATTAATAATTATAATAAAATATAATATTCAATTTCTATTCCGAACTTATATAAATAAAAGTAAGTAAATAATCTTATAAAATCGTCTCTCCACTCCTTTAAAAAAATAAAAAATTATTTCAATTTATACTACGCTAAAAAAATATTAACACATTGTCCTTTGTCGAGTAACTCAAGCAACTAAATAACGTTTATCCAGTTAGTCGACAAATATTTCTTAAAAAAAAAAAACACATCCTACGCGATCACTTAACTACATGTAGCGCGATCGCCCAACACAACATATTTAGATTCTGCTTTTGTAGAAACTATGTTCGCGATCACCCACTAACTTATCAGAGCGATCGCCCACAATAATACATAAAAAATAAAAAAAATATAAATCTTAATTGATATTATAATAAATTCAAATTACAACAAATTGATATTATAACATAAATTAATAATGAATTATTCCTTGCAATTATAATTATTAATTGATGATATAAAAGTTTTTATAACAAATTGTTATTATACTAATTTTATTATAGTTATTAAAAGATTATAATTTATTATAAAGTTTATTATTTTTTTTTTTCTAAATTATGTTATAAATATAATTATAACTTTTATTATACTTATTAATTACAGTAAAAAGTAATTATTGTAACAAAATTTATATAATTATTATAACAAGTTGATATTGGTATTATAATAAATTTTGATGAATCTATTTTATAATAATTGATAAAATTAAATATAATATATT
The DNA here is from genome assembly GCA_030279155.1 of Forsythia viridissima. Lineage (NCBI taxonomy): Eukaryota > Viridiplantae > Streptophyta > Magnoliopsida > Lamiales > Oleaceae > Forsythia > Forsythia viridissima. The sequence goes on from CM059042.1 coordinate 17,061,152, forward strand.
TTAATAATTTTATATAATATATTTTTTATTATAATATGTTACAACAAAGGATAGAATAAAAACATTTATTCATTACATTACTTTATCAAGTAACTCGACAAACTCAAAATTGAGATTGCCGAGTTGCTCGATCAATTATATGTCAAAAATAAATACTAACAAATTCAATTTACCAAATATTATACATTAAAACAACCACAAATAAAATAAAAAATGCATATGCTCAGTTTCTCAAGTAACTCAACAAACTCAAAATTGAAATTATCGAGTTACTCGATCAGGTATATGCCAAAAACCATAGACTCAAAAATCAATTTTAATTTATAATAAAATCATATTATAACAAATTCGTATTATCATAAATGGATATTAAATTTTATTATAATTATTAATTCTACCAAAAATTGATAATTGTAATAAAATTGATATAATTATTATAATAATTCTTTATTACCCTATGTTATACTAATTGATACAATTAAATATAATATATTTTAATAATTTTATATCATATATTTTTTATTATAATATGTTACAAAAAATGATAGAATAAAAACATTTATTCATTTCATTACTTTATCAAGTAACTCGACAAACTCAAAATTGAGATTACCGAGTTGCTCGATCAATTATATGTCAAAAATAAATACCAACAAATTCAATTTACAAAATATTATACATTAAAAAAATCAGAAATAAAATAAAATATGCATTTGTTCAGTTTCTCAAGTAACTCGACAAACTCAAAATTCAGATTGCCGAGTTACTCGATCAGATATATACCAAAAACCACAAATTCAAAGATCAATTTTTATTTATAATAACATGAGATTATAACAAATTGATATTATAATAAATGGATATAATTATCATAAATGGTTAATGATGAAACTTAAACTTAATTATTTTGATCGATTCTGATACAATATTCAACTACCTTATCTAAAATCTTAAATTAATAGAAAAAATAAGCATTTAGTTTCAATTAATTTTATTTAATTAAATTGATTTAGGATCATTGTAAGCACCATTATTTAAATCTTATTCTTATTTCTCTTCACACTAACTTAAAGTTTATTTTGAATTCTTTCTTTAATCCAAACTGCCGCTGCCAAAACCAAAAGATCGAATTTGTCGAGTTACTTAATAAAGTAAGCAAATACATACTTTATTTTATTCTATCATTTATTATAGTATGAATTTGTTATAATATCAATTTATTATGAATAAAAATTTTGATTTTGTAGTTTGTGCTTTGGGCATGTTATTCATCGAATACCTCGGCAATCTCATGTTTGAGTTTGTCGAGTTACTTGATAAACTAATCATATGCAAATATTTTGTTTTTTGTTTTTTTTATATTATTTGTACAATCGATTTTTTGTTCTTTTTTTCGCATCTAATTGATAAAGTAAACATATGAATACGTTTTTTTTTTATTCTATCATTTATTATAACATATTATAGTAAAATATATAATATATAAAATTGTTATATATTATATTACATCAATCAAATATATTATATTTTATTTTATCAATCGTTATAACAAAGTGTAATAAAAAGTTAGTATAATAATATCAGTTTTATTACAGTAATCAATTTTATTATAATTACTAATTATAATCAAACTTAATATCAATTTACTATAGATACATATTTTGTTTTCCCGATTTGTTATTTGTGATTTTGTGTTGTATTGTTCATCGAGTTACTCGACAAACTCAAGTTTGAGTTTGTAGAGTTACTCGAGAAAGTGATGATTTGCATATTTTTCATATTTTTGTATTTTAAATTATTTGTTAAATTATTATTTTTTTATTTGTATTTGTCATGTTATTTTTCGAGCAACTCGTCAATCTCAAATTTGGATTTGTCGAGTTACTTGATAAATTAAGCATATGCATAAGCTCTCACGTTAGCCCAAAAGCGTTAGGGGGAGCATTCCTGAGGTTACCAGCCCGCAGAGTCTATCTTTCTCTGGACTCGCACGTACGGACTCCACTGGAAAGGAGTTCTAGTGCAGAGGCCAACTAAGGGAGCTTGATCTCAATCGGGGAATAGAAAAAGAGGTGTCTCTACTTTATTTTTTCTTTATCCCGTATGGAGCCATCGTCAAGTATAGCATTAGTGGGGATGCCGCCCCACCGTTCATAATCGCATAGCGGTCCTCTTTCTGGTACTTGGGATGCTGTAGGCACTCCTGCGATGTCGGGGCCCGCTTTATATTCCAAGACTTTTTAATCTATCATTTATTATAACATAGTACAATAAAATATAATATCATATAAATTTAATATATATTAAATTGAATTAATAGAATATATTATATTTTATTTTATTTTAGCAATTACTATAACATAGTATAATAAAAATTTATTATAATACATTGATAGTACAACAAGTTGTTATTATAATAAAATATTATTAATCAATTATTACTTTATTATAATTATTAATTAATTATAATCAATTTATTATAACAATTTGATATTATATAAATCTTAGTATAAATTATTATAAAAATTATTATATTTTTTTTATAATTTTTTTTATAAATATTACTATAAATTATTTTATAAATATTATTATAATTATTACTTATAAATAACAAATAATTTTCATAATATAAATTGATATAATTATTCTAATAAATAGATATAATTATTATAACACATTTTAATTACACTATGTTTTCATAATTGATAAAATTAAATATGATATATTATAATAATTTAACATAAAATAAAATTATTTTATATGATATATATTTTATTATAATATATTATATTAAATGATAGAATAAAAAAAATTACGCATCTGCTTACTTTATCAAGTAACTCGACAAACTCAAAATTGAGATTGCCGAGTTGCTCGATTAATTAGATACTAAAAAACAAATACAAAAAAAATTAAATTAAACAACTAATATAAATCACTAATCAAACCAAAACAAAAATGCTAAATCCATATAATCACTTTGTCAAGTAACTCGACAAATTCACAATTGAGATTGCGGAGTTACTCGATAAGTTATTTGTCAAAAACAAATACCAACAAATTAAATTTACGCAATAATATAATTAAAAAATAAAATAAATATGTATATACTTACTTTCTCTGGTAACTCGACAATCTCAAAATCGAGATTGCTAAGGTGGTGTTCTCTTTGCGTTTGAGTTTTGCGTTTTGAGTTTTGAATTCATTTTGTGTTTTGTGTTTTGAGTGTTTGTTTTGAGATTTTTGAAAATGCGTTCTTTTTGAAATTTTTGAAAATTGTTTCTGAAAACAGAAAACTCGAAAACGCGTTTACTTGAAGATTTTTAGAAATTTGGATTTGGAATTAAAAACAATTTAAACTTAGAATTAAAAATATTTAAACACAATTAAAAACATTAATTTATAGAATTAAAAACATTTACAAACAATTAAAAATATTTAAAAATAATTAAAAATATTTAATTATGGAATTTAAACATTTAAACACAATTAAAAACATTAATTTATGGAATTAAAAACATTAATTTATGAAATTAAAAACATTTAAAACATTTAAAAACAATTAAAAACAATTAAAAATATTTAATTATGGAATTAAAACATTTAAACACAATAAAAAATATTTAAACACAATTAAAAACATTAATTTATGGAATTAAAAATATTTAAAACATTTAAAAATATTTAAAAATAATTAAAAATATTTAATTATGGAATTAAAACATTTAAACACAATAAAAAATATTTAAACACAATTAAAAACATTTAGAAACCATTACAAATATTTAATTATGTAATTAAAAACATTTAAAAACCATTAAAACAATTAACAACATCTAATAAAAGAAATAAAAATATTTAAAAACAATTCAAAAACTTTGAAAGAAGCTGGGAATTGAACCCATGACCTCCACTTCCAAATCCGCGTGGTTGGCCATTTGGGTAAGGAGCCATGTTTTGAAAAAATGCGCAGACAGTAATTAAATCATGACGTTTTTGCCCAACGTAAAAAAAAAAAAAAAAAGCCAGAAGCAGGAATCAAAACGCTGACCTAAACGGCCAAAACGCGCGTTTTGGCCGTTTAGGCCATTTCCGCGTTTTGTTAACAAAACGCTCAAAATGATAAAAAAAGGTGTTTTCCATTTCCTTTGTAAATTTTATTGGTGTTTTGAAAAATGCATTTTGAAAAATAGAAAGGAGAACACGTTTTCACTATTTTCAAAAACACAAAACAGAAAATGGGTTGAAAATGGCAAAGAGAACAGACCCTAAGTTACTCGATCAAATATATACCAAAACCACAAACTGAAAACTAGAAATTCTTATTACTAAACTAATAGAAATCATACAAGATAATAATGAATAACCCAGAAGAATTAAAAAATCAAAAGATATACAATTTCTTAAATTTTTATTTCAATTCGACAATCTTAGTTATGAATTTGTCAAGTTCCTTGATAAAGTAAGCACATGCATAAAATTTTTTTTGCTATCATATCCTTAGTATAAAATATTCTAACAAAATATACATCATATAAAATTATGACATATTTCATTTTATCAATTATTATAACGAAATGTAATAAAAATTTATAATAATAATTATATCGATTTTATTACAATAATCAATTTTTTATTATAAATAATAATTATAATACAACTTAATATCAATTTATTATAGATACAAATTTTGATTTTTTTTAATTTGTGATTTGTGGCATGCTATTCATCGAGTAACTCCAGAAATTGATAGTGTGCAATTTTTTTTTTTTTTTTTGTGGTTTATTTTTTTTAAAATTTATATTATTTGTTAAACTTATTTTTTGGTATTTGTTTTCCACATCTAATTCATCGAGCAACTCGTCAATCTGAATTATGAGTTTGTCGAGTTCCTTGGTAAAGTAGGAACATGCAAAAAATTATTTATTATAGCATTTATTATAACATATTACAGTAAAATATATATCATATAAAATTAGTATATATTATATTAAATTATTAAAATATATTATATTTTATTTTATCAATTATTATAACAAATTGTAAGAAAAAATTTATTATCATAATTATATCAATTTTATTACAATAATCAATTTTTATTATAATTAATAATTATAACAAAATGTAATATTCAATTTCTATTCTGAACTTATATAAATAAAAATAAGTAAATAATCTTATCAAATCATTGCTCCACTCCTTTAAAAAAATAAACAATTAGTTCAAATTATAATACACTAAAAAAATATTACTACAATGACCTTTGTCGAGTAACTCGAGAAACTAAGTAACGCTTATCCACTTATTTGACAAAATATTTCTTGAAACTAAAAAAAAAAAAAATCATCCTAGGCGATCACTTATGTTTATTCAACGCGATCGCCCAATACAACATATTTACATTATGCTTTTGCAGATACTATGTTCGCGATCACCCACTAACTTATTCGAGCGATCGCCCAGAATAATACATAACAAATAAAAAAAAAAACATTAATTGATATTATAATAAATCAATATTACTACAAATTCATATTACAATATAAATTATTAATCAATTATTACTTTTAATTATAATTGTTAATTGATTATAATAAAGTTATTATAAAATTTTGATATTATACTAATTTTATTAAAATTATTAATAGATTCTAATTTATTATATAGTTTATTATTTTTTTTCTACATTATGCTATAAATATTATTATAACTTTTATTATAATTATTAATTACAATAAAAACTAAGTATTTTAATAAAATTTATATAATTATTATTACAAGGTGATATAGGTATTATAATAAATTTTGAATAATCTATGTTATAATAATTGATAAAATTAAATATAATATATTATAATAATTTTATATGCTATATTTTTTTATTAAAATATGTTACAATAAATGATAGAATAAAAATATTTATTAATTTTATTACTTTATCAATGAACTCGACAAACTTATGTTGTTTTCCGAGCAACCCGACAATCTCAAATTTAGGTTTGTCGAGTTACTTGAAAAATTAAGCAAATACATAGTTTTTTTTACTCTATCATTTATTATACCATAGTATAGTAAAATATATATAATACAAATTTAATATATATTATATTGATTTAATAAAATATAGTATATTTAATTTTACTTTTGCAATTAATATAACACAATGTAATTAAAAATTATTATAATACATTGATAGTACAATAAATAGATACTATAATAAAATATTATTAACCAATTATTAGTTGATTATAATTATTAATTGATTATACTCAATTTATTATAACAAATTGATATTATGTAAATTTTAGTATAAATTTTAATAAATTTTATTATATTTTAATTTATAAATTTTGTTGTAAATATTATTGTAAATTCTTTTATAAATATTATTATAATTATGAATTATTAAAAAAATTAAAATTTCATAATATAAATTAATATTATTATTATAATAAATAGATATATTATTTATAACACATTTTAATTACACTGTTTTTACATAATGGATAAAATTAAACATGATATACTATAAAAATTTAACATAATTTATAATTATCTAATATGATATATATTTTATTCTAATATATTATATTAAATAATAGAACAAAAAAAATAGACACTTCTGCTTACTTAAGTAACTCGACAAACTCAAAAATGAAATTGCCGAGTTGCTCGATGAATTAGATGCTAACCAACAAATAAAAAAAAAATTTAAATTGACAAGCTAATATAAATAAAAAATCAAACAAGAAAAAAAATATAAAATAAGTCCATACGACCACTTTCTCAACTAACTCGACAAACTCAAAAAATTGAGATTGCCGAGTTACTTGATTAGTTATATGCCAAAAAACAAATACCAACAAATTAAATTTACACAATAATATCAATAGAAATTAAAAGAAAATATGTATTTACTTACTTTCTCATGTAACACGACAAACTCAAAATTGAGATTGCCGAGGTACTCGACCAAGTATATACCCAAACCACAAATTAAAAACTATAAATTCTTATTATTAATCTAATAGAAACAATATAAGCTAACAATGAATAACTCAGGAAATTTAAAAAATCTCAATTTCAAGTTTGTCGAGCTACTTAAGACAATAACAACATGCATAATTTATTTGCTTCTATCATTTATTATAATATCAAATTGTTATAATTTATTTGCTTCTATCATTTATTATAATATCAATTTGTTATAATATCAAATTATTATGGATAAAAATTTTGATTTTTAATTTTGTAGTTTGGGACATATTATTTGTCGAATACCTTGGCAAACTCATGTTTAAGTTTATCGAGTTACTTGAAAACTGATCATGGACAAATATTTTGTTTTTTCGTTTTTTAAAAGTTATATTATTCGTAAAATTGAATTTTTGATCTTCAATTTCCACATTTAATTGATAAAGTAAACACATGAATACATTTTTTAATTCTATTATTTATTATAACATATTATAGTAAAATCTATAATATATAAAATTGTTATATATTATATTAAATCATTCGAATATATTATTTTTACTTTTATCAATCATTATAACAAAGTGAAATAAAAATTTATTAGAATTATTATATCAGTTTTTTTACAGTAGTCAATTTTTTTAAAATCAATAATTATAATAAATATTAATATCAACTTATTATAATATCAATTTATCATAGATACATATTTTGTTTTTTCAATTTATTATTTGTGCTTTGTGTCGTATTATTCATCGAGTAACTCGTCAAACTCAAGTTTGAGTTTGTCGAGTTACTCGAAACAGTTATCATTTGCATATTTTTCATATTTTTCGTTTTATTGTTTATTTATATTATTTATTAAATTTATTTATTTTTATTTTTGTCATGTTGTTTTCCGAATAACTCGTCAAACTCAAGTTTGAGTTTGTCGAGTAATTCGAAAGAGTGATCATTTGCATATATTTCATTTTTTTCGTTTTTTTATTCATTAAATTTATTTTTTTGTTTTTTGTTTTTCGTCATGTTGTTTTCCGATCAACCCGACAATCTCAAATTTAGTTTTGTCGAATTATTTGAAAAATTAAGCAAGTACATAGTTTTTTTTAACTCTATCATTTATTATAACATAGCATAGTAAAATATATATCATACAAATTTAATATATATTATATTGAATTAATAAAATATATTATATTTAATGTTACTTTTGCAATTAATATAACACAATGTAATTAAAAATTATTATAATACATTGATAGTACAATAAGTTGATATTATAATAAAATATTATTAACCAATATTATTATAAATTCTTTTATAAATATTATTATAAATTATTAATAATAAATAATTTACATTTTCATAATATAAATTGATATTATTATTATAATAAATAGATATATTTTTTATAACACATTTTAATTAAACTGCTTTTACATAATAAATAAAATTTAACATGATATATTATAAGAATTTAACATAATATATAATTATTTAATATGATATATATTTTATTCTAATATATTATATTAAATGATACAAAAAAAAAAGGACACTTCTACTTACTTTATTAATTAACTAGACAAACTCAAAAATGAAATTGCTGAATTGATCGATAAATTACATGCTAACCAACAAATACAAAATAAATTAAATTTACCAGCTAATATAAATAAAAAATAAAAAATAAAAATAAGTCAATCCCATCACTTTCTCAACTAACTCGACAAACTCAAAATTGAGATTGCCGAGTTACTAGATCAGTTATATACCAAAAAACAAATACCAACAAATTAAATTTACGCAATAATATCAATAGAAATTAAAATAAAATATGTATTTACTTACTTTGTCAGGTAACTCGATAATCTCAAAATCGAAATTAGCGAGTTGCTCGACCAAGTGTATACCCAAAGAACAAACTGAAAACTATAAATTCTTATTATTAATCTAATAGAAACCATAGAAGCTAACAATGAATTACCCAGGAAATTTAAAAAATCTCAATTTCGAGTTTGTCGACTTGCTTAAGACAATAAGCACATGCATAATTTATTTGATTCTATCCTTTATTATAGTATCAATTTGTTATAATATCAAATTATTATGGATCCAAATTTTGATTTTTAAGTTTTTAGTTTCGGGCATATTATTCGTCGAATACTTCGGCAAACTCATATTTAGGTTTATCGAGTTACTTGAAAAATGATCATGGACAAATATTTTATTTTTTTATTTTTTTTAAAGTTATATTATTCATAAAATTGAATTTTTTATCATTGTTTTTCACATCTAATTGATAAAGTAAACACCTGAATACAATTTTTCATTCTATTATTTATTATAACATATTATAGTAAAATCTATAATATATTAAATTGTTATATATTATATTAAATCATTCGAATATATTATTTTTACTTTTCTCAATAATTATAACAAAGTGAAATAAAAATTTATTAGAATTATTATATCAATTTATTATAATAATTATATCAGCTTTATTACATAGTCAATTGTATTAAAATCAATAATTATAATAAATGTTAATATCAATTTAATATAATATCAATTTATCATAGATACATATTTTGTTTTTTCAATTTATTATTTGTGCTTTTTGTCGTATTATTCATCGAGTAACTCGTCAAACTCAAGTTTGAGTTTGTCGAGTTACTCGAAAGAGTGATCATTTGCATATTTTTCATTTTTTTCGTTTTATTGTTTGTTTATATTATTTATTCAATTTAGTTTTTTGTTATCTATTTTTGTCGTGTTGTTTTTCGAGTAACTCGTCAAACTTAAGTTTGAGTTTGTCGAGTAACTCTAAAGAGTGATTATTTACATATATTTCATTTTTTTCGTTTTATTATTTATTTATATTATTTATTAAATTTACTTTTTTGTTCTTTGTTTTTGTCATGTTGTTTTCCGAGCAACCCGACAACCTCAAATTTAGGTTTGTCGAGTTACTTGAAAAATTAAACGAATACATAGTTTTTTTTACTCTATCATTTATTATAGCATAGTATAGTCAAATATATATCATACAGATTTAATATATATTATATTGAATTAATAAAATATATTATATTAAATTTTACTTTTGCAATTAATATAACACAGTGTAATTAAATATTATTATAATACATTTATAGTACAATAAATTGATATTATAATAAAATATTATTAACCAATTATTAGTTCATTATAATTATTAATTGATTCTACTCAATTTATTATAACAAATTGATATTATGTAAAATTTTAGCATAAATTTTAATAAAATTTATTATAATTTTATTTAAACTTTTTGTTGTAAATATTATTGTAAATTATTTTATAAATATTATTATAATTATTAATTATAAAAAATTAAATTTTCATAATATAAATTGATATTATTATTATAATAAATAGATATATTTTTTATAACACATTTGAATTACACTGTTTTTACATAATGAATAAAATTAAACATGATATATTATAATAATTTAACATAATATATAATTATTTAATATGATATATATTTTATTCTAATATATTATATTAAATGATAGAACAAAAAAAAAGGACATTTCTGTTTACTTTATTAAGTAACTCGACAAACTCAAAAATGAAATTGTCGAGTTGCTCGATGAATTAGCTGCTAACCAACAAATACAAAAAAAATTAAATTGACCAGCTGATATAAATAAAAAAGCAAAAAAAAAAAAAAAAAAAGTCCATACGATCACTTTCTCAATAATTGTTATTATAATATAAATTAATAATTAATTATTACTTTCAATTATAATTATTAATTAATTATAATAAAGTTCTTATAACAACATGATATTATACTAACTTTATTATAATTATTAAGAGATTATAATTTATTATAAAATTACTATTTTTTTTTTTCAAAAATTTGCTATAAATATAATAATAATAATTTTTTTTACTTATTAATTACAATACAAATTAAGTATTTTAAAAAAATTTATATAATTATTATAACAAGTTGATAAAGGTATTATAATAAATTTTGAATAATCGATTTTATAATAATTGATCAAATTAAATTTAATATATTATAATTTTTTCATATGATATATTATTTATTAAAATATGTTTCAATAAATAACAGAATATAAACATTTATTCATTTTATTACTTCATCAAGTAACTCGAAAAACTTAAAATTGAGATTATCGAGTTGCTCGATAAATTATCTGTCAAAAATAAATACTAACAAATTCAATTTACCAAATAATAAACATTAAAAAAACCACAAATAAAATAAAATATGCATATACTCAGTTTAACAATTAACTCGCCAAACTGGAAATTGAGATTACCGAGTTACTCGATCAAGTGAATGCCAAAAACCACAGACTAAAAAATGAATTTTTATTTATAATAAATTTATACTATAACAAATAGATATTATAATAAAATAAATATTAAATTTTATTATAAATATTTGTTCTACTAAAAATTTATTATTGTAATAAAATTCATATAATTGTTATGATAAATTGATATAATTATTATAGTAAATGTTTACTACACTATGTTATAATAATAACTAAAATATATAAAAAATTAATACATTTTATTAGTTTAACATAATATATAATATCATATCTATTATAACAAAGTGTAATAAAAAATTCTTATTACATTACGTTATAACAATTGCTACATTAAAATTGTAAAAAAATTGCAATAAAATTGTAAGTATAATTGTAATAAAATTGTAATAAAATATAAAATTATTATTATAATTGTAATGAAATTGTAATAAAATATAATATATTTATTATTATAATATATAATATATAATATATTTATTACTGTAATACAATTGATATAATATATAATATCATATATTTATTATTACACTATGTTATACTAATTGCTACATTAAAATATAGGGTAATTAGCACAAAACGTCCCTACCTATTGAAATAATTGTGCAAAACGTCCCTACATTCTAAATTTTGGCAATTTTACCCTTACCTACTGGATTTCTTGCGCAAAAGGTCATTCAGTCCAAAAATCAGCCATTAACATATGGGTAAATTAGTCCAACCACTTTTTTCACATATATATTACTTCTTTTAAAATTGGGGAGCTTCCCATGCAATTTTCAAAATTGCACGGCAGGCCCCCGTCCCCAAATCTGCCAAAACGACAAGGGTTTCTGCAATTTCTGCAATCTCTATGTTAATGTGGCGTGAAATTCTTTGTACAAGCGATTATCTTGTTGTCACAGGAACTAAACCGGGAAATCTCTCCTCATTGAAGATGGAACCCTTCCATGGATTGTGCAGAATGCCAATAATGAAGCCTCACCAATCAGGCGTCACATCAAGTTAGCTCTCTGCCATTTAGCACAATTTTACTTCTATCTCATAAAATGTAAACTTCAACTTGAGATTTGTAGCGCCTTAAATGCTTGAATCGCAACATTTCAGAGGCCAACGCAAAGGATATGATCAATGGAGGTGCTTTGTGGGAGCTTGTTTGTATCTCACGAGATTGTTGAAGGGAGGACATAAGGACTCTTGCTTATCGAACGTTAAAGTCCAGCCCGAGTTTCCAGAGAGAAGGCGGAGGGTGGCGACGTATGTGGCGTAGGATAAGGTGGTGTTGAGGAGAAGGGTAAAGAATAAAAGGGCTAGAAATGAGAGATGGAGATTGCAGAAACCCTAAAGGGTTTCTGCGTCATTTTGGCAGATTTGGGGACGGGGGTCTGCCGTGCAATTTTAGAAATTACATGGGAAGCCCCCCAATTTTAAAAGAAGCAATATACATGTGAAAAAAGTGGTTGGACTAATTTACCCCTATGTTAATTGCTGATTTTTGGACTGAAAGACCTTTTGCGCAAGAAATCCAGTAGGTAAAGGTAAAATTGCCAAAATTTAGAAGGTATGGACGTTTTGTACAATTACTTCAATAGGTAGGGACGTTTTGTGCTAATTACCCTTAAAATATAATATAATATATTTTTGTAATTTAATATAGTGTATAATAATTTAATATGATATATAATTTACTATAATATGTTATAATAAATGATAGAGTAAAAACAAATATGCATGCACTTACTTTATCAAGTAACTCGACAAACTCAAATTTAAAATTGCCGATTTGCTCGATCAATTATATGCCAAAAAACACATACCAACAAATTAAAATTAACAAATAATATAAAAAAAAAAAATGCAACCGGCCACTTTCTCAAGTAAGTCGACAAGCTCAAACCTCAGATTGTCGAGTTACTCGATGTATAATAAACTACAGATTAAAAAATCAAAATTTTTATCCACAATAAATTGATACTATAATAAAATGATATTAAATTTTATAATAATTGTTAATTACACTAAACATTTATTATTGCAATAAAAAATGATATACTTATTATACTAATTTTTTTATTATATTTTTTTATAATAATTGATAAAACAAAATATAATAGATTTCAATAATTTAATATAATATATAATAATTCTATATGGTATATATTTTATTATACTATGTTATAATAAATGATAGGATAAAAAAATTTATTCATATGTTTACTTGATCAACTACCTCGACAAACTCAAAGTTCAACTAACCGCATTGCTCAATCAATTAGGGTGTGATTGATTGGCAAATTTTCGACTTGCAATCAAACACATCTTTATAAGACAAAAACAAATTCCAAGTATTAACTTTAACAAATGTTATTAATTAAAAAAACAACCCCAACAAAATAATATTGTCACATGATCAATTTCTCAGTTAACTCGACAGACTCAATCTTGAGATTGCCATATTAGTCGATCAATTATATGCTCGAAACCCCAAACTAAAAAAAATTAATATTTACTGCCAATAGATTAACATTATAACAAATTGATATTATAGTAAAGTTATATTAAATTTTATTATAATAACTAATTATAAAAAAACTTGATCAAATTAACAAAATTGATATAATTCTTATAATATGCTTCTAGTACAGAATGTTATAATAATTGATAACATAGAATATAATATAATTTATTTTTATAATTTCATACAATATATAATAATTTCATATGATATATACTGTATTATAATATCTTATAATATTTGATCACATACACATTTTTATCATCTCGCTTACTTTATCAAATAACTCGACAAAATAAAAAACTAAAATTGACGAGTTACTTGACCAATTATATGCCAAAAAAACAAATAAAAAAAAATTAAATTTCACAAATAATATAACCTACTCACCACATAAAACCAGCTTAACAAAATAATAAAAAACCACACAACCTTAAACAAAAAAAAAAAAAAAAATTTCCACTTCATAAAACTTAAAAACAGTCAATAAAATACAACTAACAAAATAAGTACTTCCACAATTCTTTTAGATGCCAAAATTACATATTTTCATTGTTCATTTATCCCACATTTAATTACCTAATTCATGAATTGAACAAATTTTCATTTCTATTGCTCATAAGATACCTCACACCAGTTTCTACTAATAGTAAATCATGACAAACCATCAAGGCTTTATCTCTTCTTATTTTGAACAAATCAAGACAACACGAATTTCAACTGAAGATGATATACTAAAATTCGAACCAGCTAAACAGACTAATAAACTGGCACATAAAATTAAAGAAAACCAACATATTTTGCACTATATACAACATCAATACATGAATACAATCAATAAAATAGAAATAACAAAATAAGTGCAGATTCTTCCAAACATGGAATACTTTCAAATTGTAAACATACTCACATTTTTGACAGCATATTTTTTTCTGACTTTTTCATTTGAAAATGTAAATACACAAACATAACATCTATTCATTTTGTTCATTTGGGTTGAAAAAAAAATCATTATAAAAGAAATCTAGCATAAGTTTTTCTCTATACATATTTATTTTCTCCAGTACAACAGCCTCAATAGGTATACCAATTATAAGGCACTCGACGTATTTGATAACAAATAATCTACTGTCACTGCAAATATCATTAAAAACCTTGTTAGTTTACATATATATTATTTCAAATACAAACATTTATTTCAATTCCTTATCTAAATCGAGTAGCCTGCGGTATATCAATATATGACTTCCTAAATTATTCAAGAAGCTGAATTTTCTTTTTCCCAAGGTCTGCTCTATCACAAATCACATACTTTTCAATCATATCTGGAATGATATGTATACAAGGCTCAATATGTGGATATATTGTCGCTTCATCAAGAAAGTAAAAATTATTATCATAGACTGTCAGCTTCCAACTCAATAGATCAACATGGAAAAGGACCAAATATTTATCATCGATCATATACGGCCACAGTATATGATTACAATTTTTCCAACTTTTACCAAAACTTCTAGGCATAGAACCAGCAGCATATCTTTCCATAGAACCATGGTAAGCAACAGGAGCTTTACGCATAACTTGTCCTTTAGAATCCAAAATTTTGGACCCAATACTTCGAACAAGTATTCCAAATCCAGTGTCTAGAATTGCGTATCTCAGCGAAAAAATATCTGAGAAATTTGCTGATTTTTTTTTAATTAAAAACATTGCATTATCCATGTCCTATAAAAAACAAACACAAATATAACAATATAAGCCTAATACTTTACAATAGATATCATAAGTCAAACAATATAAATATGATATACCTCAGCCGCCAATGTATATTCAGGATTCCCAATATCTTGTAGTTTTTTTCATCAATTTAATGCCACCACCGCCACTACGCAACCGAACAACATCTCTATAACGTAACAAAAAATTATAAATACCATAGATGAATAATATATATGATAAATAATCATATACAAAATTATAACTTACTGATCTTTTGCTTTATGCATCCAACTAAAAAATTCAACTTGTCTTTGCTCGTCAACATCACACAATATTGGAATGTCAATACAACTAGATGGAGAAGATGCACTTTCCTTCCTACCTTTATCTTTATCATTTACCCTTCGCTTCAAAGGAGCTGCCTCATATTCTACTTTTTGACTACCTACAATAGTATGCTTATCTACCAATGTCCCCTTAAATATTTCTTCAATCTTCACAATAGAACTTTGCATCTTTGTACACAAGTCATCACGTAAACTACCAATTATACCTCTATGTTCATCTTCAAATGCCGCCAAATTCATATCGATATATTCCTGAATCTCTTTTTTTTTTCATCAAAATGTTTTTTGCTACTACTAGATACAGATGACTCAGGCTGATTGAAACGCTGCATCAAATCATCTCTTGTAGTTGCCAGTTGTTCATCAAAGTATGAACGTTGTGCATCTATCATATTACGAAATTGATTATCGATATAATCTTGTTGCACATCTCTCAAATTGCCCAACTGATAATCAAAATAAGCTCGTTGTTCATCCCTCGTACTGGCAAACTGATCATCAATGTAGCCTCGTTGATCATCAAATAATGAACGTAAATGTTCATTTGTAACATAATCATCGTGATGATCATACTCATAATCTTGATGCTCTTCATTCACATTTCGTGTATACCAATTATTCATAGGTTCTTCAGCCACTATATATGGAGACCAACTATGATAGTTATCAACATTTTCATTACTTTCTTTGACAACTGTTTCAACTAGATTTTCTTGCCCAACTTCTTCAATTTGCTCCCCAACTTCATCAAATTCTTGCGCCCCATATACAATATTTTCATATCCTTCTTCTACAGCTGCATCAGCTGCATTTTCCTGCTGAAATTGTTCCATTCCCTGACCAATTTCATCAATTCCTTGGTCCCCATATACAAACTGTTGAACAACTGCATCAACACGTACATCTCCTATATCTTCTAATAAAACCATTGTATACAAATATTGTTGTTCTGCCTCTTCTTCAGTTGGTTCAAGTGTTGGCAAAATAACCATCTAAAACACATAACAAAAATTTACCAACGCTTTCATAAATATAAAACATTTCTCTTACATAATTGAAATTATGCTAACAAACCTCAGTTGACTGCAAAAATACATCTAAAGCTTTTTTCTCTATGCGTTGCTGTGCATCCCAGTTCAAAATACGTGGAAACGTATTTTGCACTTTTTCAGCAAATCTTTCACCAACTTGAGGACATGCGTCGTAGATCCATATCTATAAACAACGTAAATAAAACTTAGTAATGAACAACGTAATACATTTATGATAGATTAAATAAATATTAAAGTAAATTATACTTAGTCACCTGGAACACAAGATGACAACCATATATGGTATACTTTGCAATCGCGGCACTATTATCCATACACTTCAACGCACGTCGCTCCCAAGAAGTTGATAAAGAACGAAGAAGTGTGAAATAAGAATATCGGCCCCATGGATATTCATAACAAACATTCAAATTATCTACTAAAGATAATGTCTGTATATTTATTTTTTTCCTCTCCATAGGCCTAATAACTCCTTCAATAAGCAAAGTCAACCCTAACTTATATTTATCTCCCTCATTATCACAGTCCATAAAAACATTCTCAAGTTCATTTAGGGATATATGTGAAAAATTATGAAATCACCTTCTGCGAAGTCTATGTTTGGCCAATGCTCTAATTGTAGTCAGATTATCATCATTATTATGGCATAATAATCCTAATATCAAATAGTACTCCTGCA
The DNA here is from genome assembly GCA_030279155.1 of Forsythia viridissima. Taxonomy (NCBI): domain Eukaryota; kingdom Viridiplantae; phylum Streptophyta; class Magnoliopsida; order Lamiales; family Oleaceae; genus Forsythia; species Forsythia viridissima. The sequence continues at coordinate 17,078,800 of CM059042.1, forward strand.
TCCCAAATCTAAATAACTGACCATTTATTTTAAACTACACTTCATTCGCTTTGTTTGTATGTACATTATTTAAAAGAAATTCGTGTACTAATTTACCACTAAACTAGATTCGTCTACCATGAAAATATTCAAAATGTGCAAAACAACTATTCCTAAATTTCTGAATCTGATCATCGTTATAATTTTCCATAATAACATCAACATATCTAAAATTACTGATTTGTGTAATTTCTCCACGAAATCTGTGATTCTCACCAACAACATACTCAACATCCATATCTGAAAAAAAAAATTATAATAATTTCCATTAGCTACTTTCTAGAACAAATAAGAGAGTAATCTATATAATCTAAATACGTAATGTATATATAATAGTATACATAAATTTATATAACAATCATTTGTATATATATAACTATATCTACACACAAATTAACATATAAATTAATCCATATTACACAATTTCATACAAAATTAAAATACATACCTTATAAAGATGAAGTTATGATATTCTAAAACAATTTACGCCACAAGATAAATTAAAAGATTTGAACGGACCAACTTTAAGACTCGTTCAAAACTCTGCGAACTGAAATAGAGGGCTGTGGTAAGTCAAAATGGACATTCAAATGAGAGGAAAGTGGTGCTAGACAAAAAAAAAAGGTGCATTCAATGAATTTTAATACCTTTTCAACTAACACGTGCCCAATGTTCAGAATAGGGTTTTACCCAATTTGACCTCTCTTCGTTCTTTTATTTTATTTTATTTTTTTCTATATGTACATATATTTTGTCAATATGTTTTTTTCATATAATAATTTATTTTAATAAATACTTAAGATTATACACCATTATGATTTTGTTTACATTATTTTTTTACTTTTATTCATATTTTTTTCGACTTTGTTAACAAAAATACTTTTATTTATTTATTTACTCATTTGTATTTATTTTATCTTATAACCAAATTGTTTGCTATGAAAAACTCAAAATTCGTATCACCGAGTTACTCGATCGAATATATGTCAAAAAAATATAAAATAAAATAAATTTAAAAATAATCTAAATTTAAAAACATAAAATTATAATATGCACGAACCCACAAAATATAAATAATATCATATCACATAAAATATATAAAAACATCTTTATGAATAAATTAACACAATTAATTACAGTAATAGTAAATAAATTGTACTAAATAATATCACAAATTAGATATTCCACTTATTTGACAAACTCCAATTATCGTATTTGAAATGATAATTAAATTACTATGTTTAATTATCGTATTTTAAATGATAAGTAAATTTCCATTACACTATGTTATAGTAATTGCTAAAATAAAATAAAAAACAATATATTTTTATAATTTAATACAATATATAATAATTTTATATGATATATATTTTATGACATTTTTTTTTAAACATTTTGGTTTTCTGACAAAACCAAAGTATGTTTTTTTTGTTTTCCTATCCAAATCTTAGAAAGCAGTCGCTATTGTTGACTTTTTTTTCCTTTTTTTTTTTTTTTTTTTTTATAGATTTGGCTTTGGTTTTGTCGAGGTAGGACAATTTTTTTTTGATTGATTGTCGAGTTGCTCGACAAAGTTTATTTTGACCATTTTTTTTTCCGAGTAACTCGGCATAGGCCAATTTTTTATTATTTCTTTTTTTGGCTATTTGTCGAATTACTAGACAAAGCCCATTTTGACCATTTCTTCATTTATTTTTTTGTACTTTGCAATTTTAGTCCCAACTTTTTAAATCTGCAACTAATCTACTCCCAATCTTTATGTTTTATTCAATTTTTTATCATGTTTTTCTTTGATCTTATTAGCAAATTGTACACAATTAATTTTTCTTTTTCTTTTTCTTTTCTTTTTCCTCATTTTTTCTTTCTTTCTCTAATCCCAATTCAAATAGATTTAATTTGTTTCTTATTTTTATCGAACAACTCAACAAAAAGGACAATTTGTTTTTTTTGTGAAGAAGCTCGACGCTTTGAAATACCAATAAATTTTATTATATTTATGTGTTTGTCGAGTAGCTCAATAAAAATGCAATTTTTTTTTTTTGTTGAACAGCTAGACACTGCTAAATACCAAATTTGTTTTACCGTAGTTTTGTCGAGTAACTTGACAAAAAACCATTTTTTTTTGTCAAGCAGCTCGACACTGCCCATTTCCTATTTTTTTCCAAGTTTTTTCCAAGTGTACCCATGAAAACAAACTATCACACATTTTTATATAAATGACAGTAAACAATTTTACAAAAAATAAATATTTGTCGAGTTAGTCGACAAATATTTGAATTTCTTGTTTGCTTTATGTTTTTTTTTTGTAACTAGACAAATTTTTGTCAAGTGGCTCAACAAAAGTTCTAATAATTATAAAATAAAAAATTTAAAAAAATAAACTAGAACAAAAATAAAATTAAATATTTGTCAAGTACAAAATAAAAAATAAATCTTTGCCGAACAACTCGATCAATAACATGCGACAAACCACAAACTACAAAATTAATATTTTTATTTACAATAAATTGATACTATGACAAATTATTATTATAATAAATTGATATTAAAGTTTATTATAATTACTAATTATAATAAATTTTATATAATTATTATAATAAATTGATATGATTATTATAATAACTTTTTATTACACTTTGTTATAATATACACAAATCCACACAATATACAAAATATCACCCCGTATAAAATATATTCCAAAATTTTTTACTATTAAATGAACACAATTATTTACAGTATTTGTAAATAATTTATAATAAATAAGATCACAAATTAGGTATTCCACTTATTTGAGAAACTCCAATTATCATATTTCAAATGATAATTATATTACTAATGAAAATAGAGAAGAAAATCGCGTGAAGGTAAGACAAAAATAAGATGTGCATTTAAGTACAATCAATAGTGGTTAGTTGACTAAAAGACAAAAACTGACAACATAAACAGGAAATAAGACAGACCGTGTACCAATTCTAAATGAAAAATAGTTACAAATATCAAGGTCTTCACATATACAGAAAAGGAGAATTTTTTTTCCTTTTCTGCAATAAATAACGATGGAATAAAAGTTATTTCCACAACCACATCAGATTTATCTTTTCTGCAATAAATGCGTTTTATTTTTTACTAATCAAATATTTTTTACATATCTTTCTCATTTCCATATTACATTGTATATATATATATTCTTTATTTAACTTTATTGTTTTACATATATGTCAAAATCAGTCATTTTTGCCTTTAAAATTTTATTTCCCGTCCAAATCATATTTTCAACTTACAATTTTTTCCTACACCTATCACGGACGTGCACCGCACGGGCTTAAAACTAGTATATATATGTATATATATATATATATATATATATATATATATATATATATACTTGAATTTATACACCATTATGACTTTGCTTACATTTTTTTTTTAAATGTTTAATTTCGGTGAGTTTTTTTGTCGAGCACACACACACCCAACAATTAAAATGGTCTAAGAGCACATTTTCACCTTTATTTATTTTCTTTGATTTTACTGTTTATTGTAAGTATTACAATAACAACATTTTGAAGCTTTACTGTCCATTTTTGGTCCAAGTTTTACAATTATCATTTATTTTTTACCTATTTCATTCTGTTTCATTCCTCTCTTTGTCTTCGTCTTTGTCTCTTCTTGCATACTATTGGACTTTCTCGGACTTAGAATTTAGACTTTTAGATTGGTGTATGTTATTTGTTTTGAAGGAAAATTTATCCTTTTTTCCAATTTTTTCCAATTTGAAGAGTATTTGTAATTACAGCAGGGGAAATTTCAAATATGTAGTTTCTTTGCATGGGGCCTCGACCACTGATCATGAAGTTGTCTATTGCATAACCTACGTACTTACACATTGTTCAAAAAGTCTAGGCAGCTGACCACTGTTGGTGCCGAGCCTCGGCCATCACTGTGGCTCGGCAACCAATGCTCGGCCATCACAGTGGTTGCCGAGCTGTTTGTTAGTGTGCTCAGCAACCACATGTGGTGGTGGTTGCCCAGCAGCTCGGCAACCAATGTGGTTGCCCATTGGTTGCCGAGCCACAGTGGTTGCCTCGGTAACGGTTGACGAGCTTCGTGTTGTTGCCCACCGTTCTTCCAACTCTTGCTAAACTACTTGGAAATGATGAAGTTATACTGAGTTACATTGCAAAGTTATATTCAATACTAACAGTTTTGTTTACAATTATTATTTCTTTTTTACCTATTTCATTTATCTCTTTGTCCTCCTCCCTTTTGTTGGACCTTAGAATTTAGACTTGCTGTATATTATTTGTTTTGAAGGAAAATTTCATTTTTGTTTATCCTTTTCCCAATTTTAAGAGTATTTCTAATTAGACAGGGGAAATTTTAAATATATGGTTTCTTTGTATTGGACATCATGAGAATCAAGTTGTCTATTGCATAACCTACTATTGTTGTCAACGTGCTTAAGACAGATAGTAGCTAACCATTCTTGTTGCCGAGCCTCGGCTACCATTGTGGCTCGACAACAACTGGCTCGGCAACCACACTGTGGTCGCTGAGCTCTTCGGCCATCTGCTCGGCAACCACATGTGGTGGTTGCCTAGCAGCTCGGCAACCAAACTGTGGTTGCCGATCCACAGTGGTTGCCTAGGCAACAATTGTGGTTGACGAGCGTGCAACCAGCATGTTGTTGCCGACCCAATGGTTTTTCACAGCTCTTGCTAAATTAGTTAAAAATGATAGTTACATTGCAAAGTTATATTCAATACCAACATTTTTGTTTAAATTCGATAAGAACTTTGGTTATTTAAATTTGTATTAGACCTGGTTTTTTTTTTATTATTTTGTTATTTTTTTTTAGCTATTTTCTTTTTTGTTTTATTTTATATAGGTGTTGTAGATAGATGGATACACAAGGAAAAAAAAGATTTGATCAATAAAAGGAGGAGAGAATTGTATGCATAGAGACACATTCAACCAAAAAAGAAAGTAACTAGATTGCAGGGTAGTTCAAGTATAACAACAGGCAAGTATTTATTAAATTTATATATTATATAATCAAATTTTTTTCAATATACATTATATTATAATACATTGGATTTTCATTTTGTAGTTGATAATCAAAGAATGGTTGATGAATGTGATATTGCTGTTGAGGAACTTGATATAGTTGATGATAATATATTAAATAAGAATTGTAATATTAATCAATATGGTAAAGATGTTGATATAAAAAATATTCTCACAAAAACTCATATATTAACACCACCAACAATTTGTAGGTACTGTAAAGCCATAAAATTTGAGAAAGAAAGTAAATGTTTTTGTTGTTGTGATGGTAAAGTGAAATTGAAAATAAATTCTGGTCCTGATGAATTGTATCAGCTATATACTACCAATTCCAATGAATCCTTACATTTTAAAACTAATGCACGCAATTATAATAATCACTTTGCATTTACATCATTTGGGGTAAAATATGATCCAAATTTGGAAAAATCATACAAAGGTATATATACATTTAGAATTCAAAGACAAGTTTATCATTATATAAATTCAATTATACCTGTTGATAACAATCCTTCATTTTTACAATTGTACTTTTATGATACTGAAAATGAAATACAGCATATGTTACAAAAATCAGATAAATTTTGTCAATATATGTTGAATAAATTAATCAATATATTAAAGATTAATCCATATTCAAATTTTTTTCGCTCATTAAGTAGTGTCAATTCTTTAGAATTATGTAAAATGCAAATTAGATGTGATGCGGGACTTGATCAAAGAGTATACAATACACCTTCAGCATCACAAGTGGCTGCGATATGGGTTGATGAAGATCGTTCTACTACCACTAACACTAGATCAAGAGATATATTAATACATTGTCATTCTGATACTATACATAAAATACACTACTATTTTGGTTGTTATGATCCACTTCAATATCCATTATTATTTCCTTATGGTGAATCTGGATGGCATGAAGGTATCCAAAAGTGTAGTCCAAACAATGTTGATACTTATAATATTGTGAATAATTTGTTAGATATAAATGTTATAAATTCTGCAAATGAATTAATTGAAAACGAGAATTCAGGTTATTATTTTAAACATAATCTACTATTTTATTTTTATCCTGAAACTTTATTAACTTTCTTTATATCTTCGTAGTTATGAAAAGGTCTAAAAAGAAATTGCAAGTATCTTGCAGGGAATATTATTGTTATAAGTTACAGGTAAGACCTACTAATAAATACATTTTACTTCATGCTGGAAGACTTTTTCAACAATAAGTGGTTGATATGTATGTTAAAATTGAAACAAGTAGATTAGATTATTTTAGGAAAAATCAAAATGAAATACGTGTTGAATTGTATCAAGAAATTGTTGATAGTGTAGTAAATGGTGAAAATAGAGGTTATAAAATTGGTAGAAAAATTATTTTACCTTCTTCTTTTATTGGTGGCCCCAGAGATATGAAAAAAATATATATGGATGCAATGGCTTTGGTTCAAAGGTTTGGTAAACCAGATATATTTTTAACAATAACTTGTAATCCAAATTGGGATGAAATAAAAATGAGTTAAAATATAATGATATTAGTCAAAATAGACCTGATTTAATTACTCATATATTTAGAGCAAAATTGGAAGAATTAAAAATTGATTTATTTCAAAGACATATTTTTGGTGAAGTTGCTGCTTATATTTATGTAATAGAATTCCAAAAAAGAGGCCTTCCACATGCACATTTTTTGTTAATTCTTAAACCAAATTTTAAAATTAATAACATAGATTTAATTGATGAAATTGTTTCATGTGAAATACCTAATAAAAATCAAAACTCTCATTTACATTCTATTGTAGTTAAACATATGATGCATGGTCCTTGTGGTATACTAAATCCTAATAATATTTGTATGAATAAAGATGGAAAGTGTAAAAATAAATATCCAAAAGAATTTATTATAAAAACTTTTCTTGGAGAAATTGTTACCCAAATTATAGGCGTTGCAATACTTATGAAACAGTTACTGTTATGTAGTTTATTAGATAATAGATGGGTTGTACCTTATAATCCATATTTATGTGCGAAATATGATTGTCATATCATTGTAGAAATATGTTCAACTGTAAAAGCAGTAAAATATTTATATAAATATGTATACAAAGGACACGATAGGATAAATTTTTGTGTAAATAATAATACAAATAATGTTGATGAAATTGAAAGATATCAATCTGCTAGATGGATATCTCCACCTGAAGCACTTTGGAGAATATATAGATTTATTTTATCTGAAATTTCTCCATCAGTTATATCGTTACAATTACATCTTGAAAATAACCATTTAGTGACGTATAAAGATTCTGAAAATTTGTTAAATATTATTGATACAAATTATAGAAAAATAACAATGTTAACTGAATTTTTTAGAATGAATACATGCAATGAGTTAGCAAATACATTGTTGTATAGAGAATTTCTCCAATATTTTGTATGGGATGCACAAAGTAAAATATGGACAAAAAAAACGTGGAAATGTAATTGGAAGATTAGTTTTAGCTAATATAGTTGAAGGTGAAAGATATTATTTACGAATTTTGTTCAATCATATTAGGGGACCAATATCCTATGGAAGTCTAAAAATAGTAAATGGTGTTTCTATGCAATCTTTTCGTGAAGCAGCTGTTGCACATGGCTTACTAAATGGTAACAATTATTGTGAAATGTGTTTAGAAGAAGCTATTGCTTATCAAATGCCTTCTTCTTTAAGATGTTTATTTGCTACAAAATTAACTTTATGTGGACCTGATGATCCAAAATCATTGTGGAATAAATTTCGTAGCTTTATGTATGAGGATTATGTCAATGAAGGTTTATCTATTATAAATGCTGAAATTAAAGCTCTACATTATATTAATCATATATTAGAAGAAAGTGGTAAAAATATAAATGAATATTCTGTTGTACCCTTTCAAATAACTATGGGAGAAGAAGAAAGATTAGCTAATATCATTATTGAAGAAATGACAAATAATGTAATTGAAGGTAGTGATATGTTATATACAAATATGTTAAATAAAGAACAAAAAATAGCTTATGATGAAATTTTAGAACATGTATTAAACAGGAAGCTTGGAATGTTTTTTATAGATGGACCAGGTGGTACAGGTAAAACATTTTTATATAAGGCCTTACTTACATTAGTTAGATCCAAAAATCTTATAGCATTAGCTACTGCTTCTTCTGGAGTTGCAGCTTCTTTGTTACCTGGAGCACGAACTGCACATTCAAGATTTAAAATTCTTTTAGAGATAAATAGTGATATTACATGTTCTGTTAGTAAACAATCTACATTAGCAGATTTGTTTCGAATGACAAATTTAATTATTTGGGATGAGGCACCAATGGTGCACCGCTATGCTATTGAAGTTGTTGACAAAATGTTAAAAGATATCAATGAAAGTAATTTACCATTTGGTGGGAAAATTGTTGTTCTAGGTGGAGATTTTAGACAAGTTCTTACTAGTTGTTCAAAAAGGAAACAAAGAGAAAATATTATTAGCAAGTTTAGTTCATTCTAGCTTATGGCCACATTTTAAAAAATTTCAATTAGTCCAAAATATGAGAGCACAATTAGATCTATTATTTTCTCAGCTGCTACTTAATATTGGTGATGGGATTCAGATTGAACATACATGTGGCATGATTAAGCTTCCTAATGAAATAATTATACCACTTGAAGAAGAATACAAATCTTTAAAAAATTTAATTAATATTGTATATTCGAATTTAAAAGATTATGCTACAAATTTAGATACAATGATTAATAATGTCATTTTAACTCTTAAAAATGAATGTGTTCATTTAATAAACAATATTTTACTTAAAGAACTACCTGGAGAAACATGTACATATTATAGTTATGATGAAACTTTGGAAAAAAATAGATCAAAGTATCCATGAAGATTTTTTAAATACTTTAACTCCAAATGGTATTCCACCACATGAACTTATATTAAAAATAAATTGTCCTGTTATATTACTTAGAAATATTAACCCTTCAGAAGGATTATGTAATGGCACAAGATTAGTCTGTCGATCATTTGAACGTAATGTTATTCATACTGAAATTTGTATTGGAGAATATAAAGGAAAACATGTTTTCTTACCAAGAATTCCATTTATACCTCTTCAAAGTGATAAAAATTCTTTTCCTTTTAAAAGAACACAATTTCCTATTCGTCCATGCTTTGCAATGACAATAAATAAAGATCAAGGACAAACTCTAGATTTTGTTGGTTTATATCTTCCCGAATCTGTATTTTCACATGGACAATTATATGTGGCATTATCTAGAGCTAAATCAATTAGTTCTATTAAAGTATTGATAAAACCAATTGAGAATTCACATTTGCATTTAAGATGTACAAAAAATGTTCTATAAAGAAATTTTAGCTTTAGTGAGTTTGTAGTGTAATTATTGTTATTGTTTAGTATTTTTTAAATCATATTCCAATTTTTACCTATTGTTGCCTATTTTATTTTCTAATTTAATTTTCAAAATTTTCAAATATAGATATATAAAGCATTCTATTTGTAATCATGATGAATTAATTTTTTCAAATTTAATATAATGGTAATATTGATATAGATAATGTAAAAAATGCAAATATGATTATGACAACCATGCATGCTCTTTTTAATTGATATATACAAAAGAAATCATCACTCTTAATTTTGAATATCTATACATTTTTTCTTAGATCTTATCTTATACAGGTAGTTATTTTTCATCCAAAATACATGAAGATGAGTTGCTGGATGAGCGTGTCAAATATTTCATTTGAGTCTACATTGGTCATGGTCATATTCATAGGTATAAATTGTTTAATTGACTTATTAGATTAAAATGATTGTTTCTTTTAATAAAATAATCTCATATATCTTTATTATATATCTTTATCCAGGTTTTTGATGGCAAAAACAAAAAATCCTTTCATCGAAGAAGTGAATATCTACATGGATCCCACAAATCTTCTAATTCTTTATCTTGCTTTGACAAATAAATTAAATGTATAACACAATGCTTTTATTTATATCATGTTTGCTATTGTAAGGTGATATTGTAAGGATTTCTGCAACATTAATACATTAATATTCAATTATTTGAACCTATACTATAATTTTAATACTTTAGCTTAGTGCCGACATTGTCTTCCAAATATTTGTATTGTTATTCCAATAATTAGTGCATTGTAACAATTGTTTCTTGAAAATTGGAAATCTAGAGGATTGAAACTATAAATATCTACTTTGGCAAATTAGTTTTTTGCCTCTTTGGTGCTGATTATGCACCCAGTGAACAACGACCAATTGCAGACTTAAGTAAGTGCAACTAAATTCATACCTATAGCTCCGCCTCGCAACTTTTCTTTTTCAAGTTTTTTTAAAATTTACAAATATATATTTTTTTACTAATAAAAAATGATACTAATACAGTTAAATACGCCCAATTTTTGGTTAATATATGGAGATTCAAAATTAACTACACAACAATCTTATAATTATTATGTATGAATACAGACTTTTTTCCCTATAATAGTTTTTTGAATAAAATTTACACTTTTTCCAACTTTTATTACATGTCATCAACATACCTTTTAGATCAAATTTCACACTTCACTCAAAATATTACTGAGCAGCTGCTCTAAAACTATTAGATTACTGCTGCTATTTGATTACTACATCCTTTGATGTATATCTTTAGTTCTTACTACAGCGGTTGCCGTATAAAATATTAGCTTACTGCTGCTATTTAATTATTGCAGCCTAAATTGTCAGTATTTGATGTATATCTTTGGTTCTTTGATTCTTAAGAAGAAAATGAATCATAACAAAATTTGATGTATATCTTTGGTTCTTTGATTCTTAAGAAGAAAATGAATCATAACAATTTGTGTGTATTAGATAACGAAGTGACCAAGTGAAGAGTGGTACTTCTCTAATTACCTTGTTTACCCCTTTTTTTGAACAACTAGCTTACAACCAATTGCTGAGAACCAACCAGTAACTCAACAACTTCAATTGTTTGTTGACTACTATGGTTTACTCAACAATCTTTCTTCCTTTAGTACCTTGGTTGTGAAAGTACTAACTATTTTTGATTTTTTTTCCCCATTCTGTTGATTTTCTAAAATTCACAAATATATATATTTTTACTAATAAAAAGTTAAATAATAACATACTTTTTTTTTCTATAATATTATTTTAAATAAAATCTACACTGTACATTTGATTTTTACAACACAACAACATCCATCATCATCATCATCAGTAGTCTCTACTGTAATATACAGTACTTTGTTTACTCATATTATTACTGCAGCTATGCTAAACATTAGATTATGCTGCTAGCTATAAAAGTTTTTGATTACTGCTCTAAATTATTCAATAAATATTATAGCCTTAGCTGTAATTTTGAATCAAATTCATGTAGCTGTTATCATTGCTAACTTGTATACAATATAATTGTTTATTTTATTTTCTACACATCTCTATTTTTTTTTTTTTTTTATTAATGAGAAATAAAAATTGATACAAAATTTTCAATATTAATATAATTTATTATAATAATATAAATAATTTTTATTAGATAGTGGTCCAACTGCACAATTAGTTGTCAACTGGTTGCCAAGCTACCTCGGCAACCAGCATGCTCGGCAACCTTGCTCTGGTGGCTAAGCTGGCTTGACAACCAGCGTGGTTGCCCAGCTCTTAACCCAGGACTTTCAAATTTCAGCACTTTCAAATCATCCATTCAATTTAATCATCAGTAAATTTGATTAGAATCAATCATATCATATCATGGTTTGTAATAGTTCATTCTAACAAAATCTCTACACTTATCTATTCCACATCTTCTTTCTTCCTCATTTATTTCTTCCAATTAGATATTTATTGCATATTTTGTGGTACTTCACGCAATTTTATTGCGATTAGAGACTTACAGGGCACTTTTTTTTTTTTGCGTTTCAATTATTTTTCAATTTGAAAATTAGGAACAGATAAGAATCAAGTATTCATTCTACAATTTTTTTCATTGTTTTCTGAATCTAATTACACAGAAGTTCATCATTTAGTTTTATTTATTAATCAAAACAACACCTTCTTAGTTTCAAACAAACAATTACCTATTAACTAAATTCATTCAATATTTGTCTAAACTTTTTTTTGGTTAATTTTAAATTTTTTAATTGTATTTTATAAAATTTACAAATATAAAAGGGTTAAGAAATATTGAAACGCATTAATATAAAATATGGTGTATACATAAAGCTTCAAAAGTGTTGAAGAAACAACATTTAACTTATCTCAATCTTTTACCATGGCATATCAATGCATATAATACAAAGAATCATAACAGCCAAATAAAAAATGAAGACAATAAAAGAGGCTCATACGCATATTTGTGTATAGATTTATGCTTATTTGTCAATAAAATCTAGAGTATTTTGATGTGTACAATACAACAAAAAAAATACTCTAAACAAAATAAATAAAAGTTTTATTTGATGTATATTTTTAACAAAATGAATCATAACCTATTTAATTCTAAGTATAATTCTTAATATGGACTAAGTTTACTATATTTGTTTGATTTTTCCAGTTTACTTTGCTCTATATATATCTATCTATAAATAGCCCTACAATAAATTAAAAATTCTTATCAGTCACTCAATTACTTAGCTAAATTTTAGTACTTGTCCTCTTAATTCTCTTCATTATCTCTACAAATATAACAAAATTGTCACCACTATTGTACAATCTTTTATAAAATGAGTAAAGAGTTTCAATTCATTCATGATGTTTCTCCAGGAAGTAGTGGATGGACGGTTAAAGTTGTAATTGCTGAAAAATTTTCGCCCAGAATTGCTAAGAAAAGTCCAACCAAATATCAAAATTTGATTCTTATGGACTCAGAGGTAAATTTTACTACATTATATATTTCACTTGTTATATCATCAAAATTATTAATTTTTAAAATTCCTTTTATGCACTAGGGATCAACGGTTCAAGCAACTTTGTATGGTCAAAACATTACAGCTTTTCAAGATGAATTGATATTAGAAAATACTTATTTAATATCAAATGCAATGGTTAAAGTAACAAACGCAGAGTACAAAGCAAAATCTGGAGAACTGCAATGGACAATCTCAGGACGAACTAGAATACGCAGAGTAGAAGAAAATAATAGCAATCTGTTAATTTCTACTTATAACTTTACTGATTTCGAGAATTTTTCCAACTATATGGATTCTAACATAGATATAAGTAAGTCAATAATACACTTTTCTACACATTACACTAAACTTTTTAATGCTAATATACATACTTTTTTTATTACTTTTTTTATTGCAGGCGTTACTGGAATGATAATTGATATAAAACCTAGAAAAATTATTGAAACACGATTTGGAATAGAACGTCAAGTACAAGATTTAGTACTCATAAACAAAAAGTATAACATCTATATTTATTAGACTCCATACACATTTTTTCATTATACCTTTTTATATACTAGCTATATAATTTGTTTTAATTACAAGTTTGGCATACTATTCTCTGTATAAATAATAGGTTTGACACCATTCTGTTAACGATGTGGAAGGCATTTGTGGATAACAAATGCAAATACATATCTCAAAATCTAAAAAGAAAACCTGTTCTAATTGGAAAGCACCTCAAAGTAACCTCATTCAATGGTAATCCATCATCTTCAATAAACTTATTATTATTATCTTTGCATAACTATTAATAACTTCCATTTATATTTTTATGTACAGGTTTATCATTATCCACAAAAGCAGACAATTCTTTCTTCATAGATGGAGAACTTGAAATTGTGGAAGAATTCAAATCTTGGTAAATGTATATTAATTATTTGTTTATCTATTATACATTTCACTTATTATATTGAAATTATAACTTATGTATCCTTGTGTACGTAGGGGACATACTAATTGTGAACTGATTGATGAAATTGTATGTGAAAAATGTTATTTAAATTTGACACCATCCAAGCTATCTTCCAAGCTTTCTATTCTAACTGATGAGAAAGACTTCACAGAAATCAAGAATATTCAAGGACTGAAAACTGTGGTGCAACTCTTGATACTTCAAATAATTGTATAAATTTATGAAATTGTTGTATGATCAATATAATAACTTATTTATATATTGTTATATTGGTAGAAACAATTTTTCTAGATAAAAGGGAAAGCATCTGTTACAATTCTGAATCAAACTTACTGGTATATGAGTTGCAACAATTGCAACAAAATTTCAAGTGAAAATTATGGTGATATATACCAGTGTGTGTTTTGTAAATGTGTTGAAGCTAAAGCAATTCCAAAGTAATCATGACCAAATTAAATATTTTTAAACTTTTATTTACATTTATCTACATATTCTATTTAAATTTCATAACACAAATTTATTTCATATTTCCTTCTTGAGCTAAGGTATACATGCAATTGATGGATTCTACTGGATACATTAATGTTACAGCTATTGAAAATCCAGCAGAATATTTCTTGCAATCAACTGCTAAAAATATGATGGAGCAGGCATTGGTATTTCTTTTTCTTTTACTTCAGTTTTACACTTATTTATTTCACAACTTATCAAATTTTATATTAACAGACATATACACTAAGTGCTGATTCAATGCGTTTATCGATGGATGAAGATGAGATCTTTTATGTAAAGGCTATACAACAGCAGTCGTTTCCTCGGTGCAAATTTAAAATACTTTATATTATCAATCCATCTCAAGTAGGAGAAAAAGACAAAGGAAAAGCTCTTGTTGAGGATATAGGTAAACCTATTAGCCTACTGGAATGAACAGCAAAAAGATCTTTGTTTCATTCAGATGATGCACAAATTACCAAAAAAAAATTCAACAGCTGTAGAATTGACAAAGACAAAAAAACCAATGGGTTTTCAAAACATCTTAACTAAACAATGTTCAACTTTCAATTAAGATGTGTTTTGAATATCTTTTGTTCATCTTTTGTTATTTTGTTATTGTAATTATATTATCTAGCTCACTTTTGAAATATAAGATTGAGCAATTATTGATAAATATAAAAGCAGTTGCTATTTTGTTTATGATATTTCTTATTTGGTTAACTTTTTCGAATTTAAGTTTGAGCCATTTTCTCCAGAATTTAGAATTTATTGTAGTAAATCATCTTTTTTAATTGCTCAAGGAAACCGAGGCAACGAAATTTGGTTGCCGAAATCTCGACAACCTTTTTTGGTTACCGAGTTGGCAACCATATTTGGTCATCGAGTTTCTCGGCAACCTTCTTTGGTTGGTCACCGAACTCGGCAACCAAATTTGCATGTCCATCCTAGGCAATCTTGATTTTCTAAGAAGGTCTATCTATGAGTATATCCGTTTGTGTATATAGTTTAAAGATACAATTTAAACAAAAACAATAAGTACTCTTAATTTATAATTTATAATGTGTAACTATTTTTTCAACTTGTACTGTGTTTTTGAAATTGTTTACTAAATGTGATCATTTGAAAATATCTTTGGTTACTTGTTAGAATTTAAATGTTCTTCTAATCCAAACCCTTAAAATTCTAATACACAATTTTGCTTTCAACATATTTGAGTTCATTTTCAAACCATCTTCAATAAAGAATGTTCAACTTCTATTTTTAATGTATTTCGTTCATCTTTTTGTTATTGTAATTATATTATATAGCTCACTATAAGCTTGAGCAGATAAATATAAAAACATAAAAACAGTTGCTATTTTGTTTTGTTTATGATATTTGTTATTTGGTTAACCATTTCGAATTTAAGTTTGAGCTGTAGTTCATAAATGTAAATCATCTTTGTTAATTACTCAAAGAAATCTTTGCTGCGTGATTCCCTATATCTCAACTACATAGTTACTCGACAACCAATATTTGGTTGCATCGGCAACCGTTTTGGTTCCCAGGCAACCAAATTTGGTTGCTAAGATCTCGGCAACCTTTTTTGGTTATCGAGTCCGCAACCATATTTGGTTGCCGAGTTTCTTGGCAACCAAATTTGATTGCCGAGAAACTCAGCAACCATATTTGGTTGGTTGCCAAGCTAGGCAACCAAATTTGCATGTCCATCCTAGGTCTATGAGTATATTCATTTGTGTATATAGTTTAAAGATACAATTTAAACAATAACTACTCTTAATTTATAATTTATAATCTGCAACTATTTTTTCAACTTTTTCAATCTTGTATTGTGTTTTTGAAATTGTTTACTAAATGTGATCACTTGAAACTTGATATCTTTGTTTACTTGTTTAAATGGTCTTCTAATCCAAACCCTTAGAATTCTAATACACAATTTTGCTTTCAACATATTTCGGTTCATTTTCAAAAGAATGTTCAACTTGTATTTTGAATATATTTTGTTCATTTTTTTGTTATTGTAATTATATTATATAGCTCACTTTTTGAAGCAATTTTCTCTGTTGCTATTCATAAATATAAAAGCAGTTGCTAACTTGTTTATGATATTTGTTATTTAGTTAACTTTTTGGAATTTAAATTTCAGCAATTTATTGTTGTTCATCTTTGTCAATTGCTCAAAAAATATTTGCCCCATGATCCCTGTATCGCAGCTACAATCTGCTAATTTTTCTAGACAACCAACATTTGGTTTCGATTGCCGAGAGCTGTGCAACCAAATATTCGGCAACCAATAATTCTCAGCAACCATATTTGGTTGCCGAGAATGGTTGCCGAGCTCGGCAACCAGCCCACCAAATATGATTGCCGCTCGGCAATCAAATTTGATTGTCCATCCTACAAAATTATTTTTTAAAAATGCCTACCTCCCTCGTGCTTAAGCATATCTATTTTTGTATATAGTTTAAAGATACAATTTAAACAATAAGTACTCTTAATTTATAATTTATTCAATCTTGTACTGTTGTTTACTAAATGTGATCACTTGAAACTTTATATCTTTGTTTACTTATTAGAATTTAAATGTTCTTTTAATCCAAACCCTTAGAATTCTAATACACAATTTTACTTTCAACATATTTCAGTTCATTTTCAAACCATCTCAAATAAAGAATGTTCAACTTGTATTTCAAATATATTTTGTTCATCTTTTGTTATTGTAATTATATTATATAGCTCACTTTTTGAAATATAAGCTTCAGCAATTTTCTCAGTTGCTATTCATAAATATAAAAGCAGTTGCTAATGATATTTGTTATTTAGTTAATTTTTTGGAATTTAAATTTCAACCATTTATTGTTGTTCATCTTTGTCAATTGCTCAAAAAATCTTTGTCCATGATCCCTATATCTCAAAGACAATCTGCTGAGTTTCTAGACAACCAACATTTGGTTGCCCATAAACTAGGTAACTTTGGGGTTGCCGAGCTCTTGGCAACCAAATATGGGTTGCCGGGATTAAATCTCGGCAACCCATATTTGGTTGCCGAGAAACCTCGACTCGGCAACCAAATATGGTTTCCACCAAATATGGTTGCCGCTCGAGAACTAAATTTGATTGTCTATCCTACAAAATGATTTTTTAAAAACGCCTACCTCCCTCCTTCGTGCTTAAGCATATCTGTTTTTGTATATAGTTTAAAGATACAATTTAAACAATAAGTACTCTTAATTTATAATTTATAATCTGCAACTATTTTTTCAACTTTCTCAATCTTGTACTATTGTTTACTAAATGTGATCACTTGAAACTTTATATCTTTGTTTACTTATTAGAATTTAAATGTTCTTTTAATCCAAACCCTTAAAATTCTAATACACAATTTTGCTTTCAACATATTTCAGTTCATTTTTAAACCATCTCAAATAAAAAATGTTCAACTTGTATTTTGAATATATTTTGTTCATCTTTTGTTATTGTAATTATATTATATAGCTCACTTTTTGAAATATAAGCTTCAGCAATTTTCTCAATTGCTATTCATAAATATAAAAGCAGTTGCTAATGATATTTATTATTTAATTAACTTTTTGGAATTTAAATTTCAGCCATTTATTGTTGTTCATCTTTGTCAATTGCTCAAAAAATCTTTGCCCATGATCCCTATATCTCAACTGCTGAGTTTCTGTTGGTTGCCCAGAAACTCAATAACTTTGATATGGGTTGCCGGGATTGAAGCTCGGCAACCATATTTCTCGGCAACCAAATATAGTTTCCCACCAAATATGGTTGCCGCTTGGGAACCAAATTTGATTGTCTATCCTACAAAATGAATTTTTAAAAACGCCTCCCTCCCTCCCTCCCTCCCTCCCTCGTGCTTAAGCATATCTGTTTTTGTATATAGTTTGAAAATACAATTTAAACAATAAATATAATTTATAATCTGTAACTATTTTTTTAACTTTCTCATGTACTGTATTATCTAAATTCTTAACTAAATGTGATCACTTCAAACTTGATATCTTTGTTTACTTGTTAGAATTTAGAATTTAAATATTATTCTAATCCAAACCCTTACAATTCTAATACAAAATTTTGGATATTTGAATTTATACCCATAATCAATCACATTCAACAAACTAAACAAACCAATACAATTCAGCTAACAAATTAACCAAACAAACTCATCTTATTCAATCAAATCACATTACATTTCTTTACAACTTTATATCATCAATTATAAATATACAATTTAACTTTGTTCAACATTTCTTTCATATGGAATGAAAAACAACTCCTTATGATAAAAATCAAGCATCATTTTATATCTATAAATAGGTATTTTGTCCACTCTAACAGCATCCAAAGTTATTCCAGCTAATAAACACTCCACATACTTGATTAAAAATATGCCGCTGTCACTGCAAATAATATTTTTAAAAAATTAGTAATTATACATAACTATGATTAAAAATAAAATTAATTATTTAAATTAATTACCTATATCTTTCAAGTTGAGGTACATCACTTATCGGTTTTCTCCAGTACTCCAAATGCTCATTTTTGTTTGTACAAAGTTCTGGCACATACTTCTGAATTACATCTAGAAGAACTTTAAGAATTGGAAATACGGAGATATATATGGGTGCATCATCAGCTGATTTTTGATAATTATCAATTAATGTGAACTTCCAACTCTTCAAATCCACATGGAACAACACCCAATATTTGTTGTCAACCAAATGAGGCCATAGTAAATAATTACAATCCTTCCATTTTTTGCCAAAATTTTTAAGAATATAACCATTTACGTATCTCATCACATTGTTATCAAGGGAAGAAGAAGCAGAAGCAGCATGTTGTAGAAATTGACCTCTTGGATCCAAACTTTTTATCCTAACATGTATCATCAGCAATCCAAAAGCAGAATCCAAAACTACATACTTATCTGAAAATATGTCCTCAAAATTTCTACTCCTTGCTCTAATCAACATCAATGCAGTATCCATATCCTTTTCATACAATAGAACAAATATAATAAACACATTTTCTTCTAATAGATACTAACATTAAAAAATATAATTAATCTTTACCTCACACTCCAGTGGAAAATCAGGATTGCCAAGATTCAGAAGCTTCTCTTTAGTCAAAGTATAACCACCATGCAATCTTATAACATCTCTACAACATTACAAACACTTATTTAGAAAAATTGATAAGTTAAATAATTATATCAAATATTATAACTTACCGAGTTTTTGCACGATGGATCCAAATAGCAAAATCACTTTCTATTTTTTTGTCAATATCACACAAAATTGGAATGAAAACATCATCATCAGCGGATGTCCCTCCTCCATCAGTGACGTGACATTCTATTTCATTACCACTACCACCACCACCACTAGATTTATCAACCTTCATTCCTTCAAACATTCTCTGAATTTGTACAAAAGAACTTTGGAACTCATCACGCAGACCACCAAAATAACTACTCTGTTCACCCTGAAATGATTCAAATTTTCTATCTATGTATTGCTGCAATTCTATTACATCATTGTTTGGTTGTAACTGATTTAAACGCAGCAATAACTCATCTCTTGTACTATCAATCTAAGATCTTTGTTCATCCAATCGAGTGTCAAAATAAGCTCTTTGTTCAGTTAACAGAGAACTCAAGTTTTCATGAGTGACATAATCAGAGTAGTCATAACCTGAACTTGAAAGCCCTTGAGGATCAGGAATATTTTGTTCATTGTAGTAGTCCATATAAGTAACATTTCTTGGAGGCCAATTATCTGTGGGTAACTCGTTACTTATATAAGGAGACCAACTATTATCAAAATTTCCATCCAAGTCTGGTTCAGGTACTATATTTCCCTCAGCCCTTTCTTCCTCATCCATTTCTTCTTGAACTTCATGAAAATGTTATTCTCCATGCTCAAATTCATCTACAATAGGATCAAAACGACTATCTGCTGCATCATCTACTAAAACCATTGTATACACATATGATTGTTCTAATTCTTCTTCAATAGGTAATAGTATTAGCACAGCATGAATCTGTAAAAACATATTATTAAAATCACAACACTTGTAACAATAATACACAAAATCACAAAACATATATATTCACAAAACAAACCTGTGTAGAGTTCAAAAAGTTGCAAACATCACTTATTTCTATTTTTTCACGTATATCCCAACTCAAAATACGTGAAAACCTATTTTGTAATTTAACGCCAAATTTTTCACCTATTTGTGGGCATGCCTCGTATATCCATAACTGTAAAAAATATAAATAAAATCAATATTTATTAAATAGTACAATACTAAAAAAATTAAATATAATTACTAACTTGGAATAATTACTAACCTGGAATACTGTAGGACAACCATATATAGTATTGGGCGTAATATCACCATCAATGGCCCTTGCTGCCAGACGCTCCCATGATTTTAGCAAAGAACGGAGGAGTATTAAAAAAATGTCTTCCCCATGGATACTCATAAAAAACCTCTAAATTGTCAACCAATGATAATGTTTGTACATTTATCTTCTTCCTTTCCATCGGCTTTAAAAATCCTAGCTTATACTTATTATTTTGATCTTGACAATTCATAAAAGCATCCTCCAATCCATTCAAAGATATCTGTGAGGCATTATTAAAATACCTCCTTCTCAGTTTGTGTTTTTCCAAAACACTATATGTAGACATAGTATCACAATTGTTATAACTTAACAATCCTGATATCAAACAATATTCTTAAAACCTAAATCTGAGTAATTAATTATCTATTTTGAACCAAGCTTCATTTCCCTTATTTGTGCATACCATATTAAAAAGAAATTCATGTACTAATTTACCACTAAATCGCATTCTTCTACTGTCCAATTCTTCTAATTAAGAAAAACAACTATTTCTAAATTCATTTAACTGCTCCTCATTATAATTTCCAATAACAACATGTAGATATCTAAAATTACTAATTTGTGTAATTTTTCCAGCAAATCTAACATTCTCATCAACAACATATTGTACATCCATATCTGCAAAAAAAAATTTACATAAATATTTCAAACATAGTATAAATAATCATAATATATTCGAGTTATTACAAATTAATTAAAAAATAATGAAGAGAAAATCATAACAATAATCATAATTTATCATTATAATTACATTAACTATCTTAGTTTAGATTAATGAACACTTTTTCAATCCATTTGAACTCAAATAATACACTAAAAATAAATATATTATTTATGTCCATATTTAAAACACTGTAAAAATATTACAAAGATTGCAGCTCTCGACAACTTGCTTGTCGATTTGCTCGACAACCCGGCCTTGGTTGCCGAACAAATCGGCAACTGTTGCTTGCTCGCCAACCAACGGTAGGCGGTTGCGGAGTTGCTCGGCAACCAAGCGCTGGCTGCCGAGCATGTTTAAATTTTTTTTTTTTATGTTTTCAACATTATTAAATACAACATATTACATAATAAACCATCACTAACAAATAAAATAAACATACCTGTAGATTCTGTAAAAGAAAGAGGAATGAAAGAAAGGAAGAGTGAAAGAAAAGAGATAGAAAATGACAAAAGAACAAAAGAGGACAACAATGCATTCACGGGTGGAAATTGGAGTTTGAAATCAATTGGGGTACAGTGAGTTAAGTGGGTGGAATAAATTAGGGTACAGTAGGTGGGTAGGTGGGGATGAATGGATAGGTAATTGAAGGAAAGAATTCTCACAAAATGAACAATAACCAAAGAAAAAATAATTGTTTTTTTATTTGTAATACATATGTATATGTTTTAAAAAAATAAAAATAAATATTAAGTGAACACAGGAACTAAAAAAAGTTTCCAACAAAAACATATGAAAATAGTAATTCTGCACAATCATCATCTTATTCATTTATTTAACACATCAATTTTACAAATTCACTAACATATTTAAGTGTATATTTGTGTATATTTGTTCAGAATTTCATTATACAACAAAACCAAGTCTAATCCTTCACTTATAATCACACAAAAACACAGACACAAATAGTTGTAATACAGCAAACACTTTAGAACAAAAAATGAAATTCATTACCTACTTCCTTCTAATATAAAAGCACAATATGAATGTGATTAATTAAGATAAAAACAGCTTTCTTCAAGGTAATAATACAAAAAAACATAATAATAATAATAATACAAAAGAATAAAATTATCGAGATTCTTGGCAACCATTTATATTTTTGTTCCTTTTAACAGTTAAAAAAAAAATTATAAAAAGGAATATGGTTGCTGCTCGGCAACCATAATTGGTTGCCCAAAATATTATTATTATTATTATTTTGTCAAATAAACATTGTAATTTGAATTTTTTTTTTTATACATGTTAGACATTGACCATTTTAATTTTTATTTTATTTTAAAAATCATTGTATGAATAATTCTAAAACATTTCACTACATTTTTCACATACGTGCGTTGCACGTAGCCAAAACTAGTGTGTATATATATATATATATATACATATATATATAGTGATAGATTTACTCTTAACAATGAGAACCATCAATAGGTAGAGGGACTAATGATGTTATACTAGAAATAGACCAAACTCAAATTCAAATAGACTCAGTCAGCGCCCTACGTGGTGGCAGTCAGTCGACTGTCTTAGGCAATAGACCAGTCACTGTGATGTATAGTCAATCGACATCTACAGGTGATGAGCTAGGTAAGATATCACAAAAAATCTCATAATCACTCTACACGTTTTTCTCTTTATATTATCATTCTTTCTCCTTCAATTTCTAACTCTCACACCAGAAGATAAATCGGAGGAGAGTTCCCTGCCTCCTTCAACTAAAAAATTGCTTTGGAAGCACTTAAAATCATCTCAAACCAGTTAATATTTCAATATAGACTCAAATTTATGCATAATTTGGATTTTATAAACAATCCGATTTCTTACCGAAGAGTTTTATGCAAATTTTACTTACAATATCAGATAAAATTGTGATAATCTCAAATTATATTCAATCCCAATTCGCAGCACATATGTACAAAGAAATAGAACGGGCATTTATGTTATCAAAAGAAGAAGTATTTTACCTCAATAGAATATTTCCTATACCGCCCATACCAAAAGCATGATTTGTTGTACCGATCTCATTTTCTGCGCCTTCATTTTTCATTACAGTTTCCAAGTAGAGCACCTGATCTGTTGTATCAAAACAAAATTTTCCCTCTGCAATTAGTAAACTATCTAGCCTTAATTGTTGAATCATTTTGTTCCACCGAAAGGGGAAAAAATGGAACTCAGATCTGCTTTGCATTTATGTGGTAGCAAAAGTACGCAATTATAGTTGTTTAAATACAGCAGAGACGGCGTTCATACGAGCAAGGGCTACAGAAATTTTCCTTAATAGGCCACAGCAAAGAAAACCCTCGAGTCGGACTTTGAAATTAAAAGCCCAGAACACACAAAGCAACAAAAAAGACGTGAAAAGCCACATTCAATTTTCCTTAAGTGGGGCTGTCAGCTCTACGTTGAAGTATTTATAAGTATTTATAAGTCAGTTATTTTTATCTATACAATTTATAAGATCTTTAATTTTTATTTATTTTTTATTCATATATTTCGTAAAATCTATTACTTATAATTTATAAAAATCTTTACCAAACATACACTTAATATGCCTTTTTAAATAGTGTACTTATTTTTAATTATTTATAAGTTATGAATTTTATGAAATGTGTGTCGTAAGTTGTATGTATTACGAAATGTGTAGATAAAAATTATATTTGACCAATTTGTTACATTAAATTAGATAAATAATAAAATTAATTTTTAATTAGCACATTCATATTAGTTTAACGTACAAGGAGAGAATACTAGAAGCGTACGATGACATCCCAAAATAGTTTTGGCAAATCTTTTTAGTCTCTCTCGATGTTTGGAATTCGGTTCATGGAAAAATTATTATTTATAAGTAAATTTAAACTCTTCAATGACTAAAGATTATCTTATTATGTTTTTATGCAATAAAATAGTGAAACTATTTCTACTCAAATTTTAATGAGAATATAGTTTAATATATTATTCTATATTGAATTGGTAAAAAAAAATCAAATTTAATTGGGTTCTTAATTTAATAACAAAACTTTGAAGTAAATTACATTTAAAATTAAAATGTTACTTTTAATAAACCTTATCTTCAAATATTCAATTTTATTTTATAGTAATCTATATTAATTTTATTTTTACCTATTTAATCATTAAATCTCTTTTACTTTACATAATTGATCATTTTGTTAATAGCATCCAATTCAGATCCTATATTAAAAGTTTTGGGTTTGATAAAACCATAGAGGTTATGGGTAAATCTGAATGTCTTTGACTGATCGTAAATGTGAGAATCTTATCTACCTTGTCAACCATGTCACGAAGATTTTCCAAGTTGTAGCTTTTCCTTCCACCCTTTCTAATATCTTCAGCCAGTTGATATAATTACAGCTAACATTTTCGGTTGAAAAACACCTCATGTTTTCTCGACAATTTCATTATATAACATAATAAAATATCCATTGTCTATTCACTTTCAAAATTTTCAACTTTTCTCCTAGTAGTAAAACTAAGTATTATCGAGATTGGTATCCAACAAACACTATATCAAGACAAAATATCCCTAAGTTTATAGTGATGGTCTTGATAGATGATGTAAGAATCACTACTAAAATTGAGAATATTATGGACATTAATAAATAGGGGCGGATTAGTAAATGCCCATATAAATGGCACTCCTAATAATAAATAGGGGCAAATTGGACACTGAAAACGCTCCTAATAAAATGTGTGCCATGTAGGATTGTAATTCTAATAGGGACATTTAATTAAACGTCCCAATTAAATTTAAAATAATAGATACACTTAATTAAATGCCCCAATTAAATTTAAAACAATAAAGGCGCTTAATTAAATGCTCTAAATAAGTTTAAAATAATAAGAGTGCTTATAAATGCCCCATAATTAATTAAATTATAAATTTATATCAATTATAGAGACACATCTATGTGCCCCTAATATAATTAAATTTAACTTAATAAATAGTAAATAATAAAATCGGCACCAATATATATATATATATATAATTAAATATTTCTGATGACATAAAAATTGAGATAATATTAATATCAAATATAGAAATTCTAATCGATACCAATCTACATAATCAAACATAACATTAAGTTCCATACAGTAAATAACAATACAGTCATTTGTTAATAGCATTAAAATCTCTCCTAAAAGGTGCATAACAAGAAGAAGAACATATGCTAACTCTAATTATGTTGACTACTCCTCTAATCCGAAGGCATAATTTGTTGTATAAAGTTTGGGGCATTGAGCATCCTTGGGAACTCTCCATGAGGATGAGGCACCAGTGGGTACACAGATGGATGGTATGGTTGATGATAGTAGAACTGGGATAACGAAAGAAGATATTGGTTGAGTCTGCTGCACCCAAGGCACCATATCTGGTGTCACAACGTCTCCATAACCACGAACTCTACCACTAGTCTCAAAGCCATTTGTTGTTACATATGCTTGCAATCTTAGTTCTGGGGTCTCATCGTCATGGGTAGCAACTAGTTGTGTCAACTTCTGTGATATCTTAGCCAACTAAGATAAATTTTATCTCTAAGTGTGTACTAGTTAGTGAGAAGAAATATAAAGAATTGCCTAAAAAATATCATACTTACCCCCATTTGATTAGATGCATCATCTATCCAACTTTTATGTTTATCCTTTCTCTTGTAAACCAAATTAAATGCCTCAATAAGATCAGGTGTGTGACAATGCTTTTGCTCCTATTTGAATGAAAAATATAGAATAAAAGCAAAGTGAGTATCTTCCATCCAATACTAGATAAATTGTTTATCTAAGCTTTGCTCTACCTTCGTGTTTATTTTAAATAAGCTGGATGTTTGGTTAGCTATAAAGGTATATGTATACTTTTTGTTAATTTCACATGTATGAGGCACATATTTGCGGGTGTGGCAATTGGTAGTAATAAGTTCTGCTTTTGACAGGCAATAGGATGATGTCTAACATAACATTTACTAAAATCCGCTTCTAAGCCATTTAATAGAACACAAATCTACTAGAAAAATAAGATAAATCTAAAACCACCTTGAGATTCCACATCTCAAACTACCTATTTGACAAAACTAACCAATGAAATTAAACAATAACAAATTGTAACACCAAATGCATACAAAATTTACATAACCTGCATAGCACATAACAAATTTAATTTTAAATAAAACCTTACGATTTACTTACAAATTTGGCTAGGTGTCGTACAAAGCTCTTTGTCCCACCTGTGTGAATCATTTTGAGCTGCTTACGATTCTCAACATTCTTTTCAACCTTATTCTATTATTCAAAAAATAATAAGCTAATTCAATCATAATTATCTTGTTCGTAATTATAGAATTTTATAGAAAACGGCAAAGCCTAGAGAAAGAACAAGAGTAGTAAGATTAATTACTTAACGAATGGGCTGGAGTGCTTTTCTTATTTTTAAAATTTCCACGTCAGTTCGAGCTTCAAGCCATATTTCCCCTTTTTCGAGGTACCAAGTAATGTCCCTAAAATATTTTCGCTTACATTTTTCTCCAAATGCATCACATCAATATTATTTCGTTTCAAAAGATGTTGCCAATAAGGTAGAAGAGACTGTAAATATTAAGGTTTTTAGTTCACTATTAATGCCTTCCCCTAAACAATGGTAGACAAGACATTATGTGTTGGAAAAATATGTGTCATATTTTTCACTTTTTATATCTTGGCTATCTTAATAAATATAATTGATTTTTAATGATAAAAGAGCAGGTCAACATTTGTGTTTCTGACTGGTCTGATTAACGCCAGTTCTGACTGACTGGCTTGATAGGCGAATCATTTTTCCAGATCAGCAAAAGCTGCGATTTTATTCTGTTTCTATATTTGATATATTCTGATTTCATGAATATTAATGACAGCTCCTTTTGTAGGTTAAAGAATTTTTCTTATTCTCTTAGATTTGTTTAGGAAGGAAAATTTAGTTTCCTAAATTCTTTCCTACTACAAATCTAACAAAATCTTTCTATATTCTTTCCTACTAATTCTCTTACCATCTTTGTTGCATATTCTAAGGTAAGAAATAATTCCTAAATTGACTTCTACTTTAACTATAAGTAAGAGTGGAAATCAATAAGGAATTACGGCTTTGAAAAATATTTTTTGTGTTCTTGTTCCATAAGTTTCAACCTAGCCGAATCCATTCAAGGAGAACAATACATGGCGCCTCATTGATTCAACTTTCAAAGCACAAAAGTTTTCTTCAAACTCATTGAAGAATCAAGAACTAATTGGTACTCAACGAACAATTCCATATCTTGCTCAAGCTACTTCGCGTGTAGTTAAGAACGGGGGTTCTTAATCCAAGTGGTGGTTGCTGTCAAGTACAATAGGGAAGTGGCGATAAAGTCAAGACCGGTGGGTTTGATTCCACTTCATCAACAAGTCAGAAGAAGAAGTATCACAGGGAGTTGATCTGTTTTCTTTTGATTGTTATTTTGTTAATTTTGCGAAATTACAAAAACCGATACTATTGTATTTTTGAACAAGATTATTAGTGGATTGTTTCTACCCATGGCATGGGGGCCCGTGGATGTTTTCCTTAGAGGTTTACCACGTTACATCTTGTGTTCGTATTTAATCCTTTAATTTTCGCACTAGACAAGATTAGGAAACGAACACAGTTGTGCGAGTCAGAACTGTTATCTCTATATCTTTCCAGTTCTGACTACATTCTGTCCACTGCTTATTTAATTAAAATTAAAATTCGTGTTTAATTTAATTAATCTAGGTTTTAGAACTTTCAATTGGTATCAGAGAGGGTACACTTTTTAAGTGCGATCCATATAAACCTAGTTATGGACGGAGCTCCATTTAGACCACCTGTTTTAGATGGTACTAATTATGCCTATTGGAAAATTAGAATTCAAGTGTATATCCAATCCCTTGATGAAAAAGCTTGGCACTCAATTGTCCATGGATATAAAACTCCTACCATCACTGAAGATGGTGTAGAAAGAGAGAAAAAGGCAGACGAGTGGGTTACAACTGATTACAATTATACTAATTGGAACTCCAAAGCGTTAAATGCCATATTTTCTTTTGTAGACTCTAATCAATTTCGTTTAATCTCTACTTGTCAGGTTGCAAAAGATGCTTGGGACATCTTACGAATTGCTCATGAAGGAACCAATATGGTCAAGTCATCCAAGCTTCAAATTCTTACTCTAGAGTTTGAACAACTAACCATGAGAGACGATGAACAATTCAAGGACTTCTATGCAAAACTCAGTGATATCACCAATACTGCTTATACCTTGGGAAAGAAATATTCAGAGAGCAAAATTGTAAAGAAAATCCTCAGATCTTTGCCTGATCGTTTTCATTCTAAAGTAACTGCAATTGAAGAAAGTAAGGAGATTGAGAATATGAAGGTTGAAGAATTGGTGGGATCATTGATGACATATGAGCTACATCTACAAAGGAGAAAGAAAGAAAAGGGATCCAGTATTGCCTTCAAAATTAACAACCATGAAGACAAGGTTGAGTGTGAGGAGAGCGAAACAAATGAAAACATGGCCATGCTCACCAAACAATTCAAAAAATTTCTAAAAGGAAATCAAAAGGGAAAACACTTGAATACCTCTCTCCAACAAAAGAAGAGATTTCTGACTAACACTAAACAAAATCCCACTACCTCTATGAATAGATCTGACAATCGAATTCAATGCCATGAGTGTGAGGGTTTTGGTCACATAGCCTCTGAATGTGCAAATACTTTAAAGAAATCTCATACCAAGAAGGCCATGAATATCACTTGGAGTGAAGATGATGAAAAAGACTCAAATGAGGACGAGGATGACAGAACCACTGATGATCAGGTAATGTCCTTAACTGTGAACTTAACCTCTCATACTGATTACGTGCAAAACTTGATTGCAGGTTCTGACTTCTTAGCAACAACCTCTGAAGAACCAGTCCGTGTCTGTCACAACTGCAGCAGCCTGAATAAAAAATTACAAGATGAACAGGAGAAAAACTTGTCCACTCAAGTCTTGATGGAATTTTTGGAAGATGACAAGGCTGAAATCAATTCCCAAAATAATACTCTTACCAACATCTTAAAAGAGAAGGATGATCAAATTGCTAATCTCTTAGATGACTTAAAAGTCTCAAAAGAAAGGATCAAGCAATTAACAATTGGAGCCTCTCGCTTAAGCGAAACACTGAGCTATGGAAGAACTCCAAACGTCAAAGAAGGTTTGGGATATGTTGGAAAAGGTGAAAGAAAAGCTGGGAATCAGATCAACTTCATCAAAGAAACAAAGTCTGCTGTACTGTCATACAAAACTGCTCCCATCACCGTCAGAACTAAGGCTGACCTGCCTATGCAAGTTCTGACCAATGCCAAGACTCAAAAACAGTCACGACCATCAGGTATGCAATCAATACAGAGAGGTAAGTCAAAGTACTTTGTAAAATGTTGCATCTGTGGTAATTTAGGACACGACTCTTTTCATTGTTTGTTTAGTAAAAACCTGGCTAATAGACAAATGAGACATCTTAGCAACACTAAAGTAAGACAAATTTGGGTTAAAAAGGGTGAATTAAATTGTTATATGGTTGATGTTGCATATAGATCCTTTATTCCTAACTCTTGGTATTTTGACAGTGGTTGTTCTAGACATATGACTGGTAATCGATCTTATCTAACTAACTACAAAAGTCATGAAGGTGGTCTGGTTACTTTTGGTGATGGAGCACACGGAAAAATTGAAGGTGTAGGCACTATTCTAATTGATGGCTTCTCCCCGTTAAAAGAAGTTCTTTTTGTTGTAGGTTTAAAAGCTAACCTAATTAGTATAGGCCAACTCTGTGATGACAAACACTTGGTTATGTTCTCAAAAAATTCCTGTAAAGTCTTGAAGTATGATGGTAGTTGTATTCTACATGGTACTAGATCCAATGATAAATGTTATCTCCTTGACACCAAAATTACTTGTCATATTTCAAAGACTGACTCAACCGAGTTGTGGCACAAACGATTGGGACATTTAAATTATAGTGATCTGTTGAGACTGACAAAGTTGAATGCAGTACGAGGTGTTCCTAAGCTTACTGAAAAATCTGAAGGATTGTGTGGTTCGTGCCTAAAAGGTAAGCAAACCAAAAGCACTCACAAGCAAGGTACGTTTCTTACTACAGCTCATGTTTTAGAATTACTTCACATGGATTTGATGGGACCTATTCAAACTGAAAGTATTGGGGGCAAGAAATATATTTTTGTTTGCGTGGATGATTTTTCTAGATATACTTGGGTTGATTTCTTGAGAGAAAAATCTGATGTGTTTGAAAGATTCAAATTTTTGCACCTAAAATTAACAACAGAAAAACATTTTGAGGGAATAAAAATTCTAAAGATTAGAAGTGATCATGGGAGAGAGTTTGAAAATGCTAATTTCTCTGCTTTTTGTGATCAAAATGGTATTTTTCATGAATTCTCTGCACCCAAAACTCCTGAACAAAACGGTGTTGTGGAAAGGAAAAATAGGTCTCTTCAAGAGATGGCTAGAGTTATGCTAAATAGTAAGAAGCTCCCTGTTAAATTATGGGCTGAAGCTATTAATACTGCTTGTTATATTTTGAATCGTGTGTCTTTGAGAACTGGAACCACTCAAACTCCTTATGAAATCTGGAAAGGTAGAAAACCTAATCTCAAATATTTCCATACCTTTGGTAGCAAATGCTATGTGTTAAATGATCGGGAATACTTGGGTAAATTCGATTCAAAAAGTGATGAGGGAGTGTTTATTGGTTACTCTGAGAACAGCCGTGCTTACAGAGTTTATAACATGCGTACTCAGACTATCATTGAATCAATCAATGTAAAAATTGATGATACTGATGACTTTTCATCTTATTCACAGGAGCCTAATATTCAGACTTTGGAAGAACAGGTTGTTGGACGTCAACCTACCCAAGACCATCATGTACCTGCTCCAGACAGTAATTTACAGACGGAACATCCAGCTTCAAGTTCTGATGTCTCTGCCCCTGCTCCTGGAAGTTCTGACGCACCATTTACAAATAACGAACAGGACATGAGAAGGCAGCCTCCTTCTTGGATTCAGAAAGCACATCCACTGGACAATGTTCTCTCAAATTCCAGAGACGGCATGATGACTCGGAGGAGGCTTGCTAATGAACTTGGAAATGTTTGCTACACTTCACAAATTGAACCCAAAAATATAAATGAAGCCATTATTGATGAAAACTGGGTTCTAGCCATGCATGAAGAGCTAGCTCAGTTTGATAGAAATGAAGTGTGGGATCTTGTTCCTCGGCCAAAAGACACAAATGTGATCGGGACAAAGTGGATATTCAAAAATAAATCAGATGAACATGGCAACATAGTCAGAAACAAGGCACGCTTGGTTGCGCAAGGTTACACTCAACTAGAAGGAGTGGATTTTGATGAAACTTTTGCACCTGTGGCCCGGCTTGAATCCATTAGACTCCTACTATCTGTGGCATGTCAAATGAGATTCAAGCTGTACCAAATGGATGTCAAAAGTGCATTTCTGAATGGAATTCTTAATGAAGAAGTCTATGTTGAGTAGCCTAAGGGATTTGTTGATCCTTATTTCTCCGACCATGTGTTTAGACTAAAAAAGGCTCTGTACGGACTAAAGCAAGCCCCAAGAGCTTGGTATGAACGATTAACCATGTTCTTGTTGGAACAGGGATACAAGCGAGGAGGGGCTGACAAAACGTTATTCATCAAACATTTTAAAACTGGATTAATTGTTGCACAAATCTACGTCGATGACATTGTATTTGGTTCCTCACTAGAAACAAAATCCAAGGAATTTGCTACTCTTATGCAAAATGAATTCGAAATGAGTATGGTTGGTGAACTAAATTTCTTTTTAGGCTTGCAGATCAAACAGGTTGGATCAGGGATTTTTATCTCCCAGGCCAAGTATGCTAAAAATCTTGTGAAGAAGTTCGATCTTGAACAGACCAAGTCAGTCAGAACTTCCATGGCCACGTCCTTAAAAATTTCCAGAGATGACCAGGGAAAGGAGGTTGACTCCAGCTTGTACAGAAGCATGATAGGCAGTCTGCTGTACCTGACTGCAAGCCGTCCTGACATATCATTTAGTATTGGAGTTTGTGCACGTTATCAAGCTAAACCAAAAGAATCACATCTTGCAGCAGTGAAGCGAATTATTCGCTATATTAACTGTACTTCTGATTATGGTTTATGGTATACTAATGATACTAATTCTCATCTTGCAGGATACACTGATGCCGACTGGGCTGGAAACATGGACGATAGGAAAAGCACGAGTGGAGGATGTTTCTACATTGGTAACAATCTCATTGCATGGTTAAGTAAGAAACAAAACTCTATTTCCTTATCTACTGCAGAAGCTGAATATATTGCAGCGGGTAGTTGTTGCACTCAGCTACTTTGGATGAAACAAATGCTTTGTGATTATGGTATTGATCAGGACTCTGTTACTGTATTCTGTGATAACACTAGTGCTATCAATATTTCTAAAAATCCTGTTCAGCACTCTAGGACCAAACATATTGATATTAGACATCATTTTATTAGGAATTTGGTCGAAGAAAAAGTTATTACTTTGGAACATATTCAGACTGAATATCAGTTGGCTGACTTGTTCACCAAAGCTTTAGATTCTGCTAGATTTGAAACTCTACGGAAGGCCGTGGGCATTTGCTTAATGCATTAGTTTTTATTTTAAAACAAAAAAAAAACCAAAAAAAAATTTCATGTGTGTTTGTTTGCATTTGCTTATTTTTTATTTATTTAAAAAAAAAAAAAGAAAAAAGAAAAGGGAGGGGGAGAAGAATCTTTCTTGCAAATAGCATATGATATAATTGTATGATTGGTCTATGATTTTTGAGATTTACTTGGATTAACCAATCAGTTTGGTATGCTCATTATACTTAAGATAAAATATAGTTAGATAAGCACACTTTGAGGACATATTGTCTTGGTTGATTGTACCTTACTACTAACTAGATTGTTATCTTTAAAGTAGTTTCATACTTTGTTGTGACCTATGGTGAGTATCTATGTCTCTCGGCACCATAGTATGTTGTTGTGTTAAACAGACAATTTCATGGAGGAGAGGGCTACCACCATAAATGTGTGCAGCCGTCCTTGATAATGAACATAAATCATGTAGAAAAGGGCTACCTTTATGGCTGTGAGAAAGTCAACTCCATGATCTTAAAAATTCAGTGCTTTGACAAATCAAAAATATATATATATGCAGATAAAGTCAACACTCTGAGTACTCAAAAAAAAAAAATTGCTATGGTACTCATGTCTGGCACGCTCATATTTTTTATTCAAAGAGATATGTTCAGATGATGACTGGTTTGAAATACATCTTAGTATTGATCTTCTTGACTAGGTTCAATTTGGCAAAGTGGGATAGGTTATGATTGATTAATCCAGTATGTCCTATCACACACTCACGTTTTAAATCTGACAAATTAATTGAATCTAATTATGCGCATATATCTGATTGGAAGATTCTGGTTGATTTCGATATCCTTGGACTGATTGTATAAGTTGTAGAACTATGAAGTTTGCCCATAAATAAACCATTCAATCTTATCTCATAAAATATTCTCATTATTTGTGTGTGAGTATCTTGTATGGGCCTTCTCGTAGAAATTTCAATCAACAGTCTATTTTTGGTAGCACAATCAGTTTAATTGAGAAAAATCTGGACGAA
The DNA here is from genome assembly GCA_030279155.1 of Forsythia viridissima. NCBI lineage: Eukaryota > Viridiplantae > Streptophyta > Magnoliopsida > Lamiales > Oleaceae > Forsythia > Forsythia viridissima. The sequence continues at coordinate 17,113,232 of CM059042.1, forward strand.
TTCTTGGTTTATGGAATCCAATCGCATTTTGGTTCTAATTTAAAAAAATTCTGTTTTCCATAAAATAACGCTTTAGGCGGTTTATTTCAAATTGACTTATCTGATTAAGGAAGGTTTCGTGGTCATTAACTGCCATTTATCAGTTTTTTTTTGGTAACTGCCTTCTACACGTCCTTAATTAACTGCTCCCTTCTTGTGCAATTTTGAAAAATTTTCCCTTTTAAACCGTGATCTAGGGTTTTCATCTTCACATTCTCACTCTCAATTTTCAATTCCTAACTCCGGAGCCCCTCATTCTTGATCTCGAAGGTGTATTTGAGTTTTCTTTTTCAGATTCAAACAATGGTGAAGACTAAAATGCCAAAATCGAAGAAACATCCAGGAAATTCTTCCAAGGACACTGTTGCTCCAGCGTCTACTGCAGAAACTGCGATTGGGCCGCAAATGTCGCCGGCAAAGACTCTCCGGCGAAGCACAAGAAGACGGGAACCCTCCAGTTCAGACCCGGACACTTCTCCAGCGGCAATCGCATCTCAGGCTGACCAATCGACGGAAATTGTGGCATATCAATCGCCGGTCAGCCATTCTAAAAAATCAGCCCCGTCCAAAAACTAACGACCCAATCTCCTATATGAGCAAGAAAGTCACCTTGGGTGCTCAAGACCCAGATGAAGAAGGAGATGAGGATGATGAATCTGCAAGTGATAGTGGGTCTGAAAATGCCGAAATTGAGGAGGAGGTCCGTGAGGATGAAGGGGCTGGTGATGAGGAGTCTGAACAGCCTCCCCCATTCGTAGAAGGTTCAAGTAAGCCCCCCTCTCAAAAATCTGATTCTGATTTTGATGTTGCCCTTGATGAATCTTCAGAATCTACTCCGACACCTCCTCCAACGAAAAGGGCCACCAGGGCTGAGAAAGGGAAAGGTAAAATGGCTGATGTTGCTGAAAACCCCACGCCTGCTGGTCAGAACAGACCTATCACTGCCTCAGGGGGGTGCCTACAGAGTACTGCCCACTCCTAGTTCAGACCCCCAAATGTTCAGACTTGACACATTAACTAGAGGTAGACACTCTGTTAACCCTCTCAATTACTGTTTTCTATCGGAGAGTGCTGAGAGTTTGTTTATGTCATTTACCATCTACCGTAAGTTCATCATTGAGTGCAAGGTTGCAATTGCTGAATTTAGTTCATTTGGTTTGGTTGAAATTGTTGATTTCCACAATTTACATAATCTGTTAAGTTTTTCTGGGCCGTTCAATGAAACTTTGGTTAAGGAATTTATGGCAAATGTTCCAAAGAATCTGGGAAAGGCTGGCAATGAATTCAGGTGGAAGGTTTATGTTCGGGGAAGACATGTTACCTTCAGTCCTAACTCCCTCAGGGACTGGCTTGGAATAACCACTGTGGGTGTCACAAGTGACGAAGAATTGACCAAGGACATCATTGCGCAAGAAATGACTGGCTCCACCTGGCCGGAATCAGGAGAACTGACTGCTTCTCGGCTATTGCCAAAATATAAAATTCTACATCGGATTCTCATCAACAATATCGATCCGTTAACTCATCGATCGGACATTTCGGGGGACAGGGCCGCTATGCTATACAAGTTAGGAATGAGGATGCCAGTTGACTGGGTTAAACTAGTTTTTGATAGAATTGTTTATGAAGGGCCGAGGAGGGCCAAGCAGTACAGACTGCCGCATCCAGCTCTGATTCATCACTTTCTTGTTCACCAAGAAGTGCCTGCTTTGGATTCAGACCGCTTCTCTGAGAACATCCCAACGCTGGGTGTACATGAGTTTACAAATTTGGATAGCACACCGCATCCCACTCCCAGAGTTCCCAAGCATTTCCTATCCTCATTGGACCATTCTGGACGTCTTGATGCACTAGAAACTCAGTTGGGGCTGGTTCGAACACAGGTAGATCAAATTTTTACCCTTACCAAAGGTTTTTCTGATGATATTACTTTCATGCGTAGGGTGTTGGGCAAAATGGAATTTCTGGGCGATGAGCACATAAAATCTGCATTCCGGATTGTTACTCCGGAATTCTCTGCACATCCTGGAGATCCAGTGGAGATACCGACTTCTGAACCCGTTGGTGATCAACCTGCTGCCCCAGCCTCTGCACCTATCGCTGCTGATGCTCCAGCTGATGCTCCTTCAGATACCCCTGCTCGCAAGAGGGTTACCAATGCATCTGCATCCGGTACAAAGAAGTCCAGATCCTCCCGGCACTAACTTCTCCCCGTTCTAACTCTTAACTCTCTAACTATTTGGCTATGGATAACTATTTTAAACACTTAAATTCTGCTTTATTTCGCTTCAAACACTGCTTTACTTTTGTTTTATCTCTTCCTTTGGCGTTCCTCTTCCAAAAGGGGGAGTAGTAGGTAATTTTTAATTTTTATGGTTGTTAGGCTTGTCTTGCTTTGGACACTTTGTTGGTTAAACTTTAATAGTAGTATTTTTAGGTTTATGATAGTTTGATCACTACACTTAGATGATATCTTGCTAAGGGGGAGCAATATTAAATGTTGTGGCTATTGTGTGTGGTATTTGCATATGTTGTTAACTTCTTTGCAGGAGTTCTTGGTTTACACACTAAGGGGGAGCCATAATCCTTGTATGTTGATGCTCATGGGTTCTTTACTTATTCACACACATCACACTTACATTAAAAATCTGATAGTTATGTGTTTGTAATTAAGCAACGCCAAAGGGGGAGATTGTTGAAAAAATATGTGTCATATTTTTCAATTTTTATATATTGGCTATCTTAATAAATATAACTGATTTTTAATGATAAAAGAGCAGGTCAACATTTGTGTTTCTGACTGGTCTGATTAACGCCAGTTCTGACTGACTGGCTTGATAGGCGAATCATTTTTCCAGATCAGCAAAAGCTGCGATTTTATTCTGTTTCTATATTTGATATATTCTGATTTCATGAATATTAATGACAGCTCCTTTTGTAGGTTAAAGAATTTTTCTTATTCTCTTAGATTTGTTTAGGAAGGAAATATTTAGTTTCCTAAATTCTTTCCTACTACAAATCTAAGAAAATCTTTCTATATTCTTTCCTACTAATTCTCTTACCATCTTTGTTGCATATTCTAAGGTAAGAAATAATTCCTAAATTGACTTCTACTTTAACTATAAGTAAGAGTGGAAATCAATAAGGAATTACGGCTTTGAAAAATATTTTTTGTGTTCTTGTTCCATAAGTTTCAACCTAGCCGAATCCATTCAAGGAGAACAAGACATGGCGCCTCATTGATTCAACTTTCAAAGCACAAAAGTTTTCTTCAAACTCATTGAAGAATCAAGAACTAATTGGTACTCAACGAACAATTCCATATCTTGCTCAAGCTACTTCGCGTGAAGTTAAGAACGGGGGTTCTTAATCCAAGTGGTGGTTGCGGTCAAGTACAATAAGGAAGTGGCGATAAAGTCAAGACCGGTGGGTTTGATTCCACTTCATCAACAAGTCAGAAGAAGAAGTATCACAGGGAGTTGATCTGTTTTCTTTTGATTGTTATTTTGTTAATTTTGCGAAATTACAAAAACCGATACTATTGTATTTTTGAACAAGATTATTAGTGGATTGTTTCTACCCATGGCATGGGGGCCCGTGGATGTTTCCCTTAGGGGTTTACCACGTTACATCTTGTGTTCGTATTTAATCCTTTAATTTTCGCACTAGACAAGATTAGGAAACGAACACAGTTGTGCGAGTCAGAACTGTTATCTCTATATCTTTCCAGTTCTGACTACATTCTGTCCACTGCTTATTTAATTAAAATTAAAATTCGTGTTTAATTTAATTAATCTAGGTTTTAGAACTTTCATTATGGCATGTCTGCGTGAAACTTAATGGAAGGATTCATTTCAGGCGAACAAATACTCAAAAGCAAATAGTAAAAAGGAGAAAAGCTTTACCTGCCAAAAGCTGAAGAAAACAATCCCTTTGATGCAGATTAATTTTGCCAGTGGCCTATGTGGTTTCAACTCTTTAGCGAAGACATGGTAGAAGACAACTTAAGAATACATAGCCAAAGCAAATGATAAGTTGAGAATGATTGTGAATGTCCAGCTGACCCAACTAGGATAGATCCCGAGAATTTGTAATGTTGTCAAGATGGAGCATATAGGGCGGATAAAATCACAAACTGCAATGTCCAGTACTTTAGAGATCTGATTGTATGAATATCCAAATGTGTCTTGCTAGGCTGCATTTTTGCAAACCGACCGTATTACACTCATACTCATACTCTCTACCAAATATCAAACATCATATCAACTCATACCTTTTTCTCAAGTTTTGAAATTGCATTTCTGTACTTTGAAAATTCAGAATGTTGTAATTATAAAAGAGTTGGGGAGAATGAAATCAATTTAAAAAGTAAAAACAAAAACAAAATGTTTTTGAAGAATATGAAAAGGCAAAGACGACAATGTGGTATCCACAGAGAGGGAGATAGAATGTAGGCCTTATTTTAGGTTATTAGAGTTAAAAAATTTAAAAATAAAATAAAACTCTATTAGAGGCGTTTATTTTTGCACCCTAATTACAATAGTTGCAAATTTTTAACGGTAAATTTCACTTTTAGGGGGAAATTTTTTGGAAAATATTAGGGGCCTTTTTATCCACCCTAATTAATGTTAATAGATGTCAAATAACTTCTGCCCCAAATGAAAATATTAGGGACCTTTTTATGCACCTAATTAGTGTTAATAAAGACCAAACAGAATTTTGCCCCAATAAATTATTAATAGGGGCGCATCACTTATTTTGCCCCTAATTTAGCGTCTATAATACTCTTAATTTTAGTAGTGAATTAATGTTCAAAATCCAAATTATCGAGTCGTACCTAGTTACTTTTGGATCAAATTAATTAATTGGGCTAATTAGGTGCAGACTAGCACAGTTCTAGCAAGACTAAGATTTGGGTTAGATTAGCATATAAATACTATACTACACTCAGGAGCGGAGCTAAGAATTTAAGTTGGTAGAGACAATAATTTTTAAAAAGTCAATGTATATTCATATACAACAAAAAGTCACAATACGACATTACCTGCTAAAGTGATTCTCGATGATCTTTTACAACAAAAAATTCAACAAAATTGTTTTTTAAAAAAACTGGGAACTCAATGTCAAAGTAAAAAAAAAAAAAATTATACGTGAAACATCATGTAGTCACATGTTTAAATTCTAATTGGGAAGGCAATATGCTAACACAATACACAAACTGAGACTGGACTTATGTTTTAGGCTTGGTTTGGTATTGCTGTGCTTTTAAGAGAATCAGCTTCTGCTATGCTGCAGAAAAAATTAGTTGTGGAAAGAATCAGATAAGTGTTTGGAAAAATATTGTTTCAAAATTGCTGTTTGTTTCAAAAGCAATATTTGAACGTTTGGTAAACAAAAGTGATTTATTGCTGTAACGATATTAAATTACTAAAAATGACATTGATTATAATAATATTATTTTGTATTATTATTATTATCACGAGTGGTAAAATTTATTTTTTTTCTAGTCAATATTTTTTAACAAGACAATGCATTCATTATTGTTATTTTAAAATAAAAATAACAAATTTCTAATAAATTTTGAATTTTATAAAAATTACAAAATAAAAGTATAGTCATATAATGCAAAAATTAATTAAATTTATATTATTTTTTATGATCCAACTTACATCAATTCGGTTTCTCAAATGGGTATTAAAGGAATTAGTTTAATTAATTTAGGGTAAAATGGGTTATTTAATAAAATATAAATAAAAAAGCTAAAAGCAGAATCTGAAAAGCTGCCATTTTGTTGCTTCTCAAAATCTGCTGCCAGGTGAGTCAGATTATTTTATAATCACTTTTAAAAATTTTGTCAAACGCCTAAATCAACTTTTGATTGTTTGAGAATCAAAAGTTGGGCTCCAAAATCAATTCCAAACGGGACCTTAATCAATGGGCAGAATATTCACTATTCAGGGAAAACAAGGGATGACAGTATGACACTAAAAAGACGGAAGTAAGATGGTTCCTCTTGTGCTTTCCATTCTCAATTTCTCAGTCAATAAAAACCATAAATCCAAAAAAAATAAACATTATCTTGACAAAAAAAAGTTTAAAATTTCTATAAAAAAATGTATAGTTACCGCTCCCACTCTTCATCTTCTTCTATGGAAATAAAGAAAAGTCAATTTCTATGGCGAAATCTCTTCTACGATGAGTGCGTGTTGGGGACCTGGCCTGGGTAAGGATTTTGATTTTTGATTTCTTGAAATTTCAATTGCTAGAGCGCGGAGCCTGGGACAAGGGGAATGCCGTGCGAACTGCATGAAATGAAGGGAATTTTAAATGGGTATAATTTGATGCTGTGCAATTGGGTGTTTGAATAGTTTGTGGGCTTTGGCCTAGAAAATTAATTGATGTGGTGTGGACTTTGAGCTAAATCAAAAATTTTTTTTTTATTATTTGCAATATGGATTTGAGATTTGATAGCCCTTAACTACAGGAATGCCCGGTTTTGTTGGTTGAATCGGTATATGATAAATACTGAATGTAACAGAATTTGTTGTAGAAATAGAAGCTTGTAGTAACATAGGCATACAAAAATTTGTTTTAGTGATAATTAAGAAAATAGTAAGTTAGTGCAACTTGAAATAATAGCTAGCGTAATTTTGAAATGGTATTAATAAAAGCGAGTGAGATAATCTTTTACAGCAATTTTCTAGGGATTGCAAATTATTTTGAGAAGATTTGAGAGAATATTGGTGGAAATTTAGGAGAAGAACTCGCAATATACGAATTTGAAGTTTTTGGAGATTTGACGTATTTTTGAAAATATTTTATAAATACCTTTTTTAAGTATTTTAGCAAACATTTCAATGCTTCCCAATGTTCAATAACAGGATTATCCATATTTCTACTTAAAATACTGATTGAATATGCTATATCAAACTTAGTGCAAATCACAGTATACATAATAGATCCAACAATATCAGAGTATGAGATTACTTTTATCTTATTTATTTCATCTTCTGTTCTTGAACACTGCTCAAATGTTAAAAGTAAAATGTGCAGGTAACGATAGACATGAAACTTTAACACCTTGACACATAAATTTATTGAACATTTTATGAATATAATTCCTCTACCCTAGAAACAATGTATTATGTACCATCTTTTCTCCTTTTTATAATATTCATACCCAATATTCTCTTGACATCCCTAAATATGTTGGTCAAATATAAGTAATATATATTCTTTTAATTAAAAACCCAAGTGCTGAAAATTCAACAAAGTAACGGTTTACTTGAATAATCAGACGAATAAATAAATGTTGATCGTGACAAGAGTTCGACTCTTTGTCTTTAAAACGATAATGTCCCGTACTGGTGCTAACGATTCTCCGGCACTCGTCTCTCAATATACAACGACCTCGTATTATAATAGAAGCACTTCAAATTCAATACCAAAGAACATACTAGTGTTTTGAACTCTGAACGAAATTTGGGACACATAAAAATATTTAAGGACTGAAATGGAGAACACGGAATAGTACAGGAAGCATAGAATATTAAAGTACATAAGAGGAATTTGGAATGAATAATTTTTGGATATGGAAGACGTATTTATAGGTGTTGGAAAGTTGTGTCTCAAAAGGCACACTGTTCAGACAGACATGTCTGTCCGGACAGATTATAGAAGCAATTAGCACGTGGCGCGTTCTGAAAAGTTGATTGAAATGCCACGTGTCGCAATCTGAAAAGTTTGAAATAAAATACTTTTTTTTATTTATAAAAAGTTATATACATTTTTGACCCGATCCCGAGCCGGCAAAGCCCAACCTACTAACATATAATAAACTCAGTTAAATCATTAAGCCAACCACCAAAACTTAATTTGTTACTTAAATATAAACTAACTAATTACCCTCACTGTAGCTTTAATAAAAAAAAAAAGTAACGTTAACTGTATTATTTATTATATGATATAAATAATATTTAACTCAATATATATTATTATATATTATATTTTTTTAACAAAATATATAATGAATATAACAATAAGAAATTATTTATTTTTAATTTAATAAACTTAATTGTATCAATAAATTTAATTGTATTAATAAATTTAGTTAAATCTGGTGGGGAGGTGATGGGATCACGTATCAAAATAATGAATTTAACAATTATGATAGGTTCTTTCCAGGAAACTTAGACCTCCAATTTGAGTTTTCGAGGAACTCAACCTCCAAAAGCATAAAATGCCAAAATAATTCTCCTCTCCCTTTTCATTTCTTCTTCTCTATTTAAATAGAGAAATTATATACAATATAACCTCCCACTAGTTACAAGAATATAGATGCAACTACCCACTAACACAAACAATACTCTTAACTCCTATAACTGCATTGACTCATTCAAACAATAAAAATAAAATTAAATTAAGCAATTACAAAATAAAAATATTAATAAAAATATTCATAAAATAAGTTTGTAACATTCCTTTCCCCTTGAAAACACCCTTGTCCTCAAGGGTGGACTTTATCGAAACAATTCATCTTCTCCTCCGTTTCCAATTTATAATTAGATACGAAGATTTTCTAAATTTTTTCTGAAGATGCTCTTTCGAATCAACCGTAATTTCTATCTCTATTTTTAGCACCTTATTCATGAATGACTTCCAAACATTTCACGCAACTAATCTATGCATCTTGTATGTTCTCGCCAAATGGACTAATTCTAGTCAAACTTGTTTGATTTATTCCCTTTGTAGCACTACGTTGGACATGGCTTTCTTCTTTGACACTTAAATCACCACTGACAATTGTTTTTACAGCATGGATGCCATTAGGATCTTCAACAGTTATTGCAATGGGCTGATCCACAACAGCCTCCTTTAAACCTTCAAGAACCGGTAAATTTGCCAAGAAACCTTCTTCTACATGCTTGCTTTCATGGCTTCTTGGTGATGAATTCAACTTTACATTTAACATAACTGATATTTTATCCATCTTGCACAAAACTTTCTTTGTAAATTCCTTTTGTTCGAAAATCATGGATTCCATCATTTTATGTAAGTGTTCTAATCGGTATTCCATTCCAGAGATTTTATCTCCTTGCTTTGTTGTCTGGCTCTGATACCAATTGATGGGATCACATATCAAAATAATGAATTTAACAATTATGATAGGTTCTTTCGAGGAAACATAGACCTCCAATTTGAGTTTTCGAGGAACTCGACCTCCAAAAGCATAAAATGCCAAAATAATTCTCCTCTCCCTTTTCATTTCTTCTTGTCTCTTTAAATAGAGAATTACATGCAATATAACCTCCCACTAGTTACAAGAATATAGATGCAACTACACACTAACATAAACAATACTCTCAACTCTTATAACTGCATTGACTCATTCAAACTATAATAATAAAATAAAATTCAGCAATTACAAAATAAAAGCGTTAATAAAAATATTCCTAAAATATGTTCGTAACAGGAGGGGGCTGAGTAAATTGGGTGGGGCTGGGGTAAATTGGGAGGGAGGGATTGATTAAATAAATATATCCACTAACATCCGGGAAAAGATTTTTTTTCTTTTTTTTTTTGATCGAAAAAGATTTTTTTTTCTTGAATCGGGGTTCAGAGCATCCCTCTTCTATCCATTGGCCTATCAACAGTTGCCAACTGACGAAAGAACAATTATACACCCATTCTATATATAATTTCTATCATTTTAAGTTTTAATACCTGTCTACTTATATTAATTAGGGCATGAAGTTTTGCCATTGCGGTGAAGAGGCACCAACAAATCATTTGTTCTTTCCTACAGCTTCCTAAGAGAGTAATTATACATGCCTGTTTGGCACAACTGTAATGAGTAGAGTTTTTAGCGGTAGAACTTTTGTTAAAAAGTTGTTGATTGATTGTATATGAATCCAAAAAGGTATTGTAAATATTAAATTGAAGATTTGATTGAATAGCTATAAAAGTACTTTTATATAAATTTTATATTTATTTGATAAAACAGTAATTAATTATTATATATCTCATATTATTATTTTTAAAATAAATTATTTTTTTATCCTATAATAACTATTAAAATTAATATATTAATTTAATTATAATAACATGATTATTTTTTAAAAGTTAAGAACTAAAGTGCTAGAAATTGAAGGTTCGAAATCTCATCATCACAAGGTTTAAAAGTTCGGGACCCCCAATACTATTTACCCTATATATAATGGCTTGCATGAAAGACTAATGGCTCTAAGAGCATCTTCAATGCTATCTTCTATTTTGAATGTCTAGCTTATGTGACGATGAAGTGGAGGAGACAAAACTCATGTTGCAGCATTTATTGTAGAAGGCCGTCCAATAGGCTGAGTAGTTTTAAACATCATGTTAAACGGTCTTTCACCCATTTTTCATTAAATTGGGTATATCTCTCTCATCTATTTTCCCTTTCTTTTTTCTTATTTCACTCTCTATCTCTTCATTTCTTTTCTCTATCTTGTCACATAGATTTTTTTAGAAAGTATCTAGTATTGGAGATGCTCTAACTAAAAGTTTAGAAGAAGTTGGGGGCTCAAAGTGAAATTTGGAACAATATTGGAAGGAAGGAAGCAATCAACGGGCAGATTCCATATTTTGAATTGTTTTTGTTCGAAAAGTTGCATCTTTCTTTTCACGTTCAATGCCTCTCTTTCGAATTGTTGTGATGAATGTTGGCGGAATTTCTGTGGAAGTGACCTCAAAACAGTAAAACAAGAACCGAAAATGGAATGGAAGAATTAACCGAGGCAAGAGTTGAACTCTTTGTCCTTAAGTCAAAATTGCCCCGCAACGGTGCTTTCGGTAAACGGCAAATGACTCCCAAGATACAACGGTTTCCTACTCGTGGTTGAAGCACTTCAAACCACAAGCACAACGAACCTGAAATAGGTTTTGTACTCCAAAAGATGAATGGAAATGAAAAACCAGATTTTATGCAATCTTCAATGCAATAAAAAATTGGTTCAAAGATGAAATGTATGAGTGTTTTATGTTTGCAATCGTTTTGTATCAATTATTTTTGCAGAATGGACGTTCACAGCCCTTTTTAACGTTGGAGAGTTGGTTGGAAACGAAAAGGAATGAACCAAATCGTACAACTCTTCAAAAGGACACGTCTGTTCACGCAAACCTATGCGATCGCATGGTTTAACCAAGCTGCGATCGCACAGTACAAAAATTAGAACAAGACTTCATCCAGAATAACCATGCGATCGCAAGGCTTTGCCTCCTGCGATCGCATGGAAGGACCAAAATACACTCTGCTAAAATTTTAGCCATATTGCGATCGCAGGTTTACATACCTGTGCGATCGCATGGTCAAACATTTGACCTGATTTTGTTCTTTTTCGTAATTTCTCATTCATTCGATATTGGTTTCGAGATGCTAAATATACCCTTTAAACATACAGATAAATCTGAATTTTTGTCCGGGGGCGTTGCCCCCGAGCCCCCACGAGGGGCGCTGCCCCCTCGACCCCCGCGACCTGACCGGGCAGGTCGATCTCCGTTCCGGGGGCGTTGCCCCCGAAGCGTGCGTCGAAGTGGCAAACAAATTTGTCTAAACGGATTGGGCCGGGACTTGTATATTTAGCTAAGATGACACGAAGTCACTTAGTTAATTTATCAACATTTTAAACCAATTTCCAACAATGAATTTGGGTACAATAACACGATATTTTTCTCTATCTTCTCTCCAAAATCTCCAATTTTCAAAAATCATAAAAGAGTTCTCTCTTTTTTTTATTTATTTATTAATTTATAATTTTTCTATTTTTGCTTGATATAAACTCTTCTAACGCTTGACTAATATTCCAAACTATTTATAAGTGTTTGGCACAAGCAATCTTTAAATTGAGAAGAAACATATATATTGTTAAGACATTGTGTATCAATGTATTCGAGCCTTGTTTTCCGATATTCTTATTCTCTTAGTTCAAGCTGTTGTCTTTATCCTTGTTTGATTTTGTTTAAAATTTTGTTAAAAAATTGAAATTAAACAACAATTGATTTTAATCACACATTTCATAGGATCCACAACTTTTATCAATTTTTCAACTACGCATTTTTTCAACTTTTATCAAAATTTACAAAAATATCGATTTTTAAGGGTGGTCAGTCGACAACATCAACAAGCGACTCGCTGATGTCACATAACAGTTATGTGGATGATAAATTAACCGCCCCCGCGTCCCGAAGCCAACTGGCACACTAATGAAACCGCTGCTACGTGACGATAACTGTTAGTACGTGGGCAATGATGCTATACTAGAAAAAGGCTAGGCTCAAATTGTGCCAGATTTAGTAGGCACCCTATGTGAGTGGCAGTCAGTTGACTCCTCTAGGCGACAGGCAGTCGACCAGTCATTGTGACGAATGGTAGTCGACTGATTATGGCATCGGACCAGTGGACCACCAGTCACTGAGAAGGGCAGTTAGTCGACAACATCAACGGGCGACTCGCTGATGTCACATAACAGTTATGTGGATGATAAATTAACCGCCCCATGTCTCGAAACCAACTGGCGCACTATTGAAACCGCTGCCACATGACGATAACTGTCAGTATGTGGGCGACAACTGTCGAGTAGTCTGAAGAAAACCGCCTGGCGCGTAGAGAAAAATCGCCCACCTATAAATACCTCAAAAGGTGAGCCAGGTAAATCATGACAAAAAAAACCTTATAATTGCTACCAATGTTCTAAAAAGCGTAAAGTGTGGCTAGGCATGGAGGCCAAGTTTCAAGCTTTTTGGGCTTAGGCGAAGGTGAGGCAAGAGCGAAGCGTGAAAAAGCGTTTTCTTATTTTTAATATCATTTTAAATATTTTTTTAAAAAAAGATAAAAATAATTTTTTTAACTACAAAGCGTGCGCCTAAGCGAGATAATTAAGCGTGCCTAGGCTCAAGCTTTTTAGTTAAAAAAATAGTAGACCAAAAAAGTGCGTACCTTGGGCCTAGGCAAGTCGTGGAGGTCACACTGCCTAACCGCGCTTTTTAGAACACTAATTGCTACACACGTTTTTCACTTAATTCTGGTCACTATTTCCCATTCAATATCTAACTTTCACGTCGGAGGATAAATCGGGGGAGAGTTCCCCACCTCCTTTTCAGGTATCGGAGCAACCAAAGAACTTGACTGTTGAAATGCTTCGAACCATCTCCATCAAGGTAATATTTCATTTTGCAAAATCAAACAAGTACTTAATTTTCTAAAAGATCTTAAAGAAATGATTATACAAAATCATCAAATATAATTAATTAATCTATCTTGATTCTTTATTTTGACAAAATACATTAGATATGATGATCAATATCTCTAAATTGTTTAACAGTTTCTCTCAAATAAAATTAAAAATATTCATATGTTTGACCCTATCAGACTTTAAAATAATTAAAATTATGTCTAGTCTAGTTTTAATCTCTCGATAGTAAAACAAATCACAAGAATCATACAATTACTATGTATATAATTGTAGATGAAAAGAAATCAAAATTAATTATTCAAAACTATATTAATGCAAATCGTCAAAAATCAAGTTTTCAAATAAAAGAAAGTTAAACTACAAGTTTCATCGTAATCATAGCACAAAATAATATAGCCTAGCATACTAAAAAGAAAAAAGCAAAAAGCAAAAAGAAAATTGATAATTCATCATCCAGAGAAGGAGAAAACTCAAAAGATAAAATTTTGAACTTGATCTTCGTTGAATTCTTGAAAAGATAAATCTTAATCTTCGCTTCTTGATTCATCTATTGTTTTTCTCTCAAAATTCAGCTCCCTAATTATGAGTTAATAACTCATATTTATAGTTCCATAATAGTGCCCAAAAGGATCCCAAAAAACTATTAAAATCATGTCCCAAAAGGTTTACTAATTGGAGTTTAACAAAAAAACAAAAAACAAAAATCCACGTAAAATTTTACACTGGACAGTGCCCAGGCAAGCATTTTGGCCTCTGTTGTTTTACTCTGAAGCTGGGCGTTCGCCTAGCTTAAAAATTCCATTCATCTTGTTTAAGTCCTTCAACTTTAAATTTTGGTCATTTTAGTCTTCAAATCTTCCAATAGCTTCCACAATGGTCCTTCAAGTTTCAATTGAGTACACTTGAGTCTTCATACTTCTGAAACATCTTCCAATTTATTGCTCTTTCATCCGTTCTTCTCCAATTTCTTATAGATGGGTCCAAAACTGAAATAGAAAGAATAATACACTAAATTAAGTAAAAAATCAATAAAATAACGAGATAAAAGCTTAGTTCAAAAACTCGAATAAGTGCACAAAATACACTTATCAATCATCTATCTATTTTTTAATTGAAAATCGTATGCGGAGTTAAAGTTTTGTTAGTTTACTGATGTAACTCGCACACGAGATTGTGTTACTTAAACCAATTGCCACTGAACTTTACACTTAAGGTTTACTTGGGAGTTTTTGAGTATCGGTTATGAGGATTTTTTAAAGTATCGATTTTGAGCGTTTATGATTGGAGCAGCTTTGAGTAGTTTTTAGTAGCGGTTTTTGAAACGCTCCAACTCATGCTTGAGAGTTCATTACCTAGTGATTCTAATTTTTTTTTTTTTAAAAAAGAATCAAATTACATATATACCCATATATAAAAAGAAATTTAAATTTTAAGTTTTTTTTATTTCTACGTATTATTGAAAATATAAAATTAAATTTATGTTCTTGCATATGTTTTTTTATTTTTGCATATATTCTTTTGGTTTTACAAATATTAAGTTTAAGATAGTTTTGAAAATAAATGTTTGGGTGTGTATAAAATTGGAAGAAATTTTGAAGAACGACAAAAAACCACCAATTTGGAGGGTTGGAAGATACACTCAAAATTACACTACACTGATTTTTTGTGGTTAAAAAACTGCTCAAAACCAGTGTTCCAAAAAACTAATAAGCACCGATTTTACCAACCTTTCATAAACGGTACCATCCAAAACCGATGGGAAAAAAAAAACTCCCAACCAAGCCCTTAATGTCACTATACTACTGATCTTTAAATTGTTTTATTTATTTCACTGAACTTCAAAACTCGTTTAAGTTATACCACCAAATTCTATTCATAATTTTTAAATTGTTCGTTAGCATTTTTATTCATAATTTTATTCTAGAGAAATGTGTACATGAAATTATTTTAACAAATCTCACGCAGTTATATTAAAATGTTTTAGCGACTAAAAAATAGTAGTAATGAACAAATGTAGTTATATTCCGATTAAATAAAACACGAAACTAACCATAAAGTAATAAAGTATAAAAATGCAACAAATTGTCAAATCCATACTATATAATGGTCTTCTTATGGTCGACCAATTAACATGATAGTATAATTGAAACGAAATTTAAAATTTAGTAAAGTAAATTTAACAATTTAAAGTCCAGTAATACAAGTGACATTTAAGTGTAAAATTAGGTGATAATTAGTTAAAGCACCTCGCAAAATGATTTTTGGAATTTGCATCTTGAAAACCATTTTGTCATCTACTATGAGCATGTCAAAAGAACAAGTTGGATAGTGGGTAATACTATGTATCTATATGTTGGTGTTCAATGAATCGTGATAAAAACGTGGTGGTGTTAACTTGACTTGACTTGACTTGAATTGAACCGAAGGCCATTAAGTACTTTATTCTGAGGTAGATTCAATGAATTCTGAAATGGAATTCAATACCATTAGTTTGAGAAAAATGTAAATTTAATTAGGACAGTTTGATTCTTTGTTTCTCGACTGAAAATATGTTTAGATTTTAGTAAATACTTTTGTAGTTTAAAAGTAGTGGGTCTTACAAAATGTGTAGATAAAAGTTGTGAATTTTATAAAATATGTAGATGAAAATGAAATTTGACAGATTTACAAGTACTTAGAGGTTTGACAGAGATTATAAACTAGTTTATAAACCAATTTTTGGTTTATTTGACCAATATTGGTTTATTTGAGTTGAAATTGTTGACTTTTCATGTTAAAAGTGGATTGAAAAGTTAAAAATTACGACTGAAAAAAACCAAAATGGATTTTTAAACCCAATCAAACAAGCTCTTATAAGAACCACCAAACATACACTAAATCATCTTTGTCTTACTTAAAAGTTATTTTTTATTTTTTTTAAATTTAAGTTGAGTGAATGTGAAAAATTAAAGATTAGAACTGGGGGTGGGACTGGAGGTGGGGCTGGATCCAACCCGACTTGAATCGAAAAAAAAATTGGTTTGGCAAAAGCCAAATCGAAACCAAAATTTTTTCGAGTCGATTTGGGCCCAACTAACGAATAATTTTTTTTTTTTTTTTTTTTAAAAAACCAACCCGAGTCGGTTCGAGTCGGGTCGGTTTTTCGAATTTTTTGCCTATCCCTAGTTAGAACCATGGCAAGGCCGGGGAGGGGTTGGAAGAATTATACAAATTTACTTGTATGTATGTAAGAATATGTTTGTTACTAATTATAAGTATTTATAAATTGGTTAAACATTATTTTTATCTATATATTTTGTAGGATCTACAACTTTTACCCACTTTTTATTGATACATTCCTTAGAACCTAATGCTTATAATTTACAAAAATTTTACCAAGCATTGTCTAAGTAAGTTTGAGTGTAAATATCTCTTTAGTATCAAAGTTAGTAATTGTTTTTATTTAAATTTTTTTTTTTTTTTAAAAAAAGAGTAACTTGTCCAAATAAGTTTTGAAAACAAGCAAAGCCAAACATGTTACACAAGAGAAAGGTGTTACTAGTAGTACATCATATCGAACACTTTCCGGCCAATAGTGTTTCAACGAAAATCAATTCATCAACTATGCGAAGAGGGAAAAAAAAAGAAGGAAAGAAAGAAAGAAAGAAAAAGGTCAAGCCGTCAAGCTCAATATGTTGACAAGATCACAACCTGACAAATTACATTTAATCTGAATTTGTAGACATGAAATTCTTCAATTGTTGCAATACTTTGTCACCCATTTGTGAGAATGGTTCATCTGTAAAGAAACCATGTTGCTTTCCTTGGAACACAACACAAACAATTTTCTTTTCCTGCTCTTTCAATTTTTTGGCATAATCCTCAATTCTATCCTTCATCAACTCACTTCCTCCTACAATTACCAGTATTGGGTCAAGCTTTTTGGAATCGAGATTTGGGCTTAAAGGCCCAAAAGGGTCTGCCAATGGATGGTCTGGATTGCTCCCATCTGGTAACGACAACCTCCAAAATCTGTTAATTCAAAGAAAATAAAATAAAATAAATGTTTAAATTCATCCATTTAGATTAATTGACCCTGCTTTAATTATAAAATAATATGACACGCTGCCACGAGTGGTATTAAATAAAAATCTGCCCAACGTGCCCTGATTTATCAGCATAATATAATTAGTGCTGGATAAGGATAAGACACTACTTAAATAATGGACCAACGTCCAAATATTGGTGGATGAACCAAGACTAGAAATTACTGGCACGTGTCTGCGGTGAACGAATAGATTCTATCTACGACAAATAAAAAAATAAAAAAAATTGAATTCTATATATGAGCTTTGTTAACTGATTATTTATTAATTTCGATTTATTTCAATATAAACAATAATTTAATAACAAATTACTTTGTGATTTAATCTAAAACAAATTTGATAAATATATATCATGCACATATTAGTTTCATTTTTGAACCTCTTATGTCATAATCCCACTAAGGCACCGTCTCTATCGTACTAAAGTTATTATCATGAAAAAGAATCAAGATTCAATGATAGTGTATTTTCCACATTAATAATAATCATGTGATTTGCTAATGTTTTCCACTGCAGGAGCCGAGATAAGGGGTTGTTTGTAGTCCACATAGGTGCACTACTTCAATTTGACTAAAAACAAAAAACAAGAAAGTTCGGGTAAAGCCAAATAGTCTTCTTTCAAATAAATCTATCTATTAGAGTGGTGTTCTCCTACATACCATACCAGTGGACAAGATATAATTGTCCATTGTGTCTCAGAATGCCGTACAAGGAATTTCGTTAAAAAAGAGTATAAACACAATTTCATTTTTTTAGCATACAAAATCATGACCGAAAACAAAAATTTGGTTATTTTTTAAGAACTTGATGTCGTTCATTTTGACCAATTGAACATTCTCGAATTGTCTAATTTACGTTTTTACCATTATAATTTAAATTAATAAAATATACTTTTTATCCATATATTTTGTACAACTGACAATTTAATACTCATATGATCCACAATTTATATGCACTTAAAAAATAATTTCAAGACTACCAAATAGTCTCGTTTTATCCACGGGGACGCACTAACGCGGTTGTGCCACTATCCCTTTAATTCATTATTGAACATGGACGTGCATGCAATTGTCTGAAATCTAAAGGACACATGACCACCCAAAACTCAAGCATGCAAAATTAAATTTTTGCAAGTAGAACAGAAATTAGATAAGAAGAAACATTTTGTTAGGCCTTTACCTGTCAAGAATCTCCAAACTCAAGAATGATTCAGGCGGTCCTTCTGCTTCAGACTTTGTTCTCACAATCCCACCAAAAAATGGCGCTATCAGCACATAACCGCGCACTCTAACCGGCGCCAACTCCGGCGAGCCAGGGCCTAGCTTTACCGCCAGATGATGTGCCAGGTTTCCGCCGGAGGAATCACCTACTATAAAAACCCTATCAAAGTCAACCCCATCTCTCAACCATGCATCAGAATTCTCCGCCAGAATTTCATTTTGCAGCCACTTGACAGCACTCAGTGTATCATCGAGGGCGGCGGGGAGGCGGTGCTCCGGCGCCAGGCGATAGTCAGGTGCCACCACGAGTGCTTGCAGCCCTGACGCTAGACGGAGGCCGCAGTTGTGACAGTTGGGCCACGTCCGGGAACCCACAATAAAGCCGCCGCCATGGATGAAGAATAGAATGGGAAGCTTGGTGTCGGGATTTGGTGGCGACAGGGGTTTGTAGAGGCGGAGATGGAGGTTGTGTTTCGTTTCGTAGAGGCAGTCTTTCCAGATTACAGAACCATCCTCATGGACTTTCATGGGGAAATTTATGTCTTTTTCGCCTATTCGGAAAATGGAGCCATCACTAAGAACTTGAAGAATTCCTAAGTGGTCTTCCACTACATGAGGAAGAGAACCCATTCTCTCTCTAGATTTCTCTCTCTATCTAGAATGATTAGCTACAAGCGAGAGGAGACATATAAATAAGCAGCGAATGCATGAACTGTGGAGGAGACGAGGACATTTCTGTAATTACACAGGAATAATATCCACGGAATGTGTGTCCTATGGAATGTAATAATCGTGTTGAAGGGAAGCAAAGGATGTCGATGGGATTTTAAAGTCAAAACTCAAAACCAAAGCTGATTGGTCCATCGATAGATACAAAGTCAGGTTGATGACTCAAGGCTACACTCACTCAAGAGTGTGGGCTTTATTATAAGGAAACCTTAGCTGCCTAGCACCACTACCAAAGTTCAGTTCGGATCCTTATTGCTATTGCTGCCGCTATAAAATTGTCTATGTATCTACTGGATGTCAAGAATGCTTTATGCATAATGGAGGGCGTTGGGTGTGGAAAGGGCTAAAGGTGGGAAAGAAAAAAAAATTAAGTACTTATAAGTTATATATCTTACGCAATATATGGATAATAAGTAAATAGTAATTTATGAAATAAAGATGTAAAAAATATATTTGACTAATTTAAATTATAATTTATACTTAGCCAAAATAGACTTATAAATAAGAAAATTTTACTTTTATACTTATATGATGGTAGATAAATTGATGTTTCTCCACATTCTAGATGTACTAGACTCCGGCCTTCTAGTAATTTTTTTTGTAAAGCAATATCTCTTATGAAATTTTGGCAAGCTACTATCCCCAATCTCAAATAGCACCATGAAATAGTGTATCGTGATTATGCACCCATTAAAAATGATTTTGATCTAACACTTTGTTTGTTAATTAGCTGAAATTATAATTTAAGTTGGTCAAATTATCAAACATATTTTTTATTCACACATTTCGTCAGACCTACAACTTACTATCTATTCATTATTCACACATTCCGTATAACTCGCAATTTATAAGCACTACAAAAATATTTCAGTACGGTCAAATATGTACAGTGTACTAATTAAATTCATAGTTTAAAAATAGAAAGTACTCGATTTAACCTGTACCAAAAGGTTGCAATAAAAAATTGCATGTGCATTAGACAAGAAGGTGGCCATTGTCTCTACAATAATAATAAGCCACTCACTTTTTATTTACAAGATACATTGTATAAATAATTGAAAGCTATAAATTTATGTCCAATGATTGATGATATGTCTCTTGATCAATTGATTCTTTGATCTAACAAATGATTCTAAATATTAGAATTTTTCGCCTTTGAATTTGGAACAATTATCCTTCAAACAAGTGAGAAAAGTCTATTGCTAAAGATTGTAGTGATATTTAACATTCATCATTAAGACACTAATTTTTAGTTTAATCGTGATTTTACTAACTCGGCTTATGAGACGACCACGAATTCCACTAATTATTAAATTAATATAAATTCCAGTCGTTTCTCTCACAATTAATTAGTATTAAATTGAGAGACTGGTTATATTGATTATGAAAGACCTTGATTCAAAATTGGAAGTCACTTTCCTTTTCTTTTCAAGTCTTTATCTTCATGGCTGCCGTGTTGAATAGACTTAGGCCTTGTTTATGTTAATGTGAAATACTTGACTTAGATAACATACCAAAATCACACCATATATTGACCAAATTAAAATTTAATTACCAAGACTAAAGGAAGACAATGAATAGTGTTACGCCCCAGTTGGAACTGGCGTTCCACGTGGCGGGGTCAAAGTCAAACTCGTCTAGTAGATTGTCACTTTATATTCCGAAGATGTTGGAAGAGAAGGTTAAGAGGAAGATGCTATTCTTTTAGGTCATGAGGTTTGAGAAGAGGGGATGCGAAGACGAAGCGGTCAAAGACCGACTCCGATTGCGTGTAGAGAAAACCTCTCCTGACACTCTGCGAGTTAGACCTAAAAAGATTGATAGAACAACCTGCTAATACGGCTTGTCACAATCATAGCCTCCTAGCATACTGCTGAAAAGAACATTTTTATTAAACTATTGACATGATGCCTAGAATGTGACACTAAATATCCTTAAGATTGAACCACGTGTCGTACATCGAAGGATGGTCGACCAAGTGGAACTCACCTATAAATACCAAACTCATTTCCACAAGAAAGTGGGGATGAAATATATACTCTCACAAAGAAAACACAAGTCCTCTATATTAATTAACTTGAGTATTCATAACCACTTGAGAAATTTATTAGTTATGAGCACTCACGCCACACCACCTCTACCACAGTGTGTGTCTCCCACACACAAACAACAAGCCTACTCAGTTCGGGGTATATCTACGTGGCTGACTAAACCACATGGTGGTCCAAGTGTATAGGAAAGTTACACGTTGAAAGAGGAGACGTAGAATTTTTGTTGGCAGCTATTTTCAAAGTTCAACAAATATATTGGCCTAAATTAACTATGTTAATGAATAACGTTAAGGACCAATTTAATATTAATGTTTTGGTCAACGCAAAAATCTGATAAAATTGTCAAAGTTCCATTTTCTCTAGTAATTATTGACGGCATGGGGTGAGACATGACTTTGTGCTGTTTGAAGGATGGTTTTTTTTGTCGAGGAAATTGGATAAAATATCAATTTAACTATTCATTTTAAAATATTGTCGTTTTTGAAAGTTTTGATTAAGGGTGTTATATATTTTATTTGTCACATTATATTTTAATTGCACTTAAAGTTCTCAATATTTGTTCATTATATCATTTGTATTTCTAACATTTATTTATTCAAATACTTATTTTCAACTTCTATTACATCTCATATTTAATTATAATTCTGTCAAAATATTATATTTGCGCGCTTTGAAATAAAGAAAAATATTATGTCGCACTATTATATTTATTTAATTATTTAAATATAATGAGCAAATAAATTATTTTACGCTCTCTCAACGAATTTTTTGGATGGTAACTGTTATTAGAGACAAAATACGCTATTAATTGAAAGTTGAAGATAAGAATTCGACAAAAAAAATGTTAAGGACATGAGTGCTACAATAAACAAAGATTGAAAATCTTAAGTACAATTAAAATTTGGTGTAACAAATAGATGTGAATATAATTATGAGTAATTATATTCACACAACACTTTTTATTTTTTTGCACCACATTTTAATTACATTGAACATCCTTAATCTATGAACATTATAGCACTTATGTCCCCAACTTTTTTTATCACATTTTTATCCTCCACTTTTCATTAATTAGCACATCTTGTGTTTGATAACGGTTTCCGTCTAAAGCATTTGTTGAAAATTCGTAAAAAGGCTTATTTGTCTGTCATATTTTAAAAAAACACAATAGATACAAAAGTACGACAAAATATTTCTTCTCATTTCAAAGCACGTAAACAAAATATCTTGATAGAAAGCATCATAAATTATTAAATGTGCTAATTAATGAAAGTTGAAAATAAGAATTTGATGACAAAAAGTTAAGAATATAATTGCAGTAATGAATAAAAGTTGAAGATCTTAAGTACAATTAAATTGTGGTGCGCATGTAACAAATTATAATGTGAATATAACCATCCTATAATTATTCTTGATGTAATGACAATTTTCTTTAAAAAATAACTAAAATGTCCTTACAAAATATTCTAAATTCCTTTGTGTACTTTACACACTCTCTCTCTCCCAAAACTAAAAATCCATTTTGAAACTTTTCATTTTCCCACCATCTCTCTTTAAAATCACCGATTGTTTTCCAACTCATTGCCATGGAAATCGCGTCGAAAATTGTGCCGATTTTACAACAAAATACCGCTGTAATGTTTGAAGTAAGTTTTTTGTCCTTTTTTATTTGATATTATTCTACGTTGGTATTTTTTATTTTCGTTTATTACTTTTATTATTTTTTTGAATATTTCTTCAATACATATAATTTTTTAAGTCTTTATGCATGTATATGTTGCAAGAAGTTTTCTTGTCGTGATGTGACCAATTTGGTTATTTGTTGGTGTGGAAATCATTCATATGAATGAATTATTACTGATTGTTTGAGTGCCCATTTTGTTATATGTTGCAGAAAAATTTCTTGACATTAGATATTCAATACAATTATATAATGACTGGTGAGCCAAGCACATCTTTGTCAACCTTCTAAGTGGTCATATGCTCGACTATTGCAAAGCACGTCATCGCCACTCATTTGATCATCTAAACAATTGTCTAACTTTTAGTATATTGCTAGTAGGCTCCACTGTGAACGTGAATCGCCATGTCAAAATGTGATATAAGATCTGTGTGTATTTATAAGATAGATGATATTTTTTTTAAGGGTAATTAGTACAAAACGTCCCTACTTATTGAAGTTATTGTGCAAATCGTCTTTATCTTCAAAATTTTGACATTTTCACCCTCACCTATGCCATTTCTTGCGCAAAACGTCATTTCTGTCTAAAAGCTGCCGTTAACGAACTTCACCAACACGACTCATAATACAACTTAAGAGTAAATTACTCCAACTACATTTTTTACTTGTCTCCTGCGCAAGCATTCTTCGTGACCTCCATTTTTCCAAGGCCAGATGACCCTTTATTCTTCTTGCCCATTGCACCCAAGGTGAAACAAACACCTTACAATAGGTAGGCGAAGACAATAAAGCAGAGAAGAAAGCTGGAATTCCAAAAATCCATGCTTGAGCGCAAAGAAGGAACTCCGAGTGAACAGTAACTTGCAATGCGGTAACTCACAAAGATAGAATAGAATATTCCAAATAAAGCAGGCACAAACTCCAAAAACCACTAAGGAGTAAATAAATTGCAATAAATAGAGTTCAATAAACTTGCATCCATTAATGTTGTCGGCAGAGATTGAAAATATCAAAAAGAAACACTATAGAAATTGGGCACCTGAACAGAACTTTCTCTTTCTAAGATGAGAGCTTTTCTCTCTAACCCAATACATAGTCATAAACACAAATCATTGTACACAATGACAATGACAAACACAAATCACAATTAGTCTAATGACAACCAAAAGTCACAGAATCAACAACTATGGTATAAAACAAAACAAAAACTTACAGTAAGTGGGTGGATCATCTTCGGGCTGTTTGAAACTTGGAGGTAGTATTTCTTTTGGTAGAAGAATATTTGACATAATATCTGTAATATAAACCTATAAATGGAAAAAAATTCTTCGGCGAAATTATGGGAAAAGGGGCGAAACTTCCAGAAAGGTACGTTTGTATGTTGATGTTCTTCGGTTTGAACAGGAGGCAAGTCAAAAATGTAGCTGGACTAATTTACCTTTAAGTTGTATTACGAGTAGTGTTTGTGAGGTTCATTAACGGCATCTTTTGGACGGAAATGACGTTTTGTGCAAGAAATAGTATAGGTGATTATGAAAATACGAAAATTTTGAATGTATGGACGATTTACATAATGACTTCAATAGATATGGACGTTTTGTACTAATTACCCTTCTTTTAATATGACACTTTTAGAGGAAGAAAATAAATCGTAATTCACTACTTTTGGGTTTTTTAATAATGTCTATTTTTTGAATTTTTTTGACAATATACTCTTCTATCTTTAAAAGTGTTCCTAAATTCTCACGTTTTCTTTGTATGAATTTGGAAGTATCTAGGTATTCTTGTCAAAATAGGTAAAGCTGATAATAATTTCTAGTCCATTGAGACATTATCTGTATTTTTTTTATTTTTTATTTTGCCTGAATGAAAGCATTTTTATCAAGTTAGACAAAGTTGAAAAATTTTCTAGTTCATTTAAACATTCTAGTATTTCTAGACAACTTTACCTAAATTCCTAGAGGACATTTTGATTAAAAAAATAAATAAAAATAAATGGGCATGACCAAATGGCAGCATTTATGGCGGGACAAAATGAAAGAGAGAAATCAATGTTCAATCCTTTATTCGTTGATTTTGAGAATTGAAACCATATCTATATATATTATAGTAGAATAAACATTAAAAATTTCACGCTCAAATTTTTCTGCCATTTTTTTTTTCCAGATTTAGTAAGTTCCGCTTTAAATATTGCATAGGCGTCTGTGTTCTTTAATTAGTTTTACATATCGATTGTTTATTTATTTATTTATTTCTTTTCCTGCAAAAAATAAAGTGTAACATTTAATATTATATATGATAAATGCAACAACTTTTCAGATTTTTTAATTGGTTTCACACATTGATTGTTTAATTATTTATTTATTTTTTCATTTTCCTGCAAAAAATGAATTGTAACATTTAATATTATATATGATAAATACAACAACTTTTTAGATTGCTTAATTTGTTTCACACATTGATTGTTTATTTTTGTTTTCCTTTTCTTGCAAAAAATGAAGTGTAACATTTAATATTAAATGATAAATACAACAATTTTTGAGAAATGCGTTGGACTCATAATCTTCTTTTTTTGGTATGAAACCGTCTATTGGGCTTCCTTGTAGTATTTGAACAATTTATTTGTTTCCTATTTTTTTGTTAAAATTATTTTTGTAAATTATTTGCAATTTTGAGTTTTGTTTCTTTTCTTTTTTTTTTAACTGGGAGTTCGGATACTGTTTTGTGTTTATTTTTTTAAAATTAAAATAACTTTGCGAAATACACTCAAATATAGATAAATGCAACAACTTTTCAGAAACCAACAATTGAACTCTATCATCTTTTTATTTTATTTTATAAAATCGTCTTTTGGGAACAGTTTAATTGACATTTTTGAAGGGGCATTACTGCATCGTTCTGTGTATGATTGTGCATCTGGGATTTATACTTCATTTTGTAAAACGTGCAATTGTTTTTGAGCTATATATATGAGATTTATTCCTAATTCACTTTTGGATTACAATACTATTTTGTTTCTTACACTGCCACATCGAGAACTAGCTTTTGGTAAGTACATGATTATGTTTTCTTCTTGTAAAATAGATAATGCGTTACACATTTTGTTCATTATATAAAAACAGTTGTGTTCCTTTATTTTATTTTTGCACGGCTAAAATCAAACGGAGGACATTTTGCAACAACGGCTCATTTGTTTAATCTCATCAACGAGTAGGAATGACAAAAAAAATCGCGACCCGCCCTACCCTGCCCCGCCCTGTCCCGTCCCGCCCCGCCCCGCCCCGCCGGATAATAGAAGCGGGTTTGGGGCAGAAAATTCTGTCCCGCCGCGGGTCCGGGGCGGCCCCGACCCACTCCTCCAATTTTTTTTTTTTTTTTGAAAAATCATAAAATAGAATAGAAATTATAGTTTTCACTTTAAATAGACTAAAGAAGATTGGAACTCGGGTTGAAATTTGTAAACTACCAACCTTAACCACTATACCATAACCTCAATCTTAAAATTTTTTTGTTTTGTTTGGTACAAATATGTAAAAAAAAAATATTTTCTTTTTTTTAATTGTTTTTTCAATTTATCAAAAAAAAAAAAAATTAACCGGGGCGGTTGGCGGGTGGAAGGGCCGCCCCGCCCCGCCCCGCCCCGCGAATTCGCGGGTCACGGGGTGGGGGGCAAATTTTTCGCGGGGTGGGGCCGACCCGCCCCATTGCCATTCCTATCAACGAGGTGAATCCAACGAAAACACGGTGGGCTTTGAAGGTGCGCGTCGTCCGCCAATACGAGGTCCTAGCTTATTGTAACGCGGATGAGACTTTCAGTCTAGAGTTTGTTTGCCACAATAAAAAGGTTAGTCATAATCGTTTTTAAATTTTTGTTAAAATCATTTCCGTAAATTATTGGCACTTTCGATTTTTTTTTATATCATTTTTTTAAAAAAATTTTACTGTGTTAGAATACTGTTATTGTTTTATATTAAAATAACTTTACGAAATACACTCAAACATGGATGCTCAGAATCGTAATATTCATTCATTTAATTTATCCAATTATACATATTCTGTTTTTTTTTTTTTTTTTTTTTTGGTTTTAAAATGCAGCTAGATAGTTAAGCGCTTTTTTAATTTTATTTTCTTAACAATTTCAATTTTTAGTTTAATTTCTATAAATGTCATCTTATATACGCATTTTTAGAAACAAAACAGTTGTGTATACGCATTTTTATTTTTACATAAATAATTGAAATAGTTGCTGTTGGTTTTAATTATGTTTACTATTACTGTATAATTTCAGTTTACTTTTTTAATTATATTTGCCCCTTCTTTACTATTATTTTGTAGTTTAAATTTACCATTATAGTTTAATATTGCGTGAATTTCAATAATGATTTAGAAATAATTTAAACTTTACATTTTCTAATTTTTAGACTGTATATTGTTCCGTCTTAATGTTGTTTTATACTTTAAAGTTACCTTTACAGTTGATATTGCTTGTGTTTTATTTATTTGTAGTTTGTCTTTTAGTACAAGTTTATATAACTTTTTTTGTCTTGATTCCTACCTTTTCTAAGTTTTGATGAAAATTAATACAATTCTGTTTTTTTTTTTAATTATTGTCATTGTATTTACGTGTTGCTTCTAGGGTGAGCGTATTCATGAGTCCATAAAAGCAATCGTTGATACATACTTTTAAGCATTTGCATTGGGAGAAGACTCTTTATGTGATACGATATTTTATTGTCGGGGCCAATAACTTGATGTACAAAACTATCCGTTATAAGTACAAGATCAACTTCGATACGATCAGTGCTATCCTATCATTTGGAGGACGGATTACTTTGATACGATCAATGATATCCTCTATTCCTCTTTATCTCCTTCAGATTATAAAGCCTCATAAGGCTATCTTGAAGAAGTTAGAGGGCATATTTGCTAGGTTCCTTTGGGACTCTAGAGACCATGCACACAGATTACATTGAAAGAGATGGAAAAACCTTTGTATTACTGCTGAGGAGGGTGGACTAGTCTTTAGAAGACTGCAGGATCTTTTTGATACATTCTCTATAAAGCTCTGGTGGTTATTTAGATCTCATCGGTCATTATGGGCTCAGTTTTTACTGAGTAAGTATTTTCAGGGTACCCGTCCGTTACTGACTACTATTTCTTACTATGCTTCACCTGTATGGAAAAGGTTGAAGCAAATAGGCCCATAGGCGGAGACACACATTGCTTAGCAAGTAGGGTATGGCCATATATTCTTTTGGCATGACTGCTGAATGGGCTAGTCTACATTAACTTATTAGCACCCACACTTGCCACATTCTTCTATCCAGGTTGGAGACTTATTTGATGATACTGGATGGAACATTGACCGACTTCTTCAGCTAGTACCATATATTATTGCTGAGCAGATAGAGAACATCTCTATCACTGCTGAGGTGCACGATCAGATTATGTGGAAGGATATTTCGGATGGTAGATTTGCTACCAAGTCTACATGGCAGCTAGTTCACACGAGGCACACTATTTAGATTGTATACAACATGATTTGGAGTTCTATTATCCTGACGACTGTCTCTTTCTTCTGCTAGAGACTATGGCATGGTCTTATCTCAGTTGATGTTGTGATTTAGAGATGGACTGGGAGTCATATGGCTTCTCGTTGTCATTGTTTCTCTGCTATAGAGACTATTAAGTATTTATTTATTGACAGCTGTATTGCCGACCAGGTTTGGCGCCATTTTTCTGACATTTTTCGTATAACCCTTCGGCCTATGGAAGGTTTTCAGTATCGCTTTCAGTCTTGGAGTTTCTCGAGTCAGTTTGTCGGGCATGGTCATATTCGCACGATCGTTCCTCTTTTGATTCTCTGGTTTATTTGGACTACGATGAATAATGTGAAGTACCATGATATCTCTATAGAGTCGAGACGGATCATCTGGAGAGTGTACCATACTATCTCCCTACTACATGCATGCCGTTTATTTCAAGTTATTCATTGGCGAGGAGATATGGATATTGCTCCTCTTTTTGGTATCTCTCTTACTACTCCATCTCTTCTTCTCCCTGTTTTAGTTTATTGGCGTACTCCACCACTAGGATCTTAGAAGGTCAACACTGATAGATGCATCAAAGATGGATTTGCGAGTGGATGGGAGATTATTTGGGATTCATCAAGTCAGTGTGTTCGTGCCTTCTTCTCTTCATATGGCGAGTGTCTTCTCTTCATACGGCGAGGGCTATTCTTGACGGTATCATTCTTACTCAGAGGATTGTACTCTCAGATTTATGGTTTGAGTCCGACTCTACTTTGGTCATTCATTGCATTACTAGAGGTGGATGACCTTGGTCTATTCAGGCCACTCTTCGCTACATCAGACATCTCCTTGCCCTCGACCATGATACCATTTCTCATATTTATCGTGAGGACAACCAGGTGGTTGACTTACTTGCTTCAGAAGGTAGGGATAGTCGTTTCTATTTTGAGTAGAGCGATCAGGACTTATTGCGACGTTACCGCAGCTTAGTTCAGATTGATAGACATGGACTTCCTACAATTATGGGAGAATATTTTAACTATTTATTTAGGAAGTAGTACCTCATTATTTATTGTTTTATTATTTATTCATTTATATGGTTGCTTTAGCTTTTATGATTGGAGGTCAAGTTTTATGCCCACCTTCCATGTATCTTTTATGAGTTCTTTATATATAGTTGGGGTATCCGAACCCCCAAATCCTTTCCTTGTGGAGGCCTGACAACTACACTGGAGATGTGATGATGTGTTGAATAAAAAAAAGTACAAGATCAACTTCATGACCAAGACTCCCATCTATGGGATAGGCGATGATAGGTTTCCCAACTACTTTTTTCACTTCAAGGCTTTCAATGACATTCTATCCTCGACAAATCTCGATTACACTGAATTGTTCGGTAATACTTGATAACACACTTTTTTTATGCACACAATGTTTTTTTTATAGATTCTTATTGTTATTACATTTTGATGTCAAATTTGCTGAATAATTTGCTAAATACAACTAACATATACGCAAAAAGACATCATTGGCGAGGTTGTTGCAAAAGATACCCCGAAGACTAAGGATCCGTCTGGACGAACTACAAAGTTGATTGATGTAGTGATTAGAGATCTAGAGTGTACGTATATCCTTATGAAAAGCATAACACTAACTACTTTTTGGTCTTTTTTCCGTTAGTAATTCTGATATCATTTATTAGGAGAAATCGGTTGTCGTGTACTTTATGGGGTGAATGTGTTGATGAGGCTGGCGAGTATTTGGACATTGGGCTTCCAGAGCCTTATGTCATTTTACTGCAAATGTGTTGGGCAAAGATATTCAGAGGTTTATTACTTATTTTATATGGTTCTTCTCGTGTTTTTATCTTTTTTTTTATTTAATATTATCGCTTTACTGTAGGCAATGTCAGAATTTCTAACACCTATCATGTAACAAAAGTAGTTGTAAATCCAAAAAATGACTAGACCAAACCATTTATTAATCAGTAAGATATTTGACTTTCTTTTTTTTTTTCCACCTAAATTTTGTTTTCTTTCAAACAAACGTTTGAAAGCTTTTCATATATCGAGATGTGCCGCGATTAATGTCTGCATCTTATTTCATCTAAGATTATTGGATGGAAGAGACGGTAGCTTTCAAAAGAAAAGTCAAATATCTTCTCACTCTGTGTACATTGTCTCTGATGATCTAGCGAGTTGAACTACGCAGATAAGGACCATCGAACAGCTGTCTGATACTGGAGAGGTGTACCTTGAGTTTAGCGGGCTTTGTCGAAGATTTTTCTAATTAATTTGTTGTTATCTAATATTAATCGCCTAACATCAAAATAAAACTTGCATAATTTAAAATCTAGGTTGAAGTTTTTGGTTTCTCGCAACTATACTTTCCATTGAGAGTGAACGCAATTTGTGGTGCTTGTCATGCAAAAGGTGCCCAAAGAAGGTGCAATGTGTTGGAAAACATTTTTACTGTAAGAAATGTGATCGCCATGAGAGTTCAGGAAACCCAAGGTAGTATTATACACGTCAAATGAGCTATATTTTTTCCTAACTTACTTTACTTATTGTTCATTGATGAACTTAATTTTTTTTTTGATAGGTTTAAAATACATGCGACAGTGATTGATGGTACATGAACTGCATGTTTTCTTCTGTGGGACCGCAAATGCATCCAACTACTCGGAAAGACTTGTGCAGTTGTGAGGAATGTGATAGATTCGATAAAAAATAATCGCTTTTCTGTATAAAAGTTCTTTGTATTGTGTGTTCGTGCGTTAATCTCTGTGTGTGACCCTTCAATTATCAAAAATGAGTGGACTCGACCTACCCTCGAAAGTAGAAAGTTTAGTTGACCATAAAATTTTGTTCAAAGTACAAGTGAAAATGGAGAACCTCAACGGACACAATGATGTATTCACCGTCATGAGGTTAACTGATGACAACAACATCATCTCGAAGTACGTTGATTCTAATGTTGAGAATCAAGAATTAGACTTATTATCGAAGATTGAGAACTGAGAAGAATGATGATGAAGACGGAAAGGTAGTTTTTAATTATTTTTTAAAATATTAATTTTATTTTTTCATTTATGTTAACTTAATTACTTTTACCAAAAAAAATTAGGTGTCATCATCTAACGACGAAGTAACGACTCTGTCAAAGGCTCGGATCAACAGTGCTATCTCTGACGATGGTTTTGAAAGCAGCGCAGCTAAGTGATCATTGTGTAGTGATTTGCCAACTAATGTTGCTCGGAAGAAGCTGAAGAGTTTGATCAAAGAAGAGAATGACTGAGGATATTAAGAGCCTGTATAGTGTAGATTATAAACTAGTTTATTTGACCAAGAATGATAAAAAAAAATATCATGCTACAAAGATAAATTTTTTGGTCAAATAAACTATTTTTAGTCAAATAAGAAACAACACGATTATCCTGGGTTATTTATATATTTTATGTTGGTTTGATTTTTATTTTGGGTTAAGTATTTGAAACATTTTTTGGTCTCTGATATTATTCTGTTTATGTTGTTTGGATTGTTTTGGATTAAAAGTTGTCCTAAAATGTTATCGTTTATGTATTTATTTTTGTATTTCAACATGTATTTTATTGAATGTCAAATACTTATCATGTTCATTAGCAAAGATTGTAATTATGTTTTACAATTGTTAGATTTCAAGTAAACGATTAAAAATCTATTGTCTTCCTCAATAGAGAAGACACCATTTCTTGGATTTTTTCCGTCCGAGCCATACATCTTTTATCTGCGTGATATCTACCCAATATAACTAATATATTAATAGTTATTTTTCCTCCAACAAATCTAGGGTTTAGGGGCTCAGGATTCACCTCAATGATTACCCCTCAATGTTGACATTAACGTAGTGGATTAAATGTCATTTACCAAAACAAATATAGTTTTCCAAAAAGAAAGGCATGCCTAAAGGGATTGAAAGCACGTCTACACGGATCAAATATATAATTCACTGTCGTGTTGTGACATAAAAGAAACGGCACACCTAATAGAAAAAATAACAACAGTAAAAAAAAAAAAAGATCTAAGACCTTGAACGTCCATACATGTGTGCAATTACACTTCCATGGTAATTTATTCCGTATTATGACCAGGTAAATCTTATTTATTTTTGACTTGGACCGTTTAAGGTCCCCCCCACCCCAAAATTATGTATTCGTCCAAATTCAACGACAAACGTTGTGTTCAAAGAAGTTTTCCAAAATTTAGAATAGTATTGTCATTGTTTCTTACAGGGGCGGACCTAGGATTATGGTTCAGTGGGGGCGATACAAAATTACGTAAAAAATAATTTCAAATAAGACAATAGCGATAATATTAAAATGTAGTTTTTTTTTTACGGCTTCTCATACGTTGAAAACATTGTATAATAGTCTCATTATCAATTTTATTAACACATCTTTTTCAATATACACAACTAAACCATCTTCTATTCATGAGCTATTTAGAAGAAGAAGAAAATTCTTTCTAGACGAATTTGCTTAAATCCAAATATGAAATAACCACTTATGAAAAAAAAAAAAAAGAATTACATTGACAATTTGATATCTTAATTTTAAGTGATATTATTTTATTTGGACTTATATTTAAAAAATAATAAAACCAATGGCTTACTGGAATTTGGCTGGGATTTATGCATGGGACTGGACATGAAAGAAACAAAAAAAAAAAAAAAAAGGATAAAACACAATGGACCCTGAATGGGTCCGCCACTGGTTTCTTAATTACAAATATATTGTAATCAACAACATGCTTATTATGTACAATTTAGTTACTAAAATTAATGTTTATACACAAATGTAATAAATATTATTCCTCGGTTAATATAATTAAATTGGAAACAGTCAACTCCGTGCATCGCACATGTGATGCACTAGTTCTTGATTAAAAACACATTAAATTAGTATAATTAGCACCATTTTGTTGTAATTTGTGTTCAATAATTCATATTTTTCTCGAGTATCTAGGTTTTAAATAATTGCTTTTTTGTTTAAGACTTGATAGAACAAATGATTTTAAAGTTTGAATGTTTTTGTGCCTTATTTATTCAATGACCGACAAAGGTACAATAATGCATATTTATTAGTTATTACCTTTTGAATTGAGTGCATAGCGGTTTTGTTCTAATGCCCACGGTGGGCATTGTTATAATGCCCACCGGGACACTTGTCCAACAAACTAAAAACAATTTGAAAACCCTGCCAAACAAACACTTAATTAGTTAGGGCTTATTTATTATTTTGATAAAAATGAAGGATTTGTGTAGCAATTTTTTAAAACTTTGCGTTTACGTTTTGTTACAAAACCTTGGCTGCTTCTTTTATTTGGTTAGATTTTTTTAATAAAAAAATACTTTGGGAGTTTTTCTCAACTTCTTGTTAATTTTTTCGATATTCTATCAATGAATCTTTCACTCTCTAAATTCGAAGATATTTTTAAAATCAACATGTTTTTAAATGTATTTGTTGTTTTCATTGATATCAAAATCTAAACCTTATTTAACCTTAGAATTGAAAGGGGGTTTCATCACAAAACACAATTTCTGCCATCGTACCTCACAATCTTAAGACGTAACTGAACTCTGATATCAATCGGATGTAGCCAAAAGTGATAAATTAATGAAATTCCATAAATGGTCTAACGATGATTGTTTGGAAGCAACAATGTTGCTCTTAAACTTGTGGTTTGGGTTACTCAAATAATGATTGTTGAATGCCATAAAAAATTTAGCATTTCCTCACTAGATAACAATTGACTTTTCAGATAAGACGGTTAAAGTCTTATTATAATAGTAAAAATAATAGTGACATTGAGTCCATCGCTAGTCTGAATCTTCAACTTTGCAAGTGCTATATCTTTTACAATTTTCTTTTAATAAAAAAATATAAATTATTCAAACATGTAAAGAAAAGTAATATTGATTGAGATCTTACGAATAATCAACTCAAACACAATCTTCTCACAACGACTCTAATATTTAAGTATAATGATATTATTAATAAAACGATAAATGAGACGTCCACGAATTCCACTAATTATTAATATAATATATTTCCTCATATATTTATATGCAAGTCTCAATATTATTAAGCATTAAATACATAATAAAAGGTAGACTTCAATTGCATTGATGTATGAAAGATCTTGATACAAAATTGGTAGTCACTTTCCTTCTCTTTTCAAGTCTTTATCTTTATGGCTGCTGGTCGATACAAATTGAATATTATAGTAGACATTAAAATAGATAGACACCACACATATACAAATACAACATAACTTAAATTATAATTTAAACTATTCAAACATGCATTTTATTAATATATTTTGTAGAATTTACAACTCATTACTCAATTATTATCAACACATTTCATAAAATTCATAACTTATAAAGATTTAAAAAATAATTTCATCACTACCAAATATGCACTAAAATTTACACGTTTAGTAAAGTAAACTGCAAAATATTAGACCTACTTAATAAAAAGGAAAAATAGCATATTGGGTCCTCAATATTTCAAAAACGTCAAGAATATACCATTAACCTTTAAAAATAGCACCGAATATCTCCAACGTTTGAAAAAATATGCATGGTATGATGGTAGGTCATTTATGACAAAATTGTCCTCCCATTTAAATAAACATAAAAAATGAAAAATAAGAAAAATGAAAAAAAAAATGAATAGAAAAATAACCAAGTGTAAAAAAAAAAAAAATAACAAAGATGTCATATTTTTTATCATTCCCTACTGTTCTTATTTTTTCAAACGTTGGGAATGTTCGGTGCTATTTTTAAAAATTATAGATAAATTTTTTACGTTTTTAAAATATTGAAGACCAAATATATTTGCTATTTTTTCTAATAAAAAAAAAGAATTTAATGTATTATCTAATAGTATTATATAATAATACCGTACACCAATTATATCATTTTTTCCAATATTGTAGAGAAAATGAATGTCATTGTCAGCATCATATTAATAACGTTGTACAGAAATATTTATTATTGGATAATATAAAGTTATAAACGAAGATTAGCAATAATTCTATGGTCAACGCACAAGTATGATGAGATTTCAAAGTTGCGCTGGCATTTGTTAATTGGATAATTACAATTAAAGGGCTCTACAACAAGAGCAGTCCAATCATAAAAAGAGAGCAGACTTGAATAAAAATACGCACGGACCGATATATGGACTAGTGATAATTTCACCATATACTACAAAATATAAAATAATGTAAAAAATATTATTTAATTTTTTTATTATAAAAATATTGTTTTTTTTCTAACACTTATTGTTATATTTGTTATGTTTGTTGATAATAAATATAATATATTTATTATAACTAAAATAACAAATATAACAACAAGTGTTACAAAAATAAAAAAAAATAGTATTTTTAGAATAAAAAAATATGACAGTATTTTAAAAAATATTTTATTTATTGTAGTTATTTGTGAAAAATTTCCATTATCTTAAGCCATATTAGGGTATTGAATCTAATTAATTCACAAGTTGTTAGAGTAATGAGTAAGAATTCAAAATAAAAAACAACTTTAGATTATAAATTTGTAATCAAATTCCATGTATTGCAATGGCATATATAAATGAATTATATTATTTGTACACTCTCACTTACACTTTTACTTACACTTGCTTATGTGGCAAATAATGATTTGATCAAATATTGCACTCCAAAAGTGAGGATGTAAGTGAGACTGTGAGAGTGTACAAATAGCATAACTTTATATAAATAAATATCAAAATTCAAAAATTTGTGTTTCCTTCCGGAAGAATTTGTGATTCACGTTCAAATAACAATTTTTGTTCACATCAAATACACAATTTGGTAGATAGAGAGACAATATATATATTCAATAAATTTTGGTTTTCAAATGAAAAATTGAAAATTGCATAACGAGACATAATTTGTTGCAGAAATAGAACCATAGGCATACAAAAATATGTTTTAGTGATATTTAAAGAAATAGTAGTTAACATAATTTTGTTTACAACGATTGTCTAGGGATTGTAATTTATTCTGAGAAGATTAGAGAGAATATTGGCAGAAATTTAGGAGAAGAATTCGCAATACACAAATTTGAAGTTTTTTAACTTTTAAAATTTAGAGAGAAAATATTTTACAAATATCTGATTTTTGAACTTTTAAAAATTACAACAGGTCTGGGCCTAATTACCTCAAAGAAAAAGCCCAAAGCCCATGACCTTTTTGTGATAATTAAGAATCCTAGCTACTTTTTTCCATAATTTTGAAATATACTAGATTGTTTTTAATTTTTTAACATTACTAATTATCACATATATTTATTGTATTTAAAAATAAATCATTAATTTATATATATTGAGATTCAAATGCAATTAATAACCAATTTACTATTTTTCAGGCACTAGATCATATCATTCTTAATTATTGGAATTAATATTTGAAAGTACTCAAAAATACTTCTCAAATCATTCCATTTCCAACCTAATCCATACTATTCTTGGTTTCTTCTCTACGTGAAAATCAAAACTAATTCTCCATCTTTCTGTTCATCACACAATCAACTCCACCAAAATCCAGCAAATAGTTTTTTTCCAATTGGATTAATTAAGAGATCACACCGATTTCATTAATGTGAGTATCTTACACCGATTTCATTAATGTGAGTATCTTAGCCTTCGTCACTTCTATTGTTGATTTGTAGTACTCTATATTTTTTTAAGTTCTTCCAACTGTAGAATACATTCTTCCCACTTTTTATGTATTCAATTTTCTGCTTGATCGTCCAAAAAATTAAGAATGGCACTCCCATAGTGAATGAGATTATAGTACTAGTGAAGGAATTTTATTTAGTACCATATGTTGACCTCCAAAAATGGCTGCCAACAGAAACTCCACGCCTCATCTTCTTACGTGTATTTTTTCTCTTGTTTGGACTGTCACGTGATTTATTCAACCCATAAATAAGTCTAGGACCGGGTGGATATGTAACAAAAGATAAAGAGAAACACACTATGGTAGAGGTAATAGCTTGAGGGCCCCTAACTAACGATTTCTCAGGTGGTTATAACACTTGAAGAGTAATTAGTATAAATGACTTAATATTTCTTGTGAGAGTAACGATTTCAACATCTCTCTCTTGTTGGAATGAATTTGCTATTTATAGAGAAATCTCAACTGATAGACCCCTTTGGATGCGTGACAAGTGGCTCAATCTTAAGGATCTTTGCGTCACATCACTAGCATTTATGAGGAAGTCCCTTTTAGCCGCAAGCTAAGGGACTATGATTGCGACAAGCCGCATTGGCAGATTGTCCAATCAGTCATTTCAAGACTGAATTGCAGGTTTGGTCGGGGAGGCTTTCTCAGCACGTAACCAAGGTCGGACTTTTACAACCTCGGTTGCCAAAGCTCCTCGGTAGTCTAAGCTCCTCGGCATAAATAGCTTTGATAGCTTAAGCTCTTCGACACAAACAACCTCGATTGACTTTAACCGCACCCAAGTGTAGCCCAAGTGGGATTGCCCTGCCCACTTGGGATTGGGGCGTAACACCATATGTTTCTTCATCAAAATCTAGTAACACAGTGAGATATCAATAATAGTAAGGATTTCAACCAAAATCTATTAACATAGTGAGTTATCAACAACAATACCATATGTTTCTTCAACAAAATCCAGTAACACAGTAAGAATTAAAGAAGGGAGAAATGTGCTATTTTATTTAGTACCATATGTTTCTTCACCAAAATCCAGTAACAAGTGAGTTATCAACAACAGTAAGGACTTCCATCAAAATCCAGTAACACAGTGAGTTATCAACAATAGCGTACTTTCATTCACAAGGGATCGATCATGTTTCAGCCAAAAATTCACTCTAAATACCCAGAATTTTTTTCGATATAAGTATATATATGATATTGTAATTAACTTACCGACAACAATCTTTATAAATGATGACAGAGTATACCAAAACAGATTCTGAAACTCTCTCTTGTGAAAAACGAATGAGAATTTGATATTTAAAATTTAAATTTGGAGATTATTATGGAATAATAGACATCATCTCAAACGAAAATAACAGCCGAACTAAAATAGAAAGGATGAGAAATGTTCCAGTAAATTTTATATTTTGAATTACAATTTAGTATTATACTATTTCTTATTTTCAATCCAAATTGTAATTTACTGAAATATTTCAGACATGTATGTAAATTATCCTAGTAAAAATGCATAATTTAGTGGTTCTTTAATGGCCTAGTATAATTCATATAATATTCTTCCTATTTGGTATTCTTATAAAAAAAAAATTGTGCAGTAAATCTCAATTTTTATAGACAATATAGTGCATTTGTGTAATTATCCATTGTTCAATCTAGTACAATGTTGCAATAAAAACTGGAGTGAGTTATTGTATAACCTACAAGAGTCTAGTGGTTTTAACAACTCAACTAGGGACGATTATTAGTCGAAAGGGAAAATTTAGGCAAACCTTGTGTTAGAGCTGATAAGCAATAAAGCCAAGAAAGATGTCGATGGATAGTAACATCAAGAGGCTATGTTAAGGGACTGGTTGAAAGGAGTCCACAAAGAAAATGTTGGGGCCACTGAAAAGGGGACATGAAGTTAGATGGTTGGACCAAATAGAAATGGCAACACAAATAAATGAGAAGTTGTAATTTTAAAGTAAGACACGAAACAAAGTTGGGGTTTTTCCCCATTAATGAATAGACCACAAGTAAGAAGGCTGCCTTAGAACCTCACAAAATCCACATTTCTACGAGACGTGATAAATCGCTTTTAATTAGGGTTTTACTGAAGTTTTTTTTTTCTGATTACAGTAGGAAGAAACTTTGTTAGTTGCTATTGTCCAATGGGAATTCAGTACTGGAATTGCTAGGCATGTTGTGAAAATTAAATAGCCAGTTATTGTTGTCATATCAAGACGAACTACTAAATGATTGACTATTATATGGCTATTTAAACTGACTCCAATTTGTTCGTTGGCAACTTCAAATGAACGATTTTAAAACAGAAACATCTACATCTATAACAGGTATAACTAAATATGATATTAGGAGAAGATGAATCAGAAGTCGGAAGGAAGGAAATATCCAAAGTGAATTTACATAAGTAAAATGAACTTTGTTGTCTGGAAGTAAACTTCCTTGCTAATGTTTGTAATTCCTCAAGCAATACTTTTAATCAAATTGCTTCCTTAATGGTCTCATTTGTTGCTATGTACTCAGCTTTGATTGAGAATTGAGAACAAGACAAAAATTTGTTGTAGATTGGATATCTTTTTGTCCTCATTTGTAGTTCCTCAAGCAATACTTTTAAGCAAATTGCTTCCTCAATGGCCTCATTTGTTGCTATTTACTCAACTTCGATTGAGAACAAGGCAAAAATTTGTTGTAGATTGGATATCTTTTTGTTGTCTGGAAGTAAACTTCCTTGCTAATGTTTGTAGTTCCTCAAGCAATACTTTTAATCAAATTGCTTCCTTAATGGCCTCATTTGTTGCTATGTACTCAGCTTCGATTGAGAACAAGGCAAAAATTTGTTGTAGATCGCATATCCTTCACAAAGATTGAATACATAAGCTGATATAGACCTCTTTTTGTCCTCGTCTCTTGCAAAATCTGAATATACAAAACCCCTAACTATAAACCATTAGATGCTCGAGTAAACCAAATACCAAAGTCATCGATACCCTTTTAAGCATTTTAGTACACATTTCATTGCTTTCCAATGTTCAATAGCAAGATTATCCATATATCTACTTAGAAGACTATGAAATATCAAGTCTAGTACAAATACATAATAGATTCAACAATATTAGAGTATGTTATTACTTTTATCTTATTTATTTCATCTTTTGTTGTTGGACACTGCTCAAATGTTAAAGTTAAATGTCCAGATATTGTAGACTTGAAGTTTTAACACCTTGACACATAAATTTATTTATCATTTCATGAATACAATTCTTCTGCTTAGAAACAAAGTACCATCTCTTCTAGTTTTTATTATATTCATACTCAATATTCTCTTAACAGTCTCTAAATCTTCGATCTCAAATTACTTTTTGAATTTAAATTTAAAATTTTCAATTTCATTATGATCAAATCATGTTAATAACATATCATCAACATATATAGTAAAACAAAAATAGGAAGTTTGTTGTCTTTTACTTTAAAAATATAAGCAATCATCATAATTACTTCATTTGAAGCCTATTTTCAGTACAAAGGTATTAAGCCTTTTGTACAATTAAACCATAGAGTGATATATGCAGAAGACATACATGATTAACTTTATTTTTGTTATAAAAGTAGAGAAAGAAGAGAGGAAAAATTGAATTATATATTTTATTATAACTATAGACCTATATTTATAGAATTTCAAACTAAGTTACAAAATGATTTGAATACAATCAAACAATGCTTATCTAAATATACTGATAAGACTAAGTATCCAGATAAGTATAAATAGTCATCAATAATTATTTCATAATTTTACAACACTCTCCATTTGATGACTATTTCTAGAATAACCGACTCACTAAAAATTTTGTTTGATAAAAATTTAGTGGGACAAAATATCAAACGAAAAGAAAAAAGAATACAGTTAATTGTTAAAGTTTTGGAGTATTAAGAAAATGAAGCCTCATTAAAACTTTGCCAGGAAAATTTAGTGGGACAAAAATTGGACTAAGGAAAAAGAGTAAAGATACTCCCCTAATATTAATTACAGAAGATCTTTAAGTCGACGCATCTCAATCTCATGCACCAATTTCTTGAATGTGGATGTCGACAATGCTTTTGTGAATAAGTTAGCCAAATTATCACTTGAGCGAATTTATTGAACATCGATATCACTATTCTTCTGAAGTTCGTGTGTATAGAAGAATTTTAGAAAAATATGCTTTGTCATCCTTTGAGTTGTGCAATACAAATTGCATTATCTTCATACAATATTGTTGGACTATCATTTGTTAGACTATCCTCCGTTGAAACTATTACATTGTTCTTCACATCATTATTGCTCTTGGATGTCCAAGTCGATCATGCCAAAGCATACAGATTTTTGGTTCAACGAACATCGGGTTCATGACATTATTTGATTCAATTGTTTTTATGAATACATACATGCCAGATGGGAGTGCCGTGAATTTTTCTTTTATCTACTTCTGATTAGATACAAAAAAATTATGCAAATATATTCATAATTATTTTCTTGCATCGTCTCAATGTGGTATCCATTGCAGCGGATATCATTAAAAATAAGCAAATTTTTTCTAGATTTACTAG
This sequence comes from Forsythia viridissima, assembly GCA_030279155.1. Lineage (NCBI taxonomy): Eukaryota > Viridiplantae > Streptophyta > Magnoliopsida > Lamiales > Oleaceae > Forsythia > Forsythia viridissima. Next base: position 17,155,143 of record CM059042.1, read on the forward strand.
AATAAAGTGCATCATTTATACGCAATTTCGTATTATTTGGTTAAACAATACTATCTCTTCCTGAGCCTTCAACGATATTCGATGTACCAGTTATCGTATTAACATGCCAAAGTTAAAGTCCAAAAAATACTTTTTATCTTGAAGAATATTATGCGTAGTTGCACTATCAGCTAAATAGATATCATGACAATTCATCGTGAATCTATAAACATGACTAGATAGATATTTTTAAAATATGAGTTTATAATCAAAAGGGAGTTAAAATTAAAGTAATATTTCAATCTACTATGAAAAAGTTTGACAATGCAAAATAAAGTCTCAAACATGATACATTTTTTCAATATGATAATTTGTGATATTAAGACAACATGAGTAATTATGCTAGCCCGTATAGAATTACTCGTTAGATAACATATTCAAGTCAATATTACTTGTAAGAACAAATATTTAATTTAACACAATCCCTTGTTATTAGGGCACTCTGAAAATACACATAGATGATCATTGCTGCCATCATTTTTTTTTTAAAAACATGAAATTGTACCAGTAGAAAGTCGATAAAGATGTATTGATCAGTTTCATCGATAATTAGAACGATAAATCTCTAACATCATACAATAATGTATAAAACAGAATTACATATATGATGGATACATATGATACAAGTTCCAAAGTTCGTTTAAAATATGCATAAACTTAAGTCATGTTTCTTCAAAAACACCAACACAATATTCTTCTCGAATATTGATATTCATAAAGTTATGATTATTAAAAAAATAATGAAACTAATAATTTTTTAGAATATTATTATGTAGAAATTATGCTTCTTTAAAAAGCAGTAACTCAATATTCTTCTTCAAAAACACAATAAATTACTATTTGGATTAATGTTTTTCAGGAGCAATAACTTAATATTCTTCTGGAATATTGTGCAAGTAATATTTTGTTAGAATATTATAACGTTATGCTTCTTTAGGAGCTACAACATATTATTTTAAAATATTAAATTTTGTAAAAATTTACATTTTAGGAACAATAGTTTAATTGCGCTATTCAAGAGAATATTAATATAATATAAATTTGTATTTCTTCAGGAGTAACAATGTAATATTCTCCTAGAATATTAATTGAATATAAGGTTGTTGTTCTTCAAGAACAACGACACAATACAAAACAATTTAACGATTAAGTAAAAATATTCACTAAAAAAATTGATCAATTATTATATAATTCACATTAATAAATATTGACACAACATGATTTGTATGCTTTCCTACATGGATAAGTATTAGTTCATTAATGGCTCATTTATATCACAATTTAATTTTGTGATATAATATTTTTCGAGACGTGCTACTTCAATAGCACAATATGATTTTTTTTTTAATTTTTTTGATATATGTAGACTACTGCTATTTCAATAGCAATAGTTCAATATTCTTCTAAAATATTTAAATTGTAATGTCACGCTCTTTATGAGCAATTAATATTTTGTTAGAATATTATAACGTTGTGCTTATTCAAGACCTACAACAAATCATTATTCTGAAGTAACGATTTGCTCTTCAAGAACAATATTATAATATTCTTATAGAATATTATATTTTATAAAATTAGGCTCTTCGAGAGCAATTAATATTCTACTGGAATATTAATGTAATATAAAATTTTGCTTATTCTGAAGCAAAAATAAAATATTCTTCTAGAATATTTATGTTAAGTTGTGACAAAAAGTACAATATTCTTCTGGAATGTTGATAGAATTGTAAAATTACGTTTCTTTAAGAAAAACAACATAATATTCTGGCTATCTAAATTTATAGTAATAAATAGATATTATTAGTTTTATTCACAATTATCAATATATAGATAAAAACAAAAGTAACAGTTGCACTTAAAATAATATGTAAAATGGGACTCCTCAAATACAAGATCAAAAGTGAAAATTGGCAACTAGTAGACATATAGTTGAAAAATTAAGACAAGTCCACGTTTTGAAGAAACATTATTCTCAGCGCCTTTCAAATTTCATAATAATATAAGTGGAAATTAGGCCCCTTACTCCATTTTACAAAAAAAAATTTGAAAAATACGGTTATTTTTAAAAAAATTGAAAAATAGACTTCTTTAATATATCAGAATATGGAAGGGTAAAAATGGAAAATTAATTACTACAGTGCCTTAAACCCTAACTCTCGATTTTTCTCTGCGATTTCTGGCGAAAATCCCTCAAAATCGTTCGCTAATCCATAGTTTTTGTTCGTTTCTTCTATATTTTAATACTATATTGTTCAACATGGTTGGAGAAGGCGAAATCATCGTTGCAGAATCTTCAAGGATGAAGAGAAAGAGTAGTTCAGCCGAAGGATCTTCCAAAAAGATGAAAAATATGGTCCGTTTATTCTTTATTTCTATATTTTTTCGATTGCTTTGTGAAATCGAACTTATGTTTTCCATTATTATTCAATTTATGATGTGTGAAATTTTTATATTTTGAAGGATTTGTTCTGTGAAATTGCATTTCTGTTTTCAATGATCAACTGGTTGATGATGGTGCATTTAGGAATCCAATAACACATTGAAACCATTGCCAAATCAATGATATACCAAAATGAGATTAAAGTGTAATTTGATGGTATTCAATTTCACCAACCTGTTTTTTGAATATATTATGTATGAAAATATGTCCCTTCTCGTTAGATATGTTAGTTCATATTCCAAATACAATAAGTTTAAACATGCAAACAAAAAAATTGATGGTACGATCAATATTTTTTGAACTGAATGCAACTTTTTGATATGTTTGTCACTTTTTGGAGATGTTGTCACTTTTTACTTAAAATGTTACAGAGCATTCCACTTTCATCTAATATAATAATGCAATAAGTTTGAACATTTAAACTAACAAATAGATTGTATAATCAATATTTTTTAAGATGTATATCACTTTTAAAGAGATCTATGTCACTTATTGGAGATGCTTGTCATTTTATAAATACAATAAGTATTAACATCCAAACTAACAAATAGATTGTATGATCACTATTTTTTGAGATGTATGTCACTTTTAAAGAGATCTACGTTACTTTTTGGAGATGTTTGTCACTTTTTACTTATATAAGTACAATAAGTTTGAATGTGCAAACTAGTAAATAGACTTTATGATCACTGTTATTATAGATATATGTGACTTTAAAAGAGATGAATGTCACATTTTTATATCTATATCATTTTGAAGAGATGTATGCCACTTTTTGAAGATGTTTGTCACTTTTTGGTGATGTGACAAAGCATGTCACTTTTATGTAATATATAAATACAATAAGTATGAACATCCAAACTAACATATAGATTGTATGATAACTGTTTTTGATATGTATGTCACTTTTAAAGAGATCTACGTATAGATACAATAAGTTTGAATGTGTAAACTAATAAATAGACTTCATGATTACTGTTGTTGTAGATATATGTCACTTTAAAAGAGATGAATGTCACATTTTTAGATTTATATCATTTTGAAGAGATGTATGCCACTTTTTGAAGATGTTTGTCACTTTTTACTTAAAAAGTGACAGAGCATGTCACTTTTTAAGTAAAAAGTGATATATCATGTCACTTTTATGTAATATATAAATTCAATAAGTATGAACATCCAAACTAACAAATAGATTGTATGATCACTGTTTTTTGAGATGTATGTCACTTTTAAATAGAGATACTGTCACATTTTTAGATATATATCATTTTGAAGAGATGTATGCCACTTTTTGAAGATGTTTGTCACTTTTTGGACATGTTTGTCACTTTTTACTTAAAAAGTGACAGAGCATGTCATTTTTTAAGTAAAAATTGACATATCATGTCACTTTTATGTAATATATAAATACAATAAGTATGAACATCCAAACTAACAAATAGATTGTATGATCACTGTTTTTTGAGATGTATGTTACTTTTAAATAGAGCTACTGTCACATTTTTAGATATATATCATTTTGAAGAGATGTATGCCACTTTTTAAAGATGTTTGTCACTTTTTGGACATATTTGTCACTTTTTACTTAAAAAGTGACCGAGCATGTCACTTGTTGAATATGTTTCTCACTTTTATTTAATATATGTTCATTCTATTTATATGTCACTTATATAGTAATTAACCATCTTTGTTATTTATTTTTTATAGGACTGGGAGCTATTGATTCTCCAGACCTATTGGTTTCCTGGAAAAGTCACATTCTACTCTCCACATGTAGTCATCAAAACCTTAAACAACAAGCTTACAGAAACACAAGAGCAAATGTTTAAGGAAACATGCTTTGGACCGTATCTTGATTTAAAAGAAACGGTGATTCAGGCTCAGTTGATTCACCAGTTGTTATTAAGGCAGGTGAAGCAACCAAATGTAAATTAATTATGGTTCAACATCAATGACAAACTGGTCAGATTTTCTATTGAAGAATTTTGTCTAATGTCTGGACTTCGGTGCGTGGGTAATAGTGATTTTACCAAGTACAGAATGCGTAGTAGTACGATTAAAGACAAATATTTCAAAAAATATGATAACATTTCAGAATAATGTTCTATTGCCCCCAAGTGGGCACTACATGTTGCCCACTTGGGGGCAATAGAACGGCTCTCTAACATTTCAACAGAGTGTGTTGAAAATGTGTTTAAAGAGTTGCCATCTGATATTGTTGACAAGGATATGGTGGATGTTGGTATTATATATCTTATTTCATCATTCTTATTTGCCACATCATACCATAAAAGTGTTGATGATTCAATTTTTGTACTTGTTGAATCGGGTGAAATGGAATTTTTTCCATGGGGAAAGGAGTTATATAGTTTGACTTTAATGTCTCTGAAGGGTACATTCAGCAAGAGGATCATGAAGTTAGATCCTTCAAAAAAAAAATTGAAGTATAGGCTTAATGGTTTTCTTCTTGCTTTCCAAGTTTGGATATACGAGTCTATTCCTACAATAGCTGAGAAAAAATTTTGTGTGAAGTACAAGCCATCACTTCATCGGATCTTGAGCTGGAGTTCTAATGTGCATTTGACATCTTTACAATTGCACAAACATATTTTTGACTTGATAAAAGTAAGCTCTATTTATTATTTATGCGATTTTTCTTTATATTTTTCATTACTGTTTGTTATTTTAAATATATGAATATGTGTTTTTGCAGATAGAAGTTAATGATGTTAAGATCACTGATGTGGAGAAGGATGTGGCATATACTGATGGGTTGTTTGAGAATTACAAATCTCAAGGGCAAAACACTAAAGACGGTGACAACTTTGAGCATCCTGTTATTCGTCAGTCAAAGCTGATGATTACAGCCCAAGAAACATTAGTTGGCGATGACAATTCTTCAAAGTTGAAGAAAAAAAAGATAGTTGAGTTTTATGAGCATTTATTTACCTTTTTGTACTTTCTATACCTTTTTTATTTATTATTTCTTATGATTATGTGTTTTTTTCTAATTTTTGTATTTTCAGAGACATTCTGAATCAAATAAAGAAATATTGAAACGTTTAGCAGAGATTGAAGTGAAACTTCAATCAAATGAAGAAATTTTGAAACGGCTGGCAGAAATTGAGACGAAAGTGGAATCAAATGACATTATTTTGAAACGTTTGACAGATATAGAGTCGAAAATATAATCAAATGAAGAAATTCAGAATCGACTAGCTGAGATTGAAATCAAAGTTCAATCGAATATTCAAATTGAGAAACAAATAAAACAACTTGAAGAGAAAGTAAAATTGAATGATGAAATTCTAGAACGGGTGGCAAATGTTGAAAGCAAAGTGAATGACTTGCAAATGTTGAAGGTATGTCACATTTTTAGATCTAAGTCACTTTTTTCATAAATATATGTCACTTTTTAAGAAATGTTGTCACTTTTTTAGGTTTATGTCACTTTGAAGAGATGTATGTCATTTTTTTAGTTCTATGTCACTTTTTGGAGACGTTTGTCATTTTTTTTTTTTGTAAAAATGTTGAGAGAAATGGAATATGGGGATGATAGAGTTGATGTAGTTGATTTGGAAGGCCAAAATCTCTATAGGTAATTTTTAATAAGAAAGTGACACAGTTTGTCACTTTTTGCTAAGAAAGTGACAAACTGTGTCACTTTTTGCTAAGAAAGTGACACAGTGTGTCACTTTTTGCTATATCACTTTTTACTATAAGTATGTCATTTTTAAGAGATTTATGTCACTTTATATATATATATGTTTGAGATTTTTTATTTATTCTTATGTCTAGAATGGTGCGAAAAATGTTGCTAATGATACAGTGGACATGAAAAATAATGCAACTGATTGTCCTAGTTTTTCATTGGGTATTGAGTTTTATTCGATTGGAAAAAGTATTGAGATGCCGGTTGAAACTAATGTGGAAAAGGTATTATTCAATTCTAAATGCATTGTATTTATAATTTGAGATTTACTTAGATGTTATTGTGCACTATATAATGTGACTTATTTATTTTTGATTTAGTCTATTGATGAAGATATAATAAATTTTAATGAAGAGGACTGGAAGATTGTTGATGATGTTGCTGCTCATAGTTTAGCCAAAAAAATGCATCAAGATGTATTTTTTTCACACTTTATTTTGTGTTTTTACTTTGTTAGATCTGTTTTTTGTACTTCAAAAAGTAATCTTTTGTGCATTTTTATTTAGACTGTTGATGTAAATGATGATGATGTTGAATTGAAAGATGAGGATTGGCAAAAAATTGATGAGATTGTTGCAGTTGTTTTAGCTAAACATAAACTTGAAGAGGCAATTGTTTGTTTGATTATTTTTCATTTAAAAGACTTATTTTTGTGTGTTCTGTACAATATAACTTGACACTTTTTAATTTTTTTGTGATATTTTAGACGGATGATGAAGTCACTCCAGATGCACCCTTGAAGAGGCAAACGAAACCTACCGCAATTCTTCAGTCCCCATGGGTTAATCAATATGATTCTACGGTGGGTACTTCTACAGCAGGAACTTCTACTGCGAAGCATGTGGTGAAGGGTACGTTTGCATTCAAAGTTGGGTTGTGCTCCCCATACGCACCAGATGTGGAAGCATTCGAGTTGGTACAAGGAAGGGTTGGTGACAAAAAACAAGTAAGTATGTGACATAATGTCACTTTTTAATAAGAAAGTGACACATTATTTTTATCCAAATGTGTTTTGTGTAAAAATTAAATCAACTATAGAGAAGATTTTTTATTAAAATTTGTTTATCTAACTTGCATACATTGTTCTGTCACTTTTTGAGCAAAAAGTGACATGGCGTGTCATTTTTAAGTTGCATACAAATGTTCTGTCACTTTTTAAGCAAAAGGTGACATAGCATGTCACTTTTCTAATCCTAAGCTTCAATTCATATTCAAGACAAAAAAACAATACATTAATATTTGATCGTGCTCAATAATTCATGTCACTTCATAATGCACAACAAATATCAAGTTAAATCTTGCATTTAAATCAACCACATAGATGATTCTGATTCAAAATTATATGTCTAACTTGCATACATTGTTTTGTCACTTTTTGAGCAAAAAGTGACAGACTATGTCACTTTTTAGACAAAAAGTGACAGAGCGTGTCACTTTTAGGCAAAAAGTGACAAAGCGTGTTTCTTTTCTATCTGAAGCCTCAATTCATATTCAAGACAAAAGAAAAATGATGCATTAATGCTTGATCTTGCATAATTCATGTCACTCCATAATTCACAACAAATATCAAGTTAAATCTTGTAATTAAGTCATCCACAGAGAAAAATTTGATCCAAATGTGCTTGTATAACTTGTATACATACTCTGTCACTTTTTACTAAAAAAGTGACATACTTGTCACTTTTTACTTTAAGCATATCACTTTTTTAGTAAAATGTGACACAGTATGTCACTTTTTATAAGTATGTCATTTTTATTATAAGTGTAATTGTATGTGACCTATCTTTTTTGTAATGCAGAGTTAGTCATTTCAATGATGACAATATTAAGATTAGCCCTTCCTTCTACTTCAGCGATATTGCAATCTCTTCTAAAATGTGGTGGTATGAATTAGTGACAATCAATGAGGCTTTGGATGACTCAGTAAGTTTTTGTTTGCTAGTTGTTTGGTTTAAGATTTATGTATATAATTTATTAATACATTGCTGTTTCTTTTTATACACTTGTTTTGTAGCATATGGATGTATGTTTTTATTATCTACGAAAGATGTTAAGGTATGGGAATGGTATGAAAATCAATGCTACAACAACGGACTTTGCCTTTGACAGCCAAGTTAGGGGGTTGTATGAAGATTTTTCAAATGATCCACTAGTCCTTGTTAAGCAAACTTCTCTACTCTCGTATCCAATTGGATTGTACATGCCTTGCAACACAAGTTGGCGAGAAGTTGACCATGTCCTTATGCCTTTGAGGATGTACAACTTGGCTCATTGGCTTCTTTGTCATTTTGACATCAAGGAGATGTGCTTGAACATATATAATTCATACAATAAGTTTATCAAGAAGTCTGATGTACTTGAAGCTGTGCAACCATTTTCAGTTATGATTCCTCATCTTTTGTATAACACTGGATTCTTCGACGGCAAAAATATTCCAGAAAAAGAGGCGCTAAAACCACTTGTTGTAAAGTTGGTTCCAAAACTACCACAGCAAAAGAACGAGTTAGTTTGCTTTTTAATAATTTGACTTTTTATACGTTGAATAGATAGAAATGTATGGTTTACCTTCAATTGTTGGTTAATGTTCAATTTTGTTTGTTGCAGTGGTGATTGTGGAATCTATGTCATTAAATATGCTGAGTATTTCATCAATTCAATGTTGAAGGAAATGCCAAAGACATTCAATATTGCACAGATTCGGAAATACTTGGCCACTGAATTGTACGTGTATGCCAAGAAGAAGCAAGTGGAGAATTACGATACTGATAATGATTGGGTGCCAAAGGATATTTGAAAAGACACTGCAATTTTTTTGTAAATAATATTTTTATACTAGGACTACATGTTACATGTAAATGTAGTGTATATGGTGAATGTAGTTTCATGTAAATGAGATTAACAATGTAGTTTTTGAAGGTTTCTTTGCAAAAAATGTAAGTACAAAATATTTTTGTATACAAGTGATATGCTATTCATATTGACAAAACATGATTATATTGGATGATTTTTATCAAATTGTTGAATATAGATGGTAGAAGTGGATCTAATTGATATATTACTTTAAGTATGGAAATCATGTATACATTTTGACAGCCAAGTTAGGGATTTTAATAACGAACAAACGACAGTGTATCACTTTTCATTATAAAAGTGACATAGTGTGTCACTTTTTGTTCTTAAATTATGAAAAACATGTATACACTTTGACAGTCATGTTAGGAGTTTTAATAACGAACAAACGACATAGTGTGTCACTTTTTATTATAAAAGTGACAGTGTGTGTCACTTTTTGTTTTAAAAGTGACATAGTGTGTCACTTTTTATTCTTAAATTATGGAAATCATGTATACAGTTTGACAGCCATGTTAGGAGATTTAATAACGAACAAACGACATAATATGTCACTTTTCGTTATAAAAGTGACATAGTGTGTCACTTTTCATTATAAAAGTGACAGTGTGTGTCACTTTTTGTTCTTAAATTATGAAAATCATGTATACACTTTGACAGCCATGTTAAGGATTTTAATAACGAATAAATGACATAGTGTGTCACTTTTTGATATAAAAGTGACATAGAGTGTCACTTTTTGTTCTTAAATTATGGAAATCATGTATACACTTTGACAGCTATGTTAGGAGTTTTAACAACGAACAAAAGACATAGCTATGTTCTAACAAATAAATATGTGGTGGCTTCTGTCTGCTTGAGCGGATATAATTTAGTCTCTGTCCACTTGATCAAACACTATTCAGTATTAAAAAAAAATTGAAAAGAAAAACCAATATGCTTGTTTCATTGTTTGAAAAGTGACACAAATGTAACTTTTTGTTTTAAAAGTTACAATTTCAATATTTTTCAAATTCCTTTAATAGGTGAAGTATCATGTATACCATTTAGTGTTAAATGATAAGTTTTACATTCCACTATAATGTCATGACCTATAAAAAAGCAAAGCGCATGAATGTTAACACTATTTTGAATAGAAAAACCAATAAGAATGAATAAGTGATACTTTCCAAATAAAAAATAAAAAAACTCATAAATCTTGGAACTTTCTTTTCTTTTGTGGCTTCTTCTTCAAAGGTGCTGGAGTTTGACACGATCTTCGATTATGGCCGTACTTTCCACATCTACCACATTTTGTACTTTGCCTTTTTTTCTCCTTTTGATGGTATTCTTTTCTCTTTAGGTCGTCCAGATTTCTTTTTTGGATCAGGAGCCAAGACTATTCTTGCTTTTACATCATCTGGTATATTCCAATCATTGCGATCTCCAAGTGGGTAAACTATACCACTGTATGTTTGGACGTACATCTCTATTGTGTAATATTTTGAACAATACAAATATGAATCGTCATTTATCTTTGCAATAACTGCCAATGCATGTGCACATGGGATTTTGTCCACTTGGAATTGATTGCATGTACATGTCTTTTCTTCAATATTCACCAAATATGAGGCACAAACATCATTGACTTGGTATATTATTGAACTTGAAGCCTATGCCTGTGAAAATAATGCAAGAAAACAATGTATTAATAAACTACGACAATTAAATCATTATTTCATAATGTTTAACTCCAACTTACTGAAAAAGTGACACACTATGTCTTTTTACTTAGAAAGTGACAAACTATGTCACTTTTATAGATAATCATATTTTCATTACAATAACAATCAGATATAATTAGATTTCAAAATCATAAACCTTCTACTGATATGTAATTATAAATAGAGTCATAGACGATATGAAATTTAAGTCATGCCACTTTTTACTAAGAAAGTGACACACTACGTCACTTTTTACTCAGAAAGTGCACACTCTGTCACTTTTTATTCAAAAAGTGACATACTATGTCACTTTTTTAGATAATCATAATTTTATCACAATAACAATCAGATATAATAAGATTTCAAAATTATAAACATTCTACTGATATGTAATTATAAATAGAGCCATAGACTATATAAAATCCATGTCTTGCAACAAATATCTTAAGGATTCCAATAAAAGTTCTATAGGACAACCTTTTGTTGTTTTTGTTATCGAATTTACTGATTCAACTATATTTGAAGTCATTGTGGAAAACCTGTTATTTGTCATGTATGCCCTTGACCACTTGTGATAACCAATTTCTTCCTGCATAAAGAATAATCAAAATATTAATCATTTCTTGTATACAATGTTATTATGCATTCAAAATAAATATTTTTGAACATACCAGATGTGATCGAATCCCTTTGTGGATTTCATCGAGTTGTTTCATATGGAACTCAAAATCATTTTTCGTGTAGGCTCTAGCAGCTCTATTGAATGGTTGTGTAATGTTCTTTCCATTTCTTTTGCCAAATGTTGACTTTAAATTTTGTAGCAGGTGGTAGGAACATAGACCATGCATCGAATTCTTATACACCTTCTGGATTGCACTTTTTATGCTTTTATGACCATCTGAGATTATACACAATCCTTCTCGCTCACCATAAGCTTCTTTTAACATAAGTAAGAACCACTCTCATGAATCATTAGTTTCTAAGTCACCAACTCCAAATGCTAATATGAAAATGTTATTGTTTGCATCTTGTGTACATGCTGTAAATAATGTTCCACCATAATTTCCCTTTAAGAACGTACCATCAATCACTATTATAAGTCTGCAATACTCCCACCCCTGAATAGATGCTCCTAATGCCATGAAGAGGTATTTAAATTTGTTGTTGTCGTAAGTCTCAATTCTTGTAATTGATCCAAGATTTGTTTGTTCTATCATGTACAAGTACTTTGGAACATTTTCATAAGACTCTGTCGGATCTCCTCTCACTAATTCCAAAGCTTTCTCCTTAGATCTCCAAACTTTCTCGTAACTCATCGACACTCCGTATGTATTCATCATGTCACTTATTATGTCTGCGGGAGTGTATGTTGTTTTTGTTGAGACATACTTGTACTTGATGCATTCTCCTACTATTGAGCTTGTTGCTTGACGGTGATCTGCCAAGATGATGTTATTTGAGCATGTGTGATCGTTTCTCATATATCTTATTTTGAACATTTCTATTCCTCCAAGTCTTGAAGCTCTAAAACTCCATTTGCAATTATCATCTATGCATTTCAGCATATATTCTTTCTTGTCCAACTTACTTACCTTGAACTGAAAGTTTTTATGTATCACATACACCGAAATACTTTTCTTAACCAATGTCTTGTTCCTAAAAACATTTTTCTCTGCAATTTCATTCATACTAACAAATGAAATACTTTCACTACCTGTTTCATTACTCATTTCTTCAACCTCCGGTATGTATGAGGAAACATCAACAGCTAAGTCTTCAATACTTGGTAGACTTTGAACTGAGGTTGTTGCCGAACCATGAGTTTGAAAAACTTGTAATTGTATCATGTCATTTTCTTCACTAGTAGCAGCTTCTGAAAGTTGTATGTCTTCAAAACTTTCAATTCTTTGACATAATGAAACCGGTGTGACATCTATGCACAAAGGAAAGCTTGCAAGATGTTTTTCCCTTCTTTTGAGCTCCAAATAAAATGTGAGGGAATTATTGTCTGAAATCTTCATCAGAGGCAGGTTTTTCTTCACCTTATATTGTATTGTTATTGAGTGTGTTGCTGAACTTACGTTTGTAACTGAATATATCATGCCATTGAGTTCGCAGTATGTGCATTCTATTGGAACGACAATTCCAGCCATTTTAAAATTTATATATTGGTTACCTTGTTCCCATTTCCCTCCATAATGGATGAATACATTGATTTTATCCATATCTGCAAAAAAAAAAAAAAACACCGATATATGATACATTAATGTTTGATCATCCTCAATAGATGTATCATTAAGTAAAAAGTGACATAGCATGTCACTTTTCTATCTCCAAGCCTCAATTCATATTCAAGACAAAATAACGATACATTAATGTTTGGTTATGCTCAATAATTCATGTCACTTCATAATGCACAACAAATATCAAGTTAAATCATGCATTTAAATCAACCACATAGATGATTTTGATTCAAATTTGTTTCTCTATCTTGCAAACATTGTTTTGTCACTTTTTGAGCAAAAAGTGACAGAGCATATCACTTTTCTATCCCCCAAGCCTCAATTCATGTTCAAAGCAAAATAACGATACATTAATATTTGGCCATGCTCAATAATTGATGTCACTTCATAATGCACAACAAATATCAAGTTAAATCATGTATTTAAATCAACCACATATATTATTTTGATTCAAATTTATTTCTCTATCTTGCAAACATTGTTTTGTCACTTTTTGAGCAAAAAGTGACAATGCATGTCACTTTTCTATCCTCCAACCCTCAATTCATGTTCAAAGCAAAATAACGATACATTAATGTTTAGTCATGCTCAATAATTGATGTCACTTCATAATGCACAACAAAATCAAGTTAAATCTTGCATTTAAATAAACCACATAGATGATTTTTTATTCAAATTTGTTTCTCTAACTTGCATACATTGTTTTGTCACTTTTTGAGCAACAAGTGACAGACCATGTCACTTTTTAGGCAAAAAGTGACATAGCATGTCACTTTTCTATTTACAAGCCTCAATTCATATTCAAGACAAAATGACAATACATTAATGTTTGGTCAATTTCAATAATTCATGTCACTTCATAATACACAACAAAATCAAGTTAAATCTTGCATTTAAATCAACTATATAGATGATTTTTGATTCAAATTTATTTTTCTAACTTGCAAACATTGTTCTGTCACTTTTTAAACAAAAAATGACAGAGCATGTCACTTTTTAAGCAAAAAGTGACAGAGCATGTCAATTTTCTATCCCCCAAGCCTCAATTCATATTCAAGATAAAATAACGATACATTAATGTTTTGTCATGCTCAATAATTCATGTCACTTCATAATGCACAACAAATATCAAGTTAATTCCTGCATTTAAATCAACCACGGAGATGATTTTAATTCAAATTTGTTCGTATAACTACATATAATGTTCTGTCACTTTTTAGACAAAAAGTGACTTAGCATGTCACTTTTCTATCCCCCTAACCTCAATTCATATTCAAAGCAAAATAACAATACATTAATGTTTGTCTAAGTTACAAACAATGTTCTATCATTTTTTAAGCAAAAAGTGACATAGCATGTCACTTTTCTATCTCCCAAGCCTCAATTCATATTCAAGACAAAAAAACAATACATTAATGTTTGATCATGCTCAATAATTCATGTCACTTCATAATGTACAACAAAATCAAGTTAATTTGTTCGTGTCCTGCATTTAAATCAACCACGGAGATGATTTTGATTCAAATTTGTTCGTATAACTTGCATATAATGTTTTGTCACTTTTTAAGCAAAAAATGACAGAGCATGTCACTTTTTGAACAAAAAGCCATATTCTTATTGACATTTTTACAAACACATTGTATGCACCCCTGTATTCGCAAATATGTTTACAAACATATTGGTAACTGATATTCTTATTGACATTTTTACAAACACATTGGTAACTGATATTCACAAATATGTTTAGAAGACTTTACTCAATACTAATGATTTATAATGAAGTGGATAAAGAAGGATTTGTTTACATTGAAATCGGAATATGATATAATTTAAATCAAAATCATTTGTATGCATTTACTAAGCATGTTATTGAATATCTCCAATCAAAATTCAAAAAATTATCTAATTCAAATAGAAAGTATGAAGAAGAAATAAAATTTAGCATATTACCTGAGAATTTTGAATTTGAATTCTGATTTTGTGTTGAATTGGAGAAGAAACAACGAGAAATCCTCAATAATGAAATCAATTTTGAATTTGAATTCTGATAACGTGAAAGAGATCGGTTTTATTATGAATTTTGGTTTGTAGAGAATTTCGATATGTTTTCGGGTTGATTATGGAATGGAATTGGAATTGATTTACTATTTACCATATTACTTACTGTTGTAATTGTTTAGGATGATTTTTTAAAAAACTCTCAATTTTATGGGTATTTGTGTAATTTCCCATAATATAATACATTATTGGTGTGGCCCATGTGGTGTATTTTAATTCAATCTGACAGAAAAGTTCAGAAACAGAGAAAATTGAGCATCCAATAAATTTACGAATTTTCAGGAAACTAATAATCGTATCACAATTGAATTTGGAAAAATTCATGTCTCCACCATGCATATAAACATTAAAAAAAAAAGTACTTGCTTCTGAATAAATTTGACTCCGATTCTTAATTGTAACATGAAAGAGATCGTGCTGATAACGTATTATAAAACTAGAGAAAGAAGAGATGAAAAATATAAAAAATACAAAGTGAATTGTATATTTTATTATAACTATGGACTTATATTTATAAGATTCCAAATTAAATTACAAAATAATTTGAATACAATCAAACAAAATTTATCTAAATATACTGATAAAACTAAGTATCCAGATAAGTCTAAATAGTCATCAATAATTATCTCATAATTTTACGACAATTTTTAATCTCAAAATCCTCATGTTGTCTCATATACATACTTCTATCTAACTCAAATGCAAAAAAATTGTTACATCCAAGTCTTCTAAAGGGGTATGATCTAATGCTCCTAATGGACAATTCTTATTTGACCCACTAGACAAGTGTCCTGTGGGTATTGGAGAAGTGTTTGATTTATTTGTCAAACATTTTTTCATCCTCCAATATCCACTAGATAAATATCTAATAGACCAAATAAAAATGACCACTAAAAACATTAAATCATTCCTCGTCTTCTAAATCCCATTCAAAATGAGCACATAAAGAAGTAAATCACTGAGTGTATTTTACTGACGTTATCCTCCATTTCCAACGCACAGACATTGGTCCAATATATTATTTGCAATTATAATACTAGTAGTAAATCACAAACCGTTTACTATTCGAAAAATCTGTCAATTTTTTCAGTAATCAAGTAACCCATCCAGGTCATTACATAACTTCTCTACTCTATTAATATGTTAACTTCTCCACTCTATTAATGACATATTAATGTAATGAAATATAATAATTTATATTATTTTTAACAAGAATTAATTGATAATAGTAGTAGTCTTATATTTATTTTGTTAAATACATTTCCTATTGTAATAATTTAACAAAAATAGACTTATCGATTTAACATAAATTAACCTACCAAATCACCGATTGAACCAACAACCCGATGACCCACTTCCTTGTCCAGGTCAATATCTAGACATGGTCTAATAATTATTGTCACATGTATAGGACTAACTGAGAAATTGATGACCCAAAAGATATTTTAAAAGATCGTTACTGTCCATTTGCAGGCGGGAAGAGGGCATGCATTCTTTAATACTTGAAATTCTAGCGGCTTCTTTACCTTATTATAGGGGTTGCAAACATTCCGATCTCCCTTGTTCAGAAAGTTGTTCAATACTTCACCATTATCACCTGATTTGCTACTATCTTAAAACTAACGCGATATTTGTCCTAAATGGTTATTAGGAGACCATTAATCCCGTGAACACTTGATCAATTATCTAAAACGATTATCTCATAAAATATGGGAGCCTAAAAACTCCATGGACAATTCCAAACTTTAATCAAACACCAAAATCAAGACATTTAAGAGGCTTGCCATCTACTCAAAATCGTGTATGTTTATAGAAAGGCTAATTGTTGTCCCTGGAAAGCAAAACAATTCTCTACGATGTAGAAACTAATAATTGAAGACAAAAATCCAATTACAAACTCAAAGACCTACTCCTTGAATGTTAGGGGCACTTGATTCTATATAAAATTAAAAAGAAAAGAAAAGATAATAGTAAAAGATAAAACCTAAGGGATCAAGTGAATGACCTAACATAGGACGGACATGTAGGCCAAAAGGTCTCGAATAAAAAGAATTGGAGTACGAGTAGATACATGTGCACATCTTGCATATTGAAATTGATAATTGACTCAAGAACCCTGTTAGACATCAATGAAAACGACGTCATTGATGTGATTATCACCCATCGATAGGTTAAAATAGAAGTGGAAGGAAAAGGAAAGAAAAAATATATATAGAGAGAGAACTTACTTTTGGATCACCACAAAAATAAAAATAAAAATTCCTTCTTCGACTATTCTTGAGCACATGTCACGCAATATATCATGAATATTATAGGCTTTGACTCCACCATCATATCTTTGTTTGACAACTATAAACCATCAAATTGATCGAAGAATCAGCTATAAGGTCATGAATTTGAAGAATTTGAGTAAGAGTGGATATGCATATTGATATTGATAATTGATTGAAGACCCCTGTAGACATCAATGATATCAGCAACATCATTGACAGAGTTAACACTAATTAGTAGGTTAAATAGAACTAGAAGAAAAAAGAAAGCAAAGAGTTTAGAGAGATAGAGAACTTACTATTGGATAACCATGGAAATATTTCATTCTTGAGCTATTCTCAAGCACATGTCACGCAATATATCATGAATATTACAAGCTTTGACTCCATGCAACAGGATTATCACCCAAGCTTTGACTCCACCATCATATCTTCATTTGGCAACAGGTAGAAGCGATAATCTACTGCCACTGCCACATCCTCTAGGCTCTTCTGCTCTATAAATCCTTCAGCAATCCACAACAAGGCAGGACTTGTTCTCAATAAAATCTCCAAGTCCTTTATTCACCATGTGCGTACAGCTGAACATTTCTAAAAATGTTGGATCCCGCTTTGACTCGTGCACCTGTGAACCACAAAATAACCACATTAACAAACCAACAACTTCAGTAAAGGAAATCCTTCCCATTCACGAGATCATCATGGTGTGCGTGTCTACCATAAAAGTAACTATAGGTTATGAATTCTAAATAAAGAAACTTTAGGTTCAATATATACAGATAATAGATAACTAAAACTCGTTTGATTTTAGCAACAAGTAAATAGTCTTTACCAATAGTGTAAACTTCCAAATTAAAGCGATGATTTTACAAAATCAATAAACATCATAATCAAAAATCTTCAATAATTACTCGTGCCTAGCCCAATTTCCGAATGAAAGGAAAATGTTTAGTTCAAATATTTCACTTACAGAATTTTCTAAGTTTGCATCTTGAAAACTATGTTAATATATAGGAGGAGGCATACCTTTGAAATAGAGCAAGAAGAAGGTAATATTTCCTATACCGCTCATACCAACATCACGGATACTTCCACTTATCGTGTTTTGTGCAGCTTCATTTTTCATAACAGTTTCCGATTGGAGCACCAGGTCATTCGTATCGAAACAAAATTTCCCCTCCACAATTAGTAAATTTCCAAGCCTCTTGAAACTGAAGAATTCTTGGGCCATTTTCTTCTCCCAAAGGTAGAAATGGAATAAAACTAGATATGAATCTGATTTCTCTTTCTATGGTACCAAAACTATGTTTGTTGTTTGAGTTGTAGCCTTTCGAGGGCAGTGAAGTCAATGGTTTACACCGTGATCCACTGCGTCCTGTACAACTAACCAATTGGGTTGTTAAAATATACTTGGTTAGTTAAGATTAAAACCAACTTGTATATAAACTACTTGCAAGTAAAACTAGTATACCGTTTCAACACGGTGGGATCCGACCGTAGGATGTATTATGAAATACAAAATTCGACAACTTTGCTCTATCTTTATTAATTTTTGGATCCAAATCAATCACCATTGGATGAAGCAAGTGTATGGAAGGCAAATCAAAATCAAAATCAATTTTTGGATCCAAATCAAAATATGACAAATAAACAGGATATACATATGGTGCAAGGCATTCGGGTTCAATGAAAGGCCAGTAAATGAAGCAAGTGTATGGATTTCATGCAACATCCTCACCTAGACAGTCTAGCATTAGCATGTCAAAGAACATCAATCTCTTATTATCCCGCTAGACAACCAAGTTGCATCCCTGTCAAATCAACAACTCCATGGGCTTTACAACTCAGTAATGAATTAGTATTTTTTATAATAAAGGTCAACTATATACATGAAGATAAAGAATACAAAGAAAAAACCTGGTTAACATATAACCTCAGCATATGCAAGCTTAATGAAGAAGTAAACTTGTTGTAAACTTTCAAAATCCTCTATGCAGTACAAAAGGAAGCAATCGGTTTTTGATAATGAAAACCACTGGAAGTAAATTTGCCGAATAAAATTTTCTTTAATTAGATGAATTCTTACATTATCAGCTTAAGTTTTACAAATTCCTCCAACAATTCAACAAAGGACTCGGAGTACATTGTACATAGAGTGAGTGCCAAATATAAGAATCGGAATCAGGTTTGAAATTGTAAATTTTCCACCTTCAAGCTGATATTGGATTCTTTTTGACATTCAAATAACAAAATAAAAATTCATAGTCCCACCCCACCATGTACAAACCGTCTCCCTCCCCCATTTCTCATTTTCCTTCACTCGGATAGCTGCCAAGTAAAGGGTAAATAGAGCAGCTGGGGTGGGACCATGAACAGCACATGAAGGTAACATGGTGTTAGATCTGTGCATGTTCACATCAGTGCCATTGGAAGATCAACTTTAATGCTTGATTGCAAAAAGAAAGTACAAGTATCTGTTAATCTTATTTCCATCATAATTTAACGAACAAAACTATGCCATTCAGCAAAGAAAGTAAAAGCCATTAACAAAAGAAGGCCATGAACAGATGTATCTCACCGGGTCGAATTACAGAAAATCCTTGCCAATTGATTTGAAATCTTCAGGAGGCCATAACTACGGACAAAAGTAACCAAGAATAAAGCTTCACAAAATGAAATTTCAATCAAAATAACTCTAGTAGAATTGAACTTGAGTAATTTAATCAGTTTAATTCGAACAAATCAGTTTACAATCTTTTTAAGTTGAAGTTCAAAGGTAGCCCCTATATTCTTTTCAAAATGTATAAACAAATCCAGAAAACACAAATAATGCCTCTACATCAATTTGCAGTCTGAAATCCTACAGTAAAATGATATATTTGATTACCACGCAGAAAACTCTGCCTTGTAGAAGTGCATAAGGAACTGGCCCAAATTTCGTTGAATCTCTAGTATTGTATTTATTATCACCCTCTATCCAAACATGCCCCTTTGGTACCTAATAAAATTGAAAACGTAATTCCCAAAATTTGGTTAAAAAAAACCAAAAAGCAAAACTTCTACATCGCATACATAAGAAAATTGATAACAACATATTAATGCACAACCTTTAAAGCACAGTGCACTACGCATCAATGGCCTAATACGTGTTCCAGTACTTGACCTTGCTCTAGTAATATAATTATATATGCACTTGGAAGAGACAAAGAACTATACAGATGACTGTAAAAATTAATAACAGATTGATTGTACAAAAGCAATATCTCTAAAACCCTATTAACCCAATTTTATCTGAAAAAAGCAAAACTAAGCATTTGGATTGATCATATACAAAATCAACACAATTCACTACACTAAACCAACTTAAGTAGTATCCCAAATAAGCAAACTTTCAGATTCATCATACAACAAACAAGAACATTTCTAAAAGCAACAGAAAAAAGATAAGAAAAGAAAGCTAAGAGTTGGGGTTAATTACAATAACAGTCTTTTCTTCATCACTGTTCTTGGGGTTCACCAAGTAAGCAACACTGTCACCTTCCACGCCCTTCACTCTTTTGGTCACAATCCGTCTCGGGTTTTCGGGGCTCCGTACCAGTACCACGTCACCTGGGCCGACTTTCCCCAAACGGGTTGAGATTCTTTCAGCCAAAAGCAAGTTTCCGTAGAGATTGATCGTTGGCAGCATGCTGGGACCTACACCCTGCAATCACAGAATCAATACTTCAATAATTTGTCTCCGACGAGGGAGTACGTTGGGGCACAAGATATGGATTCGTACCCAAGCGACTGTGCAAATGTAAGTGTTTGTAACATGAAGAAAGCAGAAGAATTTGGTCACTCGTAGGGTTTGTTGCAGGGCTTCCTTTGCAAATGGTGTAATCTGCCTCAGAGTTTGCATCTCTTCTCCCTCTCTTTATAGTTTATATAAAATATACTAGTATATACCGCTTATCTGCGGTGGAATCCGACTATAGGGTTAAGATTCAAATTGAATGACAAGTCAATATCACGAAGCAGGGCTACAAAAGAATAACAAAATAGTGATTAGTAATTGTATATTTATATTAACAAATAAAATTATACGAAGATTACCATTTAACATGAATCCAAAAGTAAAATATTAAAAGAGTTAATAGATCAACAATAATCAACTTGTCATCATCCAATCTATTGAAAACAAATATTAAACAACAATATTGAGTTTTAAACAACAATATTATTTACTGACAATATAACATATTAGACTATAATGATTTTGCAAGCTATGATTGGAACTTCTTTTGATTACTATGGACTCTCTTATGAAGGCTTCCAGCCTAAACACAGCTATTTCTGGAGGAAGGAAAAAAGGTCTTGCTTAGTAAGAAGAATTGAACATGGTCTTGCTTAGGGAAAGGGTCCAGCTATTTCTTCTTGCTTAGACTTTCTCACCCTTACAAAAATATTCCCATTATTACTCCTTTCAAATCCCTAAAACTTGATTTAAAAAAAAGAAGAAGAAAGAATCCCTAAAATTTAATTGTAAGCATTTGTTCCAAGGAATGAAGAGCCACAAATTTCTCCTCTAAAGTATGAAACAATTTCCTCCACAAACAAATCGATTTTCTATATCTTCCCAATGATTCACCCTCCCCTCCTATCCTTTCGCCCCCCGAGGATAGTTTACTTTCCCACTTTCCCCCATCCCCATCCCTCCACGAACGAAAAATGAACTAAAGCTTTCAACAAAAGAAAACAATGCTAAGCATTACAAAAGTCAATCAAAGTTAGCATTAACATTTGGTTTAGGGTGTTTGCTAATAATGTGAAAAGATTACTTTCAAACTTGCACCTCACTAGTAAACTATAGTTGTTTTGAATACTGACAATCAAGGTAGTCCCTCGTTTTTAGCAGCATGAATGAACTCCATTACTCCATATGATGTTTCATTGGAAACACCAATGTAGCGTACCTGAAAAAGTTGAGAACTTTACTGTCAAAACTGTAAACACAGGAATCATAGAGTGACAATAAGTTAGGTACGCTTGATGGAAATCGTTTCTCTGAATGCGATTTGTTCCATTTTTGGGTATTGCACAGAACTAGTTAAGTCCAACTATAATCTGTGACCTCAGCTTCATTATATGTTTCTCTGTTTGAGAATTTTTTTAGATGATTCTAGCATTTATAGACGTGTTCAGTGTATCTTTAAACATCTTGTCCAATAGTTCAGGTTGTCACTACACCCACTCTGCCCATGGTTATCATGTTAAGCCTCAAAATGTAAAAATATTTTCTGAGTTCCATACTTTATATGAAACTAAGGCTGGTCACACACATGGTTTTGCATGAAAATGCAATGCAAATACAAAGACAATTAGGCTTTCCTGGCACTTTATTCATGGATAAAGTGCTAAAAAGATCAGTTGTTCTTGAACTTAGTGGATAGTGATTTGTTGTATTAACCAAACAGCTCAATATATGTTAAAAATGATTTTGATTCAGCGAATATAATCCTAACCAAACAGGACCCTAATTATTAAGAAGGCCCGCTCTGATATATTCAATTAATTACTCCAAAAATGCTGAAGAACACATAAGATCTCCACAAATGCTCAAATTCACTGAAACAAGCAACAGAACACAAATCCTAGAAATTCAACACATAAACAAGCAAAATCCAGTAACTATTTTAACATATTGTAATTTGTAAATACTTACTGAAATTGCGGAAAACAACAAAAAACAAAATAAGAAAACGAATTACCTGTCCTCTAATGCTGCGCGGGAGGCAGTGCGACTGGAGAGTCGAAGTCAGAATAGGTCTGCAAATTAGGGAAAGAGCCGAAGAGGGCGAGAAATTGGAGAATGAGGTTTGGGCACATTGGCACAAACGAGCTGAGTGTGTCTCCAGATTAGAACTTTAGAAGATGGGCTAGATTTGGGTTTAATTTGGGAATTTGGATTTTTCACAAATCAAACTGAGGGATGATGATTTACACAATCTGGATTTTTTATTTTCTAACATAGATTTTGCAAAAGAAAAAAGGTTTTAGGCGAAAGACAAAGTGGAGGAGATGAGATTTGAGGTTGGGGAACGAGTTCACACGGTGATTGATCTAACGTTCACTAGATAGAGCATTAGCATTAGATCATTTTCCTGAGTTCACATTGGCCCTTTTTTTGTTCAAGAGCCTTTTACCAAAGTAAAAAAAACAAGAATAAATAAACTAGTATACCGTTTCAACACGGTGGGATCCGACCGTAGGATGTATTATGAAATACAAAATTCGACAACTTTGCTCTATCTTTATTAATTTTTGGATCCAAATCAATCACCATTGGATGAAGCAAGTGTATGGAAGGCAAATCAAAATCAAAATCAATTTTTGGATCCAAATCAAAATATGACAAATAAACAGGATATACATATGGTGCAAGGCATTCGGGTTCAATGAAAGGCCAGTAAATGAAGCAAGTGTATGGATTTCATGCAACATCCTCACCTAGACAGTCTAGCATTAGCATGTCAAAGAACATCAATCTCTTATTATCCCGCTGGACAACCAAGTTGCATCTCTGTCAAATCAACAACTCCATGGGCTTTACAACTCAGTAATGAATTAGTATTTTTTATAATAAAAGTCAACTATATACATGAAGATAAAGAATACAAAGAAAAAACCTGGTTAACATATAATCTCAGCATATGCAAGCTTAATGAAGAAGTAAACTTGTTGTAAACTTTCAAAATCCTCTATGCAGTACAAAAGGAAGCAATCGGTTTTTGATAATGAAAACCACCGGAAGTAAATTTGCTAAATAAAATTTTCTTTAATTAGATGAATTCTTACATCATCAACTTAAGTTTTACAAATTCCTCCAACAATTCAACAAAGGACTCGGAGTACATTGTACATAGAGTGAGTGCCAAATATAAGAATCAGAATCAGGTTTGAAATTGTAAATTTTCCACCTTCAAGCTGATATTGGATTCTTTTTGACATTCAAATAACAAAATAAAAATTCATAGTCCCACCCCAGCTGCTCTATATACCCTTTACTTGGCAGCTATCCGAGTGAAGGAAAATGAGAAATGGGGGAGGGAGACGGTTTGTACATGGTAGATGGTGGGAAAAGCAATTGGGAGGTAAAAAGAAAAATGCTTAAACAATTGTCTCTTCCACTGGTTTAAACAATGCTTAAACAATTACTATTATCATTAGCAAATAATTCAATCAGACAAACCAAACCAAGCAATTCATATTATCATGAGCAGATAGAAATGACGGGAGTAGCCCTAGGGAGGTAACCTGGGAGTTAAAGAATATAATGCAATTAAGAGACATGAATTGCGCTTAATTAAACAGCAAAGGCGTGCAAATCATTGACCTGACCAACGTTATCTCCGGCAGATAGTAGATTCCTAATACGACAGAGTTGCCGATCGTAGAAGCATAGCCGCCTCTTCACTATTAATTTTTGGGAAAACACAGCAAGAATAATAAAAATACGGCAACGGTGATTGATTCAGGGGTTGAGAAGGATGATGATTGATGAAGAGAGGGTTGGATTGGGGAGGTTGAGAAAACTCTGGAGACCAAAGAGGGAGAGCGAACGCGATTTTGAGAGAGAGAGAGAGAGCTCTTTGATTGAGCGAGAGGGATAAAGATTGAGGGGATTATTTGAGCAGATTTTGCAGATGGACGGAGGTGGAGCACTTTTTTTGTGCAGACGTAGTGACGGACAGCAGGTAATTTTTTTGTGCTTTTTGTTGCCACTGTAGCGGAGTAATAAAAAAAAAAAAAAAATACTTTATTAAGTGGGGCTGGGCAAAATACAGAGTCCGATTTTCTTTATCACCGGATCAAACAGGTTTAATTGGTAATTTTACACAGAACCTTTTCCCAGTGCAAGGCTGGCTGGATCAAAACCGACCATTTTGTTCCGGATTTGTTGTCCCCACAAGTAAGTGGCTCACTTTAAAAGAAAAAAATAAAAATAAAAATCGTGCAAAAAAATTGCAGTTTCTTCAAATTAAGAACAATTCAATCATTGCTGTATCATAAGGTGAGGAACAGAGTACAAGGCAATATGGGGAGTGAACAAAATTATTGTACGAAATTTGAGCTTGTGTGTATAAATATCAAGAATTTACACCTTTATCATACTCGACCAGAAAATGAGAAGAAATTTTCAATTCATCTCCCAAAATCTACGGATATACTTCTCCAATAGATGCATAATGGTAATTTTTACCTGATTAACTGGATTTGAAGAGAAATAAATGCGATGCCGTGGCGTTGGGCCGGTAGCTGCGTTGAAGATTGCTTAGGGTTTCAGGAGTGAGGCGTGAGCTCATAATCTTCTTTTAGACATTAAGTTAGGTTTCCATCCCTTTAACTATTTTATATTGGGAAAATTGCAGCTGGGGACGCAAATTTTTTAAAAGAGTGCCTTCAAGACCCAACCTTCTAATTTTAGCACTGTCATTCCAAACTTTTTAATAAACTAGTTGTAGGACGTGCGATGCACGTAAGTTAGTTCGTAAGATACTTACGTTATTATATTTTAATTTGTAATCTATACAAATATAAAATAGTCCGATTATAATTTGCAGTAAATGGTTTAAAAAAATTAGCACTCAACAAATATAAGATAGATAATCAAAAGACACACTTCATAAATATAAATATAACAAGCAAACAGTTATTTGAACGAATCACAATTTATAACCTAAAAGAATTTGTTGTTGATTGCATAAATATTTTCAAATTGTTTACTAAGCAAAATAGTAGAAGTTGAGAAATACTAAGCATATGTTTGGTAGTGTTGAATTTACTTTTTAAGTGCTTATATTATAAGTTGTGAGTGAATGTGTAGATAAAAAGTGAGTTATAAATTATGGGTCTTAATTTTTTGAACAGAAATCATCATCAAAGACAAAGATAAGATGTACCAATTAATAGGTTAATGATAAAAAAATGTGATAAAAATAGTTAAGGACATAAATGTAAAAATTAGATATTGTTGAGGACTTTAATGTGCATTAAAATGAAAGACAAATATTTTGTCAATCTTTTATATTTTATATTTATTTTATTTATTTAAAAATATGAGAGATATTAATTAATTTTTTGAACAGAAATTATCATCAAAGACAAAGATAAAATGTATTAATTAATAGGTTGATGATAAAAAATATGATAACAAATAGTTAGGGACATAAATGTGAAAATTAGATATTGTTGAAGATTTTTATTACAATTATAAAATGTGGTATGGTTAAAAAAAATATTTTTATGCCCTCTTAATTAATTTTTTGAACAAAAATCATCATCAAAGACAAAGATAAGATGTACTAATTAATAGGTTGATGATAAAAAATGTGATAACAAATAGTTAGGGACATAAATTTGAAAATTAGATATTGTTGCGGACTTTTATTACAATTATAAAATGTGGTGTGGTTAAAAAAGTGTGGTTTAAATATAATTATCCAAACAAAAAAGGGAAAAAAAGGAACAAAAAAGGGGGAAAAAGAAAAGAAAGACAACCACATGTGAAATCGACACGTGGCATTATGAATAGTAAAAAGTTAGCATCTTTTATTATAGGTAGTTAAAAAAGTGTGGTTTAAATATAATTATCCAAACAAAAAAAAAATTGGTAAAAAAATAGAAGATAGCTACTTCTCAAGTTGACATGTAGTAAAATGAATAGTATAAATTTTAAAAAATATGAGAGAAAAAAATATTTTTATACCCCTTTAATTAATTTTTTGAACAGAAATTATAATAAAAAACAAAGATAAGATGTTCTAATTAATATGTTGATGATAACAAATGTGATAACAAATAGTTATGGACATAAATGTGAAAATTAGATATTGTTGAGGACTTTTATTACAATTATAAAATGCGGTGTGGTTAAAAAAATATTTTTATGCCCTCTTAATTAATTTTTTAAACAAAAATCATCCTCAAAGACAAAGATAAGATGTACTAATTAATAGGTTGATGATAAAAAATGTGATAACAAATAGTTAGGGACATAAATATGAAAATTAGATATTGTTGAGGACTTTTATTACAATTATAAAATGTGTGTGGTTAAAAAAAAGTGTGGTTTAGATATTGTTCGGTAAAATCCCGCAAGCGTACGGGTTCGTTGACAAGTAATAGTAGAAACGAGTAAAAGAATATCGTTCCCACGAGGACTATGATTTGTATTAGCCGAAACTAAATTAATTCTAACTTAAATTGAATAAACACAATAAAATTTGGTTGTTGTGATTTTAATGTTGAACAAGACTAACTTAGCTTAATAGATGAAAGTTGCCTACTGATTTCGAAAAAAACACAGATAAATAAATTATGCTAGGAATCCGACTCCACCCTTTATATTTACTTTAATCCATGAATCCATACTTCCTAATCCAATTAATTCTTAATTTGACAATCGACAATCCTTAATTTTCTAATAATCTCTGTCGAGTAGAATTAGACCTATTTTCATATAAGTTCCAAGATATTCCTATTTTGAATACGAATACATAAAAACGCATTTAACGGCAAGATTGTCTAAATTGATTGCACCAAGCATAGGAAATTATTCCTAATTTCTATTGACTTGGTGTTTAAAACCAAAATGAGCTAATTTATTTTGAACTTTTCAGAAACGAAAATAAATCACAAACGCGTTCAAATGGTGATTAATCATTTAAACGGACATCCAATCCATGGCATAAATCAATAAATCATAAATTAGGATTAAGAAAAGGAATTCATGAATAAAAAGAACATAATAAGGTTTACATCATCATCCATAGCATAAAAAGTTTAGCCTACCATAATTCGATTACAAAAATAATAAATAAATGGAGAATTCATCACCCGGATAATTTGGTTACAAGAAGAGAAGAAAAAGTTTGGATTTAACCCGGTTGAAAGTCTTCAAACGAGTTGTCACATAAATTCGGTGCTTCCTTGCTTTCGTTCTTGCTTCCCAATTGCCGGAAGAGAGATTCGTCCTCCAAAAACTGGTGTTTTCGTTCTCTTTTTCTCTTGGAATTTTCGGCCCCTTGTCCTCTTGCCTCTCCCTTCCTTTTATCTCCTTCCTTTAGGGTTCCAAAACCATCCCAAAGATCCCAGATCGTCTTACCAAAATTAGCCTACGGGCAGACGGAATGTCTGCCCGCAGGCCGTCCGCTCGAGCGAGGCTACAGTGCCCGCTCGAACGGGCAGAGAGGGGACTTCCCTGCTGTTGCTCATCCGTTTGCCTTCGTTTTGGTTCCGGTTGACTTCGGTTGGTTTTGATCTTCAATTGGTAATAAATAAAGTGCGCGGATGAATTTCATCAGTCTTTCCCATGCCTCAATTCGTGATTCTTGATTCATTCCATCTCTTTGTTTCCAATGATATGTGTCATCCCTAAATACACGAACATTGACTGAATTAGCGCAATAAATGTTTTATTTCATTCGAGATATATAGCTAAAGGTTAATTCAAAAGAGGTAAAATGCGTGTATGAAATACTCTTATCAAACCCCCAAACTTAAACTTTTGCTAGTCCCGAGCAAAACAAAAATTGATACTAAGGTTTGAAAGCACAGGATTATAGCTTGAGCACGCCGAAGATAATTTCGCCGTTCACTTCAGGATAATATCTCCGGATTAAATTTACGAAATGTGTCTCGACATTGCTGTTTAAAAAGATTTTAAAAAATTTTCCAATGTGTGACTCGTGTGTGTGTGGATAGCTATTTCCAATCATTACTCTAACTTAAACAAAGTTGTGTGAACAAATGAGTGTTTAAGTCTCTTCCACCTCCACCCGCGAAGGTCAGTTATCCTTTCTCCTCTCGTGAATTTTACACCACAGTCAAGAATATATTCTTTCTGCCCGAGGATTTTTCCACTAAGGTCAAACTCACCTCACTGATTGAAAAAAATTGGAGCTTAGATAGGCGATAAACTTCTGCTATGCCCAGAGTTCTGGTCCTCAAGAATTCATTAGGCAAATCAAACTAACTATGCATCTAAATCCCCTAATCTATGTCCAAGACAAAGCCAGGCAATCAGTAAATTCTTTTTTTTTTTTTTAGTAGGTAGTTTTCGCTCTAATACTGTGGTAGCCATCTCCCTTGGTAGATCGTCTTCTACATATTGTTTGTACATAGGGCCGGATTACTCAAAGTTAGCTTTCACACACAGTACAGGCAACTTTTTCCTACCAGATAAGCCATGACTTAGTGCAGTGTCTTTAATTTATGACCGATAGAGGGGATTAGAATTCTAGCAAACAGTCAATGCCTAACTTCAACTTGCTAACCAGAACCACCTACAACGCCTTTCATTAAGGATTGAATTATTTCATCTTTAAACGATCATCATTCTCAGCTCAATTACCCCCAAACTTGATCTCAGAAGTGGGTTAAGTGACATTGTTAACGAGTATTTGGGATCAAAATTTCCTAAGGTCTTAACTTAGACCCTCATTTAGTAACACACAACCCTAGTCCGAGTATAAGTAACAACAAGAATAGCTATGTGCTCTAGGTTGAGAGTCTCGCAAGGGTAAAAATTTAAAATCCTTAAAGAGCAGCAATGAGCAGACACATTTCACAAATTGGATTCGGATCAATCATGGATCATCATAAGTTGGCAAAACGCTCATGTTGTTACACAAGGGATGGTTTAAAGCAAAATTATTATTATTTTTTTTCCAGGCATTTGATGATGAGATAATGAGTATCATTGGCACCACCCCCAACAACAAAATCACACATTGTCCGCAATGCAAAGAAGGAAAGAAAGAGGTAAAACGAAGAAGAGAAAAGAAAAAAAAAAGAAAAATAAAAAAAAGATGAGGGATAGAGTGTACTGAACGTCCCAATCACTGGGGGTAGCGGTGGGTAGAGACTGAAATAGCTGAGGAGCTGCGTCATTTGGGCGGAGAGCGCCTCATTCTCCCGTCTGCTGGCCTCGGCCTCGTGAACTTGGGCTTCCCGAATTTTCCAAACATGCGAGGCGTGCCACTCATGGAGCTCATGAGAAATAGAAGCCAATGTCGGTTCAGTGGCTGGCTGAGGGATGTCCTCGGGCATAGGATCGTCAAGAGCAGGTCCGGCATTGCCCTCTAAGATGCCCTGACCGCCAAGGGGGCCCTGTGGGCCTTGGTTCACCTTGCTGGCTAGGTGTAGCTCAGAACTACGTATCCCAATCCGGTCTATTTGCATTGTACGCTTCACCGTGGTGATCTCATGAAAGAGGTCAATGCCATGCATTTCACAAAGTCCTGTAATCAGCGACGGGAATGCCAAACATCTCCGGTTGTTCCGAATATGCCAGATATTGCAAAAGATATAGTTCCCAATGTTGAGTGTCTTAGTCTGGAGCCAGTAAAGTAGGCGGGCCCGCTCCATGGTGACAGTAGATGTATGCGTCGTAGGGAGAAGGTTGGCGCTCACCATTTTGTCCAACGTTCGTACTTGAGGCAGAAGACGTTTATAGTCCAGGGTGCTGCTCCCATCAGGCCAATGATCAATGTCCTGACAGAGGGATGTGACCATGTCGTGGGAATTGGAGTGGGCTGCGTGAAAAAGGTCGGCCTCCACATCGTCAAGTCCATAGTAGCGGAGAATTTCCAGGGGGGAGAATGGAATATATTGCCCTCTCATGTAGACTTGCTGGTACTTAGGATGCTTGGGTGTGTCGAGGTTGTCATGGATATTAGCGTAGAATTCCTTGACAACTTCGACATAGGCAACACGCGGAGTGGCTACAAGGGAGTCCCACTGATTTCTGGCAATAACGTGGCCAAGTAATTCATCTGCAAAATCTGACGTCAAAACTCTTCGCTCCGGGATAATAGATCGTCTGCTGGTGTCGTGCTTGTATCTTAACCAAGCGTCCTCCGTCTCAAATTTGGTACCGTCATACGTGGCCGGTTGTTTGGTCTGCTTGGATGGAGCCTTTCTTTTACCCGAGCTCGGCCCTGTGGCTTGTGTTGGTTTTTTCGCTTTCGGCATCACACCTACCAATCAAGAAGAGGGAGACGTAACAAACAAGAATAATGCAACAGGTGAAAGAGGCAAGACATGACACGCCACAAACCGTGTTCCACGCGTGAGAAGTGGTGTGAGCAAGGTGATGGAGATGGATGCATTGTGAGTGTAGAGTGCGGTGCTGTGTAGAGACCGGCATTGATGTGAGAATGCAAGGGAATGAATAAAGGAGAAAAGCAAATGCACTAAGGAAACAAGCAAAAAGGGAAAAATTGTGGGAGAGACATTTCTACAAACACATGGTGGGTGTGAGCTAAGATAAGTGTAAGAACATAACAAGGAGATGACCCCAAACCCAAATTTTTTTCTCTTCAATCAAACATGCCCGACCACGCCACAAATCTCCAAACCAAAATTCAAAACCCCAACCTCCTCAAACAAGCAAAGAAAGAAAGAAAAGAAAAAAAAAAAGAAAGGGAGAAAAATTGAAACTACACAAATGGAAGAAATCATGAAAGAGAGCAAATAAATTACCTTGAATGCTAGGTAGTGTTGGAGGGGAAGTGGAATGGAAGAGATGAGATGATAATAATGTGTGTTGCTTAATGTGTAATTGAGAGAGGGAAATGGTGGAGAAGGGAAGGAGAAAAGAAAAGAAGAAAAGACAATAGGGGGGGTGGGAGATTTTGGAAGACCCGGGGGATTTAATCCTCCGGGTCATCTGTCCGCTCGCTCGAGCGGACAGAGAACCCCTTTGTGGGGTTCAATCTGTCCGCTTGAGCAGACAGAGAGCCCCAATGGGGTTTTATCTGTCCGCTCGAGCGGACAGAACCCCAAATTTTTTTTTTTAAAATCAATAAAATGCAAGAAGCTAATGGCATGCAATGGATGATGAGTAACCAAAAGTAAAGGTCCACACAAATAAAAAAAAAATTCAAATAACCTAATGATAAAATGGAATTGAAAACGATGTGGCAAGAAAATAAGAAATGAAATAGAAAGGAGTAGAAGTTGGGTTGCCTCCCAAGTAGCGCTTGTTTAGAGTCAGTAGCTTGAATTTGTTGAGTTGGTTACTCCGAGTGTGTAAGGTGGACAGTTGATTTATCTTTAGAGAGATCACCACCTCGATAAGCCTTTAACCTTTGCCCGTTTACTTTAAACATTTTAGTGCCATCCACGGTCAATTCCACAGCACCATAAGGGAACACTTTGTTCACTGTGAATGGTCCCGACCACCTTGAACGCAACTTCCCTGGAAAGAGTTTGAGACGGGAATTATATAACAGCACTTGTTCTCCCACTTCAAATGTCCGCTTCTGAATGTGTTGATCATGCCACTTCTTAGTTTTCTCTTTATAAATCTTAGCGCTTTCATAGGCCTCTAGACGGAATTCTTCCATTTCATTGAGTTGTAAAAGTCGTTTTTCACCGGCCGCCTTCGTGTCAAAGTTTAAATTACGGACAGCCCAATATGCTCTATGTTCCAATTCAACTGGCAGATGGCATGCTTTTTCGAAGACCAATCGATAAGGGGACATGCCAATAGGGGTCTTGAATGCCGTACAGTATGCCCACAATGCATCATCCAGTTTATTAGACCAATCCTTGCGGGAAGCATTGACTGTAAGTTCAAGAATTCGTTTCAACTCCCGATTTGAAATCTCTACCTGTCCACTAGTCTGAGGATGATAAGGGGTTGAGATACGATGACGGACACCATACTTGGTCAACAAGGATTCAAACTGGCGGTTGCAGAAATGCTTTCCACCATCACTAATAATGGCCCAGGGGGTTCCGAAACGCGTGAGAATATTCTTTTTCAGGAATTTTACCACGACCCGAGCATCGTTTGTTGGTAAGGCCACTGCTTCCACCTATTTAGAAACATAGTCAACTGCCACCAAAATGTACTGATTTTCAAATGACGGGGGAAATGGTCCCATGAAGTCAATGCCCCATACATCAAATAATTCAACTTCCAATATGCTATTGAGGGGCATTTCGTTTCGTCGTGAGATGTTTCCTGTCCGTTGGCACCGGTCACACTTTTTAACAAAGTCATAAGCGTCCCGAAATAAGGTTGGCCAATAGAAACCAGATTGCAATATTTTGGCAGCAGTTTTGGATGCTCCGAAGTGCCCAGCATAGTCAGATGAGTGACAATGCTCCAGGATCTGATCCACCTCCTCTTCTGGTATACAGCGTCAAATGATTTGATCCGGTCCTCGTCTATATAGAATAGGGTCCTCCCAGAAGTAATATTTGATGTCACTAAAGAATTTTTTCTTCTGATGACTTGAGTATTCCGGAGGGATAATAGAACTGGCTAGAAAGTTTACAAAATCCGCATACCATGGGGCTGATGCAATGTAAAATAGTTGCTTATCTGGAAATATCTCGTTGATTACATCAGTTTGATCGTGTGCTAAAGGTTCGATCCGAGAAAGATGGTCAGTAACAAGATTTTCACAACCTTTCTTGTCCCTAATCTCGAGATCAAACTCTTGCAGTAAAAGCACCCACCGAATAAGTCGAGGTTTTGCATCCTTCTTGGTTAGCAGATATTTCAGTGCGGCATGATCTGTATAGACAACTACCTTTGATCCAATAAGATAGGATCAAAATTTATCAAAGGCAAACACCACAACGAGAAGTTCTTTTTCTGTGGTAGCGTAATTCATCTGTGCATCAATGAGAGTCCGACTTGCATAGTGAATCACATGTGAAACTTTATCTTTTCTTTGGCACAACACTGCCCCAACTGCATAGTCACTTGCATCACACATCAACTCAAATGGCAAGTTCCAATCAGGTGCTACCAAAATTGGTGCTGAGATAAGTTTTTCCTTCAAAGTGTTGAAAGCCTTCAAACAATCGTCAGTGAAGATGAATGGAATGTCCTTCTCAAGCAGACTACATAGTGGTTTTGTAATTTTTGAGAAGTCCTTAATGAAGCGTCAGTAGAAACCTGCATGCCCTAGGAAACTTCGGATTCCTTTAACTGAAGTCGGAGGAGGGAGTTTTTCAATCACCTGAATTTTAGCCCTGTCCACTTCAATGCTTCGGTCTGAGATCTGATGTCCTAAGACTATTCCTTCTTGCACCATGAAGTGACATTTCTCCCAGTTGAGAACTAAATTGGTTTCCTCACATCGCTGAAGAACCATGGATAGGTGATTTAAGCATTCATCGAAAGAATCCCCGAAAACTGAGAAATCATCCATGAAGACTTCGATGTAGTTCTCCACCATATCTGAAAAGATTGACATCATGCAACGCTGAAATGTAGCGGGTGCGTTGCATAACCCGAATGGCATCCTCCTGTATGCGAATGTGCCATATGGGCAAGTGAAAGTTGTCTTTTCTTGATCTTCTGGAGCTATGGAGATTTGATTATACCCTGAATAACCATCAAGAAAACAGTAGTGAGAATGACCGGCAAATCTCTCTAACATTTG
Source organism: Forsythia viridissima (assembly GCA_030279155.1). Taxonomy (NCBI): domain Eukaryota; kingdom Viridiplantae; phylum Streptophyta; class Magnoliopsida; order Lamiales; family Oleaceae; genus Forsythia; species Forsythia viridissima. The sequence goes on from CM059042.1 coordinate 17,189,908, forward strand.
ATCAATGAATGGGAGAGGGAAGTGATCTTTCCGTGTAGCATTGTTCAATTTGCGATAGTCAATACAGACCCACCAACCTGTAACCGTTCTGGTAGGAATGAGTTCGTTATTTTCATTGGGAACTACTGTGATTCCTCCCTTCTTTGGTACCACCTGAACTGGGCTGATCCATGCACTGTCTGAAATGGGATAAATGATACATGCATCTAACAATTTCAGGACTTCTGCGCGCACAACTTCCTGCATATTGGGATTCAACCTACGCTGATGTTTGACTGAAGGCTTGTAATCATCTTCCATAAGGATTTTGTGCATACAGAGGGATGGACTGATTCCTTTGATGTCTGAAATAGACCATCCGATTGCAATTTTGTGGTCTCGAAGCACCCTGAGAAGCTTGTTTTCTTCTACTTCATTGAGAGCATTGGCAATAATGACTGGGAGTGTAAATTTTTCTCCCAAATAAGCATACCGTAGATGAGTTGGTAGTTGCTTGAGTTCAAGAGTTGGAGGCTGTAGAACTGATGGTAGTGGTTTTGCAGAGCCTTTTCCAAGTTCAATAAAGTGAGACTTCCTCTTGTAGGGCTGATGTGCTTCGAGATACCGAACACAATATTCTATTTCTTCAGATTCAGTTGGTGCAGAAATAGAGTGAACAAGATAGGCTTCGAGTGGCTCCTGAGGGTGTTCCTGAGTGAATGTTTCCGTTACAGTTTCATCGATTACAGATTGAAAACAGTTGTTGAAATCAACCGGAAACTTTATCGCCTTGAAAACATCAATCACAACGTGTTCGTCATTTAACCTCAGAATAAGTTGACCCTTGTGCACATCAATTAATGTTCGACCAGTAGCCAGAAATGGACGGCCTAGAATAATGGGCACATCTTTGTCTTCTTCCATGTCAAGTATAATAAAGTCGGCTGGAAAAATGAATTTATCTACTTTCACCAAGATCTTCGATTATTCCCCGAGGGTGTTTTATAGATCGGTCTGCAAGTTGTAATGACACTGTTGTGGCCTTTGCGTCTCCCAAACCCAGTTTTCTGTAGACAGAAAAAGGCATTAGATTAATGCTAGCACCTAAATCACATAAGGCTTTTTCAAAACAATTATTGCCTATTTTACAAAGAATAGTAAAACTCCCTGGATCCTTGAGCTTTGGAGGTAGCTTATTTTGTAAAAGTGCACTGCATTCTTCAGTCAACATTACTGTCTCATGCTCTTCCAGCTTTTTTTTATTTGATAGAATTTCCTTCATGAACTTGGCGTAGCTGGGCATTTGGGCTATGGCATCTGCGAATGGGATGTTGATATGCAGCTTTTTGAATACCTCCAAGAATTTGGCGAATTGTTTGTCTAGTTTGCTTTTCTGCAATCTCTGAGGAAATGGTATGGGTGGTATATAGGTCTTGACATGAATGGTTGCCTTAACCTGTGGTGTGCCTAAACTCTGATCCATAGCTTCTTCTGCTTTTTGTTCAGACTGCTCCACTTGTTCCTCAGTGGTGGTAGGTACCGTTTGGTTAGATGATTTATGCCTTGTGACAAGGATTTTGGGTAGTTGGACTCCACTTCTAGTGGTGATAGCTTTAACCTGTTCCTTTGGATTAGTCTCGATGTTACTTGGTAGAGTGCCCTGAGTCCTCCCAGATAGAGCTGCTGCTATCTGCCCAATCTGAGTCTCTAAATTTTTAAGAGAAGCCTGTTGGTGCTGTAGAGTAATATCAGTTTTGTTAATGTACTGATACATTAAATCTTCCAATGATGGCTTTTTTTCCTGTTGCTGTTGGAACCCAAGTTGTTGAAATCCAGGTGGTTTTCCTTGACTTTGATTTCCCTGATTCTGATTGCTACCCCAGGAGAAATTTGGATGATTTCTCCATCCCGGATTATACGTGTTTGAATAAAGGTTGTTCTGTTGGCGTGGGAAATTCTGAGTATAGTTGACTTCTTCAAGGTTCGATGTGAATGAATTCGTTAGTGGACAAGTCGAAGTCTGGTGATTCGCCCCACAACCTTCGCAAACTGGATTAGAACCATGTACCATATTGACTGAATGTGTGATGAGATCCATTTTTCTTGTCAGAGCGTCCATTTGAGCCGATAGTGCTGATATGGCATCAACATTATGAAGACCTGCTGTTTTTTTCGGTGTTTCTCTTTCTGATGGCCACATGGCACTAGTTTCAGCCATTCGTTCAAATAGTTCATACGCTTCCCGAACATTTTTTGTTGTAATCGACCCATTTGATGATGAATCCACTGCAGATCTGCTTGCTGGAATTAACCCGCCATAAAAATAATGGACCTGGCGTCCCTTTTGTATGTCGTGATTTGGGCATTTACGCAATAGATCTTTGAACCTTTCCCAAGCTTCATGGAAGCTTTCTGAATCTAGTTGCCTGAAGATGGTTATATCATGTTTTAACTGGGCAACTTTAGCTGGCGGAAAGTATTTGGTGGTGAATTTTTGAACGAGATCGTTCCACGAAGTAATACTGGAGGCAGGATTAGAGTCCAACCACTCTCTTGCCCCATCTCTTAGCGTATGTGGGAATAGTCTCATCCTGATAGCATCATTGTTTACCCCTTGGTAGGAGAAGTTGCTACAAAGCTCTAGAAAGCGTGAAACATGGCCATGTGGATTCTCATTTGATTTCCCATAGAATTGTAAATTGTTCTGAAACAGATTTATCACATCTGGGCGTAGTTGAAAATTTGGCTATCCATAAGGCGGGTATGCTATGCTGGATTGACTCTGAATGATTGATGGGGTCATGAATTCTCCTACTAGCATTTCAACTTCATCAATCACCACTGGTTGCGGTAGTTGAATATGGGCTTCTGCCATTGTAACTTCGTGCTCTTTGCTCTGCTTATTCTTTTGTTCTCTTCTGCGTTGTCTGAAAATTCTCTTGATCTCGGGTTCAAATGGAGCAAGATCGAAATCTTCCAAGTTGTGCATAAACTAACAGCAAACGCCTGAAAAGATCAAAATGAGTGAGGCAGAGTAGTCACAAGAAAACTAGAGGAATAGAAGTAAAATAAAAATAAAAATAAAAATTCAACTTCAAGCCAAAATTAATAAAACTTAAGCTAAAAATATTAGTCCCCGGCAACGGCGCCAAAAACTTGTTCGGTAAAATCGCGCAAGCGTACGGATTCGTTGACAAGTAATAGTAGAAATGAGTAAAAGAGTATCGTTCCCACGAGGACTATGATTTGTATTAGCCGAAACTAAATTAATTCTAACTTAAATTGAATAAACACAATAAAATTTGGTTGTTGTGATTTTAATGTTGAACAAGACTAACTTAGCTTAATAGATGAAAGCTGCCTTCTGATTTCGAGAAAGACACAGATAAATAAATTATGCTAGGAATCCGACTCCACCCTTTATATTTACTTTAATCCATGAATCCATACTTCCTAATCCAATTAATTCTTAATTTGACAATCGACAATCCTTAATTTTCTAATAATCTCTGTCGAGTAGAATTCGACCTATTTTCATATAAGTTCCAAGATATTCCTATTTTGAATACGAATACATAAAAACGCATTTAACGGCAAGATTGTCTAAATTGATTGCACCAAGCATAGGAAATTATTCCTAATTTCTATTGACTTGGTGTTTAAAACCAAAATGAGCTAATTTATTTTGAACTTTTCAGAAACGAAAATAAATCACAAACGCGTTCAAATGGTGATTAATCATTTAAACGGACATCCAATCCATGGCATAAATCAATAAATCATAATTTAGGATTAAGAAAAGGAATTCATGAATTAAAAGAACATAATAAGGTTTACATCATCATCCATAGCATAAAAAGTTTAGCCTACCATAATTCGATTACAAAAATAATAAATAAATGGAGAATTCATCACCCTGATAATTTGGTTACAAGAAGAGAAAAAAAAGTTTGGATTTAACCCGGTTGAAAGTCTTCAAACGAGTTGTCACATAAATCCGGTGCTTTCTTGCCTTCGTTCTTGCTTCCCAATTGCCAAAAGAGAGATTCGTCCTCCAAAAACTGGTGTTTTCGTTCTCTTTTTCTCTTGGAATTTTCGGCCCCTTGTCCTCTTGCCTCTCCCTTCCTTTTATCTCCTTCCTTTAGGGTTCCAAAACCATCCCAAAGATCCCAGATCGTCTTACCAAAATTAGCCTACGGGCAGACGGAATGCCTGCCCGCAGGCCGTCTGCTCGAGCGAGGCTACAGTGCCCGCTCGAGCGGACAGAGAGGGAAATTCCCTTCTCTTGCTTCGCTCGAGCGAGGCAACAGTGCCCGCTCGAGCGGGCAGAGATGGGGCTTTCCCTGCTGTTGCTCATCCGTTTGCCTTCGTTTTGGTTCTGGTTGACTTCGATTGGTTTTGATCTTCACTTGGTAATAAATAAAGTGCGTGGATGAATTTCATCGGTCTTTCCCATGCCTCAATTCGTGATTCTTGATTCATTCCATCTCTTTGTTTCCAATGATATGCGTCATCCCTAAATACACGAACATTGACTGAATTAGCGCAATAAATGTTTTATTTCATTCGAGATATATAGCTAAAGGTTAATTCAAAAGTGGTAAAATGCGTGTATGAAATACTCTTATCAGATATAATTATCCAAACAAAAAGGGGAAAAAAAAGGGGGGGGGGGGGGGAAGGAGAGGGAAGACAGCCACATGTAAAGCTGACACGTGGCAATATGAATAGTAAAAAAGTTAGCCTATTTTATTAGAGGTAGATGTGTATCATAAGCACCATTGAACGGTAAACGTAGTTAACCAAAATTTCATCAATTCCTTCATTTGACCAATTTAATTAACGGAAAAACATCAAGTCAACATACTTTGACTTAAAACAATTAAAAATAAAATAAAATGAAAAAGATAACAAATTGCTACTGGAACTATAGGTGGGAAAATAACCTCAAACCGACCAAATTGACCGACCCAACCCAATTCAGGTCGGTTTTGATCGATTTTTTGACTAATAAGCAATCTAGTTCGGGTTGAAATAGTGTAATGAGGAAATCGGGTTGGTTCGTGGCGGGTTAGCCACCCAACCCGACCAAAACCCGACTCGACCCAATTTTCATTTGTTTGCAATTTAGTTCTCTAACTTTCAAAATTATACGATTTGGTCACTACTTTAAGTTTTTCATACAAATTTGGTCCTTTTAAGCTTCCAAATTGGTCTCTTAAAGTTCCAAAAGTGTTCAACTCAATCCCTAAACTTTTTGTAATTAAACTTTTACTCCCCGAACATGAGCTAGCTATTAATAGTACATTACTTGCTCAAGATTTAGGCGACTCGTTCGATGATCAAGTAAAGTCTTATTCTTAGCGGTCACGAATAAATCATCTACGTGGTCGCGTTCAATGTGCATCAATACATTATTGTTTGAATATAGATAAATTCCAATAAAAATAATACAATCTTATTAAGAGAAAGCGTCCAACTTTATCTACCGATTACGAACGATATGATTTTGATCACGTCGCAAATTGTGTCTTACTATAGTCAACCATCAAGTATACAATTTGCAACATCTTGTATTATCATGGAAACTTAGATAAATAACTCAAATTAAATACATGAAGAAACGATAAAATTGAATTCTAATTTATAACGTCATTTACAAAATTCTAGGGCATTAAACTAACAATTGAAGCAGATTCTGAATGTGGCCTTATCATCCTCTTCCCAATGGAAGACTAAAATGTGGGTTTTATTGAAGTGACAAAAGGTTGGGGGAATGATATAGGGAGAGTGTTGGAAATTGGTTTAAGAATTCGAGAAATTGGTTAAGTGTTGAAAAACAACTAAAGTGACTTCGTGTCAACTTCGGCCAAATATTCAGAGCTGACCAAATCCGTTTAGATAAAATAGTTTGCCACTTCGCCGCTTCGAAGCGTCGAAACAGGGATAGAGGGGGCAGCGCCTCTCGTGGGGGCTCAGGGGCAACGTCCCCGAAAGAGAATGCATATTTCTCTGCATGTGTTGAAGAGTATATTTGGTGTCTTGAAATCAATATCGGATGAATGAGAAAATCGGGTCAAATTTTTTACCATGCGATCGCATGGGTCTAAAAGCCATGCAATCACACGTGAAATGTTTTTTGATAATATTCGGTTTCACTCAAAGCCATGCGATCGCACGAATTATAACCATGCGATCGCATGGTCGAGCGAATAGGCGCGTCCTTTCGAAGTGTTACACGATTTGGCTCTACACCACTTCGTTCCCAACTCTTCATCATCTATAAATAGGACCCTAGGGACATCCTATTCAAGACACTAATGATATGTAAACATAAATATCATTCTCTCTTATTTTCTTGAACAATATTCTTGCATTCTTGTTGCATAAATTCTGGTTTTTATTTTCATATTCATTTTGGAGTACAAAACCATTATTCTGGTTCATTGTACTTGTGTTTGAAGTTCTGAAAACACAAGTGGTAGTCGTTATAACTTGGGAGTTGATTTCCATAAACCGTATGCACTATTGCTGAGCAAATTCGACTTAAGGACTTCAACACTTGCCTCAAATTTGCATCTTTTTTCATCTCCTTTCTTTTTCTTGTTTCCTTGCCGTTATTCTGTTTTTTGGCGTCACTATACACAAAATCACCCAACAGAGAGATCATGGTCAAGGGTTATCGGCCTTAGACTGAAAGTTCTGTTTTATAGAATATAGATCTTGAAGCAGCTTGTGGAACTCAAGGAACTTGGGTAATGATCTAGAAGATGCAAAGTGGGAGCCCATTAGGAGATGTTTATGACGAAAACCTCAGATATTTGGTGTCTTAGTATGAACTAGAGTTCTGTATGGATACTGCATATAGCTTATAGGTTCCATATGAACATAATTTGATTCGGGATTTTGTGGGTTTTCAAGAAAGATTGGTTAGCTCGTTTACACCTTAGAGGAATAACATTTGCATCTTAAGGAGCACGAAAATGCACTTGATGGATTGGTGAGATGGAAGTGCATTAGCTTTGGTAAAAAGACGGTCATTACTATGTTATTTTCAGCTGAACCAATCGTCATCTTTATGCAGGTTCTTGAACTTGTACTGGAAAAGAGACAGCTGCAGTTCATGTTCAGGCAAATCTAACTTCGTTTGTCTCAACAACCAAGATTGTGCAATCATATTATGATTTGGAGTTCCATCTTAAAAAATCAACATTTTTAAGAAAAGTAGCTCAAGCTTTTATATATTGTTCATAATTTGTATGTTTAATCGATGTAGAATTTATCCCTTCACAAATTAGAACTAATAATTGTAAAAACCGAGGGGGTTCTGTAGATTGTAGCATTGGAATACAGCTTACATTTTCTAGAACGGATAAGCGTCTTGCAGTTTACAATTCGTTGTATGAAGTCAAGAATCTTCGGCAGTATTTCCTCTATGGCCTTTATTCTAATCTTAGGGATTCTCTCAATAGTCAAATACAACAAGTTCTTCTAGTTTTGTTTAAGACGATCTTTAGGTTTCTTTGCATTGTTGTTTTAAGCATGTTATCTCAAGCTCTACACTTTCGATTCCCTGCTGGTTGTGTACATGTATTTCTTCACCATTGGACACTATGAAATTGTCAAGAGTAAATTGCACACTGGTTTAAAATGGCCTATAAGCTCTAAATATCCTCCAATGATCGGACTCATTTGAAAACCATATATATATAAGGGTTAATTGCACTATTCATTGCCATAGCACATACCCCAGCCTTTTTTTTTTTTGGTCCAGTTTTTGTTTACAACCTTTGAAAAACTAGCAGACTTCGTCCCTACGGATGGTTTTCATCCAAAGATCTGTAAAACCAGGGTGGAAATCATCCGTATGTAGAAAATCCCCTAGTCGTATAAACACCATAGCTGGCGGTGACAAAAACCAAGGTGATAGCCGCACTAATTACACAGTTGGGAGTGAAAGAATTTTTATTTTATTGTTCCTCTTTTTTAACTTAATCCAAAAGTGTTGCCAACAAATTAATAGAAGCAATTTATAAAACTAAATCCATAATTATTGCCAAATGCCAACAACTAAACAGACGCAATTCAATTCAATTAACTTAAAACCAAGATTAATTTAGATGAAAGGTGCATCGAGCTATTTAACTGATGTTATAGCTTTCGTCGGTGCTCGAATGAGAACATTACATAGAAACTTTCACCGACCTAAGTGAACAAGCAATGAGCATGTGTAACAGCCCTACTCTATTTCAGATTGATCGGGATCGACAGCCGTAGAAAGGGAGTACATCAAAATGGAATCCAAAAATATCACTTAGATTTGAGAGAGTCAAAATACACAGTGAGATAAATGCTCTATATTTTCCAGCTTCGCAATTATAGTAAATAAATGGTATATCAAACTGGTGATACGGAAGCTTTATAAGAACCGCCACAGTACTTCAATCCCTTCAAAAAGGCAGAACGTATTTGAGAAGAAAGAGTGGTGTTTCGAATACCAAAAGAATCACCACTTTCTTGCAATGGTTTGCCTGCTGTAGCTTGCTGATCGGGTTGTTCTCTCGCTATGCCCATACCAACGTTCAAACCAATTGACGACGATTCTGTTATAAAGCTGCAAAGAACTCAAATAGATACATAAGCTACCACTCGAGTAAGTTTTTTAAGTGGCAAAAAAATAGTGCATGCCCGTGTTAGATGTTAAGGATCATCTTTCAGGAAATGGAAAAGGAGAAACTTATATCTCATCCTGCCTTTGTATTGAATGATAGAATCAAATTGTATTGCCAAACAATGACCAAAATTTCAAGCATCTGTCTGATATCAATCTAGAAATTAAAAGTTCGGGAGTCATTGGGGGAAGCTTTTGAAATGAAAAAGTCCATTCAGCAGATGGGCTTTAAAGGAATGACTTTCTCAAATGGACTTCCAAAACACAGAATGTTTGCAAACCCTCTCTTTCCTTCTCTTATTCTTTCTTCCTCCAATCATATAAACTATAAAGTTGGTCCTAGGTTAAACCCAAAGGTAAGTTGATTCAGTATCAGTCAGAACTTCGTTTTTTCCTTCCAAACGTCAAATCGTCATGCATAAACTTGATGATCAAAGATTACTGCCCTTACCAGTCACCCCAATCCTATCCAACATAATTCCTCGGTAACAGAGCTGCAGGAACTCTCAAGGAGAAGACCAGAGATGGCTTAACACTAAACAGTCCGTTAAACTTGCAAATTTTAATTTCAAAAGTGACTGGTTATTTGCCTAATCGATAATAAAAAAAACATGAGATTTGATAAGGGATGAAGAAGACGGGCAGGAGCTGACTTAATGATTCTAGAGAGGCCACACATGATTCCAAAAAATGCAACAATCTACGTGGTCAACACAGTTAAAGTTTCAGCAATAATGAAGAAAATGCAACAAGTCTACGTAGTTAACACAGCTCAAGCGTCAACTAGAATGAGAATTTGGCATACCTGGCTTCAAAGTCAGTCCCATTAGACTGCATCGCATTGCATACTCCAGAAATTACCCAAGGGGGAATATAGACATCCTTAATTTCAATGCTATAACAGATACCCGCAGACGAACCTCGATTAGGTTCACCATCAATACTAGTTCCTTTTAGCTGGGAAGACATATGATCGGCTCTCCTCAACTCTTTGCATCTAACCTGCAAAATCAAGTGACCAAAAATTAATGATCTCGAGTAAATCTTGCAAAACCAATTGCCCCTTAGTACCTTATAGTAAGGCTGATGCAGCAAGGGAATCAATATTCTCATTCCTGTGATTCACTTCAGCAGAAGTACATCCCTAACAAGTTCTTAAATTACAAAACCAAAAAACCAGAAGCGGAATTTTTCACCATTTAACATAGAACTGGATGGAAGGGTTGAATATGAAAACACGTTTCTAAAATGTAAGCTATTGATCATAAGAAAGGAACATTGCCATTTTCGTAAAAGGTTGATTTTCTGGTACCTTTTTTTTCAACTTTTTACTCACAAAAATTGAATGTAGGAAAAGCCATAGGAAAAAGAAATTGTTTGGTTTATAATTTTTCCGCCAAATTGCTGAGTTTACCACATTACAGAATCTCTACATAAATTTGCAATAGCTTGGGATCTATGGATCCCTGGAAACTAGGGATATAATTTGAACACTTCTGAGAAAACAGCTTGTTCAATTGGATTGCACTGATGACTACATAATGCAACAAAAACATGCTAAACCTTGTTCTGAATACACTTTGGACAAACTACATAAATTTATTTTCCCCATTCCATCTGATCCAGCACTTGCATGTATTGAAAGGTCTAGTGATATCGAATTAAAAACAAACACATCGAACCATGTCAATTTGTTCTATCCCTCATTATAATTTCTTCTATTGGGATCACATTACTCCTGTGAAAATGAGCTTGTTTAGGTCTACACAGGAGGACATGTCCTAAACATCTAAGTTGTCGTTACTTCAAATTATCCTCGAGTGGTGCCACCTCTACTTGTTGGTTTATGACTTTACGTCCTTGTTTCTTATTTTAACCAATTAGTATGGTCAAACATCTATCTTAACATCCTCATTTATGCTAACTTTATGTTGTGGACCTTTTGCCTTTTATTAGCCCAATAATCTTACTCCATAAAGTAGAGTTGGTCTTCTAACTATCTTGCAGAACTGGCCTTCTTGTACCACTTTTCTATTTCATCCAACTAGCTCAATTGTGATTCCACTATCATCCCTATTCTCAAGTTTCAACCATACTATGACTAAAAGGATATTTTATACATTTTGTCTGTCTTCTGCTATGACCCCAATATCATCAAACAATTACATGATAATTACGTAATTATAAACAACAAATTGCACATTGCCTTTATGGTGATACAAATTAAAAGGGTATCAGTCTGTAGGATGCATACGAAAGAAACAGGAAAGAAGGAAAAATTGCTATCATTACTTTACCAACACCACACACTAACTGGACTCACCTCTGGAGCAGAGAGAGCGGCATTCTGAAAAGGTAGTGGTGAATACAACACAGGAACATCCACACCAGTCAAAGAGGCCAAAAAGGATCTGGAAACAAACCACAGAAGATAATAGAGCTAATGACAACAGCACAGAAAACCATATATACAAACTTCAACCACTTTTCCTCCTTTGACTAGGAAAATAAAAGAAATAAACGTTTTTTGTTACACTTACCTATAATTTAGTAGAAAATCGTACAATCCATGTACACTCTTATTCCCAGTAAACATCAACAAAGATTGGGGGCTGTTATCAACACCAGTCAGGGTCTCCAGGGGTCGAGTCTGCATCTCTCAGTTGAGCACACGTTAATGGAAACTCACAAAAGGACTCGTTAAGTAACCGCAGATTAATTTTTCTCAATTCACCAAAGCCTTATCCCATAATGACTTCCAAAAACATTAATTAGAAGAAAAAAAAATAATGGAGTTAGCTAGAATACATATTCTCTGAAAGCGTGAACACTCAAAATAAATGGCAGTATAAGTCTAATTTTACCGCAGTTTAGAAGATATATTTGCCAATTTCAGAAATGAGACAAATTGTCGAAACGTGAACTATACATCATTTATGGCATGTCTCAACAAATTTGAAATCTGAGATGATTGCATATCCCCGAAATCATTTGATTACCAAGCGATCATTTTCCCACAAATTTGTCACAGGCCTCATAGTTTATCCTAGACCTATACTCGGCTATTCCAATAGATAATGAACAAGAGATAATGTGGAAAAATTCCAAACCTCTCCAAGATTGTATTTTTCAATTTCTGAAAGTTCAACTAGGTCTTCTGCAGTAATTTCCTCCACTTTGGATCTGCAAAGCGGCATGGAAAAAGAAACATCCTGCAATCAAATTCAAAATTCAACACAATAAATTTAGGTTGAAGATCAACAAGCCAAATTTCATATAGAAATAAAAACTTCAAAATTATTGAAAACACGAAATCATAGTGTAAAGTACTTATGATTCTATACTAAATTTAGTTTCTAGTCATTCAGATTAGTCCTTTTCCAGAAGAAAATATATCTTACCTGTTCTTTCAGCAGAGACCTTAAATATCTAGTTGAGCGAGATATGTAGGCGCAGCAGGAGCGTTTGGTATCCTCCGAACCATTACACCCAGTGAACATGACTACAAACTGCGCAGTGCAGACTGTTCAAAAAAATTAGCAAATGACTTCTTCTCATTGTAACAAGAACTGGAAAACAATGATAGGATTATCTACATGCGATTACACTTAGAACAGAAGGATCACCAGCCTCAAAACATAATATATCATGGACGTTGCTTTCTAACATTATCAGGAGGTTGTCATTTCTAGTCACGATGATTACAATTTAAAAATGCCATAATTAGAAGTTCTCTGATAGAGAGGGACATGTCTAGAGAGTGAGAGAACAATCATGAATCAATAGTCAAATATTCCTTCATAAGAATTCTCGAATGTACCAACGCTTCATCAAAGATGCATTTATCAATTCTCGAGAGACGTTGACCGCAAGCAAGCATATTAATTACGAGAAAGGCATTTTTGTTGACAGGTAGATGGAGGCCACTTTCCTTGGATACAAATAATAATAAACTGAGACAATGTCTTGAATTTCTAGCCTCTTCTCGAATAATTCAAATACTTTTTTCCAGCCATGTGAAAGACACTATATATAAATGAAAGCTTCTAACTTGTTCAACTCGAAATGCATTGTTTTGTGAATGCGATCTTTGTTAGGTCTACACTAGACATGCACAACCATTTAAGTTGTCCTCCCCTTAACTACAAATTAATAAAGAGCATTTGAAGCTGATTTATCCTGCAACAAGCTACAATACTATTCACCTTTCTGATTACTTCACTTACGATGGGAATTTTCGATTAAATAGAACACTTAAGTCCATCACTATGTTGATCCAGGAACTTATAGTGCGTGGATTTTCATCTGGGATCAAGTAAAGAGATTGAGCGACCAATGATTTAGATGGACAGGTGGATTAGGGTTGTTCTTCAGAAGTCGTCAAATGGAATTAGAAATCATTGGGATAAAAGAAAGCATAAGCAAAAAGTGGCAAAAGCTCTGACAAACTCAGAATAGACAGAAGTGCCTCGCAACTTCTCCAAAAGAGATGGGAGGCTAGGCTAGGCTGTGATAACATCCTCAGGTAAAAGCCATGAAGAAGGAAAACTGTGCATTCCAGAGTTTGACCATGGATGGTCCACGAAGAAAAAGTAATCAAATGGAATGATATTTCTGATGTCTGAACACCTGGAAGAAATGTACTCGGGAGAAATGTCAACAAATATTACTGGTCCAAGAGTTCAAGTCAATCATCGAAAAACTAACAATGAGAATTCAGGTAGCATAAAATATTCAACTAGTAAATAAGGGCAACGAGCACCGCATTTTGGCAGAGAGATGCAAGCAATTTTGTTTTACAGATTTATTACAAATAATATTGCAAAAGTATAAGGTCATTACCATAAAAGATGTCACAAATCTTCTTCCGAAGCATGTAGTAAAGACTCCGAAATGAATCCTCCCACGCTTGTTGCCGTTCACTCAAGAAGTCCACTTGCCCTTAATAAATAGATTTATTAATGATAAAAAGAATAAGAAAGGAAAGAAAAGTTAAAAAGATTCCAGTACATTGGTCTCAACTGCAATACCTCCTGCTGCAGATATGGTCAATGCTGATATAACTGAACGGGGTAGAGTAGATTGTGGGTGCACCCACGAATGTAAAGTCCCTAGATGTTTTACTTGACTGGTGGAAGTAGGTTCTGAAGAGCATGGCATACTGTGACCTGAAGAACAGCCAATATACATAAACTGAGCCATACCACTGAAGCTGCTACAGTTGACTAACCTATGGAACCTATAGAAGCACAAAGAAGATATTAGATGAGCATATGAGCATACATTTAATGGTATAGACAACCATATGTATAGCAGTAAAATAAAACTAAAAGAAGCAGTGTAATTTTTATATTTTCACGGATTATATGCAAGAGAAAAAGAGTGGGGTATAGATTGGGAATTATAGCGAAATAAGTACGGCAATGCAGTCATCGCGAGATTTTCATTCAAGTTAGCAACAAGAGATTCAAAAAAAAAAAATATGTGCCATATGGCATGAGACTTTGGTACAATGGTAAAAGAAACTGACGCGTTACTCATAAACCTTGTTAGATTACAGAAAATTTCGAAGACAATTACATAGTCAAAAATGGCAAGAAAGAAATCTTGATGTTTATCATAGATATTAATTTCACATGGAAGAAGGAATTGACTATTCATTGATCAAATCATTAACTTCGCAATCTGATAGATCTTTTATAGAACTAGCGATGGTGTCTCTGACCACAACCAATAAAAGCAGCAAAGGTTAACAAGATATAGAGATTGGAATCTTGATGTTTATCCTAGCTATTGATTCCACATTGAAGAAAGAACCGAACATGCATTGATCAAATCATTCACTCCATGGACTGGTAGATCTACTAAAGAACTGATGACAGTTCCTGACCACAACAAATAAGAGCAGCATAGGATAACAAGATATAGAGATTAAGTAACATTTGAAGGAAAGGAAAATCCAACTGAGACTAAAAATTTAGAGCAAAGTTTTCAACTTATGGACCTAAGGTAAAGAGAGAATCATGGATGAGTAGGGAAGAACAAATTCTGGCTAGTCAACATCTGTACAATGCTTACAGAATTTCCTCAGTTAAAGACTAGACATGCATAATTTAAGTCAGTAAGAACGTGCATGAAAACAATAACTCATCAAACATGTGGACTATAAATATATTCCAGATTGCTGCATGGACAAGGAAGCACCATAATAAAATAAGTTCAAACAATGTGTGGACAAAGTTAACATTAGCAAAATCACGAAGTACAGTGAGCTCACCAATTCACTGAGGATGAAGACAAAACCCGCATGGTAGTTTTCAAGGTCAAATCCAGCGGAGTCTTCTGGCCAGGAACGTGAAATTCTGTAGAAAAGCTTTGTGGCATAATTCCTCCAGTTATATCAGTAGACTCACTGAGTGGAACTGAAGCAGTAAGAGATTCACATGCAACCAGTCCTTTTAAGGCTTTATCCTACAGATGAAATAGAGTTCTTTACATTCTAAACCTAAATATACACCATAGTTGACAAAGACTACAACAATGGCAGAAGAAAAATACCATGTCAACTAGTGACAGGCCATTTAAATTTTCACCACCCTGTGATAGCTGTGTGACACTCCGGAAGGTACTGTTACTACATTTTCCAGTCATATCAGTTTGATTTGTGCAGTCTTTGCCACCTCTTGAAGCAAACGTGCCATCCACGCTTCAAGGATATGAAAGAAATGACATTACTCAATCAGCAGCATGAATACACAGTAAAATATGGATGAAAAAAATCTTTCTGAATATACTCTACCACAAATTTTGCTGTTGCATCTTGGCATCCATATTCATAATGACGGGTTGATTCTTCAGGCCGCCAATATGCTCAATTGGAACATTTTCCTGCGAGTGACTCGTTACATAACACATATATTAATAAGAAATACGAAAGATAGCATTTTTCTGTCCCAGTTTGAGACACGATGTAGTAAATGAAACTGTATGATAATGTACTAAATAGCCTCATTAATTAGATCTAAAATAAAACTCAGCCAACCTTAACATTATCCTTTTTGGAAAGCATCCTAAGCCTAATACTGTTTTTTCGGACAGGAAATAACTCATCCACACGTGTATCAATGTATCGTGGTGCTTTTGATGAATCAGATTTCTTAGGTCCAGAAACTGCTCCATCTGTGTTCCTACAGTAAACATTCAAATTGTCAGTTAGTATAATCCGGAGTAGTTGTAGAAAATTACATGACAAATTTACCTCGTAGAACCAGTTAAGGGAGCTGGAGATTCATCTACGAGCTCAATTAAATTCTTCCGCTTCAGTAGTTCTCCCTATCATTTGAACATATAAAGTACGGCATCTCAGCATCTGTATTACTACATATGGAATTGAGTTGACACTTTTTTCTTTTCAGCAAATGGCATCTCAAAATACTTCATCATTTCACTCACACAATTGCATACGAATATAAACTAGTATACTGTTTATCGGTGGAATTCGACCGTAGAAAAATAAATGGAGATTGATAGGAGGAACAAGGTAGAGAAGAAAATATTTGGAGAAAATGGTGAAGAGAGAGAATTGAGGAAATTGAAAAAAACATTTTGAGAAGATGAAGATAGACGTAAGTAATTTTTTTGGGCCAGTAGAGGAGAAACTCCCTACGGTCATGACTAGAGATTGGAATGGACCATGACTTCTACAATCATTTTTTAGATTGATGGTTCCAATTCATATGTTGGTCGTGTAGAATAGTATCATGTAAAACAGCAGCTATACATAAGATAAGACACGAAATAGTATAAGCCAAACTAGTAAGCTTATAAACATCCACATGATTAAGATTAAAAAGCAATGCCTGCACATTGCAGCAGTTAATTTTTTTTTTTTAAGTCCTTCTCTAAGCTTTTTAATATAAACTGAAGTCCTTCTCTAAGCTTTTTAATATAAACTGAAGTCCTTCTCTAAGCTTTTTAATATAACTGACTCCCAGTTTTGTGACATCTCACTTAGCGCATACCTTCGATCAAATAACATAACAGGACATGCCACCACTAGTATTTAACCAAAAATAAAAAATTTATAAGCTTAAGCATATTAAAAATAGTACAAAAGTTCACATTGCAAGAACTAAGGCTGGGAAAATTACCCTTAACTCCGAGGGTGTTTTTCGCTTCAAAGTAGTGGTAGTGGAAGCCTTTGAGCCACCGCCGCCGCCCCCAAAATGAAGAGCATTGGATGAAGGCAATTGACCCGCAGTAGCAACTTTAGTCATTTTTACTATATTCCACCGCTCTATATATAGCAAACATTAATTTTAAAATATACACAACAAAAGAGAGACGTAAACCAGTAGAAAAAGAAGAAACATTTGCATCCACAGTATCGGGAAAAATTAACAAAACCGGGTAAACCAAATGTGATTAAATAAACTAGTATACCGCTTCTTTGTGGTGGAATTCAACCGTAGGCTATATTATGATAATAGATTGAGGTGGTGAACAGATTTTAGGAATGATCGGTGGGGAGAGATGATAGGTTGAGGGAGATGGATTGAGGAGGTGAGTACATTTTGAAAATGATAGAATCAGGGAGATAGATTGAAGTGGTCACCAAATTTTAGAGGAAATAATTTTGTGAGGGGAGAAATTGAAGACGCAGTGAACACAGATATCTAAGTATTTTTTTCTTCTCGTAGCGGAGAAAACTCCCTACGGTCGTGAATAACTAGTATACCGCTTAATCGGTAGAATCCGATCTTACGATCTATTCTCAAATGGAAAATTTGACAACCAAAAATAATATCAATAAAAAATCTAGAAAAAAAAAGACCGAAGAAAAATCTATTGTCGTAACCAAAACAAAAACAAGAAAGAAGAAAACCCAATTTATAATTTTAGAATGATGGATTAAGGCGGTGAGTAGAGCTTGAAGATGAGCGTTTGAAGGAGATGATTGAGGGCCAGTTTCGTTTGAAGGGAGAAATTGAATATGCAGTGAGACACGGATATAGTCTTTTTTTCTTCCCGGAGAAAACCTCCCTGCTGGTGGTGATAAAATTATTTGTAACAAAATTCAAATAATTGGCAAGATGTGGATAACAAGTAGGTTCTAAAACTACTTCCTTTGCCCTGTACTATACACAGAAATAGCAAGATCTTCTGCCGTATGGATATGAATCTTTACAAATTAAACGATTTTCCCTTTTCTCAATCACAATTCAGAATCACTCTGTGGTTACCCTTTTTTAAGTATAAAGAAATGCACGTTTAACCAACATCCAAATCAGTAAAAAAAAAAAATCCCAAAAGATTATATAACAATCACTAAAAAAACATTTCCAAAATGCTACTTCAAAAAAGCCTAATTCCCACCCGAGCTCAGAGACATCCCATTTCATGTCACCCAAAATTACAAACCAACTAAATTTAACAAGCAAATTATAAACAAAACAAAATCAAGATAAAATAGAAAATGACTTACTTAAACAAAATCGCCTGGCCCTGTAGCGATGTCGCCGGTTGGTGGAGCTGCGAAGTAAAGCCTGTCGCCGGCTGGTATTTTGGTAAGAGGTAGAGCCTAGACTGAGAAGTGAGAGGGAGGGAAGAAGGAAACTAGAATAGGGATTACCGGATTGATTTGGGAATTGGGAGGGAAGAACAAAATGTGAATCGGTGAATGATTTTGATAAATTTTAGTTAAATAATTGGGCCCTTTTAGCGATTGTTTGATAAAAAATAAAAAATTAAAACTACTATACCGCTTCCTTGATTTTACCTCAATTACATGCGATTTATCTTTAATTGCCCTGATTTGAGTAAACTAGTATACCGCTTGCACGCGGTGGGAACCGACCGTAGAGCTACGACTCAAATTCAATAGCAACTCAATATCACCAATCAATCAGGGCTGCCAAATAAAAAATATAAAATGATGAATAATTGAACATTTATATTACCAAATGAAATGAAATCAAGATCATCAAAAACACAAAAAACCAATGAAAGAGTTGTAGGGCATCAACCTAGCACAATAAAAATGAAATATGAATTAATTGGATAAAATAATTGAAGATAATCTAAACAAATCATCATCAAATAAATTAGTTGAAGCCTACATTTGTTAGCATCAAATTAGGCATCAAATTCGGAATGAGTATATGTGAATGTGAATGTTGAATATAATTTAAGGAATCGAATTAAAAAAAAAAAAACATAAAAAAGAATTGAATAGTGCTCGCCCGAGCGGACAGAATTTAGGCTCTATCCGCTTGAGCGAGAACTGTTCACGTTTAAAGAAAAAATTTAATTGTGAACAGTGCTCGCCCGAGCGGACATAATTTAAACTCTGTTCGTCGAGCGAGCACTGTTCACAATTATTAAAAAAAGAGTTCTGAAGAAACAGAATTCATCAATTGGAAAACAACCAAAATTATAAAAGAATGTATACAACCAAAATTATACAAGAATGTATACATCCAAGGTGATTATTAGATTCTTTATATACACCGCAAGCATCTAATTTCTTCAATTTTACCACCTACGACAGCCACTCAATTCAATACACAATCGAAGGAAAAGAGAATGTTACAATTTAAAAAAAGAAAACTAGACAAGAACTCTCTGAAATTACCCTTCAAATGGGGCAAATATGACAAAACAGGCAGCTCTGCTTAAAAAATTAATGATCTCAAGATTGAATGCAAAAAGTCCTAGTAAAAAAAGCACTGGTGCACTCGGTGCAACTTGATGAGGACGATAGCTAAGTCATCTGCATATAATATGAATACAAGCAATGTAACAATTTGATATCATCCCATCTTATGTGAACTACTTAACTACTGAACGAGGACAATATTTCACGATTGTCACTAGGCAAGTAAATTAACAGTTCCACATCAATTAAATAGAATTGAATTGAGGGAAAATCTGGAATACAAGATCTATAGAGAAAATTTTATTGCTCCATGTTATTGCCACAGAATCAGAGCGCACTGAGTTAATAAAAAGGCACATTCAACATCAAAATTTGCTTCTGATCGATTCATTGACAAAGTACCAGGTAGATAGACCAGCAACTCAAGGCTTTTGCATTTTAAATATTGTAAAACACAGACGAACATTAAACCAACTTATGTAATCATTTGGAGAATTCTTCAATCACATAATTATGTCCAATTCATGATGAGTTTACTGCTTTGAAGAACCAAAATAATCATGAACATATTGTTGCACACGTGCTAGGGTTTTGATATACATAATACAATTTATTACCTCATAGACACATGGTCAATAATTGAATAGATAAAAGTCATATGAAAAATTTCTCCAAAACATTAAAGAACATAAAAAACTACCGATATCCTTATTCAAAAAAAATAGAAAAATAACAAAATGAAAAGAAAATACGTGGCACAAACCTTGGCCGCTGCAGTGATGCTTCAAAATCACAGCCTTAACAAACCTGTAGATAAAAAACAGAATTTGGATCAGTCCCATCTGCGCTCAAATAAAAATCCATAAACCTAAAATCTAGAAATTGAATATGCAATTCGCAAACTCAGATACCCATTAAAATAGATAAAAATTAATGATCAGATTGAACAAATAAATGGGAAAAAAATATCAAATTCAAATCTGAGCGTGGATCGTTGCGCACGGATGTTGAATGTGAGAGCAATTGGCCGACGCACTGGAGACCCAAGGTAATAATGCTTTTACGAATTTACTTTAACAAATCTGAGATAACAAGGAAATTTGAATCAAGAACTTGCACTGGGAAGCTAAATTGTACAGACAACTATTGAGAAGTAAAAATGATGAGTTTGCTTTCCAGATGTAGAAGGCTTGCTGCTGAGATGGTTGCTTAACTGTCTAAATACAGAGATCTTAGAAAATCTCAGATTTCGGCGCATAATTTTTAGAAGTTTTGACAATTCCTTATAAAATGAATAGGTGATTAACTAAAATAAGTTTACGATTGCTACGTAAAAATTTTAAGTTGAAATTAGAGACACTACAATATCTGAGATTAAGAGATATCACTCTAGCATTTCCATGATTAACGACCAAAGCCTAACATGCCGACATATTACTATAATATTTCACACTTAACCTAATGAAATATAGCTGACTCCGATTACCCACCTTCAATTGCAACAATCCACCTTCAATTGTTTGACTAAGTAGGAGCATAAATTTTTCAAAATATCAGTAACTCACACCAAATCTGGACTATGCATCGTTTATGAAAAAACGATTGCAACAAGCACCATTTACGTAAACAATGACAGCAACAAGCACCCATGAAACCAAAATTGGACAAAACATAGGCAATTAGTTTCAATACATGAACAATGAGTGTTGACATGCTTAATTCCCTTGTTTGACTAAGTAGGGGCATAAATTTTTCAAAATATCAGTAACTCACACCAAATCTGGACTATGCATCGTTTATGCAAAAAACGATTGCAACAAGCACCATTTACGTAAACAATGACAGCAACAAGCACCCATGAAACCAAAATTGGACAAAACATAGGCAATTAGTTTCAATACATGAACAATGAGTGTTGACATGCTTAATTCCCAGCAATAATGAAAAAAATCCATAACAGTTTTAGCAAGAATGAACAAAACCCATAATGGTTTCAGCAAAAATGAACAAAACCCAAAACATTAAAATCAGGATCCCATATACGAAATAATCAACGGAAAAACCTCTTGAATTTGGGATACAACCAAGGAAATGAAAAATCAGGAAACAAAATAATTTAATCGATTGGATAAATAATTGGGGAAAAAAAAAAGAAAAAATACAAACCTGGTTGAAATTGAGACTCCACGACCAATAAATTAACAGATTTGTGAGAAACAAATGCCCGATTGTAGTATAGAGAGAGAATACCCGCAGAAATAATGAACGAAAAAGAAAAAGAAATTCGTAGC
The DNA here is from genome assembly GCA_030279155.1 of Forsythia viridissima. Classification (NCBI taxonomy): domain Eukaryota; kingdom Viridiplantae; phylum Streptophyta; class Magnoliopsida; order Lamiales; family Oleaceae; genus Forsythia; species Forsythia viridissima. The sequence goes on from CM059042.1 coordinate 17,211,506, forward strand.
TGGATGATGATAGCAAACTAACGGATTCAAACTCACAGATCGGAGATTTGAGAGGAGGGGAGATTGGATTCAAACTCACAAATCGGAGATTCGTGATTACTCACGGATTTGAGGGGAGATGACACGGATTTGAGAAGAGATGAAAGATTTGAGAGGAGAGGGTGGGCGAGGAAACGAGATTTGAAGACAGACGTATATGGAAAATTTGGGCCACTGGGTGAAAAAACCTCCCTAACGGTCGGTTTGATTATTTGGGGCAAATCTAAGGGGGTGCTTCCGATTTTCCGTTTTGGGGGATTTTTTGGGGTTGGAACTTGGAAGGGGGAGAGAGCGGGATTTTGAAACTGCGGTTTCAGTTAAAAAAAAAAAAAAACAGGAGACATTTGGATTTGGTTTTGAATAGTTTTACTTCCCTCCGCTCCGCTGTGCCTAACGCCGTTAGTTACAGACGTTAATCCCGTTTTCATTTATTGGGTTTGTGGTCGGCAGTCTTGGGGCTTTAATTGAGGGGGTAAATGACACTGGAGAGTCTCGAACTTTTGAATTTTGTAACGATAGGGTCCCAAACTTTTCATATCTAACCTTCATGTTCTTGACTTTTAAAAAAACGTGCAAGCAAAGTCTTTCTGTTGAAAAAATCGTTAGTTTGACCCTTAAATAGTCAAAATTACTTAAAATGACCAATTTACCATTTTCAAATTAAAACAAAAAGAATAGAAAAATAAACAAAAAAAAGAGCAAAAATTACAACAAGCATCATTCTACACTTCTTTTTCTCCAACCAACCTCCAATCCTAAAACTTCTTCTTCTCCAACACCACGTCGGCCACCACCCACCGGCGAAGGAAAGGTTTGGTTATTACTGTTCTGATACCTACCCTCTACCCCAACTCAAAAGCACTACCAATAATGCCAAAACCAAATAAGAGAAACACCAAAACCATTACAACACAAAGCAAACAATTTTTCTCCTTTCTTCACCATTCAACAACAATCATGATTTTTCCTCCCTTAAAATAATATAATCACAGAGAGAGAGAGATATATATATATATATATATATATATATATATTTTCTTGTGTTTGTGTGCGTGAGTGTTTTTTTTTTTTTTTTGCACGAAGAATGGCTATAGGAACAGAAAGATCCAAGAACTTGCACAATTTCACGTTGCCGGGTGGGCTTCGGTAAGGGGAATCAGAGATTCCTTTGGTGCATAAAGGTGAACTCCAATGGAAAAATATCACCACTCCACCACTTCAACAGCAATTCCGATTTCGATCATCGCCCACACCATTCAATCCAACAGCGCCACAGCACCAAAGAGCGACAAAGGAACTCATCTTCATTGGTAGTGCATTTGAGTTAGGATAGAGGGTGGGTATCAGAACAACCATAACAAGACCTTTCCTCCGCCGGTAGGTGGTGGGCGACAAGGTGTTGGAGAAGAACAAGTTTTAGGATGAGGGGTTGGTTGGAGAAGAAGAAGTGAATGAGGATGTTTGTTGTAATTTTTACTTTTTTTTTTCTATTCTTTTTGTTTTAATTTGAAAATGATAAATTGGTTATTTTAAGTAAATTTTGACCATTTAACAATCAAACTAACCATTTTTTTAATAGAAGAACTTTGCTCGCATGTTTTTTAAAGGTTAAGGATCCGGATGTTAGAAATGAAAGGTTCAGGACCCCATCATCACAATGTTTGGAACCCTCAGTGCTATTTACCCTAATTGAGGGGAGGTCTAGTTTCGGAAATTACACATGAACCTTTTGGAGTTTGTTTGGACTTCAAACAATAGTTTATTTTGGATTTTGTTTACCTTTAGTATGTTTTTGATCCCTAATCTTTTATTTTTAGCTAGAAGGTCTCTGACCTATGCTATTGGGTATGAAAATCGTCCATATGGACGGATTTCGTTCAAATGCACCGTTAGTTAGTCGTGTGGAATAGACTCTCTTTTAATTTGTTTTTACTTGCAGGAGCAAAGTGGCCAGTTCTTCTTCTTCTTCTTCTTCTTCTTCTTCTTCTTCTTCTTCTTTTTGCCTTCGTTGGTGACTATCATCAATATAACGTGAAACGTACTCGTCAATTATATGCTCTCAGGCAATACCAAAATTAGAATAAATTATTTCGACAGAGAGAGGAAGAGTAAATGGATTTGGGATGGATTATTCTTCTATTCAGTTTCTTATTCTTGTTCTTCTTCTCTTCCCACGGGTAGATTTTTGAATTTTGGATTTTTCTTTTGTTTCTCATGAAACTAAAATTTGGATTTTGAAGTCATATCAAGATTTTAAATTGTGTTTCTGTTATTTTTTTTATTCAATTGAAATCTTCATTTTTCTTACTACTTGAAATTGGTAATCCATCCCAAAGTCTCCATTTTTTTTTGTTTTAGTTGTTTTGGTTTCAAAATCGAGAGAATTTTGTTTCGTTTTTGTTTGATTTCTCGATTTGCATAAAATTGATAGAGGTAAGAACATTAAGAAATCAAAGAAGGCCATTGAAAAATCAAGTCAGACAAATTGGAAGAGAGATGAAACAAAAAGATTTGAGAAGCATCAACGGAAGCCTATTTTTAGTGAAGCTTCCATGTCCAATATGTCTTTTAAGAAAACCAAAAGCCCATAACGACGACAACCTTTTCAATCCTCTGCTTCTTTTCTTAAGCAAGCACCGCAACCTTTTGCTTCTCCTTGCGATAGTAATAGTCCGATACCGTTTTTGCTTACATCTTCGGGGCTTGTTTTTCCTTTTTCCATTGATAATTCTCAACTAGTAGCAGAAAGTCTACACCAATTCGGGACGAATTATTTCGCCCTCCACAACAAAATTAGCAATAGCAAATGATCTCATTTGCCTCCCAGCACAAGCAAATTTATGGGTTCTCCCTCATTTTGCAGATGATGTAGTAGCAACATCACATCTTCAGTAGTTGTTGCAGTATTGGAGTGATGCATTGAATTTAAGTCTTAGAGCAAGGAGGATGATGATAAAGAGGTTGGGGCAGGATGGCAGGATGGCAGGGAGTTGTTTAGGCCTACGATGGCACTCTTTAGTCTTTACTATTACAAAGCTTTATAGAGGATCAAGGCTGAGACATTGGGGTAAGTGGGTAGCTAAGATTCGCCTTCCATGTAACAAAACTCGACTTTGGCTTGGCACATTTGACACGACTAAGGATGCCCATTGACCTATGATCGGGAGGCATTTAAGCTTAGAACTTAGAAGAGAGAATGACAAACTCAATTTCATGATCACTTTGCCCGTGCAAGTAAAAACAAATTAAAGGAGAGTCCACTCCACGCAACTAACTATTGTTGCATTTGAACAGAATTTGTCACAGGGACCACTTTCGCAACTAACAGCATAGGTTAGAGAGCTCATAGCAAAAAATGAAATGTTAGGGACCGAAAACACACGTTAGGGATCGTTTGCACCAAAATCCCTAGTTTTTTTACGTCATTTTTTAAGATTTTCTATATATATATATTGTGTCGAGGAAATTAGAATATCTACTTATTTTTATTTAAAAAATTAAAATATACTGGTAGGTATTATATTTTTTTAGTTTTTAATTATAGACTAGTGTATTTATGTAATTTATCTTTAAAAATGTTATTTGTCAAACTTACTTTATTTTTTAATAAAATCTCCTCTACATTTACTTTTATATACGATTATTAAACTTTTGGAAAATTGAATTGTAATAGATTCGGCTTTAAAATATTTCAACTTGATAAAATGAGTTTTGAAAGTTTGTTTTTGTAAAAAAGTTAAGGGGGTGTATTCAATGAGACTTTTAAGAACTTTTATGGACTTTTATAAGTGAGTGATTTTTGTGGAATTCGTGGACTTTTATGAATTTGTTAAGAATTAATAAAAGTCTTTATTAGACTTTTGTAAACTTTTATTAAAGAATTATGTAGACTTCTATAAATTTTCATTTTTTTTAATGTAACTTCTTCTATGTGTAAATCATCTACAACACATGTAATTAAGAATTCAAAGTAATAAATTATATTTTTCATGTCATTAAAAATATTTATTAACAAATATAAAAAGATTTAAGTCACCTCAATTCAAATTAACAAATAACATAAATTCCAAAAAGAATTAATAATATTTTAGTAATGTTCAATAAAAAAAATATCAAATATTCCCAAAATCACTCTACATTAATAAAATAATCAAAGTAGAACAGAATATTTCCAGTACAATGCCAAATTCTCGTCATGGAATAATTTTTAATAATTAAGCGAAAAATTTGACTCCTACCAATACATAAATCAAAATAGTGCAAATTTATCGTTCAAAATATCCTCAATTTTTGACACAAGACATGATATCACAGTTTTGATTACTGTAAATTCTAGATACAATTGCATATAAATTATTGAGTACGACAAATTCTTATTTGAATGGAAGAGATACGAAAAAAAAACCCTAAAAGTGAAAGAAATATGCGTTCTTTATTTTGGGACTATGAAGTCTTCACAAATCTCACGGTAGACGGAAGACTTTTTTTTAGATTTGCTATTTATACGTTTCACTAAAAAGTCTCCATAAGTCTTCAAAAATCTGGTAAGTAGAGAATCATTAAAAGTTCTTCTCAATTTGAATACCCTGTGACTTATAGAGACTCTTACAAAATTTTAATCGAATACCTCATGACTTTTAAAGACTCACCAGTACTTTCAGAGACTCTTAAAAAATCTACATTGAATACCTTTAAACTTTTAAATACTTAAAAGTCTTTAAAAATCTCAATTTGAATACACCCCTTTAGACTCTTGTAAAAATTTCGAACTTAATGAAATTTTTTCGCTAAAAATAATTTTGAGATTTATTCACATTTAGAAACATAACGATTTGTAGAATTTTAGGTTAATCTGCTTTTTCTCATTTGTGTAGATAATAATAATAGTTTGGGTGATGGATTTGAAACGTATCTATTAAAACTCGAAATATATCATATTTAAATGAGATCTTAATATTAAATTAAACCATTTTTCGTGGAATTTTGTTTTGTCTTAAACTAATTAAAATCTATATAAATGACAACCTATTTCCAAGTGGAATCCAGTCAAACAGGCACTAGCTTTAAATACTGTAAAGGGAAATTGGCGCAAAAAGTCTCTAACGTATGACATTAGTGTGCAAATGGTCCCTAACCTTTTATTTTTGACGGAATGCTTCCTAACCTATCCATTTAGGTGCGCAATTGGTCCTTTTTTACGGATTCCGTTAAAAATCCATTACACAACCTTTCATTTAGGTACGCAAATGGTCTCTCTCATTTTTTTTTTGGTCTTTATTAGTAGGGATAAAATTGTCTAGTTACATTTTTTTTCAACCTTTCAATTAGCGCAAATGGTCTCTAACCTTACTTTTAATTAAGGGAAATTGGCGCAAATGGTCCCTAGCGTATGGCATTAGTGGTCAAATGGTCCCTAACCTTTTATTTTTGACAGAATGGTCCATAACCTATCCATTTAGGTGCGCAATTGGTCATTTTTTACAGATTTCGTTAAAAATCTGTTACACAACCTTTCATTTAGGTGCGCAAATGGTCCCTCTCATTTTTTTGTTTTGTCTTTATTACTAGAGATAAAATTGTCAAGTTACATTTTTTTTCAACATTTCAATTGGTGCAAATGGTCCATAACCTTACTTTTAATTAAAGAAATTTGCAATTAGATTTATAACCTTTAAAAAAAGTGAAAATGAGTTCGATACTTTAATTTTTTTATTAAAAAAAATTAAAAGAAAACTAACAAATTGACAATATACTAAATTATTTTGTATATTTTACGAACTATTATAAAATAACTAAAATTTAAGCTCATAATTATTAAAGAATGTGCTAATTAAAATTATTTTATTATTATTAAGTAATCATATTATTTAAAATTCAAACTTTAATTTTATCGTTACAAAAAAAAAATAACTTTGTCACAAATAAAAATTTTAATTACTTTCCAAACAACACATATCCGTCGAATCAAACAAGATCTATTCATATAGCCAAACATGAGTCTTTTTCTTCATTGAATTTTCTTCTTGTCCAAACAACCAACCACCATCGGATAACCCGTCCAAAACTAAAAAAAATATTCCAGCGGAGAAAACCACCAGATCTGCGCTGGTCATCTTCCTTGCAGATTCGGTGGATCTTGAACCAGATCTGCGCGATCGATCTTCGCAGAATCTGCGCAAGATCTGTACGACTCCAGTAGCGCAGATCGAGCGAAATCTGTGCGATTTCGATCGCGCAGATCTAGCTAGATCTGCATGGCCACCGTGCAGATCCCATCAGATCTGTGTGACCCGGTGGCGCAAATCCTGTCGGATCTGCGTGAGCCACCATATCGGAGTTGCGCAGATCCAACGAGATCTGCGAGCAGCCAGCGGTGTCCTTTTTTTCATTTCATTTTTGTTTTTTTTTTTCGACCTTCAATCTTCAAGATCCACCGGATCTGCGAGGAAGATGATTGGCGTAGATCCGATGGTTTTCTCCGGTGGAAATTTTTTTAGATTTTGGATAGGTTATCTGGTGGTGGTTGGTTGTTTGGACAAGAAAAAAATTCAACGAAGAAGAATACTCATGTTTGGTTACATGGATAGATCTTGTTTGGTTCAATAGATAGGTGCTGTTTGGAAAGTAATTAAAATTTTTATTTGTGACAAATATATTTTTTTTATATTGTAACAATAAAATTAAAGTTTGAATTTTAAATAATATGATTACTTAATAATAATAAAATAATTTTAATTAGTACATTCGTTAATAATTATGAGCTTAAATTTTAATTATTTTATAATTGTTCGTAAAATATACAAAATAATTTGGGATATTATCAATTTGTTAGTTTTTTTTTAATTTTTTTAATAAAAAAATTAAAGTATCGGACTCATTTTCACTTTTTTTAAAAGTTAGGAATCTAATTGCAAATTTATTTAATTAAAAGTAAGGTTATGGACCATTTGCTCCAATTGAAAGGTTGAAAAAAATGTAACTTGACAACTTTACCCCTACTAATAAAGACAAAAAAAATGAGAGAGACCATTTGCGCACTTAAATGAAAGGTTGTATGACGGATTTTTAACGGAATCCATTAAAAATGACCAATTGCGCACCTAAATGGATAGGTTATGGACCATTCTGCCAAAAATGAAATGTTATGGACTATTTGCGCATTAATGTCATACGTTAGGGACCATTTGCGCCAATTTCCCTACTGTAAACGGAATCTATAAAACTGTGATCAATGTAATATTGCAAAGCTTTCCGTGTATATATTTCATTACACGTTCAGAATGACTCCAATAAATGAAGTACGAAATGTATAGGAACACCGTTAAAAGGAAAATTTCGTATAAAAATCATGAGTGGAACAAGTAAAAATTCTACAATGAAGAGCCTACTCGATATATATGAGGTTATTAAAGTTATTATTTAGGATATCAAAGTTGATGGGTTGGTAATCTCGTTTTTAGCTGTCGAATATAATGTATTGTGTGTTTAACGTATGAATTGTAATTGGTAGGTAAAATGAGGTATCAACGGATATGAATATTTTTGTTCATTGAAGATCGTTTTTTATTAGCACAATTTCCTTGAGGAATATAAAGTTTTTGCAAGGCTTATCTTAAGCTGTTATTCAAGTACAAATACTTCGTTCTAAATAATATTTTTTAAGCAAAATTCTCAAATTTAGCATCTCGCCCTTACAGCTTATGGGCACTTCCCTTGCTAGGAAAATTTGTCAGCCTTCTTAGATAAGAACGGAGCCAAGAGGTGTAGGAATCAAAGTGAAGTTATTCACTTAATTTTGGCTTAAAGTTACTAAAGAGAAGAAAAGAGACTTTAGAAAATTAGTTTTCAGGTAGTTGCTTAGAGAGAATGGTTCGTGCACCATTTGAGAGAGTGATCATGTTTGGCAGTGTTGAATATTTGTTAAAGTGCTTATAAGTTGTAGGTCTTATGAAATGTATAAATACTAAATATATGTAACCAATTTAATTAATCACGATAGTATGGAGTTTCTCCTCCACTAGATCCAAAATAATTATATACGACTGTTTTCGACTCTCTCAATTTTTTTTTCAATTTCTTCAAATATCTTATTTTCAATTTTCTTTCTCTTCACCATTCTTCTCCAAATATTCTCATATTATGTTTTTACAGACGAATTCCACCAATAATCGATGTATTAATTTAAATTATAATTTAAATTTAATCAACTTGCGCTAAATAAGCAAAAAAAAAAGATGGACATGTAAAACTATAGATCAATAGATGGACAAAATTCAAAACTCCTGTATACATACATACATTATACTATTATAAACAAGTGCAAACACGTATGTTCATCCATTTTATATAGGGGTTAAGAATTCTATTGGTCACCAAACTTTTAAAATACGTAGCTTCGATTACTAAATTTCTTTTAGCATAAATGGTCACAAACTTACAAAATTATCCCAATTTTGTAAGACTCACAACTTATAAATATTTAGAAAAGAGAAATTGGCGCACCCCACCCCACACTCCCCACCCACGCCGAAAATGGGGAGAATTGCCCCTTTGTTTTTGCGACCGCTCTGGTTTCGCGAAAACTAGGGAGATTCTTCTCCCTGGTTTCGGTTGCAGAAACATGGAGGGTTTCTACCCCCGATTGCTGACGCCGCGTTGGCGACCGGGGGGATAAATCCCCCCTAATTTGGTTGACATACGGTGGGGGTGGAGGTGGGGGTGGGGGTGTTGAAGACTTTTTGTTTTGTTTTTTTTTTTTTTTAAATAGAAAAATAAATGAAAATTTAAAATTGGGATGACCCACTAGCCATGTGGCTTAAAAGCAAGTTGGGTTGGCCCAATAAATATGAGACCGTATAAAATCGGGCTGGGTTGAACATAATTAAAAATTTTATTTGTGACAAATTTATTTTTCTTTTTATGTTGTAATTATAAAATTAAAGTTAGAATTTTAAACAATATGATAACTTAATAATAATAAAATAATTTTAATTAGCACATTTGTTAATAATTATGAGTTTAAATTTTAGTTATTTCATAATAGTTCATAAAATATATAAAATAATTTAGTATATTATCAATTTGTTAGTTTCTTTTAATTTTTAATAAAAAAATTAAAATATCGGACCCATTTTTATTTTTTACAGAGGTTAGGAATCCAATTGCAGATTTCTTTAATTAAAACTAAGGTTATTGACCATTTGTACCAATTGAAAGAAAAAAAGAAAAAAATGTAACTTGACAATTGTATCCCTACCAAAAGAAATGAGGGGGACCATTTGCGCACCTAAATGATAGGTTTTTAACGGAATCGGTCAAAAAGGACGAATTGCGCACCTAAATGAATAGGTTATGGACCATTCCGTAAAAAAATGAAAGGTTAGGGACTATTTTCGCACTTATGTCATAAGTTAGGGACCATTTACACTAATTTTTCTTTAAAAATTAATTTTAATACTACCAAACATGCACTAAGTTTCTAACCAATAGTCCGTCTAACAAATATGGTGATGCCAACGAAATATCTAGTTAGAATAAACCAAGGGTTAAATCGAAAGTTTTAAAACATTAAACGAGTTATATGAAATTAAAATGGCATGTAGAACGAGCATGCATTTGCTACCTTATTAGCGTCGTTTCAAAAATACCGTTAAATTTAGTGCATGTTCGGTTGCCTTTTTCAACCAAAAAATCTATTTTCAAGTATGAGTTTTTTGACTTTTCAAAAATATTTTTGATGAAATGACCAAAATGTCCTGTTAACTTTCAAATACTCCCTCCGTCCCATAAAGATACATCCACTTTTTTTTTCACACAGATTAAGAAAACTCATTTAATGTAATTGAAATTATAAAAATTTCACACAATTTTCCAATTATACCCCTATTTAAGTTATATAGATAGATAGAGAATTACATTGGGAAAAAGAAAAAAGTAAATGAAAGTTTAGAGAGATATATATTTTGGTTGATAACAATGTAAATTAAATAAGGGTATATTAGGAAAAATAAAAATTTAATATATCCTGTATAAAGTAAGTAGTTTATAATTTGGGACAGATAAATAAGGAAAACGAGTCTATCTTTGTGGGACGGAGGAAGTACCATTTTATTAATTGAGGGCAGTTTTGTCAAAAAGTGGCCCACCACATTAAATGCAAAATAGATTTTGAAAAAGAAAAAAGCCAATCGAACATGCTCTTAGTAACGGATATGTAAAGAACAATTTAATTGAAATAACTTTATAAGTTTTGTAACTATTTAAGCTAAAAAAATGACAATTTTAAAAGTTGGTGAGTAAGAGAGTTTTTATTTGAAGATTCTCGTGAACATTCTTTACTCATGCATGCATTAACGGCATAAACAACGCAGGCTTAATTATGGTATTTTTTTTTAAATTTCTTCAACCGTATAATCTCTCTCTCTCTCTCTCTCTCTCTCTCTCTCTCTCTCTCTCTCTCTCATGGCTTCGCCACTGTATTTTTGCGTTAAATTCGTTTAGAATCGACATCAATTGATCGATCAATTATCTCCTCCGAGCTGACTCACCCCACTCACTTATCACACATTCGCATTTTCATCACCGCTTTTCATTTATTTCTTCTTTAATGATCATTCCATGGATCTCTTGCTTTCATTTTTCATGCCCAATAAATATGTTTACACCTCCATTTTTATTTTTCATGTTAATATCCCATTCTTGATTAAATGCCCTAACATTTTTAGCCAATGATATTTTATTCTGTTATTCACTTTTGTGTAAATTAACGTTAAAGTTTCGTCCATTTATTTTACAAAAAAAAAAATTGTTGGGGGTGTTAATTCATCAAAAGAACTTTGATACGCTGATAAGATCACAATTTGGAAAGAAATTAAGGCTTCAAGGTGGGCTTGATCTGATCTTCAAGCTTGATTAATTGTGGCTACATTGGGAGAATGCGATTAATGAAGGCATATGTTGGTGGTGAAATTTAAGAAGGATAGAATTATTGGAGGCAAATATAGCGGTTGATGGGGAATAATTGCATAGGTCCCAATTTGGGGAAAAATGGCTTCTTGCAGTCTGTCACCGCTGCAGTCTGGAAAACCCGGGAGCCGGAAACCCTCCCGGCCTCCAATCAGAAGCAAGAAGGAAATAGTAGCAATGAGAAGAATTCAGAGAGTAAAGTTTCTGGTTCTACCACCGCTCCTACACAGCCAATAATTGTCGGTGAGCAGGCCAAACCAGACGAGCCCCAAAAGCCCGAAGGGAAGGAGGCAGGGCATGGTAACAAGACGAATCATTTTAAGAGAGTATCAAGTGTAGGCCTACAAGTTGAATCAGTTTTACAGCGGAAAACGGGGAATTTGAAGGAGTTATATACATTAGGGAGGAAGTTAGGACAAGGGCAGTTTGGGACGACATTCTTATGTGTGGAGAAAGAAACTGGAAAAGAGTTTGCATGCAAATCAATTGCTAAGAGGAAATTGATTAGTGAGGAGGATGTGGAGGATGTAAGGAGAGAGATTCAGATAATGCACCACTTAGCAGGGCACCCGAATGTGATATCCATTGTGGGAGCTTACGAAGATGCAGTTGCAGTTCATGTCATAATGGAACTCTGTGAGGGTGGGGAGCTTTTTGATAGGATCATACAGAGGGGACATTACACAGAAAGGAAGGCTGCTGAGCTTGCTCGGATAATAGTTGGTGTTGTAGAGGCATGTCATTCCTTAGGGGTTATGCATAGAGACTTGAAACCAGAGAATTTCCTTTTTGTTAATGAGCAAGAGGAGTCACCACTTAAGACCATTGACTTTGGCCTCTCAATATTCTTCAGGCCAGGTACTCATCTACGTTAACATTTATTTGATTATATTGAAAATGATCAAAGATTTGGAACTTAGAAGTATTCACTGTGAAGTGTTCTCAGAACATGGATTTTGATCCTCTGTGCTTGTCCATTTGTATGAATTACTGAACAGACAAAATCTGCAGAAAGAGTGAAGCATTTTTAAGTTTAGCTCGCATTGAAAGCTGTGAATATGTCTATGTAGTGTGAGGATTAACTAGGAATATCCACTCTACCTCTCCAAGTGAGGTAATTACAGAGTATGTGAGGACATTGCGGGAAAAAACTCTTCTGGCATGTTAGACAATATGAAGAAAGAAAAAGAAGCTAAAATCTTTTTCATTGTATCCAAAACTACGTAGCAAACATGCTCTTGTAGTGTAGCAAGTTATGGTTTAAAGACTATTCAGTGTCCATTGATCCAATTTATGTCCATTGATCAACCTACTCAATGTACCTAATGAAAGATGGTCGAATTTGAAAAATTAGAGACAGGCCTCTTCTGTTAGCTTGGTATTGCACAACCACATTTTCTCTAATGTGGTGGTAAGTGAGACGACAATTCGTTTTCCAGCCATGCACACTTTCAATTTTGGTACTGCAAGAAAGTCCTGGTCAATGTTTATCCTCTTTAGGTTTGTCGCTTTGTTGAGCAACTATAAATGATTCTGCCCCCCTTCTCAGTGTGTTCTTATCTGATTGAAACCAACAGAATGGCCGCTATTATGACATATGCAGACAAAGTGAGGATGACTGTATTCCATAGAACTATTTTATTAACTTTCATTGTCAAAGAAGAATAAGATTCTTTTCATCAAGTTGCGTTGTACTTCATTTCAAAATTTTAATTCATAGAGGGGACATAAGAATCCCCCGATACATGAATAGTCAAAATCTGGAGGTAGTATTACTAAACGATTAAGCACAACTATCCACCCGACTTTTTGGAGAAAATCAAAAGATAGCTTTTGCAACCTCAGCTTTTTGGGAAGTGGCAAGCTTTCCTAACGGGTTGGAGAGGGAGGTTACCTTATCTTAAGACCTTCAAGTTTTGAGTTCAACCATATTCCATGCGTCCTTGGGTAAAAAGTACTGTTTAACTTGTAGATAGGCATCTCCTCCTTGGTTGGAGCCTTTTCTCTCTATTCTCTGTTACACGGTTGTCGTTGATTTTGATTTATCAGAAATGGATTTTGAAACTTCATATAAAGAAATTAATATTTTCCAGTTGTTAAATCAACTTGAGTTGCATATTTGGTTTTGGGAAGTAGAAGCAGCAAAGCTATTGCTTTTTCTCTATGCATTTATATACTCAATAAGTAACCGGTTATGAATTACTATCCTACACCTTTTGATTTAAGAGATATTGTGATGTTATTATACTTTCAAGGTTACTTTAAACCTCTGATTCCACAGAGTGGTTCTTTATTCCTTTTTTTCTCATTCTGCTGATATTTCCGAGGCAGGGATAGGATATTGAATAGTATGTTAATTTTGCGGTAAACATGTCAAAATCTTGTAACCTGGTGACATGAGTTATTCATGTTTCCACATCCTCTACATCATATGTATGAGACCTAGAGATATTATCCAGTTAAGAATTCGGGCACTACAGCACCTGGGAAAGGCCGGTTGATAATCACTGGAGCACTGCAGTGTGGTTGTTTGGCTTTCTTTGGGATTGCTTTTAGGTCATTTTCCCCCTTAAGGCTGAGTTATTTTCTGACTCAAAGACAACTTAAAGCCTAGGGAGGTTTATGTTCCAAGAAAAATAGGTTTTGCTATCTCATCAGTTGACAGTTTAGCAAGCAAAGATATTATTTCTTAGCAATTCAAATGATAAGAAGCCCATGTAAGGTTGGCTAGATGTATATATATTAAAACATCTATCTCAAAATGAATCTTAAGTCCAGGCCCATAACTGGTTTCAAGGTGATGGTTATATTGTCGTGGGATGAGCTCTAACAATTTCCTACACATGCAACATTCACTTGCATGTAGAGGGGTAAATGAAACAAGTTGAAAGTGCAATATTACTAAGGTGCAACCATAGCACAAACCAATGTTAAAAAATGCGGAATCAGGTAGAGAGATGTTTTACATAAGTGAGACGAGACATAAACCGCAACACACCAATAAAATTGAAAATATATAAAAAATACAAATATATATTCACAGCAACCAATAGAGGATCTTTAAATCCATAGTAAAGCCAATTTACTAAATTAAATTAATTTGCAAACAAACATAAAATTGATCAATAAAGTACCTTATAATAAATCATGAAATGAGCATATAACAATTTTTTAATCTACGACTATAAGCGGAAAAAGCTTAAAAGTCTCCCATGTACTTACTGCTAATAAGATCTTTAAGAGAATCATCAATATACTTAATTCTCCTATCATCTTCCTCTACTAATAACTGCTTCCCATTCTTTCCGCTCATTCTCTACTTGTTGTTGAGAAGTTGCAACTTCACTTGGGAGAGGGTTTTATTTCACTTCAATTGTAGGAGGCTAGGGCACATTGCTTCACTCGCTTTTTTCTCTTTTTTAGGGTTGGGTTGCGTTGCGTTTATAACAGCCTAAAAACCGATAAAACATTCTAGGCACCAGCCCACAACTTAGTGTTTGCTTGTTCGCTATGAAACACCAACACGGACACGAGTGTCCGACGCCGACACGTGATTTTTGAAAAAAATTACGACACGACACGATCATTAATTTTTTATTTTTTTATTTTTTTTAAATTTTTTTTGTGTAACCAAATGAAATTTTGTATAATTGTTGCATCAAAAACTAATAGCCATATATATATATAAATCAAAGTTGACATAATTAACTTTATACATGTTTTCTCATAGCATGAGTTCAACAAAAAAAAGATGAAATAAATTTAATTATTCATCTTCAACATTTTCATCTCCGTCATCGGTAATCACCATAGCCTCCAACTCAGGTTCATCAAAAGATAAATTGGCGACTTTAAGTGCACCAACATGTTCAAAGGAATCAAATGTATCACTATCGATATCCCACATCTTAGTTTTTCCTTGTAAATATTGTGGGCTCTTCCTTGACAAGAGGCAAAGATTGCTATGAACGAACACTAAATCTTCGGCACGTTTTGGAGTTAACTTATTCCGTTTAAGAGAGTGCAAAAAGGAATAAGATTTCCAATTTCGTTCACAACAAGATGAAGAAGATGGTTGCGCCAACAACTTCAAGGCAAAAGCTTGAAGATTGGGTGCACAAGCGCCATGAATTGGATTCAAGTTGTAACATTCATGTATAGAATCAATATCACCAAAGTCTTCTTCCATTGTCGAGAATTTTGAATACTCCATATTCACTCTAGTGCGTTCCTCATTTGACAACAAGTATCTTTTGAAATATTTTATTCTTTCTCGAGAAACTTCGGAATCTCTATGTGGAGGAACACGAGTAGGATCCTCATTAAACCATTCCGCACTATAGTACCTTAAAAAAAAACACAAATAATAATTAGTAACTTTCTAGAAATATAATGAATAGAAAAAATTAAATAGATAATAAACATATAAATTAGAATTACCTTGGATTTAGAAAATAAGACAAGCAATGAAGAAGAGTGTTATTCTTGTTCCAACGATCAACAAGTATTTTGTGGATGACATTATAAAATGATGATACATCTTCTTGACGCTTTCCTTCGTGCCTATAAATCACCCATTTTACTTTCTCTATCATTGTATCCCTCATGTCATAAATCAAGTGAAGACAATGTTTATCCGTATCACAAAATTTAATCATGTCATGTATAGGCGAAGTGAAGGAAAGAACATAATCTATAGAGTCCCACCAAAGATCATCAAGTAATTTCAACTTCACAAAACTTGCCCTTTGCACACCATCTTCCCGATAAATTGACCATTTTTCATCAATAACCATATTTTGAAGCCCACGCTTAATAAGCTTAAATCTTTTCATCATAGCAATAATAGAAGTAAATCGCGTATTGGCCACGGATAACAACTTCAAGGGCACAAATTCATTAAACATAACATTGCTTTCTCATAGAATGGTTCATGATAAAAAATTTAATGACCATTACTTCTTCATAAAGATGAGTGATCCAACTACATTCTTCATAAGTAATCAAGTTATCCTCAACATTCTTTGCCGTACAATATTTTTCAAAACAAGATTAAGAGTGTGTACAACACATGGTATCCAAAAAATATGAGGATAGTCTGATTCAATTATTTGCCCCGCACCCTTACAATTTGCAGCATTATTGGTAATAACTTGAACAACTTTTTCCCGACCAACTTCCTCTATAACCTCCTTCATCAAGTTAGCAATAAAATATTTATCCTTGATCTTACCCGAGCAATCAACCGCCCTTAAAAACATAGGTCCACTTTCGGTCACCGCCATGAAATTAATTAGTAGCCTTCTTTGTAGGTCACTCCAACCATCACTCACAATAGTCAATCCTTTTTTCCGCCCATGTGCTCTTAATAAGTTGTAGTAATCTTCCAACATTTCTTCTCTCTTTTTGAAGAAGGGTAGTTCTCAACCTATTGTAACTGGGAGGCTTATATCCCGACAATCGACTATTCGAAACTAAAGTATAACAACTAATATAATAGGGATTTCTTACAAGAGTAAAGGGCAAGCTACTTGAATAATACATTCTTGCAATTTCGGAATCTAATTGATCACGGGATGTCATGTTAAAGGCTTTTTCAATTGCACTACCCTTTTTTTCTTTTCCCCCAATACATAACAATCCGTTGAAGTCATATAATCCTCCGATGGCAATGGTATTTTTTACGGTTCTTTTTGTTTCATTCTCAACGTAGCCTCATCTTCTAATTTTTGCATTTCATTCATATCTCTTTGTGTCACACTAGGACAAGCCCTAATACCATAACCCGAAATTTTTAACAAATGTGACCTAACCCGAGTATATGAACTATTTTTAGTTGTATTACAAAAATTACATTGCCAAAGTACATTACCACCCTCCTTCATTCAATTTATCAAGTTTTGTTACAAATTTCTAAAGAGGTTTGGATAAATCATCTATGGTAGAAGTGTTACTCATAATTTCAAAAGATAAAAAAATCCAAAAAGCTCAAATAAAGAGTGATATTATCTGATATTTATGAAGAGTATGTCACTTTGAAGAAAAATGAATTGATTTAGAATGGGTTTTGCTCAGTCGGATGTTTCACAGAATATGATGAAATGAAATGAAATGGATTTTGCTTTTTTCACTTGGCTGATATATATAAACTTCCTTTTTGGAGAAGATAAGTAGTTGGTTGACTTTTTAAAATCATTTGACCAATTTATATATATTAACAAAAACGTTTCACTTTTCTTTAAAAGCGTGTGGGCCATTAAAAGTAAACATTACAAAAGGCATGTTTGGCCCATTAACTGAAAACGTGAAGAGATACAACCCCAAAATTAGGATAAACTATTTCTGTGACCTTTCAGTTCACAGCTTCTCTTTGACGGAAAACGATGGCTGCCGGAAATCGTTCAATTGAAGACAAACTGTGATGAAATACAAGTTGAGTCAAGAGAGCCCATATTAATTTGCAGTCAAACATTGAAAAAAAGGTAAGTTTTTTTTGTTTTAGTAATTTTTTCTCCTTCTCTAAGTCCGGCGTGTAGAAAGGAGTGTTGGAAGGCGTGTCTCTGAGTGTCCAATGGCTGAAATGGTCTGGGAATATGAAGATACACAACTCTGGGCCGTATCCATGGCGTGTTGGTGTCGTGTCGGTGTCCGACACGCGTCGGACACCAACACGCCGGCATCATGAACATGTCGGTGCTTCATAGCTTGTTCGTGCTTAAAAGCTGATTTTTCAAAAAGTTGAGAAAGTAGGAACCACAATTATTGCGTGGGACCCACAATTTGTTTATTTTGAGCCAAAAAAAATAGTAAGCCCCAGTATTTATAAGCATGCCCAAACATGTGCTCAGGCCAATAATGAAAAACCAAGGAAGACAAGACAAACAAGCACACACCTCACCAGTCCTTAGGCTTAGCCTTGAGGCGCACACCTCAACAGGTTGAGGCATAAGCCTTGTCAAATGGCACCGATGGCATAAGTTTCAATGTGTAGAATGAAATCCTCACGTGAGGCATGCCTGAAGGCGTAAGCCCAGGTGCTCTTTAAAACAGTGGCACAAACAAAGGTGGCAAATTGTAAATTGATTAAATTGGTTAGACTTGCTTCATACTTCCTCAACCAGTCTAATACTAAAACATCCATCTCATGACCATTGGCAATATGAGGAGAAGTGATCCAGGTCCATAACTAGTTTGGGAGGTGATACTTTTTCATGGGACACAAATTGGAATGTTCTTCATATATACACTAGTCTCATGCAGGCGCTAATCTTTCTGGAAATGAATCCAATTCTGTCTAAAGTGTAAAAATCTTCCCAAGTTTTACTCGTGCTGGTCAATGGTTGAGTTGGGTGAACTGTTGGACAATGATAGTTCAAGTTATGCTCATGATGTTCATAGAGTTGTCAGGCATGAATTTTCAACTGTCATGTCCAAAGTTGGTTATGCACTTCGCATTATCTTAGAGATACTTAGATAGTAAATTTGTAAAGTTCCTTCTAAATTTCTATTTATTGAAGGAAAGGGTTATATGTTTTTGAGTATCCAAAATACCATCATATCCTGTATACAAGTTGCTGATTCAAAAAATTATCGAATAGGACCTGAAGCTGATCTTCTAGAGCCACGGTTATCCTATGTTTTTGACAATCATCCAATGATGATTTAGAAATCTTTCATTTTGCCTGTACACTTCTCTCAAAACTTTGGAAGCATGACATTGTTTCAGACCCTGCATCCCTTCCAAAAAGTGCGGAAAATTATGATGTTTTTTTTTTTGTTTCAGATAAGTGGAAAAGCAAAGCACAAGTTTTGGGTATTGGAAATCCACCTGCCTGATCTTTCGTGGTTTCACTCGTTTTGAGTCAAAAGTTTCTGGAATATGTTGGAGTCATCCTAACCTTTGTTCTGCTTCTGATTAGGAATTATTCAAATGTTGAATCAACATTTCTATCCTTCATATATATATGTTGTGAGGGGTTGCATGTATTTGTATTAAATACTGTCCACGTCCTTGCACCATTGTCTGAGCAGAATCGTGGTGTCTTTTCTAACTGTTAGAGGTAGCTTGCCTTTTCTGTCTAGCTCCTTGCGTGTTGATCACTCTCTTATCCAGACCAAGTGCTAATACTTCCTCTTCTCAGGTGAAACATTCAGTGACGTGGTTGGAAGCCCTTATTATGTAGCTCCAGAGGTATTAAAGAAGCACTATGGTCAAGAGTGTGACGTTTGGAGTGCTGGAGTCATTATTTACATTTTGCTAAGTGGAGTGCCTCCATTTTGGGACGGTGAGCATTTATTTTAATCTTTGTTGTTTTCTTGCTTAATTTTGGCATGCTGGAATCTACTCATTTAGATCCCTGTTTTCTTGCATGCAAATATATGTTTTGGATCAGAAACGGAACAAGGGATATTTGAACAGGTTTTGAAAGGAGAACTTGACTTTGTATCAGAGCCTTGGCCTAGTATATCTGATAGTGCAAAAGATCTTGTCAGAAGAATGCTTGTTCGAGATCCTAAAAAGAGGCTGACTGCACATCAAGTTCTTTGTGAGTATGCTATATACCAAACCAACTCTTTTAAGTCTCTGGGAGCCAGCCACGTTCTTTTGCCAATTTGTTATGCAGGAATGACATGTTTGGTAAGGTGGATTATTCAAATAATGGACTGTATCAAAGAAGAAAAAGAAACTAAAATCTTGTCTATTTTAGAGTCCACTACAATCTAATGTTACATACAAAACATGCACTATATGTGGTAAATGAGAAGTGATGCTGCATCCCACTATCCACTAATATAAATTGATGTGCTATGGACAAACGACTATGCATTTTTGGAGCATATATAGTACATCAAATTGCTTTGTTTTGCTTCAGAATTTCAGAACATCAACGTTTCTTCAACTTCCAGTAGAAGTAGCACATTTTTCGTTGGATCTGTAAATACCCAAACACAATGAGAATTAGGAACTTTTTAATCAAGCGTAGAAGGGGAATTGCATGAGCGTCTAGATGACAGCTGCAAGAGATAGCATACGATAGATGATACTGTTTGAACATGGTATTGCTGGGTCCAATGAAAGATTATTATTTTCCTTGCAAGCGTTAGATAAATTGGTGTATATTAGATGCCAAATCGGGGATTTTTGCAACTTAGTGCGTTGGAGCTTCTTTTACAACCTTATAACATGATTATTTCTAGAACCGTTTGAGTAATACAATTATAAAATTGTTACAAATCGGCATGGGATAAAATGATTTAAAAGTATTATTTTTGTTGGTCCTTCTCTGTTTTTTGGCCTTTAAAATTCATGAAGAAATTACCACCTGCCGCCTCTTCTAGAAAAGACACAGTAGGGAACTAACAGTGGCTAAAAAATTCTTTTTCAGATGGTGAAGACAAAAAAATCCATGAAAATTTATTTAAGAGATGCTCAGAAGTCCAGTCTTACAAAATGTAGTCACAAGGCTTAAAATTTTCCAAAGGGGAAAGCACACACTAGAATTGGAGATCATGTAAAGTTCAACCCACATTTGTTTCCCCAGTCAACTTGAGTATGAGGTGGTTTGTACATGACACACGTAATCATGTGGTTATTAGTGTATATATCCTGTGTTTATAACTTGGTAACCAATTTATACAGGACTAAAGAAATACAGGCAGTACAGAGGTGGTTGTTAAGTAGAATTGCACAAATAACCAGTAGCACAGTTGATAGATCTTACAACCATATGTGAATCTATACTCTATAGTTTTATACAGCTTAGGAAAAACAAATTCAAAGCCCAATTGCACAAAGGGTGCAGCTATTTATGTTCTTTTGGAGTCAAGCGTTGTATGTCTGAATGACATCTATGGTTATAATGTGTGCAGGCCACCCATGGGTCCAAGTTGATGGCGTTGCTCCAGATAAGCCTCTTGATTCTGCCGTTCTAACTCGTCTGAAGCAGTTTTCTGCCATGAATAGACTAAAAAAGATAGCTATTAGAGTAAGTTATTTCAGCCCTTCAACCTTTTCACTATGTATTTCTTGGCAAAACGGAAATGAGTTACGTATTTTAAAGTAATTCCTACTTACCTTCAATTAGTAATATTTTTTATTTATAAGGAAAAAAAATCTAAGTGCTGGGTTCGTTTTATTAATGTAAGAATACTACTGATTTCATCATGCCTTGTTGGAGAAACTGTTTTATATGCAAGAAAAAGGAGCGATTTTTTTTCTTCGAGAGAGCTCCTTTGCTATCTAATAGTAATTTGTATCAATCTCATCGATCTTATACAAAATCCCATCGATCCAATCACTGTTTAGAGAAATATGAGACATCCAAGTCATACAAGTAATTTATTTTTTCATTGATAAGAAAAAGTGTTGAAGACAAGATATAAATAATATACATGTGACATTCTGAAACAGTTTAAGCTTATAGATCAAGTAGTTCAATATGGTATGAGAGCAGACAAAGATCCTAAATTCAAGTCTCGCTGCTACCCATTTAATTAAATTGTGCACGTGTAAGACTTTAATGAGAACAAATGATCCCCAACTACATGTGAGGGGGCATGTTGTAGACAAGATTTAAATTATATACATGTGTTCCTCTATAACAGCTTAAGCTTTTAGATCAAATGGTTCAACCAAAAAAAAAAAAAAAACGTGAAGGGATTGGCGGAATTGCCACATATGAAATTGAACACATTTTTGCAAAGAAATAGCCTACTCGTGCTTTCATTTTACTGATATATCCTTTCATGAAACTTTTTTTCTTATTTTGGATATAGCTTTTAAGAACATTTTTCTTGACATTTATAAGAAAGAGAAAAGGAGAAGAATGTTGTATTGTTGTATAATATAAGGTTTCATGTGTAGCACCAGTACATTTGGCATTATATCTAACCATCTATGTTTCTTATCCATAGGTTATTGCTGAATGTCTTTCCGAGGAGGAAATTGCAGGACTTAAAGAAATGTTTAAAATGATAGACGTGGATAATAGTGGACAAATCACCTTGGAAGAACTGAAAAATGGTTTTGAAAGAGTGGGCTCCGATCTCAAGGATTCAGAAATAACCAGTCTGATGCAAGCTGTAAGTGCAGGATGGTTAACCTCTGAGAGCCCCTTTTCTCTTATTATTCTCAAATCAGTTGCATTACGAAAGTTCTCTGAAACTTAACTGGAAAACCCATTACTCTCTATCTCATAGTTATTCATAGAGTCGTCATTTATGTTAAAAGTAGCGCCGGACGGAATGAGTTTGTGGATAATCAGTGAAATTGCTATATTTAATGAGCAAATCATGGTAAAGAATTGTCCGTCTCGCCCCCCGTCCCCCGGATATTGGGCAGCCCTGGACTTCTCCTCCATTGGTAACTGAAATCAACTCCCAGAACCTCATTTTAGACACTGATAAAATTGGCTTGTGCAGAATTTTGCAAGGCACAGTATGTAGCTATGGACAAACTCTTCATTTAATTCTGAAATTACTGATGAAACTGAGTAGTTTAGTTGATATTTGAAGAATACCATTCGTTGAAGTTTAAGTACATGTTTAACATTGAAAGCATGGGATGTGCTAAATGATGAGATCAAGAAGAATGTTTTTCTTTAAGGTTTCAACACCTTTGCTTTGTTCGACAACTAAACTTTGGATTACATGGCATTTACATGGATTTAGTTCTGGAAACAAATAGTTTTCCAATGAATCAAACAATGAACTATACCTTGAGCTTTTGTTGTGACATTTATAAACTCACATAACCTCATCTTGGCTTGTGTCATTGTTTTTCTAAATGTACTTTTTCTCCTTAACGATTATCAGGACATTAGATTCTCTTCCAATCCTCGTTGAGAATCTCATTTTTTTTTTAATCTTCCTGATAATGCAGGCTGATGTTGATAACAGTGGAACCATAGATTACAAGGAGTTTGTAGCAGCAATGCTCCACCTAAACAAAGTCCAGAAAGAGGATCACATGTATGCAGCTTTTTCATATTTCGACCAAGATGGGAGTGGATACATCACCCATGAAGAGCTTCAACAGGCTTGTGAGAAACTTGGTCTCGGAGATGTTCAACTAGAAGAAATCATCCGTGAAGTCGATCAAGATAACGTATATTCTCAATCTTTTCCTATAAGCATTTTGAACTCGTTTGCGTAGATATTTATGGATAAAGTTACTCAATACTTTGAAGAAAAATTCTATCTCAAAATTTATTTCCCTCTCCAGGATGGTCGAATTGATTACAGTGAATTTGTGGCCATGATGCAAGATACCGGTTTTGGAATAAAGGGATTGCCAAAAAGCTGAAGCATGGGGCTAAGAAACGCTCTTAAGCCCAATCATCGTTGAAAATATCACGTCTATTACTGCATATCACTGGAAAAAGGAAAATTTGAGTGCTTTTCTATTGTAAAGATTAGTCAGGATCTAGGTATGGACAGTGAGTTTTCATGTCCCTTTTAGTGCGTTCATTTTGTATCTTTTGTTTGGTTATTGGTTTGTTTTGGGTCCTGGAAATTATGGGTTATAATTCTATATATTCTTTTCCAATTATTTTTATTTATCTTTTCCAGCCATTTTGAGTGATTATCAACTAGTTACCGTTTTAACTTAACCAACACAAGGGAGTTAGGGAGAATTGCTTCTATTATATTGGGAGAGAACTTAATAGAAAATGGTGGCACAGCCGGAGGCAATGAACTATGCCTGTCATTTCCTTTTCCTGCACCATTTATCATTGTTTCGTGTCATTGAGCTTCTGGCTCTCGAAAGCAATAGAATGCTTCTCTTGCATCAACACAGCACCATTGGCAGAATCAGAAGCATCAGTTTGCACCTCAAAAGTCCTAGTGAAATCTGGAAAAACCTAGTTATCAAAGGCTCTTTGACGTTTACCCATGTGGCTCGGCAGGATTGCCATAAGATGTATGTGTGGCCATACTGCTGAATAAGCACTAATGATGGCTTCATATGCAGGTATTCTCGTATCCTACCAAAAGTTCTAGGTGTGTGCTTGTGTAGAGGTTGCTGGCCATGTGGGTGAAGGCAGGCCTAGGCCCAGGGCCGGTTCGACATTTTAGGGGTTCGAGACGAAGTCCAAAAATTAGGTCACCAAGGCAAAGTTTGATAAGTCATGGGCAGAGCTGTTGGTGGACTACGCTTCAATGTTTTTTTTTTTTTTTTAAATGGGCCCCTTCAATTTTTAGTTACTACTTAATAAGAGGAAATTACATCTAGTACTATGTGAATACAAATTATTTTCAAATTTACCTTTTTTGTGTTTTTATTTTAAAATTACTGGGTAATATTTATATATTAATATATATATTTTAACAGTATATCATTCAAATAAGGAAACACGATATACGGGCCCTTTTAAATCGCAGACAGAGGGAGTGAGAAAACCGGGAGTTTGATAATTCCATAGTCATCTTCCATATACATCTCCAAGACACCCACATTCCCGTTTTTTACGCCATATTCTTATCTCTATAATCAATGGGGTTCTATCACCCTATCACCATGTAAAACCCTAACCCCCAATCTGAAGATATAGTAGGCGCCGGAGAAGAATTCCAACATGGATACTCCTACACGCAGACTGACTCGACCGGCGGCAAAGAAGGATTCGCCTGACATTGTGAAGAAACCTCCACTTCATTCCAAGCAGAAAGTGATTTTCCTTGACACGCCCACTCCTACCAAAGGTTCAATCTTCGAGAAAAACAAGAACCCACATGATGAAGCAGGTCACAGGCGATTGGGTTTGGGTTCTTCGAAAGGAATGCATAAAAACGTAAAAATAGACAAACCTATGTTCGACAATGTTGGCCAGAGTGGTAGTTCCGGCAAGGATAAAAATCCCCAGGTCTATGAAGCGCAGGTAATTTTATATTCACTATAGCGTGGAGAAATTGAGTAATTTAATATGTAAGATATATAATATTCCTGTTTTTTTATCTAATTTAAACCTTATATTGTTCGTTTTTAATTTATGTGGTATATCAGTAAAATACATGCGTGGGTCAAGGTTGGGTGAAAATAGATTTTGCAATGTATTTTTCAAAATCAAAAACAGAGACAAATCATATGTTGCAGTTGATGTTATAAATATGCTCATTGAAAGTTGAAAACAGGCATTACAATGGCTTTTGATGAAATGTTGAATTGACATTGTAATCTGTTGCAATACTTTTGAAGAATGATGTCATTTTTGTTTGTCATGCTGGTTGTTGAACTGCTTTGATTATGAGTACTCATATATATTAAGATTGGTTCTTCAATGAATAGCATGTTATTGACTGTGTCTAATTTGTATTTGGTGAAATCGTGCGCTACTGAATCATAGATCATATCTGATGCCAACACCATTTGTTGCAGTTGATGTTACCAACTGCTTCCAGTAAATGTGCAATGTATTCATAAAGTGAAAAAGTTTTTTACATTACCTAATCTATTTAACATATAATTTCAGGAATGGGAATACATTATTCACCCAAATGAAAGGCTTGGTTCGAGGATAATGGTTTCCGCGCCACCGGATGTAATTCTGAATTTGAACAATAGGATGAGTGAGGCACAAAAAGGGTTGTTTGGTATATCATGTTTTGGGAACTTCTTTGATCTTAAGGAGTTACATCTTCAACACCAGTTGATACATAAGATGTTATTGATGGAGGTTAGACAGCCAAAGAAGGATGAAATGTGGTTCAAAATATTAGGGAAACTGTTGAGATTCTCGATAGAGGAGTTTTGTGTTATTACTGGTTTAAAGTCCATTGGTGTTGACGATCTGTCCAAAATGAAAACAGGGAAGCCGGTATTGAGGCAAAGATATTTCAGTCATCTGAAATGTATATACAGAAAAGATGTTGAGGATGTTTTTATGAGTATGCCTGAGACTTCAGCTAATGAAGACGTGGTGAAAATTGGAATGTTTTACCTTATAACTTCGTTTCTCTTCACCACTCTGTACAAGAAACAAGTAAATGATGCCACCTTTAGCCTCATTGAGTCTGAGGATATTGAGACATATGCATGGGGGAAGGATTTGTTTAAAAACACCTTCAGTTATTTGAAAATTGCAATGACGAAGCGTACATTTGACGAGACGACGAAGAAGGAAATTTTCACGTATAGGCTATATGGGTTTCCGTTGGCGTTTCAATCCTGGATTTATGAGTCGTTGCCATCGATAGATGGGAAGATATGCAAAAGGGTAGACTACAATTGGCCTCGTATATTAAACTGGACAAATTCTGCTACACGTGTCACTGCTTCTCAACTTGAGAAACTCAACTTTGATTTGGCTGATGTAAGTTAATTTAGTTTAATACTTTTTATACACTGTTAATGATCAACATATGTATTTGTTAAATAATTTATGATTTGTTTAACTTATTTTATTCTTTTGAATGTCATAACATGTTACTTTTCCTTGCAATTATGCAGTTGGAGATGCGTGTAATTGATCCTGACGAAGAGGAGAGACGTGCCCCATACTTGTTTGGACTATTTCAAAACAATAGGGCTGCTCCGAACATTGAAGATGTTGATGATGATGATTTTGTTGATCCTCTAGTTAGATTGCCGAAAACTTTGAACCCCGATCCATTTTGGGCATCTTATGAATCAAAGAAAGCCAACAATTCCACTTCTAAACAGAGAGAGGTAAGATCTGTTCTAGTCATCAGTGTAAGTGATTTAGTGTTGTGTATTTTTTGTTTATATTCTTGAAGTTCCATATTAATTGTTATGGTCTTGTCAATAGGATGAATGGAACTCCTCTACTGAAAAGTTGCACAAGATAATGAGTGATATACGGTTGCGGCAAGATCAAATAATTTCTCAGCAAATTGATTTGAAATCTGAAGTCAGGGCAATACAAAGATTTGTTGAAGATAAGATCAGTGCCTTTCTTGAAGAGTTGAAGGTAAAACTTGATGGGAAGTGTAATGAGGCTACTCCAGGACAAATGGTTATATATAAATCTCTCAAAACTGGCATCAGTTCTGGAATTGAAGAACAACAAAATTTTTCTGACCTTCTTGATGATAAGTTCTACACAGATGATGTGATGGAAAAGGTAGAGGAGATTATTAAGAGTGCTGAAAAGTCGAAAAACTCGGATACTATTGAGGTATAATATCAATTTTTTTTTTCTTTCATTTTCTAATATGTTCCCATTATAAATATAAAGTTTGATAACATTGTCTTTTGTTTCCTTACAATGTTATCAAAAAGGTTGAAAGTGAGGGTACAAATCTTCTTATTGATGAGACTGCAACATAAATACCATTGAAGAGGCAAAGAAAACCTGGTATTTTAACCAAGTCACCTTACCTTGATGGGAGGCAACCTGTAAAAGAGTCAACATCGAGTTTCCGATTTGAAGCATGTGCATTTAAAATGGGATTGGTTCAGCCCTTCATTGAGGATGTTCGTTCATTTGAAGATTGGTTCTATGATGGTTACAGACCTGACAATATGTAAGATAATATCCTTGATTTTATAAATAATGTTTTAGTTGCATGCTTATATTTAACATTTTAAACTATTGTGCAGAAAGAGGAAATTTTTGCTACGGAAGATCAAAATCAATCCCCCATTTGTGTTTGGACCATTTGAAGTCAGTGACAAGACATGGTGGTACGAGCTGCGCGATTCGGCCGAATCACTTAGAGACACGGTAAGTTTTAACTATATTTTGTCTTGAAGCTATATATATGTTATTAGCATGTAATTTCACATAATCAGCGATGAGATTCGTAAGTGAAGCCTTTTATTTTTTTTACAGCATGTAGATATATGTTTTTACTATCTTAGAAAGATGGCCACATTCAACAAGGACATTACAATGAAGGTTACTACAACTGACTCATTCTTTGGTAGCACGGTTAGGGAAATTTATCCTGCTGTAGTTGAGAATTCTAGTGCTCTTGCTAGACAAGTATCTCTATTAGAATATCCATTGGGGGAATACATGCATTGTAACACACCTTGGACGGAGGTTGATCATGTTTTGATGCCCATAAGGATGGGTGTTCGTGCACATTGGATTCTTGGGCACATGGATATTAGAAATAGGTGTATTAACGTTTACAACTCATGCTTGGATACGATTAGAGACAGGGAAGTCATTGCAGACGTTCAACCGTTTGCTTTTGTTATCCCTCACTTGATGGCCAATATTGATGTCTGGCAACCTATGAATGTGGATGGTATACAACGTATTGAACCTCTAGTTGTTAACATTGTTCATGACATTCCTCAACAGAGTAACGGGTTAGTCTTTAATAGAAGGTGTTATAATTCTTTCAATATTATTCATCAAGTAGTTAACCATATTATTTATCAAATTTGGTTTGTAATGTTTGAAGGACCGACTGTGGTGTCTTTGTGATAAAGTATGCGGAGTTCTTTATGAATGATAATATGCAAAGCATGCCCAATCCTTTTGATGCTACAAGTGAGAGGACGTACCTGACATCGCAACTATATAATCATGGTGTTCACAAGATTAACGAGGGCTACGAATCCGATCCTGATTTCATTTCGAGGAGGGAAAGGAAAGCAAGAAAGGCAGCTAAAAAGAAATAACCAAGTGCATTGCGTGTTTAGATAGAATAGAGATGATTTTGATTAACTTAGCCCCTAGTTGTCGATTATGGTTTTTATTTTTATTTGCTACGTTGTTTTGCAAATAGTTAAACAGCTTATTTAGATCATTTCAATTAGATTGGCATATTTTTGTCTAACATACTGATGCTATGTCATTTTTTGGGTATTAACAGTGTTACGCCGATGATAAAATGTCTATTTTTAGCATGTTTGTTATTTTCTAATTGCAGATTTGGCTATAAGCTGTTATGGTTTTTAATGTAATAGGGTTATTTCTTTAAAATAGCAGATTAATTCTCTGTTTTTTAACTTGCTTATATTACATTGTTCATATGTTTTGAATCAGTATTATTTCACAATTTGTTGTGTACCATAAACATATCATGGCTGCATTTGGTTTTGGAAAATATCAACAGCAACCTAGGCACCATTATTGAAAATGTTACATTCTTGCGTGAATAGGATTGGTGACCTCAGATTTGCACCCCAGACGGTAATTACCAGATTTTAACATCTAAGAGTCAATAACTCCATTTGAACCTTTAAAACAATTGCTCAACTAAGAAATAACACATCAGAATTTAATTTCATTGGACAGATTTAAGTTTTAGGATTATCCATTGATTGCGTCACCTTCAAGAATTTTCAAGTAAAATGTGAAGAAGGCATTACAACACCGAAATAAGCAGAGCCGACCACTGCCAAAATTAAGAGAACCAATATCATATAAGTGTAATTTATTAAATTAACCCTGAAAATTCGATATAAAATATTGTATAAGAAATCGTAAACCAGGTCTGAGTATCAATTAAT
The DNA here is from genome assembly GCA_030279155.1 of Forsythia viridissima. Taxonomy (NCBI): domain Eukaryota; kingdom Viridiplantae; phylum Streptophyta; class Magnoliopsida; order Lamiales; family Oleaceae; genus Forsythia; species Forsythia viridissima. Next base: position 17,240,940 of record CM059042.1, read on the forward strand.
TGCGCCAATTGCATATGTAATATATTGAATCACCCCTTCTTTGTTGAATGATTCAGCATTCCCATTGGATGATTGCACGTCCTTTTATTGTGGTCGTGTCGTCCACATCTCTTACACTTTGTCACATAACTTCGTTCCCCTGCTGACCTATACCTCTTTTCTTTAGGTCTTCCAGGTTTTCGAGATGGATTGGGTGCTACAATAACAACTTCCTCTACATTTTTTGGCACTATCCAATTGGTCCGTTCACCGAGTGGTACAATGTTGCCATCATATGCTGCAATATAAGCTTCTTTGGTGTGGTAGGAAGAACAATATTTATATGTTGGCATTCCGTATTTGCTAATAACTGACAAAGCATGTTTGCACGGTATCCCGTCAATCTGGAACCTGTTACATGTGCAATAGCATTTATCCATGTCGACTGAATGTTGTGTGTTCTCATCGCTAACTTGGTATAGAACGTCGCTTGAACCTGATACCTGTTTAATGGAAAAAGTTTGCAATTTAAATAGAAAACAAAATAAAATAAGTTACGAAACAGGTGTCTCAAAGGAAAGAAAACATTACCTTCAATTTTAGTGCATCTTTTGAGTTTGCCCTTAACATATTCTTATTTTTTGTTGCCAATCTAGTAAAGGTGGAATGTGTCTTATTACGATTTTTGTACAACCAGTCTTGCAAGATGTTCCTCAAACATTCTAGCAATGTCACAATTGGATAATTCTTCACTGACTTTGTAACAGCGTTCACTGACTCAACATTATTAGAAGTCATCGTAGAATACCGGTTGATTGGCGAATGTGCTCTTGACCACCTATGGAATCCGACTTTTTCTTCCTATATAAGAATAGACATATTAGATTAAAAAAATTTGACACACATATATGCTTATAATAATAAGATAGAAGTGATATTACCAGATATGGTCGGATCTCACCATGGACCTTGTCTAATTGTTTCATTTGGTACTCAAATTCAGAATTTGTGTAGGCTCTAGCAGCAGCATTAAATGGCTTTGTAATGTGTTTTGCTACATTTCCAAATCGCCTTTTCAGGTTTTGCAACAAATGGTAAGAACAAAATCCATGCATTATGTTTGGGTATACTTGATCAATTGCATTTTCTATGCTTTTATGTCTGTCTGATATTATGCACATTTCATCTCGTTCTCCGTTAGCTTCCCTGAAATTCATTAGGAACCATTCCCATGCGTTGTCGTTCTCGGCATCACCTATCCCGAATGCGAGAACAAATATATTGTAGTTTGCATCCTGTGTACAAGCGATGAAAAGTGTTCCACCGTAACGCCCAGTTAAAAATGTTGCATCGATAACGACTACTGGTTTGCAGTGTTTCCAACCTTGGATAGATGCTCCAAATGCCATGAACATATATTCAAATTGATTTTCTGCATTTGTCTTAGTATGTGTTACTGTCCCTGGATTTTTTAAACTCAACATGTATAAAAACTTTGGAGCTTGTTGTACGAGTCTTCTGGCTCTCCAACTATTTTCTCCAATGTTGATTCACGCGCCCTCCATGCCTTCCCATAACTCAATGTCACACCGTAAGTCTTTGAAGCATCGTTGATGATGTCCCTGGGAGTGTAGATAGTTTTAGCATCCATATACTTGTGTTTAATGCAATTCGCCAATAGAGAACTTGTTGCCTGTCTATGATCTCCCATAATGTAATCCATTGAGCAGCTATGTCCATTTCTAATATATCGTACCTTGAATAAATCAGCGTCGTACAGTTTAGAAGCCCGAAAATGCCACATACAATTATCATCGAGACATTTGATGACATATTCTTCTTTGTCCGATCTGTACACCTTATACTGAAAATTGTTTTGAATAGCATATAGGGATATAGTCTTCTTTAACAAATCCTTGTCCCTAAATACCCTCCCTGCCGAAATGCCGTTTAAGTCGAGGTACCCAATAACAATGTTGTCATCCTGAATTTCAATCTCTGGCAAATTTGGGATTGTTTCACATACACTTGAAGCAAATGTATCTACATAGCACAAGCAGTTACTTGAGTAACTAGTTATTGAATGATGATTTATGTTTTGTTGCTCTAGTCCTTCCATGTCATGATCACCTGAAATATCCAAGGTGTATATTGATGGTATGGTATCCAACGAAGATGTAACATCAATTTGCAGTGGGTAACTCGTTAGATTCTGATCCTTTCTTTTAAGCTCCAAATAGAATTTCAATGTGTTGTCATTAGTTATCTTCATAGAAGACAGGCACCCAACTACTTCATATTGTATGGATACTGCAAATCTACGGTTGTCAAGCTTCAATACGGACGTTATCAAATGAACGAGTTCCATATAAGTACAACAAGTTGGAACAAGAATTCTTGTGCTTTCTCCATTGCAATTGACAAAAATATTTATGGTATCCATATCTGTTAATATCATGAGAATAAACCAATTAGTAACATAGATGATGCATCTTATAACAATCAAAGTTTGCAACCTATTTTTAATAGATGCAATGTTACAGCTATTTCCAGCAACAATTGCAACAGAATAATAACAAAGTCCATGTAACAGATATTGTAACACATGTTGCAACAAATTCATTTCATAGAAATTGGACCATAAGTTGTATCAACGATTGCCAACTATTTTAACATATGCAATGTTACATATAACTGTAGCATCAATTGCAACAGATTAAGAACAAAGTCCATGTAACAAATTTTGTAACACCACTTGCAACAAATTAATAACATATAAACTGGACTATAAGTTGTATCAACGAATGCATCTTATTTTAACAGATGCAATGTTACATATATTTGTAGCATCAATTGCAACAGATTAATTACATAGCCCATGAAACAGTTCTTGTAACACCCCTTGCAACAAATTAATAACATATAAAATGGACTATAAGTTGTATCAACGAATGCAACCTATTTTAACAGATGCAATGTTACATATATTTGTAGCATCAACTGCAACAGATTAATTACATAGCCCATGAAACAGTTCTTGTAACACCCCTTGCAACAAATTAATAACATCGATTGCAACATATTTTTAACAGATGCACCGTTAGGAATATTTGTAGCAACACTTGCAATAGAGCAGTAACAGATTAATTGAAAGTGAGTGCAACATATTAATAGATGCTATGTAACAGTTATATGTAACAGATTAATTGAAACGCATTTATACCAGCGACTGCATCATATGAACATCTGAAACACAGCAATAGATTTGTAACATTGTTTTTATATGATATTTTGAAAATGGCCAATGGAAGTTGTAACATCAAGTTGATGCGGAAATGATAACATTGAAATCCACTCGCTACTGACCCAGAAAGAACGAAAATGAATGGTAACACATACAAATTCTTATTTGTAACATAACAGAATACAGGAAACGAAAATAACATCATCCTTGTTAAAACTTACCAGAATTGTTAATGTTATAGCCGGACTGCCGGACTGGAGATGCGGAGAGACGGATTGCAGTTGTTGGAGATGAATGTAGTTTTTTTTTAATGGAAGAGAGAGGTTTAAAAGATTAGGACTCATTATGATTTTTATCCAAATTTAGATTCCTAATTCATATGGTAACGTGGAGTGAAAAGTGGCAGTTATTAATCACAATTAATTAGTTTTGGAATAAAATAATTAATGAATAATTTCCAGCTCTACCCAGTATTCATGTAATTAAAACAATGTAACAGTATTTGTATAAAATTTAACATAATATGGCTTATTGATGAAAATTTCCCACTTAATAATAGTCATGGTCCTCATGAAGTACGTTTTGCTTTGTTGGGTTTCAAACTTTTGTACAATTTTTTTTTTTTTTGCAACAATAATAATCACAAATAAATTTATTATTATTATTTTTTTAATGAAAATGAGCTCCCTTCAATTTTTGGACCCGAGGCGGTTGCCTCACTCGCCTCGGCCCAAAACCAGTCCTGCCCCGGGCCCCTCACTTGGTGTGCGGTACCTTTGGGCGCCGTACGATCAGTCTAGCAAAATATTGTTTTATGTGACAACATTAAAATATAAGGTCTTACCAGATCTTTCCTAATATTCTTGTTCATCCTGTCAAGCTATTGCAGCTGATACTCAAATCTGACATTATATAGGCCTTACAATAGCGTTGAATGGTTGCGCAATGTTTTTGCCACCATTTCCACAAGCTTTCTTTAAGTTTTGCAACAAATGATGAGAACAAATACAATACACTGCTTGTGGATATACCTTCTCAACTGCATTTTTAATGCTATTATGCCATACGATACAAAGCCCTTTTCTCTACCATACCTAGGAACCACTCCCAATAATTATTGTTGTCCAAGTCCCCAACTCTAAAAGCTAATACCAAATGTTGTTATTGGCGTCTTGAGTGCATGATGTAAATAGAGCTCCAGCGTATTTTCCTTTCAAGAAGGTGCCATAAACTACAGTCACATGCCCAATTCTATGGACAAGTATATGAAATTATTGTTATAATCCATTTCAATTTTTGTAATTGAACCGGGATTTCTCACCTCTTATTGTCTTCATTGTACATTCTTGCTACCTTCAAGCTTTTTTGTAACTCATAGTCATTCCATATTTATTCAACATATCGTTTATTATGTCTCTGTGGGTGTTGATTGTTTGAGATAACACGTATTTGTATCGGATGCATGCAAACATGGTCAAGCTTGTAGCCTGCCTGTGATCGCCCAACACAACATTCATCAAGCATGTGTAATCATTTTCTATTTTCTATATTTTGGATATATTAGTTATGCCAAATCTCAAAGCGCTGAATGACCATTTGCATTTGTGACATGAACGCTAAATAATATTTCTTGTTTGACCTGCAAATCCTCGAACCTATTTTTCTATTGCATACAGTAACGGTTGGCGGATTTTGTATGAGTGACTAGAAATGAGAAAATCGAAAATAGAAGATGAAATGTAAGTTGAGGCAAGTGTTGAACACTTTGTCTTTAAGTCGAATTTGCCCTGCAACGGTACTTACAGTTTATGGCAATCAACTCCTAAGATACAACGACTTCTACTTGTATTTGTAGCATTTCAAAACACAAGCACAACGAACCAAAATTGGTTTTGTACTTCAAATGATGAAATGAAATGAAAAATCAGAATTTCATGCAACAAATACAATATTTTTTGTTCAAGAGATGAATATATGAGTTTAGTGTGTTTGCATATTTTTTTTTGTATGATAAAAGACGTCTAGATGAGCCTTTTTATCGTTGATGAAGTGTTGGGAACGAATAGGTGTGGAGTCAAATCGTGTAACACTTCAAAAGGACATACCTGTTCGCGCGTAAACCTATGCAATCGCAAGGTACAATTTTGAAAATAGAATTTAATCCAGGTTAACCATGCGATTGCATGGCTTTGTCTCCTGCAATCACATGGTGGGACCAAAAAATATTCTGCTTAAATTAGGCAAGTTGCGATCGCAGTGTAAAATATCCATGCGATCGCATGGTCAAAAATTGACCCGATTTTGTCATTTTCTATAATTTCTCATTCATTCGATATTGGTTTCGAGATGCCAAATATACCCTTCAATACATGCGGAGAAATTTGAATTTTCTTTCGGGGGCGTTGCCCCCGAGCCCCCACGAGGGGCACTGCACCCTCGACCCCCGTTTTTCCGAAGCGGCAAACTATTTTGCCTAAACGGCTTGGGTCGGGTTTGTATATTTTGGCTAAGTTGACACTAAGTCACTTTACTTAGTCAATTTCTCGAATTCTTAAACCAATTTCCAACAGTAACATACTCATTTTTGACACTTCCTTATTAAGAAACAACTGTCCGACAACAATTTTATCAATACTTGGTTGCGTTACTATGTTCGCAGCTTTTTTTCGTTGCAATCTTCAATCAATCGTATGGATTGATAAACATCAATGCCCCAGATCTTCAAATCAAATGAGGTTCCAGAGGCGCCATCCCTACTGGTTCAAGAGCTTTATGTAGTGGTAACTGCATAATTTCATATTGTTCACAAACAACATAACATGTCGAGTTGATGTCTTGAGAACGTTCACAAGCGTGATCGTCTTCTACATGTGTAACGTCCACACTCAATGGAAATGTCCCATGGTCCTTTTCGCTCGTCTTTATAAATAGAATAGCATATTACTATCGCTAAAAAATCTTAACTGGTGGAAGGTGGTCCCCAACCTTGTATTGTACCATTATCGTTACTTTTGTTGCATCTAGTTGTAATTCTGAAATAATAATGTCTACAAATTTGTTGTATGTGTAGTTGGATGGGGCGATAATTCCAGTCGTGATAAAACCAATATACTTGCTCCTTTCATCCCACTTACCTTCATAACACGAGAAGACCCAGACGCCCTCCACTATTAAAAAGAAAAGGATTTAAATAGAATCACAACCACCATTACAAAGGAAATAAAATGCAAATGCATTGCACATTTTAGTTCAACAATAAAAATATGTTCTCAACATTATTCAAACACATTAATCAAGACCGTAGGAAGTTTTCTCTACTACTAGAAGAAAAAGAGAATATATACGGTCGTGTGTCTCTATGTTTTCAATCTCCCTTTCAAAAGAAATTCTTTGTTTCAATTCTAAAATCATAATCACGGCAACTCAGATCGTCATTCTCGCTTATCAAAACTCCATCAGGAATAAAGAAGTTCAAATCTCAGTAATCTGTTTTCATAGGTCCTACGGTCGAATCTCATGATGGAAAATGGTATACTAGTATATGCCACATTTACATTACATGTATAATATAACAAGGTGGTATCAACTTTTGCATTAATACCAATCTACAAATGCATTTGTGGTCACATATAATTCGCATAGTTGTTGTCACGATTAATTCAAAAACACCCATGGCTATGTATAATCGTTGCTGGTAAGTAAAATAATGGAAACATAGGAGTTGCAATATTTCTATGCTTGAAGTCTCGCAACATCTTAAAGTATTTGATTTAGATTATATGTCACATTTAATCCTAAACCTAAATAAATGTTCATACAACAATACACACACATATTTGAAGCCACGACTAGTAAATAAACCATCGAGTTTTCCCGTATCACAATTTGTTTTCAATTTGTTCAAAAACAGATTTCACATTTGTTTTCTGCATCAAGATTCTCGAGACAGAATATAAAACTAGTATACCGTTTTTCTTTGCGGTAGAATCCGACCGTAGAGGATTTTAATGAATTGAGGAGTTGAGAAGAAAGAGGGAGAGAGATAGTTTTTTTTAGGAGAGTTTGATTTTGATAAATGTGGAATGGAGGAATTGAGAGAGATATAGAGAGAAAGATGGATTTTGATTTGAGAAGATGAAGACATAGTGACGGACAAATGAGTACTTTTATTGTGCTTATAGCAGAGTAAACCTCCCTACGGTCGGTGATAAATCGTGCCAAGTAATTCACCGACAACAACTAAATGTGACACATAAATTTTCTACAAGGTTTATCACGACCGTATAGAGTTTTCTTTATTACTGGAAGAAAAAAGAATATATACGTCCGAGTATCTTTACGTCTTTAATTTCCCTTTCAAACGAAACTATTCCCTAAACTATCTTTTTCTCGCTCTACTCACTGTCTCTATCCTAAACTATAACCATCACAACTCAGATCGTCATTCTCGCTCATCAAGACTCTATCAAGAACAAATTGGTTCAAATTTAAGTGATCCATTATCATAGATCCTACGATCAGATCCCACTGCATAGAAGCGGTATACTAGTCATAATAACTCTGGAACCGTGATCCTAATCTCGAAACTAAGGTCACAATACCTCAATTGAGGTTGACAATAAATCACCACCCCAAAAATAAAAAATCATACGTCACATTCAATAAAGTAGGTCACAAATAAGCAACACATTCTTATACAAATCACTCTATAAGAGCACTTTATCACTGATCGTAAGAGAGGTTTTTACCTACACTCACACAAAAAGTGATATATGTCTGTCTTCTATTTTAAAAAAAAAATCTATCTCTCCTCAAATAGCTCATTCTCATTTTTCTACACCATTCTTCAAATCTCTCCTCTCAACCTTGTTTCTCCTCATTATTCTTCAACGCGAGTAAACTTCTAAGGTCAGATTCTACCAGGTAAGCAATATATTAGTCTAGATTTCATATTTCAGGTCACAGTGGATTGCTTAAATCTGCAAGGTCACAACTGCATATGTTCATTATATTAATCCACAACATGAAAGAAATTTACTTACATCACAAGTCACAATTAAACTAATTGGATAAACCAAAAGGTCATGACAATACAAACATGAAACAACAACTTAGTACGGTTACAATTAATCATAAAACAACTAGAAAAAAAAAAACAAGAACTTATTAACATCACAATTATTTTTATGTAACATTCAACAAAATAGGTCACAATTATGCAACATATTCACAATTGTAGGAAGTTTTCTCTACTACTGAAAGAAAAAAATAATATATACGTCTGTATGTCTCTACGTCTTTAATATCCCTTTCAAACGAAAATTCTCCCTCAAATGATTTTCTTCTTGCTCTACTCAATGCTTCACTCTTAAAATCATAACCACCGCAACACAGATCGTCATCCTATCCCATCAAGTCCATTAGGAACAATTCAAATCTCAGTGACCCATTATCATAGATCCTACTGTTGGATCACACCACGGGAAAGCGGTATACTAGTCTTATATAGATCTCTCCACAAGAGCACTTCATCTAGATTTCAAATTTCAAGCATTAAAAGATTGCTTAGATTAGTAAGGTCACAACTACACACTTACATTATAAGCCGCAAAGTGAATGAATTATATTTACATCACATGTCACAACTATATGTGTGTCACATTCAATAAAGTAGGTTATAGTTATGCATCATATTATATACAGATCTCTCCACTGCACTTCATCTAGATTTCAGATTTCGGGGTGCAAGAGATTACTTAATTTCGCAAGGTCACAACTAAACACTAGCATTATAAACCACAACGTGAATAAATTTTACTTACATCACAAGTCACAATTATTAGTGTCTCACATTTAATAAAGTAGGTCACCATTAAGCAACATATTCTTATATACATCTCTCCACAAAAGCACTTCATCTAGATTTTAGATTTCAGGCCGCAAGGGAATTTTTTATATTAGCAAGGCTACAACTACACACTTATATTATAAGCCACAATGTGAATGAAGTACACCAATACACTAAACCAACAGACCATTAAAATACAAACATGAAAACAACAGCTTAGTAAGGTTACAATTAATCAAAAAACTTCTAAGAAAGAACAAGAACTTACTAACATCACAATTAATTTGCTTGACTAGGATCACTCACGTTAGTGAAGTCACATGAAAAAAACAACTTAAGGGCCTGCTTGGGAGTTTTTTTTTTCCACTGATTTTGACTGATTTTAGATGGTACCGTTTATGAGGGGTTGAAAAAATCGGTGCTTGTTAGTTTTTGGAGCACGGTTTTTGGACGGTTTAAAAAACGCTAAAAAACGGTGTAGTGTAATTTAGAGTGTATCTTCTAACCCCCCAAATCGGTGGTTTTTTGCCGTTCTTCAAAATTTCTTTCAATTTTATCCTCTCTCAAACGATTATTTTCAAACTTTACTAAACTTAATGTTTGTAAAAATAAAAGAACATATGCACCAAAAAAAAAAAAAAACATATGCAAGAACATAAATTTAATTTTATATTTTCAATGATAGCTCGATATATAAAATTTTTAAAATTAATTTTTTTAATATATGGACATATATGTGATTTGATTCTTTTAAAAAACTTTTATAACCGCTGGATAATAAACTCCCAAGCATGGGTTGAACCATTTCAAAAATCGCTACTAAAAACCACTCAATGCCGCTCTACTCATAAAAGCCCAAAATCGACACTTTAAAAAACCCTCATAACCGGTATTCTAGAACTCCCAAGTAGACCCTAAGACAATACAAGCGAGCATGAAAGCCACTTTTTAACTGTGCGCACAATTGATCACAAAAGTTCTCAAATACATTGACAGTTGCAGCAATCATGTGGTCGTCTTGAAGTCGCGTATCGTCATCAATAAGTTTTGTGCGACCATACGCACAATTTGAACCCAAACTAATCCCCGCAAATCTTTTTTTTTTAAAATGTAGTTTCGATCGCTTGTATTGAATTTTTATAATTCTATTCACTCAACGCGAGTGGAAAGTAAAGGAAAATTTTAAAATCTCGTTATACAAGGAAATTAATTGAATGACATTGAAGGGTTTTAAAATAGAGTGAGAAAATATAATTGTAACCACTTATCATATTTTTCAGTTACACTCATAATTGGCTACTCAAATATGTTTCATAAAAAAATACAAGCTCTAATCAAAATCTTGGGAAACATTTTCATAAATAAGCCAAAAAATTAAACTAATTCTTAAAATTCTTTTCAACCTTTTTTAAACCAAAATAATGTTTTAGTTATTTTATTTTTTTTACACTAATAATTATACATTTATTTATTTATTTTACACCAATATCTAATTCTTTTGTAACACTTATATAACACTTGCAACAAATTGTGCTTTATTGTCACCCATATAACCACATCTACTACCACTATCGTCGACACAACCATGACACAAAGTATAACACTTGTAATAACCCGTAATAGAATGTGTTACGTTGCCATCCTGCAACTGTAACACGTGTGACAAACTATGTTACGCTGTCACTGTCACCAACATATCTGCACTGCCATAGTCGGAGAAAAACAAAGTGTAACACTTTGTAATAAACTATGTTACGCGCCATGATAAGTGCATTTTATGCACTTGTTTGGGCCTTTAAACTAAGCTTTTATCACATCATTTTATAGATGTTCTTCTTAATTTATTGTGTTATTCTTTATATTTCAGTTTTGGACCTGTTTAATGGCAAATAGAGAAGAATGGATGAAAAATCGATAAATTGGAAGATATTTCAGAAGTACGAGGACTCAATTGGAAACTTGAAGGATCAAATATGGAGATTACAGAAAGTTGGAGGATTGAAAAAGACAATATTGAAGTTTGAGGACTAAAATAACAAAGACCTAAAGTTGAAGAACCAAATAGAAGGATGTGGAGATTAAAAGGACCAAATTGCAAAAGAAGAAAAGTTACAAGCTGGGCGAGCGCCCAGCAGCTGGAAACAGAAATAGGGACCAATTTGGCAAACCTGGGCAATTGCCCGGGAAAGCACTGGGCGATCACTCAGTGTTAAAATTTTTGCGAATTTTTTCTTTCCTTTTTTGATTCTTAATCTAGTTAGGTAACTTTTGGCCCACGGATTTTGTAACTTTTTGGGATATTTTGGGCACAATTAGAGTAATATAAATAGGAGTTATTAACTTATAACAAGTGTTGAATTTTTGGGAGCTGATCTTGGAAGAAGACGGAAGAAACAAGATAAGATAACTACTTGGCGATCAAGAGTTCTTCGAAGATTTCTTCTCATTAAATCTATGTCAGGTTCTATCAATTCTTTTCTTTTTGATTTAATTATGTTCTTCTAATTTTCTTGAGCCAAGGTAGACGATGAAACCTTGTTTAAACAAAGTGATTATTTTGTTATTCGTTTAATTCCGTTTTAGAGCTCTAACGTTCATAGTTTGTTCTTGTTGAATTAATTAGATAAAATTTCTTTCATCTTCACGCCACCCTCTAAGTAACAAGTGTAACAAACTCTGTTACACGGTCTCTGCCACCAACAAAGCTACACCGCCACAGTCGCCGGAGAAATGTCACACCATGATAGAAAAATATCTACACTGCCACCTCAAAATCATTAGATCTGTGCCGCTAACACCAGATCCGGTCACATACCACCACTATCTCCATCATATTCAGTTAGTTCCACCATCTCCAAGACCTAAAATAAACACAGGCCCAACGCTCCAACCCGACCATTGCCCAAACAAGACTGACCCACCGTATCGCCACCATAAAAGTTTCATTTCTACACCTTTTAGGTCTAAAATTTAGAATCGATAGAGATGGTGAGGATCGACAAAAAATACAACAAGAAGATGTCGATGGTATTCGAGAAAAAATAGACAATGATATTGGAAATAATAAAATATGGAGTGGGGTTTTGAATTCCTTCATTGTATCTGCTCTTGATTATGTAAATATGGATGGTGATACAATGTGTGGGGTGGGGGTTTTGATGGAAAATGTAGCTTTCCTCTTCTTCTTTCATATGATGCGTTTCTTTCATTGTTTATGTAGAATATAAGTGGTAATGGGTGAGTTGGCGTGTGATTTTGAGTTTATTTAATTTAAATAAATTTAATTATTAAATAACTAGTATACCGTTTTTCTTTGCGATGGAATTCAACTGTAGAAGTTCTAATGGATTGAGAAATTGAGTACAATGAGAGAGAGTGAGAGAGAGTTTTGTTTGAGGAGAGTTTGATTTTGATGAATATGAAGAAGAATATGGAGAAATTGAAAAATTGAGAGAGAGAGATATGAGTTTTGGTTTGAAAGGATGAAGATGTAGTGACAAACAAAGAAGTACTTTTTTTTTGTGTTTGTAGCGGAGTAAACCTCCATACGGTCGGTAATTACATAATATTTTTAAAATAACTGCATATATATTGTAATTTTAAAATTATTTTTAAAAGTGTAAATAGTATGTGTAATTTTCTAAATACTTGGTATTTGTTTGGTTCTGATTAAAATTTGCTAAAAAGATGTAGTCAAAAGTTAACAATTAAGTTTAAGAATAATTGCATATTTGGTCTCCAACCTTTCAAAAAAATTGGGAATATACCCCCCCAACTTTTAAAAATAGTATCAGACATCCCAACGTTTGAAAAAATATGCATGGTAGGTCTTTTATGATGAAATTACCATTCCATTTAAATAAAAAAAATGATTGAAAAATAATCAAATGTACAAAAAAAAATAAAAAGTAAAAAATATGTCATCTTCTTTATCAAACTTGAAAAAATGAGGGGGCTAGTACTAAAAATGATGGAGTGGAATTAGAAAATGTTGCAGAATTCATCTCCGTTTTCCAATAGCCTCACTCATATTTTAAATTTTCTAATTTGTCCTTAATTAATTTAAAATACCGTTAAAATTGATTCAATTAAATCCTAATTAATCTAAAATCTAAAAGGCCTAAAAAAGAGAAATATTTTTGGACCAAATATATCTTTACTCATATTTTAAATGACACTTGAGAAGAGTGTATTTTGTCTGCATATCCTTAAAAAAACTTAGAGTAGTAAATTCCACAAAACAATTGTTATCAACACAAAACTGATTAACAAATAATAAATTAATTATTCTTCAATCAGGTCACCTTGTCGGGGCCCTCCAAATTTTCTCAATTTGTCATTGATTAATTATAAATGCCTTTAAAATTGATACAATTAAATCTTAATTAAGGACTTTAAATTTCTTCACATATCCATCTACCACACCCCTTCATTTCATAAATTGAATATAATTAATTAAAAACACTAGCATCCAACTCTAACGATCACTCATCACTTCAATTCACTATTGTATCAATTTATTCATGGGTCGGATGTTTTTCGCAATAGTAGATTTAAGATCGTAAATAAAATTGTGAAGGGATTAAGGATCGTGAAAACTGCAATAGGAAATTACTTTGCATGCCTATTCGATAAAGCCTCGAATTGTTATTACCACAAAGAGCTTTATTATCTTGAAATATATGTTGATATTGGTACTCAGCAATCGTCACCGCAATTTTGCACCTGGCTTTGGGGTGCGCTACGGTAGTGACGGTAGACGTGGGTTTATTGGTGGAGGCAGTCAGATGAGAAATTGTCGAAGAGATTTGTTTGGTGCTGTCAAAATTTGTCAAATGTAGATGAATTCTGCAACATTTGTTGATAATGCTCAAGCATCAACAATATCAACAAAAGTTTTGCCATGTGAAGATGAAAGTGAAAATGAAAATGAATGATGAATTTTATCATTGATAAGTTTATAATTTTTCTCAATTATGATGAAAATAATGGGTAAAATCGAAAACTTTTGTACACCTTACATATCTACAATTTTGTACACCTTATATTGAAGACATATAACCCTAATAGATACATAATCCCTAGAATAAATGATCATTAGAAAACCAACATTACCACACAATGGCAGTGGAGTATCTATATTTTTTAAAGGTCGAAGAAGCGTGACTTTTGTTAAAATTATAGCGCTGAAGACCAAATTTGTCGAGATGTGTTGCTTCACTTATAAAAATTCACCAAGTGTATAAAGTTGTAAATAGAGCTTTTATTTATTCCTTAACTTTTATACACGAAAGATAGATATACAAATCATGGATATGAGTTACTAATCATTATTGGCTTATCAACGCGTCAACTCATGTGGAAATACCAGTTTTAGTTTCTTTATGTTTGAACTTTTGTTATAAAAGTTTAAAATGATATGTTTGGACTATTATTTTTAAATTGAAATGATTTTCTTACAATTTGTTAATTTTAAAATGTGATAGTACTTGAAGTTTTTAAGGTTTTTACAAGAACATTTTTATAAAACCGACATCTAATATATCAAGTGTACCCATATTAACGAAAATCAACTTCAAGCGCAAAACTATAATTTACTTGCTTGTTGTTGTCTTTGCCTTCTTTTCAGAAGTTCACGATCAATCATGGTATTCTATTGTTTTTCCCAAATTTTTAAGTAAATCGACAGTTTCTGTAATCTTTTGATTCAAGTGACTCGAGATATTAATTGAGGGTTAGATAAATAAAATAAAGAAATAGCTATCAAATTTTTATTATTTAAAACTTTAACAAACAAAAGTAAATTCATAATATTATTACAAAATCACATTCAAAACACGTATTCTTAACTAGTTAATAGAAGTTGAAGATTAGAATTCAAAAAAAATAAAATTAAAAATATAAATACTACAATAAACAAAAATTGAAAAATTAAATATAATTAAAATATAATACATTTATAAAAGATTAATCTGCGTATAGCCATCCATACAAATATCATATATTTACTAGAATAAATAATATTGAATTCCAACCATGTATAGATTTACAGCACTGCGAAGAAGCGCCAAGGAAATTGGATCCAATACCCAATATTTTCAGTTTTTGCGCCCCAAAGAAATGATCAGCTCCCAACAAAATTGAAAGGCCTATAATCCAAATCACGGTTCCATGCTACCACTTCTACGGTTTGGTACCATTTTTCCCATTTCTTCATATTCCTCTAAACCCACCCTCACTTGTTCTTGCATCCACAATCATCCCCATTACCCCACCTCTCTCTCTACTAGGCTGGTGCGCAATCCCTTTCTCTCTTTCTCTCTATAAATATACATACATATATTCATATATACATGTATGCACATACTATAGTTGTTTTGTGTGAAGGACAGGTGTATGCATGTGGGATCGAACTTTAGATTGGGAGAACTTGATTTCGTGTTTTTTTTATTGGAATAAAGTGGAATTCTTTTTGTGAGTTGCGCCCGGTTGTCTGGAATCAGATGAATTTGGAATGAATGTAATCGAACTGTAATGGGTGTTCAATTTTCTTCTTTATTTATTATTTGTTGTGTGATTTATGATGCACATCTTCTAGTTATAGAAGTTAAAGCTTGCTCTTTTTGTTATTTCATTTCCCAGATAAGTTCATCTCTCTCTCTCTCTCTCTCTCTATTTTATTTTTTAATTATATTGGTTTAGTATATGATGTTGCTTGATTAGTTTTTTAATTATTGTTACCTAAAATAAAAATGAATTTTTTTCTGGCATTTTTAGCTGTTTGTAGAACATAATTAAGATGATACTGTGTTTGATGGGATGAAAATCTAATGGAATTAGGAAAATATTTTTTGATCTGAATGAGAGTTCTCTAATCTTGATCCTTATGCCTCCAAGAGTATAGCAAGATTTTATTCTGGAACGAGTTACTTTGAATTTTCACTTTTCTTTTTGATTAGAAGCCAGAAAGATTTTATTATCTTTATAACAAAATTGAGTGAAAAACACGAGAATAGATAGCACTGAAGACAGAGTGAAGTGCGATTGCACGTATACTCTTCATCAGTTAATTGATGATTGGACATGTTGAGATGGTGTTTATCTCAAAAGCTAAAAGTTGTCTCTTTGATTATTTTGCAAGTTTCTAAAGAAGATGGGGGAGTTAAAGAAGACAAAATATCTCAACTTGTAGGTGTACTGCGAAGCCTTTTAGAATTTAGTTGATGTCAAGTGAATTAAGATATAATGGTGAAGAATCTATGTATCTTCGTTGGAAAATGTCGTTAATATTGAGTAAATATAATTGATGGATGAGAGGAACCACTATTTAAATTAAGTGATTAATATCTGTTAGATCCTTGATATAGCACCGTCCAGTCTTCGTATTAGTCCACTTGACAGTTGATCTTATGCTATATCCCTGATTCCAAGCAAAGAACTTATGTCCTTGATGCTTTCTTTTGTGATTGATTAGTATCTATATTAAATCGGTAGCTGTGACTATTGAGCTGACACACGTTAGACTATGTTTTTTGTTTTGAAAGTGCCTTTGTGGGACCTTATCATACACAATTATTATTTCCTGACTTTTTGATGTTCAATATTTTATGCTAGTTTCTCATTTCAAAATTGTAGCAATACGAGACGTACAATACGTTAATCTGTATTTTGCTGTGGAACAGCGAAATCGTGTTCATATCCATATGCCTTTTACTCCTGTGTCGCATAACCCATCGAGCTTCCATTGTTCTGGCATCATTTACAATAACATATATCACCTTACAAGACTTGTCCTTTCTGCTTAAAAATCAAACTAATGTGCCATAAGTTCCTTCTTACTCTTAGTTTGTGATTGATAACACTTACCTAAGAGGGGTATGTACTTCAATTAGTAAATGTTTGCGCATTGCATTCTCTGGTCATCCTAACTTTTTGCTTACAGGGTTACTCTTTTAATTGCAGAGTGAAGTTAGCCTTAAGACAACCATGAATCGGCTTGCTGGTGTCGCGCGCCTTATGATAGTCTCAGATCTTGACCATACAATGGTGAGTTCTGATTGTTTTTCCTAGTGACTCGAATTCGATTGGACTAATATGAGACTCTTCGTCGTAGGTTGACCATCACGATCCCGAGAACCTCTCTCTACTCAGGTTTAATGCTTTGTGGGAGTCCAATTATCGTAATAATTCCTTTTTAGTGTTCTCCACTGGGAGGTCACCTACACTGTACAAGGAGTTAAGGAAAGAGAAGCCCATGTTAACCCCAGATATCACAATAATGTCCGTGGGAACTGAAATAACTTATGGTAACTCTATGGTACCAGATGATGGTTGGGTTGAATTTTTAAATCAGAAGTGGGACAGGAATGTAGTTTCAGAGGAGACGAAAAAAATTTCTGAACTTACTCTTCAGGTATAGCTATAGAAACTAGTGTCTGGCAGTTGATACATACATATACTTAACAGCTTTTCAATACGTTAAACTTATAGATAAATGTTCAGCACATCAACTTTCATGCATCACTACTTCAAAATGATCTTGAAAGTACTTTTATGTGCGTCAAGATAAAAATTAACTTGTGCACGGGGAACTATCTGTATTATGTTGACCTTTTGGACTCATGCAGTCACAGACAGAGCAACGACCGCACAAAGTAAGCTTCTATGTTAAGAAAGACAAGGCACAGGACATAATGAAAGCTCTTTCTGCACGTTTTGAAGAACGCGGGGTATGATGAAACTTTCTTGCTGTAGTACAAGTGTGACAAGATCAACAGTGATATATTTGCATAAAATCCAGTTACTTTATGGCTAGTGTAGATGAATGCACAGCTTTCATCTTCTTGATCTTACTTTTAGTCTTTGCAAACAGCACTCAGACCTTTTGCTTTGTGATTGTCAGTTGGATGTCAAAATAATCTACAGTGGAGGAATGGACTTGGATGTCCTGCCACAAGGTGCTGGAAAAGGGCAAGCACTTGCTTATCTTCTTAAAAAATTCAAGGCTGAGGGAAAATTGCCTAGTAATACACTTGTTTGTGGCGACTCTGGAAATGATGCTGAACTATTTAGCATTCCAGATGTACACGGTGTCATGGTTGGTGTTTCACGTAATTTTTCATAACGAATTTATAAAGATTTCTTCAATCTTGTGTTGACGAGTGCTTTGTGAATGTGCTTCACATTTACAGGTCAGTAATGCACAGGAAGAATTGTTACAGTGGCATGCTGCAAATGCAAAAGATAATCCAAAAATAATTCATGCAACAGAGAGATGTGCAGCGGGTATTATACAAGCCATTGGTCACTTTAACCTGGGTCCCAGTACATCTCCTAGAGATGTCACGGATTTGTCCGACTCTAAGATGGAGAAATTCGATCCTGCTTATGAAGTGGTGAAATTTTATTTGTTTTATGAGAGATGGAGGCGTGCAGAAGTTGAGAATTCTGACCGTTATTTCGCTAATCTGAAGGCAGTTTGTGTATGTTTTATTTATCTTTACCATCTGCAGCTTCTACTTTTTTGTGCACACTCCATTAAAAAAATGGCATATCTGTTTAATTTGATCTTTTGTTTAGGTGAATTGAAATTCAAATCAGGAAATTGAAATGAATCACATTTTATGTTTTTAGGTTTGAGGTATTTGACTCCTGTATTGTGTGCTCATAATAGAATGCCTGTTTGTAGATTTTAAACTTGATAATTTATTCTATATTTGGTTTTCAATTACTAAGCTTTTCATTGGCAATCACTGTAAATTTTAGTTGCTACACCTTGACCAGCTTGACTATGGTCCTTGTTCATGGCTAGAGTAAATAGGTTTGTACCAGATGGACACATAAAAGAGTTCGCCACCTCATTGTTATAAATTCAACGCATCAATGGAGGCAAAAATAATCAAGACGACAAGAGAGTGTTGGTCATGACATGTTTTGGGGTTACCTTTCCCAAGAAAAGGCATGCTTTGACGTGGGAG
Source organism: Forsythia viridissima (assembly GCA_030279155.1). Taxonomy (NCBI): domain Eukaryota; kingdom Viridiplantae; phylum Streptophyta; class Magnoliopsida; order Lamiales; family Oleaceae; genus Forsythia; species Forsythia viridissima. Next base: position 17,259,988 of record CM059042.1, read on the forward strand.
AAAAGACATCATTTTTGGAGTGGTAGAATTAGGCTTTCCCTTCGGTTGGTCACTGGGAACTAAACTTTTCTTGTTTAGCTGTCTCCATATATGTGATCAACTGCATGCATGCACATTTTGCTTCTAGATTCTTGTTTTCCATCTCTTGAACCCAAATTCAGAAACTTCCTGACTGAGAGAGAAAATTTAAAAAGAAGTGGCACTGTTTGCTGCAAGGCTGGGTTCAGGCTCGGGCATAAACTCCCATTAAGGAGTTCCCTTGGTCTTAATGTTGATAATTCGTTCTACTTGATGAAACCCTTACAAGTTCAATTATGGTAGGGGTTCAATTATGGTAGGAGATGTATTCTTAATAAACTTGAAATTCGGAAATCTAATTATTTGTAGAATCCGTCAGGAACCTTTCTCCAAATATTCTGTCAACTTGCTTCCATTTTAGCCTGAGTTAAGCTGATTTTTTGTATTATATTTTTTCGAATCCCTTGTTGAGCATTTTTTATCACTATTTTGCTCTCACAGTGTCCATCTGGCATTTTTGTCCACCCATCTGGCATTGAGCAATCTCTTCACGACTGCATAAACACATTGAGAACATGTTACGGGGACCAACAGGGGAAACAATTTCGGGTTTGGGTGGATCAGGTGTTATCTTCACAGATTGGTTCAGACTCATGGCTAGTGAGTTTCAAGAAGTGGGAGAAATCTGGTGAGCCTCTCTCCTTGTTTTGGTTGACATTATGTTCATTTTTCATGAAAAATTAAAGCTCTCTCTCTACTTATATCAAGTCCTTTATGTGCTGTTGAACCCACCTACCTATAGCAACACTTTAGGTGCTCAACATCGTCATCTTACATTCTCTATTCAGGTTTGATATTACAATAAACGATTTATTTTGTGGGAACTTCAACATGGTGCACGATATAACAGAATAGGATATGAATTCATAATTACATGTTTGGGTTTCAGAGTTTGATGGATATATTTAACGTTATCCATAGGACTGAACCTTTTCAGTTTCTGCTTGTGTTCCCCAATATTGCCACCACTACGTATGCTTTGAAGGTTCTGGCACTTATGGAAACTACTTATTCTTGTTAATCCTACTTGGTTCCAAATCTGTTCTTGCAGTTATATGACATTTGTCAGTTGTAGTTCGGAAATCATGTAGTCACCTACATAATTCAACGAGTTATCATTTTTTAATCCTTTGTAGTATAGTCGCTGAATTTTTCATATTATTCTGATACATAACATGTTTTAGATAACATAGTTTGATGCTATCGCCTACTATCTAGTTTGAATTTGGGTAAAAACAGTTGAGTTTTTAATGTAGTCAGTTGTTGTTTGGAAACCATGTAGTCACCTACTTAATTCAACGAGTTATCATTTTTTAATCCTTTGTAGTATAGTCGCTGAATTTTTCATATTATTCTGATACATAACATGTTTTAGATAACATAGTTTGATGCTATCGCCTGCTATCTAGTTTGAATTTGGGTAAAAACAGTTGATTTTTTGTTCTATAGCCTATTTTAACTGTGTGCTAATTGATGGTGAAATTTTTGTCGAGATGTGGCAAAATTGGTAACCCTTTAATCAGAATAGAACTGCCAAACTTAGATGCTTTAACTCACAAGATGTCAACTGGACTACTGCACTGTACTTTAGTGTGTAATATGTTCTCGTAGCATAGAGGGCTCCACGAACTACTCTAGTTATAATTTGATAATAAATGTTGTGTTGCTTTTTTGAGGAACACCAACTTGGCAAAATAATGGCTGTTTTTCTGGATTGTCAAGTGAGCTTTTATTTCTGGAAAAGTTCGAGCATAAAAACTGCGTCTTTCTCTGTTCGTGCTGACAGCTGGCTTGTCTCATGCAGGCGAAGAAGGGAAGGGTTGTCTGACAACTGCTGTATTAAGTTCAAAGGTACAATTTCAATTTGTAAAGCCAAATATTCTTCCTCCAAATGCGATCTGTGTCAATAACATTTATTCAAAATTTGCTCCCAGGATGAGACTGTTGCAGAAGGGCTCACTTGGCTTCATGTCCATCAGACATGGTTGAATGAAGCAGGACCAAACAATGGAACAACCTGGTTATTCTAGATCGTGCCCTCAGCCCCATTCCGGTACCTCTCACGTGTTCTTTCAGAATAAATGCGAAGTCACATTATAGCTATACTTCTTGTACTTTTCCCCTTACGTTGATATTCATGTATCACTCCCAACTACAGAAGTTAATGTTGGATTCACTGAAAGACACCGTATAATTTCCATTTGAATTTAATAGATTGAAATGCAAACGTAGTACAAGTTCTGGATAAGTTCTGGAATGAGAATGAGTAAGCACTATGTTAGGGAGATGAGATGAAATTCAAGGGATCATATCGAAAAATGAAGAATTTTTCGAATTGAATTAACAACTTCTGAGTTGGTTCTTCCTGGTTTTTGCAAAATCGTGAGTATTTCTCCCCCATGTGGTGACGGAGACAGTGGCGGGATGGGATGGGGTGGGGTAGGGTGGGGTAGGGTAGGGTAGGGTCAAGTGTTTGGGAAACTTGAGGAATTTTCCCTTTTTCTGAATTATTTTCCTTTCCTTTTTGTTTTTTCTTAATTATTTTCCTTTTGTTTTAAAACCAAGAAATTATTTATTTGTCCGTTGAAAAATTAGATACGCGCAATTCACACGCTGAAATAACAGATTTTTGGATGGATTCCATGAGCTGCATAAAAGTAAACATTTGGGATGGTGATGGTAAAAATAGAAAGTTTGAGATCTCGGCCGCAATTTTTACTTTATTATATTTGCTCAATTATATTCCATACCAAACATCTACTATAACCACAGTTTTAAAAAGTCTGTCTAAACTTCGTCTATGTTCCGTCTAGCCTCGCTTCGCCTCCGCCTTTTTCTTGTCTTGCTCTCATCTAGGTATTGTCTAAGTTCGAAAAACTTGAAACTCGACTTCCATGCTTAACTATAATTTACGTTTTTTAAAATATTGACCATAACTACATTGGAAAACTTTCATTGCTAGTTGGATTTGAAAGTGAATTTATTCAAATACTTGTAGCATAAAAATGATAGAACTAAAAAGTCTAGAATCGCCTATCTCTCTGTTTTCTTTATTAGTTACTATGGACGAAATTGAAATTTGGATAACTTACAAAGTAGACTCTATAATTAGAGTTATTTACAATTTACATATCATATTTTGCAAATTTACATTTTGCATTACGTATTTTACTTATTGGTAACAAAAAACACATTTTGCAAGAAAAAGAGAAATATTTACACATTTGTCATTTAGATAAACATACAAAAATATCTTTAATTAAAAATACCAAATTACACTCTACATGTTACATTGTTAACATTTACATACGATTTTATTAGTATTCAAAATTTGAATTTATGTTCTTCCAAAAATTAATATTTCTCTCTCTTACATCTATTTTTTTCATAAATTAATTTTCTATCAATTCAAATATCTCGACTACATTATTAATATGACATTTTTTACACAATATTGTAAATTTTTATCACAATATTTATATTTGTCTTCTCATCTTAAAATTTTCTTGTTAAAGAAAAAAAGAGAAAAATATATGAATTCTAGAAATTTTGTTAAATTGTAAAATGGTATAAAGCTAAAACCTCGTCATAAAATAAATAAGAAATTCATTTTAAACTGCAAAATAATATATTTTTTTACTTGAGTTTTTTTAAATTTTTAATCATTGAATATAAATTATTTATTAGATGACAACTAATAATTTTCATTTGTCCATTTAATAAAGTTGGAAAAAAAATCAAATGAAGTTTTTGCTTATTTTCCAACACATTTTATATCTATTAAAATTTGTTTCTATTTTTTCAAGTTGTAAAGTTTAAAGAAGGGATTTTGGCGCAAATGGTCCCTAACGTATGCTTTTAGTGCGTTTTTTTGTCTCTAACCTTTTATTTTTGACTAGAACCTAACATATGCTATTGAGTGCAAAAGTAGTTCTTATAGATGGATTCTATCCAAATATGCCGCTAGTTGGATGCGTGTAGTGCAATCTCCATTAATTTGTTTTTATTTGAAGGGGTAAAGTCGTTAGTTCACTTTTATCCTTGGTTTCAGTGGTTATGTTTGCTTCCACTTCCATTCAAAATTTTTGAAGTTTGTTTTGCCAAAAAAGATGAGTGATTCTTGGAAGATTTGTTTTTTGGGTTTTATGTGCGAAGTTGGAAGATTTGATTTTTGAGTTTTTAGAAGATTTGGTTTTTTGGTTCTCTGATAACATGTTGTAAAGTGTATTGTAGTTGTTGGATGAATAAATGAAAATTGTTGGAGATGGTACATAGATAGTCCATAACCTTTTCAGTAAAGGTGTGTGAATGACCCCTAACGTTTTAGATGCATATGTGACCTAACATTTTCAGTAAAGGTACGTAAGTGGTCCTTAAAGGTGCACAACTTGTCTCTAACGTATGTAAAATGGTGCAATGCTAGTCATAAACCTATTGAAAAAGTTGTACGAACATTCCCCTCAAACAACATTTGCAAAGAAATTTTCAATTAACTGGTGTCATTTATACATTTGCAAAACCATAGAAATTTCCTAAAAAAAAACATAGAAACCACATTTGAGACCTACAAATTATGAGTATTATTTACACATTTGCAAAACCAGAAATAATCTATCTGCACACCAGTCCTAAAAAATAGTTCATCCAACGCAATCTGTTTTTCTTCTCATTGGGTTCAATTTACGTTTTTTGCAATGATTGAATGAGGATTTTTCTCTTGTTTCAATGTGGTAAGAGTTTTTTTTCTTCAAAATTCTCAAGCCATTGTTAGATAATATGAAGAGTAAAAGGCAAAAAAAGAAAAATATGTGATTTGACAATTTTGCCCCTGTAAATAAAAATAAATTAATGAAAATTGTACTACACGCACCCAACTAACGGCACATTCTGATAGAATTCGTTCATAGGACCACTTTTGCATCCAATAGCATAGATTAGAGACCTCATAGCCAAAAATAAAAGTTTAGGAACAAAAAAGTACTAAGGACATATGTTAGGGACCATTTGCGCCAAAACCCCTTTAAAGAAAATGAAACTATTTTTTCAAGTTGTAAAGTTTAAAGAAAATGAAGATCATAAATTTTGTAAACCTCGCGCTAAATAAGGAAGAACATTCATACTATCATATTTAACAAAATAGTTATTATACATTCTTATTTAGAAAAATTGTGTATCTTCAATTTTAATTTTAGTTTAAGTAATTTAGTCAAAGATTAATTTTTAAAAAGAAACAAAAGCTCCATTTAATTTTAAAATTAATATGGGCGGGTTCGGGCAGTCCGCCCCACAAATTTTTTTATTTATTTATTTTTGAAAAAAATTATAAAATAAAATACAAATTACAATTTTCGCTAAAAATAGACTAAATAAGATTTAAACTTGGGTTGAAGTTATAAACTATAAATCTTAACCACTACACAACCCCAATATTGTTTTGTTTGTTACAAATATTTAAAAAATTCATATTTCTTTTTTTTTAATTATTTTTTTTCCGTTTAGAAAAAAAAAAAAAAAGAATTATGCGAAGCGGTTGGTGAGCCAAAAGACTGCCTCGCAGGTCACAGGACAAGTCCGACCCGTCTCATTGCCATCCTTAGTAAATTGTATCCATCGATATAAAATCTTTCTTGTGACCTCTTACTGCGATTCTCTCTCACTTTTTTCTATCTCAGGCTTCATTGTTGTCTCCATCATCACCGTCCTTTCTCACAAGTTCTCTCTCTATTTTTACTTCTAATTCCACTACCTATGACTTACTTATTCTGAAAACAAATCATATTTACTATCAAAGTAAATAATTTTTTATGTGTCGAGCAGGGATAGAGCTAAGAATTTATGTAGGGGGTGGGGTGGGGTGGGGTGGGGTGGGGGTGGGGGGGGGGGGCAAAAATTTCTAAAAAATTAATGTACGAACAAAATTCATATTCAATAGAAAAAATCACAATACAGCATTACCTATTAAAATAGTGCTCGACGATCTTTTACAACATAAAATTCATCTAAAGAAATAGGAGATTGGAAGATGAGGCACAATATGAATTGAAGTACCCTCATGTCTCTTAAAAAAAAAAAAAAAAAAGATAACAACATTTTTCTTTCTTGGAATTGTTGCGGCGTCAAATTAATTCTGGAATTGTTGCAGCCTCAAATTTTAAAACCAAATTTGAAACAATTTGAAAATTAATACCCAGGTCCATTAAACTGCAAACATTCTCGAATTTTTATCAATCAAAAACCAAGAAACATTCTGGAAAATTAATACCCAACCCCAGGTCAATCAAACTGCAAACATTCTGGAATTTTAAAACCAAAATTATCAATTCATCGCCATTTATATCAACTAATACCTTTTTTTAAAACCAAGAAAATTTTCAATTAACACCAAAAAAAAATTACTGTAGTCAGCCCCTTTTTCCATTATCACCATGAGTCCATGACAGCAAGACACCAACGTGTAAATTAAAATAAAAATTAAACGTGTGCAAGAAAATCGAACACGATTTCTCTTGTGCTTTCCATTTTCAATATCTTATTCAATAAACACAATAAATTTCAAATAATATAAAAATTATTTTGACAAAATAAAATTTTAAAAATTTATGTAAAAAAAAATATACTTACCACTTTCACTCTCTATCTTCTTCTATATTTCAAGTTCTAGGCAAAATCTCTTCTACGGCGTGGGTCGATTGGGGATGTAGAATAAGGGTTTTGATTTTTTGATTGTTGATATATCAATTGCAGGAGCACGGTTTGAATGAATTGATTCTCAGACGTGTAAATCTTAATTGGTGCTCAGCTGTTTATTTGGGTTTAGGAAGTTGGGCTTGGTGTGCGCTTGGACATTGTGAAGTTTGGGCTGCATTCTTTTTTTTTTTTGCTGGCAAAATAAGTTTGGACTTCAAATTTGGGTTTGGGACTGGACAGCCCTGGACTTCAGCCTAGGGCTGCCCCCTAAATCCGTCCTTGGTGACGAGATATGGCGATGATGTATTGAGATAGAAGTATTATGTCTCCACCTCGTGTGGAGTCCTTGTCATCTCCACTTGGAGACCACGTGACCAAGTCTTGGTCGAGGCTCTACAAAGTGGCCATAAAGGGCTAGGGCTAGCCATGCCAACCAAACACATGAGGACTGCCAAGGCGTTGTGCTTAAAGTTTCTAACAGAGCCTAGGCCGATGCTCCTAAAACCTAGAGGGAGCCAACCCAAATTGGTTGTCTTAGCTGAAGCTAGACACCTAGGAGCCAGAAGAGACCCGCAAGGCTTAGGAGGAAGCGTACAGGGTGATAAACATATGACAATGAACTATAGATATTCTATTACAGATATCTAGTTGTAGACACTGCATGTCAAGGTAGTTCCATAATAAGGCATGTCTCAGGCCACCTAATCAAGTTGTCACATGCCATACCACCAAATGAATGACTGAATTGGACAATACAAGAAGAAGCAATTCGGCACGTCCTGAGAGCCACTATTTTATGCATGTATGTAGGAGATACAGGTGGAAATGACCCCTATTGTTGACATCCAAAAATGGCTGTCAACAAGAACCACACGCCTCCTCTTTCAATATGTATTCTCCTCCTTGCTTGGACTGCCACATGGTTTATTCAACCACGTAAGTGAGCCTAGAAACGAGTGGATATGAAATAGAAGGTAAGGAAAAATACACTATGGTAGAGGTAACAGTTTGAGAGCCCCTAACTAACGATTTCTTAGGTGATTATAACACTTGAAAAATGATTAGCATAGAAGACTTGATATTTCGTGTGTGTAATATTTTCAACCTCCCTACTTGTTGGAATGAGTTTACTATTTATAGAGAAATCTCAACTGATAGACCCATTTGGATGCGTGACAAGTGGTTCAATCTTAAGGATCCTTGTGTCACATCACTAGCATTTATAAGGAAGTCCCTTTCAGCCGCAAGCTAAGGGGTTATGATTGCGACAAGCCGCATTGGCAGGTTATCCAATCAGTCCTTTCAAGATTGAATTGCAGGTTTGGCAGCATAGGCTTTCTCAGCACGCAACTATGGTCGGACTTTTAAAGCATCGGTTGCCAAAAGCTCCTCGGCATAAATAGCTTCAGTAGTCTAAGCTCCTCGGCACAAATAACATCGGTTGACTTTGACCGCGCTCACGTGGAGCCTAAGTGGGATTGGGTGTAACACCTATCAACAACCTATTACGAGTAAGTGGCAGCAATAGGTCAACCACTCGACTGTAAGTGTTTGATAAAACTTAAGAAAAATTGTTTATAGAAGAATCTATATTATCTAACAGCAAATTTTGAGCTATTTCATATTCTGCTTTTAGCTTTTTATATTATGTTTTTAGCTTTTCAAATTATCTAAAATCAAAATATCAATTTTAATCCTAATGAATTAAATTAATTTATTTTCTACTATAAGGACTATGTTTTTAGTTTGAATTTTATGAATTTTGAGATTTATAAATAATTTTTCTTAAATTATAGTTAATACATTTTCTTAGAAAAATATATTGTTATAAAAGTAAAAATAAATTTTAAAAAATGAAATTACTATAATCAATATCCATTTCAGTAATTGTAAAAATACATAACCGTAAATCACTTTTATTTACCAAATGCTAAATGATGATTTTGTAATATACAATTATTCTAAAATAAAAGTTTATCAAACACTTAAGATAATTCCTCGACTAATTCTTTTTCCAATACAATAAAAAGTGATTCTCTTAAAATCACATAATAAAAAAACAAAACATTTTCTTGTTCAATATTATCAATATTTTAAAATTTAATTTTTTTAGAAAGTAAGTTTATAAAGTTCTACTAAAAAAAATAACTTTAAAGCAAAAACACACGAACTAATTCGATGACAAAATTTCCATAAACTTCAAAAACTCCACAACTTCTTCCTCCTTGACAAGCAACAATATTTACACGAATAGAAACAAATATCAAAACCTAAATATGATAGGTGTGTGTACATATATTAACAATATAATACAAAAATCATATGACCATACATGAAGATTAATTAAGTGTAACCCTTAATATTTCTATATTGTAAAATCCCTTTGTACAAAGCTTGCCAATTGAGGGGCAGCCCGTCTATATTTTCACCATTGTTCTGGCTAATGGCCTTCTGCAAATGCTTCTTCCGACATGCTTTCCGATCTTCCGATGATACTTGTACCACATCATCTGCAAATCTCACCTTCTTCTTCTGTTCTTGATCTTTCACGGATCCTTGAAATCATATATGTAATACCAGATTAAAAGCACGAAATTTTTTTCGTGTTTATAAGTGAAAGAGAAACAAGATTGGCAAATAATACATGTATCTATGTACACGTCTATATTAGAGGTGTCCAAATATCCCAGAATGGCTTGGGGGTGCCCAACACATGGAAAGCACACCCAGGCATGGGCGAACCCTGCGGTGACCCGCCCAACTCTACAATCGAGTCGCGCAAAGCTTGGGTATAGAGGACATGGCTTGGGCGCGATGACCTTTGTAGGCCTATGTTTAAAAAAAACATACATTTTTTTATCTAAGGGCACAATAAAAAGGGTCGAGTTGTAACGTGACATCTCTAAAACGAGTCATATTGAGCTGACATGACTCGATATAGATATCTAATCAATCAATACGCACTCACACAAAGGAATGATTGAAAGAAAGAAGACCTGTAGCGTGACCAATTTCAAATTCCATCCTCTTCATAAAATCGGAAAGAAGGCGCTTATGAACATGCATGGCAAGAAAAACCACGCTTCCTGAAACTGCAAAAACTGCCATAAAACTGCTTCCCAGTGAATTATCCATTTTTCACCTGATTATTTCTCTGTATCTATCCTAAATATATTCTCTATTTTTCTCAATGATCATAGGAATCTTGCGTGAACAACTATAAAATAAACCATTTTTTTGGATTGAAAATTTCTGATAAGGACAAAAGGAAGGATGCATTTGTAAAAAAGAATCAATGTTTAAGGAGGAAAATGTATACATAAAAACAAATCTTTTTCCTTAGTTTCTGTCAAATGCCATCAAGGGAATATGGCAATTGACTTTCTGGATCATCTCAAACCTAACCAACCCTTTATCTATCCTTTTTTTCTCTAATTTATAATTCTGCACTTTCTATTTTTAGACCCGTACGACCTTTTTCCATGAATGGCAAATGGCATATTTACCCTTGTTTTTTTTTTTTTTAACCCCCGATTGGAGCCCGTTTAGTAAAGTTTATAAACTATAAACTGATTTATTTAACCAAGAATAATAAAAAATATTCGGTAATTAAGGCAAATTTTTTTGTTAAATAAATTATTTTTAGTCAAACAAACTAGTTTATAAACTCTACCAAATGGTATTTTGATGGAATAGTAGATCTGCTTTTCCAAATACATGTCCATTTAGTCGTTTCTTCAGTAGAAATTTTACGCATCATCAAATAAATAGATAAAGGGATCGTTATGGACAATATTTAAAGCTTGTTTGGCTGGGATTAAAAACCAATTTATTTGGAGTTTGTCAACATTTTCTTAGCTGCCGGGCCCACTACCTCGTAACGTCTATATATTCAATTTCCTCCACCAACCAAATTTCCAATAAAGCCTCTGTTGAAACAATCAAAGATTGCGGCTAAAGGAGTTGGATTTCTAGTGTGATTTTGGTCATTTTGATAATTGTTTTCCTCAGCATTTTCATATGTCAATTGTGGGACCGTGGTCAAAAGCAAAAAAAAAAACAATTTATCCAGTTTATAAACCCTATCAAACGCACTCTAATTAATATATTCACATTTACTGTTATTGATGATGTATAAAATTTCTATCGGAAGGATGATTAAAGAGACATGTATTCAGAACAGTAAATCTAGACTCAATTTGATGGGCATATAAAAAAACCTCTAGATGTTGACACTGGAAGAACTTGAGAAAATATTAGCATTTCATCCTTTAGTTGCATGGACTTGGGAATTATATTCTGAGCGAGTCTGAGTGATTTTAACATGTATATTAGAGTGATATATTTGTAAGTCCATATGTCTTGATTTTTTTAGTTCATGAGTTGGCCGACTCAATTTCAAAAATTAAGATATATATAAGTCATAAATAACATATATAAGTTCAAGCGATATACAGAATCCAAAAGAACCGAGTCTTTTATAGTTCTATTCTCACAAATATTCTTGTCTTGTTTAATTATACCATAAAAACATACATAATTATTACAAAAAGAAAAATTTGAGAAAAAATTTAGGAAAGGGCAAATGTGGTAAAAATGAAAACCCTTAGGGTTGTTAAGTGTAATTATATTCACACTATATTATCTGTTAACTCAACATTTTAATTGCAATAAAAGTCTCCAACTATTGCTCATTTTGAAATTTATGTCCCCAATTTTTTTGTCATTTTTTTATCATCAACATATTAATTTGCACGTCTTATCTTTGTCTCTGATGATGATATCTGTCTAAAAAATTAATTAAGAGGGCGTAATTTTTTTTTTGCCCCTCATATTTTTAAATAAGCAAAATAAATAACAAATACAAAAGTTTGACAAAATATTTTTCTCTCATTTCAATGCACATTAGTTGATTGATTTGGACAAAAATTGTCACCATAGACAATATGTGAAAATTAATTAAAAGTTAATAATAAATACGACGAAAAAAAAGTTAAAAATATAAATCTTAAAAGTTGAGAGACTTTCATTACAATAAAAATATATTGCGGATGTAATTATCCCACTTGTTGAAGGAAAAGGAATGGTTAAAAATGGAAAGCCACTCAATTTATTTTCTCCTCTTGTATGTCATCCCCTTTTAACTGCCTAATGTCACGGGCATGGCATCCCAATATTGAAGAAATGACATTTTGTGGGGCAATAATTTGTTTAAAAAGAATGGCCTCTCCTTTCTAACGGCACCTCAACCACTAACCAACAATGTTTGGCCCGTAGTTAATCTTTCGATAAGGAGAAAATCTCGAAAGAGAAACTCTCCACCTGTAACAGAGGTCCCTTGACCAAACAGATTGTAAATCGAAAGATGTGCTTGAGTGGCAGGGACATGAGGGAGAGAGCCAACAGGCCAACCCTCAGGACAGACTCCCACAATATTTTAGTGAAAATCTGTCCTACACGAGAATCGAACCTGCGTTGTCGGAGAATTTCTCTCCACATCACCTCAGACTTTACCAACTCGCCTATGTCCTTGGGGGCGGCCCGTAGTTAATCTTTGGTCATGTTCAAATGGATTGAGTGTCGTGTCAAAAAATACCAAAATGATTTAATTGCATTCAAAATGCACATCTTAGATGACAATTGACAAATAATTTATATATATCTTGATTCATTAATTTTCCTTTTTTAGAAGCTTAAGATAATTTTTCTATCTTTATAGTATGTTACTGGGGAGGATTCCCAAAGGTTTTAAATAGTTATATATTCCCACTTCTGAACTTGAACATCAAAATTAAAAATATAAGATTTTATTTTGATACAATATATCCTAAACCGTTTAAAACTGTTTGAGAAAAATTTAAACCTAAGCCAAATAATTTGGTTTGGTATTAAACCGCGATTTCTTCGTATATTTTTTATTTCCTCTCGCTTTAATGTTGTACACCAAATCGCTTGAACGGGAGTTTTCATTGTTGTCGCTGCTTTGCTTCTGAACTTGAGAGAAAGAGAAGGAACTGACGTGTTTTGCATTGACTTTAACATTTGTGACATGAAGATAAGAGTTTGAAATATGATCAAGCAATCTCATGGATTGATAGGTTTTATCAAATTAAGTGCTTGTTTGGTATTTTTTTTTTTAGATTATAAGCAATAAGTCTTATAAAATGTGTAGATAAAAATTATACCGACCAACTTATAAGCACTCCTAAACATGCTGTAAATTAGAGTTATTGCTAGTAAATGGCCATTACCAATGTGCTCATATTTAGTTTAAAATTTTAATGGATAATTTTATTTAGAGATAAAGATTGTAATTTAAGAGTTTGATTGTTGTCCGACTTGGACCAATTTCTTTCACATAATTCAAAATTTTCAATTCTATTTTTTTTTATTTTTAAACGGTTTGATTTAATTCCAAACCACATTGAAAACGATTTAACTTGATTCAAAATCATTTCGTTGACGGATCCAAATGGCACCAAGAGGACATTTTAGTTTAATTTTCCAATTTGACAACATTTACTTACCACCCAAAATCTCATTATGTTATGCAGTTGCCAAAAAAATCAAGAGCGATGATGTTAGATTCTCTTCTGTACAAGTTCCTTGGCTTCAAAGTGACAATTCGTACATGCCGTAATTCAAAAATTCAAACGGAGGTTAAAGTGTTCCTCAAATGTAAATATTTTCAAATAATAGGATATTTATTGTACAATGTTTCTCATATATCATTTAGGGTATCGCAGTTATATTAATTTCACAATTTTCTTTCATTTCATCATTTTAATTGCACTAAGAGTCCTTTATTTTTTCTTATTGTCGCATTTGTAACCTTACATTTTTTATCGTATTCTTATCATCAATCTTCCAGTCACTGATTATAATTTCCGTTCAAATATCTTGTTAATGTACTTTGAAATAAAGAGCAAATATTTTTTTTGCACTTTTGTATTTATATATGTTTTTTGCTTATTTAAAAATACGATGTGTAAATAAGTATTCTTATATTTTTCTAAAAGTTATCAACGATTAGATGTGTTAATTAATGAAAGATTGAATATAATAAGGCGATGAAAAAAATCGGTGACATAAGTTCAACAATAAATAAAAACTAAGATTCTTTAATGTAATATAAAATTGATGTAACAGAAGAAAAAAAAAAAAAAATTTGTTAGGCTAGTATAATTAGTCTGAGGTATACTTAGTAGAGGGGTGAATGGATAATTCATCGAATGGGCAAATGATATATCGGATGTGAACAAGATAACACATATCCACTGGGGTAGGAGATCACTCCTTATGCTTAGTATGCATTACTAAATCATAATTTGATAATTAATAGTACTACGTCCCTTTGACCATGGGTGTACGCTACCCATGGTTTAGGAATTCTCAAATTGACCATGGCATTGTTCTTAAAACGAGATTTAATGTTTGTTCGGTGTCGTTTTTTTTTTCCCAAAAAAATGGGTTTTTTTTGTCCACTTTTTTGACTTTTTAAAATTTTTTGTAGTATAAAAAGTTTGAAAAATAAAAAATAGTGGGCAAAATAATGGGTTTTTTGAGAAAAAATGGGGAACTGAACAAGTCATTAGGGTATGTTTAACCGTGTTAAAATTATTTTAAGTATTTATAAGTTATTAATTTTATAAAATATATAATTAATAAGCACTGTTATAAAAATCCTACACAAACTTCGCATAGGCTCCGCCCAAGCTTGAAGCTCGGTCTCCACGTCTAGCCACGCATTACGCATCGCCCTCGCCTTACTCTAATCTCACTCTCGCCTAGAACACTCCTAAATCGAAAAAACTCGAAACTCGATCTCCACGCCTAGCAACGCTTTACACTTTTTAGAACATTGCTAATAAGTAGGTAATAAATTGTAAATCTTACGAAATAAATAAAAAATATATTTAACTAATTTAATTAATTTAAATTTAACTAAACAAGCACTAGCCACAAAAGAAATGCAAAATAAGCTAACTACTCGAGGTGGCTCGATACGGGAGACTAGTGAGCCCCGCAAATTACACAGGTTTTCTGTAGAGTGAGCTTGACCAGTTCCAAAAATTGTAAACTTCGACCTACACTTTTCTCGAGGACAATTAGCAATTTAGAGCCTGTCTGATATCACTAAAACATGAAATCAATTTTTTGACCAAACAACGTGGGTCCCAATAGATACTATTTTGGAGGAAACTTATGTGAAAGTAGCCCACAATTGTTGACTTTTCTTTACTTGGTTTATTACAAATTTACTAATTTGCCCCTCTATTTAATAATTCGATACACACATAAAAGGGTAAAATAGAACTTACGAATGTATTAAATAGAATGTGGGCCCAGAATTCCTCCAAAAAAATCGATTTTTCCTCCAAAATATTGAAATCAGACACATAAAATAGTTATTTACATTCTACGTAGTATCATAATAAATAGATTTTTCAAAATGGATAACTGTTTATTGGATAAGATAAAAGGGTTAATTTCACCAACGGTCACTGAAGTTATCTTCAAATTACAAAATGGTCACTGAAGTTCAAAAATTTCAGTAGTGATCACTGAAATTAGAATTCTTTTCACTAATAATTACTCCATTAAATTTCTAATTTAAAATAGTGATGTAGCATGATGATATGTCATTTATTTATTGCATGGTAATCTATGTGCTTTATATAATATTCACGTTTGTCCCTATATTTTAATTAAATCTTTCAAAAATTGCATGTTGGGTCCTTAATCTTCAGTGAAAGAATTTCTAACTTCAGTGACCACTATTGAAACTTTTAAACTTCAGTGATCATTTTAAATTTGAAAGTAACTTCAGTGACTGTTGGTGAAATTAACCCTAGGATAAAAAGATAATAAATTATTTATTATTTAGACAGTAAGTTATATTTTTAAAATAAAAAACTTTTTAATTAAAAAGTGAATTATGGAAGCAGTTCCTCACTTGTTGGAGATAGAGCACAAAGAAGAATGTGATTTTAGGGGACTATTTAATTAAACAAGGTTCAAAATTCAAAACTGATAAATTTATCTTTATTTTGATTTCATCAAGGTTCATAACACATCAAATTCACAACATAAATCTAGATCCAATGATCTTAATTTGGCATCACACTAAAACATACCAAATTATACAGACCCATTCAACCATAATATATTAATACAAACCAGATCCAGAAATGAAAAATGAAGAGAAAATTATTATATATAGTTATACATGTATCTAATGCAAATCACTAACCCATTCCAGCTGAAGTGGCAGGCGGCGAAGCACCAAAGCGCCGCCGGGAACTTGGCGGTGCATCAAGCGGTGAAGTAGAAGACAGGCTGAAGAATGAGATGCAGCCACATGAAGCAGGCGGTGGAAAAGGTCAGGAACACCACTCCGTATACCATTCTGAGACCCATCCGATTGATGGAATTATTGCACTTTGTGTGGGGTTGTTAAGAATTGAGATCCGAATTTTGTTTGAATTTTGAATTTTTAACCAAAAGGGGAAGTATAATTTAAAGGGTAATTATATTACCACAATATTATTTATTAAGTACACTATATTTTAATTGCAATAAAAGTTTTTAACTATTGGTCACTTTTATTTATAATTCTAATTTTTTTTAGCAAATTTTTATCATCAACATATTAATTTGCATATCTTATATTTGCTTTTGATGATGATTTTTATCTAAAAAATTAATTAGAAGGGCACAATTTTTTTTTTTTTTGCCTCTAATATTTTTACATAATTAAAATAAATAACAAATATGTAAGTTTAACAAAATATTTTTTCCTCGTTTCAATGTACATTAGCAGAATATTTAGACAAAATTTTTTATCGGAGACAAGATGTGAAAACTAAATGAAAGTTAATGATAAAAATACGATAAAAAAATCAGAGACATAAGTGTCTAAATATCAAATATTGGGAGACCTTTAGTACAATTAAAATGTGGTGTGAATATAATTACCCTAATTTAAATTTTTGAGGCTTCAAACTTTCTTTACTCGTATCGTGTTTATATTACCATTGCACGTCCATCATCTTTTTCTTTTTTCTTTCTTTTTTTTAAAGAAAAATTCTGTGTGTGAGATGCAAGATTATTTGGGGTTTTTTTTTTTTTTTTTTTTTTCAGTTTTAGCTTATTTCTTGTTCATAGTATGTTTGGTAATTATTGTTTCAAAATTGATGAGTTAAATGTTTAAATAATCATTGAATTTTTAAGGTCTGTTTATTAGTTTTGGAGTTAAAAAAGTTTTTTAAAATACTGATTTTGAGCATTTATGAGTATAGCGGCTTTGGATGGTTTTAGTAGCGGTTTTTTAAACGATCCAATTCATGCTTGGGAGTTTATTATCTAACGGTTCTAAAAGTTTTTTAAGATAATCAAATTACATATATGCCCATATACAAACAAAATAAAATTTAAATTTAAAAATTTTATACATCCACCTATCATCGAAAATATAAAATTAAATTTATATTCTTGCACGTGTTTTTTTTTCTTTTGTATATATTCTTCTATTTTAATAAATATTAATTTTAGGATAGTTTTGAAAATAATTGTTTGAAAGAGGGTAAAATTGGAAGAAATTTTGAAAAACGACCAAAAACCACCGATTTGAGGGGTTGAGAGATACGCTTCAAATTACACTACACTGATTTTGGACACTTTAAAAACCGTCCAAAATCGGTGCTCCAAAAAACTAACAAGCACTGATTTTCTCAACCTTTCATAAACGTTACCATTCAAAATCGGTCAAAACTAGTGGAAAAAAAAACCTCTCAAGCAAGCCCTTAGTCTCGTCGTCATTTACTCACTGGACTTTAAAATGGTGCTGAATGCTCATCAAACTTTATAACGTTACTCGCCGTTACTCACTCTTGACGACACTTTAACAGAGCGTGGATGTTTCAGTACGTGTGGCAGACGGAATGCCCACGTGGCATACATTTCTGCCAACCAATATTATGTTGTCCACCATGTTAGCAATTTGTATTTTGAATAATCACTGAACTTTTGGTCATGCTTTGTTCACTCATTAAACTTTAAAATATTGCTAAATGCTCACTCAACTTTTCAAAATTATACTCTATTACTCACTCGTGACGATTCCATAATAGCCCATTGACGGAATGCCCACGAGGCTGACAAAATGACCACGTGCCCTTCATTTTGTGCCATTAAATTTGACAACTAGAATAGTCGGCCGCCATGTTATCAAACGCATTTTCAAAATGTGTTTTTTAAGATGCCAAAAACGATGATACTTGCCCCAATTAAACAAACGATTTCATTCTAATTGATCTCAATTGATTTCTCCAGAAACGTTCCACTAATTGATTACCGACTTGTATTTGGCATGGGATGCAGGATCTGCGCAATCAAAAAAATCACACGCAAATACATTTCCCATATAATCTGCAACCTCAAAATTGACGTCCAGTGATACTTTTTGTCTAATATGTCTTCAATACGGAACATTATCACAATAACACTACTTTTTGTTCATAATTAATGAATAATTAGAGTTTTCCATCCCAAGTTGGTTCGTAAGAGAATATGGGTTAGGGCTAGGGTTTTTGGTAGAACGTTTATAATAAATCAATTTGAGATCAATTAGAATGAGATCACTAGTTTAATTGGGGTAAGTTTCACCATTTTTGGCATCTTAAATAACGCATTTTAAAAATGCGTTTGATGACATGACGCGCGACTATTCTGGTTAGTAGATTTAATGGCACAAAATAGATGAAGCATGGTCATTCCGTCGGCCACGTGAACATTTTGTCCATGGCTGTTATTGAATCGTCATGAGTGAGTAGGGAAGTATAACTTTGAAAAGTTGAGTGAACATCCAGCAACATTTTAGAGTCCAGTGAGTGAACGAAGACATGACTAAAAGTTCAGTAATTATTCAAAATACAGATTGCTAACATGGCGGACAGCTCATCAATGGTTGGCAAAAATGTACGCTACGTGAACATTCTGTCTGCCACATGTGTTGTTTCATCCACTAGCTGTTAACAGGTGATCAAAAGTGAGTAACGGCAAGTAACGTTGTAAAGTTCAGTGAAAATTCATCATCATTTTAAAATTTAGTGAGTAAATGAAAACGAGACTTAAAGTTTAGTAATTATTCAAACATTTAACTCCAAAATTGATTTATGTTTTAAAATCAGTATTTGATCGTTTGGTAAACAAAAGTAATTTATTATTGTGACTGCATAAAATTACTAAAATGAACATGGATTATAATAATGTTATTTTTGTATTATTATTATCATGAATAATATTGCAAAATTCATTTATACTTTTATCACAATATTTAAAATTATTAAATATTTTTTCAAGACAATGTATTCATCATAAAAATTTTAAAATAAAAATTGTAAGCATTTATTAAATCTTAAAATTTAGAAAATTTTAAAAATAAAAGCATAGTTATATATTACAAAAATCAATTAAGGGGGCATCTTCAACTCAAATTTTAAAAGACTTTTTAATATTTATGAATTTAAATAAAATTCCACAGAATTTATAAGATTTTAACATAATTCTATATTATGGATTTCAATACATTCTTATGGATTTCTATGAATTTGTGGTCTTTTTATTAAAATAGTAACTTTACATTGTCTTTATTCCAAATAGTTCAAATGACTATCCTACATAAACAAATATTTTGAGTAGAATTTTAGAATGAGAAAAATTCTTGAAATATAAAGAAGTAAAAACCCTTCTTCAATTTTGAATAAATAAAATTGATTAACAAGCAAGGCTTTTTAAAATAAAGATCGAAATAAAGTTCATTTTTCACTTTTTTCTACTTGTTTTTTTTTAAATAAAATTTCTTCTTTTGTATTCGATATTAGAGAATAGATATTTATGATTCATTCTCTTAAAAAACTAGTAGTTTAACCATTTTGTAAAAAAATATTTTATGGTTTAAAAAGATGATTTACATGTGCCGCAGTTGACGAGTATATCTTTTCAGGTTCAAAATAAAATAAAATTGGTGCTATATTGATTTTACAACATAATATCGAATTATACTATATGGTATTAGACTAATTATCTAACTAATATTTACAAATAAATTATTTATATTATTCAACTCAATTGTTTGGTTCAATAAATAGTCATAGAGCATCAAAAATGAAATTTCCAAGAAGATATTTGACGATTGTAAAAAAAATATTAAAATAAAACATAAAAAATTTAATAAATTTTCATGCTAATATAAATTGAAAATCAAGAACAAGAATTTACTACAAAAGTTTGTGGCACAAATAGAGAAGAGAGGCGAAAAGAAGAATTATGTGAGAGAAGAGTTTGATTGAAATTTTGAGGGGTGACTAGAATTTTTAAAAAAATTGGCAAATATTCATGTTAGAATTTATCAGTGACACGTAAAATTTTATATTAATGTTCTAATAGAAGACTATTAATGTAATTATTATAAACTTAAGTAATTAGTACTATAAACAAATTAATAATGTTCTAATAGAAGACTATTAATGTAATTATTATAAACTTAAGTAATTAGTACTATAAACAAATTACTCCAATGACTATTTTAAAACTTTTAACAAACTTCAATAGCGCGGCTAAAATTAACCCATTTGTACATGTTTTTTACCTAGCCCAATTAACAATAAAAATAAATTTTTCATGTCTTATCATCATTTTTGTTAGCAAAGTCAACATTTTTGTGAATTCATTATTCGGATGTAGACAGACCGCTTAAATTGATATAAAGATAAAAATTTAGTGACTAGTAACCCAAAAAATTAGAAATCTGTTGACGTCGAAATCTGTACTGTCTATGTGTCAACAGATCTCCAGTCACTTCTCTGCCAGCCTGTATATTACCTGCACACTTGGACGATCGTTAAGCACTAAGATCTCGAGAGAAAAAAGGGTCTGGTGATCATTAGCACTTCGACGATCAAGTCAACTACCGATATATAGAGTAATATACGGGGAACAAAATCAATTGGGTGTGGGAGGAATAAGCAGGCATAGATTTAAACAGAGTTTAGGGGTGAAATTGATGCATATAAAGAGCGTCAAGAGTGCGTAATAAAAATCGTATCAACCTTGGAATAACCGGAGTCATTGTATTTATAGCTGCAAAGTCCTAATTATTCTGTGTAAGCAATCAATTAGAACTCTGATTGGATTCTCCTTCCTTATAGGATAAAGATAATCTAAACTCAATGCAATCTCTCACTATCCCTTATTTAAGTTGATTCTCCTTATCACGTTGCCTAATTTTTAGGAGATTGGTATTTGGTTTCCTTGTAAGAATCTGTGTGTCAATCAAACACAATCTGTCTTTAACTACTTCTCTAGTTATCCCAAAATATCGTGCTGCCTGCTAGTTATAATAAATACGAAGCTCGGCGAGGCTCTCTGGGTTCGGCCATGAGTGTCGAGGCCCTTCATAGGCCTCGCAATACTCTGATTCAGGAATGCTAAGATGTTCGATGGGCCTCTAAGGCTTTCTGAGAATTTACGAGGCCTTCGCTGGGTCTATGTGACCTTTATGAATCTGGAAGGTCCTCGCTAGGCCTATAAGGCCTTATAGCAAGGCTTGAATTAAGCCTATATGGAACTTTTACTGAGCCTTTGCTGACGTGGAGGTCTTATCAAAATCGGGTGATAACAATAGTCCCCCAAGTCCAAGCCTATTATTTATATCAGGCGTGGGACTTTAAGAAAGAGTATTAAATAAGGACGAAGACCTTTAGAAAGCGAACTTCCAATAGAATCCGTGGGATCACCTCTCCCATTATATTTTTTCATATGAGGCATTTTGAACTCTACGGAGAGTTTTCTAGCCTTCAACTATTTGGAGAATGAAAGGTCGTCAAGGTCGCACGACCGTTCTGGTCTTTCATCTTCGGGCTTCACATCCGCAGCCCTGGAGTCTCTTCTCTTCTCTTGGTGGTCATCACTGGGCTCGCTACGCCGGCTACTCAACGATTGAGGTCGAGCCACAGATGACCCAGTCCCCAACCTGTCGAATACGCTAGCAGAGGCGATCGACTTTTCCACTTGCAAAGCACAAGGTCTCTCTTGGTTACTGGGAGTTCGCCCGTTGAGGATTGGCGAATCATCTTGAGACCGACTAGTTTCAATCGAGTCGGACCTCGAAGGGCTTCGCTGGGCATGGCTACGCTTGGCTCCATGTTGAAGAGATTGATTCTCCAACAATTCAAGCGCCACCCTCATCCGGGCATTGTCCAGCTTCAGGTTCTGAATTTCCTGCTCAACCGTTTGCTTTTGTTGTTGTCTTCTCCTCTTACGTCTGGTTACGTTCTGAAGATCCTGAACGCTTTCCTACCACAGGTCAGTGTGGTGGGACTCAACTTCTTCTTCCATGGAGTGTTCGGTTGCCATGCTCTTCTGAGTAGAAAACACGTTTTACCACAAGTTTTAGGTTGTGTAATATTTTTCGTTTCCCACAGACAACACCAATCTGTTGACGTCGAAACCTGCAATGTCCACGTGTCAACAGATCTCCAGTTATTCATCTGCCATCGTGTATGTTACCTGCACACTAGGAAGATCCTTAAGCACTAAGATCTTGGGAGAAAAAAAAGTTCGGCAATCGTTGGTACTCCGATGATCAAGTTAAGTGTCGGTATATAGAGTAATATAAGGAGAACAAAAACAATTGGGTGTGGGAGGGACAAGCATGCAGAGATTTGAACAGAGTTTGGGGTTGAAATTGATGGGTAAAAAGAGCGTCCAGAGTGCGTAATAAAAATAGTGCCTACTTTGGAATAATCGAAGTCCTTGTATTTATAGCCGCAGAGTCCTAATTATTCTGTGTAAGCAATCAATTAGAACTCTGATTGGATTCTCCTTCCTTATATAATAAAGATAATCGGAACTCAATGCAATCTCTCAAATTCTATTCCTTATTTAAGTTGATTCTCTTTATCACGTTGTCTAATCTTTAAGAGATTGCTATTTGGTTTCCTTGTGAAATTTCGTGTGCCAATCAAACACAATCTGTCTTTAACTACTTCTTTGGTTATCTCAAAATATCGTGTTGTCTGTTAGTTATAATAAATACGAAGCCCGGCGAGGCTCACTGGGTTCGGCCATGAGTGTTGATGGGCCTCGCAATACTTTGATTCAAAAATGCTAAGATGTTCGATGGGCCTACGAGGCCTTCTGAGAATTTACGAAGCCTTTGCTGGGCTCCGGAGGCCTTCACTGGGTCTATAGGACCTTAATGAATATAGAAGATCCTCGCTGGGCCTATAAGGCCTTAGCGAAGCCTGAATTAAGCCTATATGATAATTTTACTGAGCCTTTGCTGACGTAGATACCTTACCCAAATCGAATGATAACAAAATCAAAATGAAACAACTGTATAAATTGGAGACAAATAGTGTTTTAAATTTTAACCCATTATTAAGACAATAAACAAATATGAGAATGCACTAATTTATTAAATATCATACCAATGAAAAATGTAATTAGTAATTTTTATGCATCTCTTCGAAATAATTGTTGCAAATATTTCTTTCTACTTGGAAGAACGGTTGAAAATAGAGTATGTATCTGTTTTAAGACACATAGTAATAGTTAATGGCGAACATAAGGTTTTACTTAAAAAGAATGTTATGTAGATAATAAATAAAAAATATCAAGACGAATTATACATAGAAAACGACAATTAATTTTTTTAATATATTAAAATTGTCTACGGCGGATTTTCGTATACTTAAATCGTTTAACAATATCATTATTACAAATCTTATTAAAACATTTTTTTCAATGTATACAATCATGTAATCATTCATGTATTCGTTTCCAATTCGATTGCATGATTGATCTTTGATAATATTCATAACTGAAAACATGCTTTCTATTGTGACAGTTGCAACTGATAAAAGAAGAACTGATTTGATGAGCAAATAAACTAAGTAATAAATCTTTTTTTTTTGTCTCAACCAACTTTTGTGCGAGGGAACTCATTCCTTTCAAACGTAAAATTTTATATTGGAGCGCATCAAATTGATTACCAAGTGGTTAGATAAATTTTTTAAATAAAACTTAGCAAGTTGAACCAACTTGAACTTAATCAAAAGTTAAAAATGAATGAGTTAGATCCAAACATGACAAACAAATGAACAATATATGTATATTTATGCCCCCCGGGGCACAGCCAAGTTGGCAAAGGATAGGCATTGCGGGGCTCGCAACCTTAGCGTGGGGAGTTCGATTCCGGGATGGAGCAGCTGAGTGATGTAATACTCAATTATGGGTGGAGCAGCTTGGTGATGTAATATCCATGGAGGAAGGCTCCATTGGGGCCAGGAGTATAAATAGTGCACGAACCCTGGTCAACTTGGGTATATACCGCGATTTACTTCCACCCATCATTGAGGGGCCGGGGATAGGTGGTCCAGGACATAGTCTGGTGTAAAAACTAGGATACCTAGATATAAAAAAAAAAAAATATATATATATATATATATATATATATATATATATATATTATTATTATTTTAATAAAATTGAGCAGGACGTGTGCTTCATTTGTCCCTGTGTAAATCTGCCTATGCTAGTAGCCCAAGATCTAAGAAAAAAGAGGGGGGGGGGGGGGGGGGGGGGGGGGATTATAAACGTATGTGTTAAAATTCAATTTTTTTTTTTTTTAAGGCTAATTATACATATATTTGTAAAATGAAGAATATTACTATTTATTGAATAACACAATTCAGAGAAGAGCAAGAATAATTAAAAATCAATAGAACGTTTGTAATTATGATAACAAACCTCAATCTTATAATTCAAAAAATTACAGAAGATGAAGAGTTTTTGATGAAGACTTCTAACACAGTTGAAAACATTATGTCATCAAGGGGTCCATAGCTCAGTGGTAGAGCATTTGACTGCAGATCAAGAGGTCACCGGTTCGAACCCGGTTGGGCCCTTTTTAATTCCGCTTTTGCTACTGTCTGGACTTCAATTGGAGACGCTAATTAATTCCGCTTTTTCTTTGGCTAATGTCATTGAGATATCATGGACATGCGGTTGAAATTTGAATTTGGAGCTATGGGGGATTTTTATTTTTCATTTTGCTTTCTTTATGTCAATAACAACATGTATATTGAGGAAAAAAAATTGAAAAGAACAATAGGGTCTTGAAATTCACTGCACCATTCTTGAAATCCACTGCTGGAAATTGGAAATTGGAAATTGGAAATTGAGGGTACGGTGGATTCTGTTATTATATGTAAATTATATTCAAATGAAATAAAATTAACGTAAACTTACTTGGTCGGAATTACCAAAAAAAAATAAAAAATACTAAAGTAATAAATGGTAGATCGAGGCAAAAGTTCGATTATTTGTCCTTAAGACGAATTTGTCCCATAGTGATGTTCACGATTGAACTGTAATCGTCTTCTAAGACACAACGATCACTTCTTATTGTAGAAGCACTTCAGACAGCAATAAACGGCGAACTAGATGGTGATTCGTACTTTCTTGAATGAAAATGACACAATACCGAATGAATCTATGAATTCATGACGAAAAGTAAATGCGTAAAATTTTTTGTTAATGAATGAATTCTACAGAACTGGATGCCTATTTATAAGAAAAAGACATCGATTCGTGCAACAGACAGATTCTAGAATCTAATTTGTCTGTGCCATGTGATGAAATTTGGTTAGAATTCAGAATTAACACTTGTTACAATTTGAGAAATGTCACATGTCTATTGAAAGGTTTGTTGAAATAATTTAATTATTTATTTGTCTAAAAAAAGTATAAATGGGCCAAGCCCAATCTAGAATCCACAACTCGGACCCCTGTCCGTGCTCGTGGGGCCAGGCGAGCGATGACAGCGCACACGCTTGCATGACTTTTGGATCGAACCTGATAGGATACATGTCTCCTTCTTCTAAAAAACTATTGGTACTTTTTGGGAGCCAAACCCGAATTCCAAACTTGGAGTATATTAATAGGTTAGGAATTTTTCCATCTTCCAATGTGGAATAAGAATTCTCATTTACCTATCAATGTATAATTCCAACTTTTCATTTACTTAAAGCATCAAATTTTGGCTACAATTTCTCATTCATTCAAAAATGGTTTTGAATAATCAAATATATCACAATCATTTACTCACGGAGTAAAAAACACATTTAATTATACACCCGCATAAATATGTTATCCATTATCAGGACTCACTCGAATATTTGATCAAAATTGATTAAAATCAACTTATAATACATCAATTTCCAATAATCTCCTATATAAATGAAAATTACCAGAACATACAAATGATAATGCAGGCACTAATGGAGAGTAAAAGGGAAAAGAATTATCAAAACATGTCAAAATTCCCCTTTTGACATTCACGTTTAATATTGTGGTCAGGTAAAAACTCATATTCACAAATTCAAATAAGTTGGAGACTAAAAATCTTACTATTGAAATTTATGATCCAAAATCACACTATCTGAAAAGTTGAGGAGTCAAGTCATAATTTCCCCATAAAATAAGATGAAATTATATAATTATTTGATTAGTGGTGATATAGCACCTACAATGGACATTAATTATGGTGCTCACTGTCTACGTGGTATCAACACATTGATCACTTTTTAAAAGTTCAAAAAAGTTGTCAAAAACTTTTTAATAAGTAATCATTATGATGATGCCACGTGGACAGTGGACACCATAATTAGTGCTCACTGTAGGTGCTATATCAGCAATTTCTATTTGAAATGTAACTTACATTGTGTTAATTAATCCTTATTACAATATATATAATTTTTTAAAAATTAAACACCATGCAAAAATGACTATATCCCCCACCACCATCAATTACTATTCACCACCAGCAGCCTCTTCACCAGGCGGATTTAGGTAGGGGCCGTCCCGAAAAAAAGTATTTTTTATAGTGGTAAAAAAAATAGTGTAAAATTATTATTTTTTAGTAACAGTCCGATTTTAAAGTACAATTTTTTTTCTTTTTCCAATATCAACTCGGGCTCCAAAATGCCTGGATTCGCCCTTGCTCTTCATTGCCCCATATACCAATATTTCCTCCAAAATTCCTTTTGTTATCGAGAGTGAATTCAGTGAGGGGGGCACCATGCCGAGGATGAACAGAATGGTTAAGATTATTTGGCAGAGGCAAGGTGTTATTTGGAATGGGGTTCTATTTGGCAGAGGCAAGGTGTTATTGTCATACTTTTTTTTTAAAAAAAATGTATTTTTTTTAATACAGAATCAGCTACAATGCTAGACCTAATTAACCTATTTTTCTTTGTATGACAAAATTTGATATTATCTTTGCATTTTGTCTTGAAAGCATGTGCAACTGAAGAAACCTATAAACTTTGGCATTTCACTTTAATTATGTTTCATATCATATCATATCATATCATTTAAAAGGACCAAAAGGAAAGATTCCATTTAAAAAGGATGGTCACTATACTAGTTCCCAAAAAGAAATTTTGTTGCGTACGCGTAACTGAATATCTTTTTTACTACATTATTCTTATGTGAATAATTATGCATGTGATCAAAAAAAATTTAGATTTAACTTAAAGTTTATATGAATAACTAATCACAAAATTAATTCGAACTATTCGAATTCACTATCTCTCTTTTAAAATAATTTTACTCTGTCTAATAGTCAATGTTACAAGCAACTATGTCTCTAAATAGAACGAATCTTCATTCTTATAGAAATAGCACCTCAATCTCATAAAAACCAGCAAACAAAACAAAACTTCAGCCTTTATCACTAAATTTTAACACTGTTGACGAATTTTGTATAAGTGACTCGAAAGTGCAGAAACAAGAAAATCGAATGAAAAATATGAAATATAAGTCGAGGCAAGTGTTGAACACTTTGTCCTTAAGTCGAATTTACCTCGCAACGGTGCCTACGGTTTATGGCAATCAACTCTCAAGATACAACGACTTCTACTTGTGTTTGTAGCACTTCAAAACACAAGCACAACGAATCAAAATTGGTTTTGTATTCCAAAGGATGAAATGAAATGAAAAAACCAGAATTTCATGCAACAAATGCAAGAATTTTGGTTCAAAAGATAAATATAGAGTTTAGTGTGTTTGCATATGTTTTCTGTATGTTAAAGGACGTCCAGCGGGTCCTATTTAACGTTAATGAAGTGTTGGGAACGAAGAGATGTAGAGCCAAATTGTGCAACACTTTAAAAAGACATGCATGTTCGCGCTTATACCCATGCGATCGCATGGTTTTAACATGCTGCGATCGCAAGGTACACTTTTGAAGACAGAATTTAATCCAGGCTAGCCATGCGATCGCATGACTTTGTCTTCTGCGATTGCATGGTAGGACAAAAAAATATTCTGCTTAAAATTTAGGCAAGTTGCGATCGCAGTGTAAAATACCCATGCGATCGCATGGTCAAAAATTGACCCGATTTTGTCATTTTCTGTAATTTCTCATTTATTCGATATTGGTTTCGAGATGCCAAATATACCCTTCAACACATGCAGGTTGAACCCCGTTTTCTCGAAGCGGCGAAGTGGCAAACTATTTTGCCTAAATAGATTGGGTCAGATCTGTATATTTTGGCCAAGTTGATACGAAGTTACTTTAATTGTCAAATTCTAGAATTCTTAAACTAATTTCCAACAAACACAACATTGAAACGGGATTTCAACGTCAAAAGAGAGATTTATTTTGTAAGAAAATAGAGGGAGGGGAATGAATTTCATTGTTTAAAAAATTATTTATGAAATGTCCAATATATAGTCTTTGAATGTAGCCACTCATCCCAAGGTCAAAATCTTTCATAAAAGGTTATAACTTTTCAACATAAATGTGAAAATTAGAATGAAAAGGAACGAGCATGCAAGAGTGCAACCATCGAAGAAGGAATAAAACTCTTGAATAAAAAATCTTTAAAACACAACTATTTGCCAAAAGCGACACAATCTTTTGATTTAGATATATAATTGATCAATTTCTTTTCTTTTTAAAACATTTTTTTTTCAATCACGCTTAAAATTTCCCAACAAATTCCACTAAAAACAAATTGATGTATGTCTAGATTTGACATAAATAACGGGACAAGTATATGTATGAAGGAAAATTTAAAAATAATCTACTTTAAAAGTCAAAGCGAAAAATTGCTACTTTTTATTATTTAAAAGAATTGCGAGATCAATTTGACTTTGTTAAAAATATAACTTGTTTTTATTACTTTTTCTTTGAAAAACGTGTCTAACTCGAATCATTTGATCATTTATCGAGTTGGTCGAACTTATATTTGAGCAATTCAACATTTGACCGAGATTTTTAATCAAATTAGACGAGTTTATAGTCGATCAACTTGATATTTGCTTAAGTTCGTCGAGCTAAGTACTCGATGTATTTGTTTGTTAAATGTCATACCTCCCATGAGTTGACACATTATTTTGGATAATTGGCGCAAAACATCTCTTTCATTTGCTTTCTTTGTGTGTTTCATCTCCATCGTTTCAATTTTGGCAATTGAACCCTCAAATCCAGCAAACGTTGCACAATTCACCCGTGCCGTCCAGTTTTAGCCATTAAATTATCGCGTGATTTACACTTATTAAAAATACTCAAGGTCATTATCGTCATAACAATGTTTTAACTTTGGGTAATTATAATTACACTACATTTTTTATTAACTATACTACATTTTACTTGCATTGAAAATCCTCAAGTATTGTTCATTTTCATATTTACGTCCTTAACTATTTTTTATCATCTTTTTAAGATCAACCTATTGTTTTACATGTCTTATTTTTGTCTTTGACGATGGTTTCTGTCAAAAAAATTAATTAGGAGAGTGTAATTTTTTTTTTCTTTTTGCCTCTCATATTTTTAAATAAGCAAAATAAATAATAAATACAAAAGTTTGACAAAATATTTACCTCTCATTTCAATGCACATTAGCAAAATT
Organism: Forsythia viridissima; assembly: GCA_030279155.1. NCBI lineage: Eukaryota > Viridiplantae > Streptophyta > Magnoliopsida > Lamiales > Oleaceae > Forsythia > Forsythia viridissima. Next base: position 17,289,738 of record CM059042.1, read on the forward strand.
AAGGACAAATCGACATTAGAGGTAAAATATGAAAATTAATGATAAAAATACGACGAAAAAAGTTAGAGATATAAATCAAGAATATCAAAGGTTGGAGGACATTCGTTGCAATTAAAACGTAGTGCAGATAATAAAACCTGTAGTGAAAATATAATTACTTTTAACTTTTAAAAAAAAACCAGTCATCTTCCCAAACACCCCCACTCCACTCCACTCCACATGACAACACAGACGCCACCATTGAACCACCACCTCACCTCACCGCCAGACCTCCATTAGTTTAGCCTTCCTCACCCATCCCAACAACCACCACAACTCACTGCAACTCTCCAACTTAATAAAAAATGGAACCAATTTTTACGACAAAGAGTCGTCTTTTCGAGAGTTTTGCATAATTTTTTTCTCCCACCCATTGCCTCAACCACCATTCGCCACCACCCATCTCCCAAAAATCATTGTTTGCGTTCAGCATCGTATGACAAATCCAAAGGCAAGAAACCAAATTCACATACTCATAAACCTTAATGTTTTGATTATTACAAACAAATTGGTTATGTTTTCTAACATTTTATTTCCAAGCAAAATTTAAAGCGCTACAAATCGAACTCTCATGTCAAGTTCAAAGTCAAAATCAATACAAGAGTTCAAGCATCTCAAGATCCGCCGAATTTCAAGATTCGAAGATCAAGATTGAAGAAGATTGAAGAATAGATTTTTAGATAAAATTGTAAAGGTATTAACTCTTTAATCCTTAGCAATTAAATGAACGAAAGCTCAAATATAATTTTTATCACTTGCATAAAAAATTAGTTTTATCAAAGCCAAAAATCAGATTTTCAAAACTGTGGAAACGGACAATCCGTTTGGTAAACCGGTTGAACCGGTCGACCGTTTGAACGTAATTTTTCAAAAAGTGTCCGTTCTGACTTTTTACAGTTCAACGGCTAGTTCTGACCAATCTGACCGGTCGACCGTTTGGTCATCCGTTTGGTCAGAAAGTGACGAAAATTCATCTCTATAAATACCACTTCATTTGTTATCATTCAACAACACTTACAAGAGCATTTATAGAGAGAATCATATTGAAAAACATCATTCAAAACTTCATTGCATTTATATCTTCAATATCTTTCTTTGAAAAACTTTGTTTGATTAAATCAAACTTTTGGTTCATCTTTCTCAACAAAGTTTTCTTCTAACACTTGAGCTTTCCTCATCCATTGCTATTTATTAAAGTGTTAGTCTCTCTTAGAACTAAACTTGTATCTATCATTCATCTAGAGAGAAATACTTAAATCAATCTCTTTATTTATTTGGGTCATATTGAGGTCCCTTGAAAAGCTCAATATTGTATAAGGATCGGTGCTCCTTGCTTGTAAGTCACCGGATACATTGTAAGGGTTTGGATTGCACCATAAGTCAATCAAAATAGTGGAAAGGCCGTGCTCGTGTTGGAGAGCTTGGTAACGGGGGACGTAGATCATTGGTTGGATCGAACCTCCATAAAAATCGTTTGCACTCTCTCTTCTCTTTTATTTACTTATATTGTGCTTATATTTTTGTGAATCTATTTTTATCTCTTAAATATCATTTTTGAGAATATTTTTCGAAAAAGTTTGAGAAAACCAACTCACCCCCATCTTGGTTAGTTATTCTTGGGCTATCAATTGGTATCAGAGCAAGGTGCTCATTTTTTTGATTACACAATCTTGAGTAATGGCTAACCAAAATTTTCAAAACCTTGAGGGTCACTCTACAAATCGTCCTCCCTTCTTTAATGGCTCCCACTACAATTATTGGAAAACTAGAATGATGATTTATATTCAATCAATTGATTATAACATTTGGGAAGTCATCGAGTTTGGTCCATATGTGCCTACAAAGATTGTCAAAGTTGATGATAAACCGGACCAAACTATTTCTAAGCCTAGAGAAGAATATGATGAAGAGGACAAAAGAAAATTGTCTTTGAATGCTAGAGCCAAAAATTTACTTTATTGTACTTTAGACAAAAATGAGTTTAATCGTATTAGCACATGTGATTCCGCATATGATATTTGGCATGCATTAGTACCAACAAGGTTAAAGAAACCAAAATAAATCTTTTGACAAAAGATTTCGAAATTTTTTTTATGAAACAAGATGAACCTATTGTTGATATGATTGCTCGTTTCACCGATATTATTAATGGCCTTAAGGGCTTTGATCGAAAATTTACTAACGGTGAACTTGTGAGCAAAATGCTTAGGTCTTTATCGGAAGATTGGAACTCCTTGAGGATGTTGATAGAGAATACAAAAGATATCAACACTTATCCATTGGAAGAGCTATATGGAACATTGATGACATATGAGCTCAACAATGCCGAAACAAAGGAGAAAACAAGGAGAAGCAAAGAAGAGATGAAGGAGCTTCTCAAGAAGCAAATTGCTTTGAAATCAACAAATGATGAAGGATCATCCAACACAAACTTGAGTGATGAAGAACTTGATGACTTAGTTCTTCTTGTCAAGAAATGGAGAGGATTTCGAAACAATAGGCGATTTCAAAAGAAAGAGGACAAAAGTGAAGAAAAGAACAAAAAGATCATATGCTATGATTGTGACAAACCCGGTCACAAGAGGACCGAATGCCCAAACAAGAAGAAGTTCAACAAAAAGAAAGCACTTCAAGCTACATGGGATGATAGTGATGAAGATGATCAAGAAGATGATGAAATTCAAGAAGAAATCGCTAATATGTGCTTTATGGCTATTGAGGATGAGGTAAGTACAAACAACAATAACTCTTACATTGACTTATCTACCTCTTATGATTAAATTCTTGAAGAATTTGAGAAACTTATGTCAAAATACTCTATTCTTAACAATAAACACTCTTTGTTGAAAAAGGTAGTCAAGAAGCTTTTTATTGCACAAAAGGACTTTGAAAAAGAAAAGGATGATCATAAGTCCTTGATTAGAGAAAATGTTTTATTGAAAGAAAAAGTGGTTGATTTAACAAGCATTATTCACAAATTTACCCAAGGAAAGAAAAACTTTGAATTAATGCTTGGTGAGCAAAAATGTGTGTTTAACAAAGGGGGAATTGGATATAAACCTCTCTTGAAACAAAAATTCCTTGAAACCATTTTTGTAAAATCATCCAACTTTTCTCAACAAAACATCACATGTAGTTTTTGCAAGAAAGATGGTCATGTTGCTTACAATTGTTTGACTAAAAAGAAACTCTACTTTGAAAAGAAACACAAGTGGATAAAAGAATCCACAAGCACTAACTATCAAGGACCCAAACTTATGTGGGTACCAAAAATCAAAAATTAAAATTATTTTTGTAGGTACCACAAAAGGTCAAGAGCAATTGGTTCTTGGATAGTGGTTGTTCGAAACATATGACGGGAGATCGATCATTACTATCAAATTTCAAAAAAAAAGATGGAGGTCATGTGACTTTTGGAAACAATGCCAAAGGAAAAATCATAGGCATTGAAAATATTGGTAATCGTTCTTGTCCCTCCATTGAAAATGTTTTATTAGTTGATAACCTCAAACATAACTTACTTAGTATAAGTCAATTGTGTGATAAAGGTTATCTCATTAAATTTGATTCTTCCAATTGCCTCATTGAGGATGCTATATCTAAAGAGGTATTGTTCATGGGGAGCTGAAGCAAAGATGTTTACATCATATCTATTGAATTTGAACTTGAAAAGGAAATAAAATGTTTTTCAAGTATAAATGATGATTCTTGGCTATGGCATAGGAGATTAGGTCATGTTAGTATGGACTTACTTTCAAAAATCTCCAAAAATAACTTTGTGAAAGGGTTGCCAAATATAAAGTTTGAAAAAGATAAAATTTGTGATGCTTGTCAATTTGAAAAACAAGTAAAGAGTTCTTTCAAACTTAAACAACACTCTTCTACTTCAAGACATTTGCAACTTCTCCACATGGACTTATTTGGACCATCTAGAACCGCTAGTTTAAGTGGAAAACATTATGCATTTGTTATTGTTGATGATTTTTCAAGATTTACTTGGGTCATTTTCTTGAATTTAAAAGATAAAGCCTTAAATGCATTTAAACATTTTTGCAAAAGAGTCCAAAATGAAAAAGGATACACCATTACCACAATTAGGAGTGATCATGGTGGAGAATTTGAAAATATAGCCTTTGATGAGTTTTGCAAATCCAATGGATATGAACATAATTTTTCGGCTCCTAGAACTCCTCAACAAAATGGTGTAGTAGAAAGGAAGAATCGAACATTGCAAGAAATGGCTCGGACCATGTTGAATGAAAATAATTTACCAAAATACTTTTAGGCCGAAGCCGTAAACACTTCATGTTATATCTTAAATAGAGTTTTGGTAAGTCGAAAGAAAACCAAAACTCCATATGAGCTTTGGAAAAATAGAATTCCCAATATCCGATATTTTAAAGTTTTTGGTTGCAAGTGCTTTATTTTAAACACAAAAGAAAATTTAGGAAAATTTGATCCAAAATCCGATATTGGAATTTTTCTTGGATATTCATCTACTAGTAAAGCTTTTAGAATTTTCAACAAAATAACTTTAGTAGTTGAAGAATCTATGCATGTTGTTTTTGATGAAACTAACTCCTCTATACAAGAAAAAGTTATTGATGATGAAGATTTGGAAATCCCATTTGAACAACTAAGTGTTCAAAATCAAGACAAAGGGAATCCAAATAACATTGAAAGTCAACATGAGGAGGAAACAAGTATGCAACAAAATGATGAAGAACCTCATGAAGATCTCAACACTTCATCATTACCAAAAGAATGGAGGTTTGTCCCATCTCACCCAAAAGATCTCATCATTGGTGATTCATCAAAAGGGGTAAACACAAGAAATTCTTCTAGAAATTTTCATAACAATTGTGCATTTCTTTCTCAAATTGAGCCAAAGAACTTTAAAAAAGTCGAGTTTGATGAATTTTGGATCCTAGCTATGCAAGATGAACTAAATCAATTTGAAAGAAATCATGTTTGGGATTTAGTTGCTAGACCAAATTCACAAACCGTAATTGGCACAAAATAGGTTTTTTGAAACAAACGAGATGAAAATGGTATAATTGTGCGTAACAAAGCTAGATTAGTGGCTCAAGGTTACAATCAAGAAGAAGACATTGACTTCGAAGAAACTTTTGCCCCGGTTGCTAGATTAGAATCAATTCGCATGCTTCTTGCTTTTGCTTGTCATAAGAATTTTACTTTATTTCAAATGGATGTCAAAAGTGCTTTCTTGAATGGAGTCATTCAAGAAGAAGTCTTTGTTGAGCAACCACCCGGTTTTAAAAATCATAAGTATCCGGATAAAGTTTTCAAACTTAGAAAAGCCCTTTATGGTTTAAAACAAGCTCCTAGAGCATGGTATGAGAGATTAAGTAAATTTCTCTTATCAAATGATTTTTTAATGGGTAAAGCGGATACTACATTATTTATAAAAATCAAAAAGAATGATATGATAGTTGTTCAAATTTATGTTGACGATATCATTTTTGGTGCTACTAACATTTTCCTATGTGAAGAATTTTCTAAGTGCATGAGTAGGGAATTTGAGATGAGCATGATGGGTGAACTCAAGTTCTTTCTTGGTCTTCAAATCAAACAAACTAATGATGGAATATTCATTAGTCAAACCAAGTATATCTTGGATATGCTCAAAAAGTTTGAAATGGAAGAATTGAAGCCTATGAACACTCCAATGAGCTCATCAATCAAACTAGATAAAAATGAGCATGGTACTTCCGTTGATACAACAAAATATCAAGGTATGATCGGATCCCTTCTTTACTTAACCGCTAGTAGACCCGATATTATGTTTAGTGTATGCTTATGTGCTAGATATCAATCTAATCCTAAGAATTCCCATCTTAGTACCGTAAAACGCATCTTTCGTTATCTTAGTGGAACTAGATCTTTAGGTCTTTGGTATCTCAAAGAAACTCATTTTGATTTACTTAGCTATTCGGATGCCGATTGGGCCGGTTGCACAATTGATCGTAAAAGTACTAGTGGAACGTGCCATTTTCTAGGCTTTGCTTTAGTTTTATGGTTTAGTAAGAAACAAAATTCCGTTGCCTTGTCAACCGCCGAAGCCGAGTATATCTCCGCCGCTAGTTGTTGTGCTCAAATCCTATGGATGAAGCAAACTCTAAATGATTATCACATCTCATTTAACAAAGTTCCTATTATGTGTGATAATACTAGTGCGATCAACTTATCTAAAAATCCCGCTTTGCATTCTCGTACCAAACACATTGAAATTAGACATCACTTTTTACGAGACCATGCACAAAAGGGAGATATAACTTTGGAGTTTGTAAACACCGAAAAACAATTGGCCGATATTCTCACAAAACCTTTAGCACTCGAAAGATTTTCTTACATTCGACGAAGTTTAGGTATAATTGATGAATGTGAAATATGTGGCTAAATCTTTATGTTTCCTATGATTGATTGCTTTATATGTGACAAACATGTTTTAAAATTATCTGTCAAAAGACAAAATCATTGCTTTTGGTGAATTTTTGCAAAATTTTCAAACTGGACGACCGTTTCCCCAACCGGACGTCCATTTCATATCAAACGGATGAACCCCTGCTCAATCCGTTTGATCATCCGTCTGAGCAGAGACTTTTGCCAAAATTAAAAAGTTCAACCGGTTGACCGTCTCACTTAAATGGACGTCGGTATGATTTTAAACGGACGACCGTATATCATCCGTTTGAACAGAAAGTTTGAACATCAAAATTTCAGTCCAACCAGTCGACCGTCTGATTTTTCCGGTCGTCCGTATAAGCGGAAATCAGGGTTTTAAGTTAGAAATTTTTCAAATTTCTTCATTCCAACTTCCCGCGAACTAAGGTTTTCTCTTCAAATCTTCTTCCAATCTTCCAATCCTCCTAAAATCTTTCCAATTTTCACTCAAAATCACAAAACCCATATCATTTTACACCAAAATCCAGAAAAACCCCCAATTTTTGTCCATAAATTCTTCCCATTCCACCCAAACGGACGATCTCTAAGCCCTAGATTCAACTCATCCGTTTTCAACACAATGCCTCGGGTTAAAATGGCCGCCAAGCGTTCTAGGAGGGAAAGGCAACCTTCTCCACCATCTTCCTCCTCCGAAGAAGACCCTCAATCCAAACGAATCGATGGGTGTCCCGTCCTCATTGGTAAAAATGTCGATCTTGCTTCTTTCACACACGAGGCACCATCATTCAACATAGAAAATCTTTTTATGGGTATAGGGTGGGTTCCTCTTCTTACTCTCAATGATAATGTTTACCCCCCCATTGTCAAAGAATTTTACAAAAACATGGTTTATTCCCCGGGGTCGGGTATTTCATCCTTCGTTCGGGACAAACGAATTAAGATCACTCAAGATCTTATTCGTTCCATTCTTCATCTTGAGAATGGTGGTATGCGTCTCTATACCACCAAGACAATTCCTCACACCGACGAGTTAAATCCGGTCGAAGCATGTTGTCGCGTCACCGGCAAGCATTTTGAGCCTGCCGTACGTCTTAGCTCCAATCAACTTACTCTTCCATGTCGTGTCCTCCATAATATCATCGCCCACATAATTGTCCCTCAAAAGGGTCATTTAGATGAGGTCAACCATTTTGATGCTTTTGTGCTCGACTCTATCCTCCGAGGGCGTAAGCTCAATTTTTCTTACATCATGATCCAACACATGCACTACGTCCTTAGCGGCAAGAGATCTAAGGCACTTCCCTACGGCATGATTCTCACTAAAATTTTCCAACACTTCGACATCTCTTTCCGTGATACGGTGACCCTCCTTCTAAAAGCCACCGACACCATCAATATTCTTACGCTCAAACGAATGAGGATCTTCAAAGAAAATGGTCAGTGGGTGGCCAAGTCGAAGGGATTTGATGAAGAGTCGGGACCCTCCACTCTACCTTTCGAGGGGAAAGATATTGACGAAGATGCTCCTCCGTCCCCTCCGCGGCAAAGATCACAAAGGCCGTCGTCCTCCACTTCCGGCCACAAAGAGAACCAATTCACTTTACTACATGGACGGATCGACTTACTTACTTCTTCGGTCGAGGGTCTACACCATACCATGGGGACTCTCCAGCACTCGGTTGCCGACATGACGACATTGCTCCGAGATCGTCATTCCCGACTTGATGCCGTGCTTCCTCCGCAGCCGCCCCCGGAGCCTTAGTTTATTTACTTTATTTTTGTTGTGTTTGTATCTATGTTTTGGAACCGAATTCTATGTTCTAGCTTTCATTTATGGAATTATGCTTGTTTTTAAATTTTAAGTTTATCAATGAATGGCATATGTTGTTTCATTTAGGGGGAATATGCTTTTAAACCTTAATGTTTTATCTTTTGCCTTTTTTTGTTTATGCCAAAAGGGGGAAAATAAATATGTGATGAAATTGGCAAATCAAATGAAATTGATATCATGTAATGTGATAAAATTGGCAAATTAAATGAAATTGATATCATGTAATACAAATTCATCAAATCATGTTTACTTGAATTTGGAAATGGGGAATATACATGATTAATTCTATTTCATTATTCTATATTCTCACATTGTTTGTCATAATCAAAAAGGGAAAAATTGTTGACCTATGGTTAACTTTAAACCTTAATGTTTTGATTATTACAAACAAATTGGTTATGTTTTCTAACATTTTATTTTCAAGCAAAATTCAAAGCGCTACAAATCGAACTCTCATGTCAAGTTCAAAGTCAAAATCAATACAAGAGTTCAAGCATCTCAAGATCCGCCGAATTTCAAGATTCGAAGATCAAGATTGAAGAATAGATTTTTAGATAAAATTGTAAAGGTATTAACTCTTTAATCCTTAGCAATTAAATGAACGAAAGCTCAAATATAATTTTTATCACTTGCATAAAAAATTAGTTTTATCAAATCCAAAAATCAGATTTTCAAAACTGTGGAAACGGACAATCCGTTTGGTAAACCGGTTGAACCGGTCGACCGTTTAATTTGAATCGGTCGACCGTTTGAACGTAATTTTTCAAAAAGTGTCCGTTCTGACTTTTTACAGTTCAACGGCTAGTTCTGACCAATCTGACCGGTCGACCGTTTGGTCATCCGTTTGGTCAGAAAGTGACGAAAATTCATCTCTATAAATACCACTTCATTTGTTATCATTCAACAACACTTACAAGAGCATTTATAGAGAGAATCATATTGAAAAACATCATTCAAAGCTTCATTGCATTTATATCTTCAATATCTTTCTTTGAAAAACTTTGTTTGATTAAATCAAACTTTTGGTTCATCTTTCTAAACAAAGTTTTCTTCTAACACTTGAGCTTTCCTCATCCATTGCTATTTATTAAAGTGTTAGTCTCTCTTAGAACTAAACTTGTATCTATCATTCATCTAGAGAGAAATACTTAAATCAATCTCTTTATTTATTTGGATCATATTGAGGTCTCTTGAAAAGCTCAATATTGTATAAGGATCGGTGCTCCTTGCTTGTAAGTCACCGGATATATTGTAAAGGTTTGGATTGCACCATAAGTCAATCAAAATAGTGGAAAGGCCGTGCTCGTGTTGGAGAGCTTGGTAACGGGGGACGTAGATCATTGGTTGGATCGAACCTCCATAAAAATCGTTTGCACTCTCTCTTCTCTTTTATTTACTTATATTGTGCTTATATTTTTGTGAATCTATTTTTATCTCTTAAATATCATTTTTGAGAATATTTTTCGAAAAAGTTTGAGAAAACCAATTCACCCCCCTCTTGGTTAGTTATTCTTGGGCTATCACAAGTTTGGCTCCCTTTTCTGCAACCTCCTCTATCGCAGTGCGTGCGTGCAGAATGTTTATCTCCTCACTTTCAATTGGCACAATCCAATCTTAAATTACCCAAAGACAAATCAAGATCCCAAATAAGCTCAGTTTTCAACTAAATTTTTTACGTCCAAAAACGCCCAAATATATATACACATAAAAAATCAAATTAAAAATTTGAGAGGACGGAAATTACCTCGGTGATGGGGCGAACATGCAACTAGGCGGCATGGGGAACTCGAGCTTGTTCAGGGTGGAACAAGAAAGCCATTGTTGAAAATGTGGCTGAGGCCGTAAGTGTTGTACTAGACTTACCGGTTGACTTTTGGAGCACTCTATGAAGAATAATGCTTTGAAAAGTTGTACGCGTAGTGATGGAGTTAGATCTACGGTAGGGGAGCGATACCGGGCGCACTATCAAGCGAGTAACAGAGGATTAAAGAGTGGCGACCTGAGAGTAAGAGGTGGGATCCTCAGCATTGAGCAAAGCAACGAGCGGCGGAATAACGCCGAGAAGAGCTAGAGTAGTTCTAGCCTGATAATCCTCCTTTGCCAGCCTCCTAACCTCCCTCGCACCCTCCAGAACCACCTCCGAGCTGCTTTGCTATTGTAGCTTCTTAGCCACTCACTTCAGCTCCTTCAGCGTCTCCTCCTTCATCCTCATTTCCTCCTCATTTGTCACTGAAGAAATTGTGTCTATGACTCTATCTGTGTGTGTTGAGGAATCAGTATAATTTGTGATTTGACAAAATTGTCTTTCAAAAATTGAGAGAGTGCACTGTACGCGTTAATTTAACATCAAAAGTTGACAGATTTGGATGGTAGGGACCTTTTATGCAAAAAATGATGGATTAAGGATCCAAATGTTAAAATTTAAATGACAAGGACGATTTGTGCAATAGACTCAAAAGTTAGAAACGAAATGTGCTAATTACCATTTGTTTTTACATTTTAACTTAAAACAATAATATAATTCTCAATTTATTAAATATTTAGCGTGCTCAAAACAATAATATAATTCTCAATTTATTAAATATTTAGCGTGTGACCAATTAAGAGTGGTGATTGTCCCCTAGTTTTTTGGCTTTCAAGCTTCTTCTTGTTCTTTTTTAAGTGTCTATTTGGTACAATTGTCGTGAATATAATTTTTAGTAGCAAAGTTTTTTGGTAATACAATTTTTGTTGTCTGTGAATTTAAAAAAATATTGTTAATATTAAATTGAATATTTGACTACAGAACTATTAAATTACTTTTGTACAAATTTTATATTTATTTGACTAAACACTAAATTTTATATATCATAATACTTAAAGTTAATTTATTTAAATCAAATATATTAGGTGTATTTTGTATTATATTATTTAACACGACAACATATATTTTTCATTTTATATAAATATATATGAAGTGACAATTTGATATAAATAATTAATGTGGCAAATAAATCAATATTTTTTTTGATATATTAATGCTAATTTTGTTAATTTTTAAGTTTTATTAAATGTTAATTACAACTTCTCATAAAAAGCTCAATTTCAAAGTTTGGACTTCACTAAAATAACTTTTTAAAACTGTTTTTTCAGTCAAAAAATACTTATTGATTTTAGCCAAACAACAATAAGTATAACGAAAAGTATTTTTGCTCTTTAAAAAGTACTTTTAAACTTTAAAAAAATCATTCCAAACACACTAGCGCCTTGAAACCCTTTACAGTGTACGAATCTTCTGTTAATGGGCTCCCAAACCCACTTGGTTTTATTATGTTTCGATTTCTTTGGTGGTCCAATATTGGTGTTAATAGGTCCACTCTTTTTTTTTTTTGATCGAAAATGTAAATATGTATTAAGATCAAAAAGGCTGTACAAGATCACTGGGCATTCCCAGGAAATGAAAGAACAAACAAAGCGTGAACTAAAACGCCAAAACTAGAGACGGGTCTCTATCCTCGTAGTGATATTAGTGATTCTGCTCTTCTGTCCCGAACATAATTCTAACACGATTTAATACAACAGACAGAATATGTTGAGTGTGAAGATTCGTGACAAGTCGACACTATAAAATTTTAAACACTTCTTTCCAACATACCATCAAGATAGTTTGTTAAAAAAATAAACAAAAATATCTAGAACAAGCAAATGTCACACTGCCGTTCACATTTCAACATAAACTTGACTCATTACTCACATTTCATATGTCATCAAATCTAAATCATAATTATTTAAAATGGGAAAGCTTCAAAATAAGAGCCCATTTCAACACACACATTATTAATTAACGTGGAAATAGAAAAATTACGAAAGTGAATTATAAGTTAAAAAGCCTTCAAATTGAGAAATAAGTCAGAAATGTAAAGCCGGCTAAAGCTGCAAAAGTGACTTCTCATCTCTGCCTTTACATTTCCCCTCTTTCTCTCTCTGAATTATAGGTTCTTTTGGATGGAGCCTTAAAACTTAAAAGAGATATTTTCTCATAAGGAGGGGAAAATTCACAGTCCAGATTATCGTAATTAACGGGGTTTTTTTTCTCTTCCAATTCTTGACCCTGTTTATTCTTTTCTGGAACATTTCTCTAGCTTACATGGAGGTAAAATATAATTACAGATTTTTTTTTTTCTGTTTTAATGCAAAATCTCGATAGTTGATTCAATTTGCAGAATTATTACTATTGAAAGCTTCCATTTTATGCGATCTCTATGTCAAAATTTCCTGGCCAGTTATTTCAATTTCATGTTTTTATATTAATCTGGTTAGTGTGGCATATCTACGTGTATGTTTGAGTATGACGCAATTTGAATTGTTGATGTCGTGGTTTAGATTAATTTTTTCGAATTTCAACGCGAAAAATATAATTTCGTGATTTTAAATCAATTTACTAATACATTTGATGACTTTTGTTCTATACGAAATATTTTGTTTGAGATTATTAATTAATTTCATTCCTCCTCCTTTGGAGAAGGTAAAACTTTAAATACCTTCAATCTGTTCATGATTTCTAATATATCAAATTATTTAAATTGGGTTATTTTTATTATTTTATCTATGCTTTTATATAGAAAATGGTTTTCTTTTCAAAATTCATATGATACTTTGATGTAAACTAAGAAATTTCATTTTGTTTTTTGTTTTTGTGTGTCCAAGGTTCCAGGAGTGAACGAGGTCAAGAAGGTAGAGAGTCACATGACCTCAGCTGCAGCTTTTGTAGAAGGGGGAATTCAAGATTCCTGTGATGATGCTTGTAGCATTTGCCTTGAGGCTTTCTGTGAAAGTAATCCTTCCACGGTAAAGTGCTGATACGTTTTTTCTGTTGCCTATTGTCATTAAGAATGCTTTGTGTAATAGTATGAAAAAAAAAATTTGGATCGTTCCATGTAGGTGACGAGTTGCAAGCATGACTTCCACCTTCAGTGCATTCTTGAATGGTACGCACATGCATGATTTCAAATTTAATTTTTCTTCAACTGATTATCAAATATTTATGCACATTTGTTTTAAATTTCCTTGGATATACAAGATCATTTTCATGTTCAATCAAACCACTTAAAATCTTCTTGTGAATAGTTTTTAGGTCAAAAATGCTATTTAGATGCTACATGTCTAGGTGCGATTTCAGAGTGAGTATTGCACTGAAACTTCTGATTTGAAGATTGGTATCATGATGTGAGAACAGTGAAAGATCTACTATTGATGGTGAGAAACTGTTTACGGGCTGTAATGAGACAATTGACATCCCAATGTTTGATGATCCAGCCTTGCAAATGATGAGATTGGCATCTCTAGAGTGGCAAGGGTCCAGAACATGATACATGTATGCATTCAAGGATGTAATGCTATTTGGTAATAATTGGGAAGAATTTTTGGAAAGTCAAGTGATTTGACCATGTGGTCATTTTGAGAAGATGATAGCAGAAGACTTTTGAGGAAGAACGGGATTTAAAATTTTGGAGTAGCTGCATTAAGGGGTTGCACAAGGAGATGTAGCTAAATCAAAGCAGAAAGAATAATTACGCGAAAGATTGTAGGCATCCTATTGTGGATAGCTAAAACTTGCTTATTTTGATTTTTGTAGAAAAGGGGTGTAGAGAGTTCTTAATTTTGTTTTAACAAGCAAGTTTAGGTACTGAATCTTTTAAGGGAGAAATTGAGGAAATTTTCGTATTTTAATGCATTAGGGCAGTACCATGTTTTGTCTTCCTGTTTTTCAGCAAGACAGTGACAATTTGGGTCCTCTTGGCTAAGCTTATTGCACTTTGCACTTTTTTTCCAATTTGTTATTTTACAGCTGTTTAATTTCTTTCCTTTGCGCCACCTGGTTGCTCCTTATTTATGCATACAGGACCTCTATTGTGAAGTTAGTCTAGCTTTTATTGTTATCTGTTTCCCAAGGCTGTCGATATCCGTATTGCTATTGCAAGGAATATTTGAGAAACAATATTTTTAAAATCTTGTATCCTCAAGATATTGTCCTGTAAAATATTTACGATAGATATTAAGCAATTTTTTTGCTTGGAGCTGTCTCAGCAATAGGAGGATATTAGATTTGACCGGACCCTAAAATTCTTAGAAAGCTAGAACTAGCATCGACCTTGGCATTTGAAGAAGTGTGGAACAAAATTAACACCTCATAATTTTTAAAATAGGTGTCACAGAAGCTCTAATTGTCCAATGTGTTGGCAAGCTATCAGTCTGAAAGATCCTACCAGGTTTGTTTCTATTTTTTGCCTTTATTTTTTATTTATTTTTTCCTACCTGGTCCTTACTGTAAACTTTCTCAAGCTTGAATGTACTTAATGGACTTCATGTTTTCCATGTCATGGCAGTCAAGAATTGCTGGCGGCGGTAGAACAGGAGAAAAGTTTTAGGTTCACTCCAAGAAATGCCGCAATATTTCGTCATCCCACACTAGGAGATTTTGAATTGCAGCATGTCTGTTGGCTATCTGGACTAATAAACTTCTCTAATTTTTGATCTGGTTCATAAATGTGATCACATTATCTTGGTGTTTCTTGACTTATCCCATCATGTCTTGTCCCATCAATGCAGTTACCAGTGGGGATGAACGATCCTGAACTTGAGGAGCGTATTATCCAGCACTTGGCTGCTGCTGCTGCAATGGGAAGGACTCACCACATTACTAGGAGGGAGGGCTCAAGGAGTCGCTTATCTGGTCATGGTCGTCCACAGTTTGTGGTGCTCTCAACTCATCCTAATGCATCTTCTGCTGGTTCTGTTTCAGCTTCCCCAGCTGCAGGTGAAGCAGAACCCGAGGCTGCTGCAACAACTGTAACTATTCCATCTTCTGTTCAAAGCAATCAACTTTCACCTTCATCGTCTGGATATTTTGTCATGCCAACCACACGTCAAGGAATAGCTAATGATAATAGGTAGTGTTAGCTTTCAATATTTTCCACATATTTTACTTCTAATGTATATTGTAGTAAATTGATGTCCAAAAAACATGTTTTACGATCTCTCAGTCTGACTTCCCCTTGGCTATCTATAGAAACTATGCAAGTCAGTCTTCCCTGCCTAATCAAGACAGAGCAGGACCATCAGAGTTCCAGTCATTTTCAGACACTTGGAAATCTCGATTTAATGCAATGTCGATGAAGTATGAATTGCATTTGAAAAGAATAATTCTTTCTTATTTTTATTTTATGGGTACATTTAAAATTTTTCATTTGCCTTCTAAAGTCTGAACTATGCTTATTGTGTCCTAGATACAAAGAGTCAATTTCGAAGAATACTAGAGGATGGAAAGAGAAGCTGTTTTCTCGAAGCTCTTCCATGGCAGATATTGGTTCTGAAGTTAGAAGAGAGGTGAATGCTGGAATTGCTACTGTATCCCGAATGATGGAACACCTCGAAGCTAGTGATAATAACAGAGCTGGCCGTGTTCCACTAGCAAACAACCTAGCAACTTCTTTTGTCGCAGCACGAAGCAACCAAGACAATATGGGTACTCAAAATGAAACACTGTCACATGACAATAATTCTGCCTCTATTGCTGCAAGTTCAATTTCAAATTAAATTCTGCAACAATATCAAGAAGTGCATCCTTCCTCAGCATTTCATCTTTGAAGGTGAGTTATCTAATTGCTTGAGTGGTCAAGAGTGATTTGCTGATATGTATCAATTTCTGGTAAGTTGATAAGTATATCCTATGTGAACACATTAGTACAATAAGTTCTCTCACTCATTCTTTGTTTCTTAGCCAAATTACTGTCTCTTGGTTGAGTTTGATGAATAAGTCGTGTTCCTTTCAACCTATGCTATGATGCTCATGGGCTGCTTATCTCTAATTGGATTTCATTTTCGAACTGAATTTTATTCCAAAGATGTGATCTAGAGCCGCACTTACACGAAGTATACCATCACTGGCAACTTTGCTTTCTGGTTGGTCTTTTCATGGTAACTGCGATGTGATTTTGACAATCAATTTTGTTATTTGTAACCACATAGCGATTTGTAAGGAAATATTTTCTGCTATTTTTTCACTGTGTCAAGTCTCAATAAGGTTCTGATTGAGATGTGGGAACTTATGCACATATGCAAGTAGGAAAATTTTGTAGCCTTAGCCGTTGGGCAAGGTGGCACTACTGATGTGTAACATTCTAAATCATATGTTTGTTCATGGATTCGTTTACAACACAACAAAGCTAAGCATCAAGTTGGTTCCAAAATGTCATATAATAGTTGGTAGTATACGATAATTGAGAAAGAGAACATAAGGACAAGAATCAGAAAGCCACTTGCTGTAGTATTCTGGATTTTCTTTGCCAGTCTAGGGTAATAAATTACGAAAAAATAATCAGCATATTCGTGATTTCTAGTTTGTGCTATCCTTTCAAAGAAAGACCATGTTATTTGAAACTCTTCCTTGTCTACTTGTTTTTTTTCTCTTCCTTTTATTTTACACATCATGATTCTAGAAAGTTGAATGACGAAACAGTTTCTTTCACTTTGCAACCTCTTACTATTTCTCATTGTCAGAGAATTTACAGGCCTTACAAGTTTATAACATTAAAATTTGAGTGTTGGACTTTCATCAGGCATGTGAATAAGCAGTGAATTAGCTTCGAGCCTTTGACGATGAAGTATTATAGAACAAGAGACCTTTGAAGCTGCAGTAGCCTTGGTTTTGACAATTATATTATAGAAGGAGATAAAAGGCAATTAGATAACTGTAGAGAACCTGTGATCCCATTTAGATAACCGTAGAGAACCAATAATCCATGCTTTGAATTTGAAGTCATGTTAAGCGGACAACTGCCTACCTTGTGGGTATTAGAAAGTTGAAAATATCTAGTGCATATTTGGCAGTGCCGAAATTATTTTTTAAGTATTTATAAGTTGTGGGTCTTATGAAATATGTGGATAATAAGTGGGGAGTAAGTTGTGGGTCCTACGAAATGTGTGGATAAAAAGTAATTTAAGTTTAGCCAAACAAGCTGCTAATAGGTTCCCTGCCCTGCCCAAAATTGGATTAAGCTGACTGACAGCTTTTCTAAAAGGGTTGTGGTCTAAGATGATGATTTTTGTAAGATCCATCAATATTAAAGGTGATTTTGACCCTCAGGCGATCATCGGCACATATTGCGCTGCTTAGCTTTCACAGCTAAGCATGCTTTCGTAAATGTAACACTGTAGTACCTTAAAGATTGGTCATAAAGAAAAGTGAAAAAAGCAGGGGAGGTATCAATTGAACAACCAATGGGGTTTGAAAGCAGGTCCATATGCTGAGAATATCATTGTCATATATTCTTCAACGGTGAAATGTCTGTGTTTAATTTACCATCAGTGTTGAGCAATTGGTTTTCAAGCTTATGAGTGAATCCAATACACCTCTGTTTTTCCTGCAAACCATGCTTCTTGTGTCTTCCCCTGGTGCATGCATATGTTGTTTAGTTTCAGAGGTTGCTTTTGTATGTTTCAGTCTTGAATGAAGATGTGTCATCAGAAAATGGATTTCTATTCCGAAATCTTATTTATCATCATGTGTTTTTCATTTTTCACCGGAAATTGATTTTCATTTTCAGGTTGTTTGTTCCTTTTCTTCAAATATGACATGCTAAGGATGAGAGACTTACCTTTTACCTCGAGGGAAGGCTAGAGACTGCCACAATAGTTACTCCGATCTCCGGGTAGATAACAAGAAAGGAGGTCCAGCAGCAGAACATCTCTAGAAAACTTGCTATGCTTTGTTATTTGCATCTGTCTGTGAATTTGTCTAATCACAAACATGGAGTCGATATTTTTAGCCATAGAATTTTGTAGTCATGTTTATGATGCCAAAAAAAAAAAAAAATTGCTTTCTAACAATAGAATGTGACCAAGTGCTCTTATTAGTGGTGTGATCACTGTTAACTTGTGTGGTTATAGCTTGCTAATTGACTGCAAATTTGCATTCAGTGAGTTCAAGTTACTGTCTTCAAATGACTGTACGTCCTGGCTGTGTCTATGGGCCGTGCCGGTCCACTCAAAATCGTGCCAGTTTACACCTCTATGCGTAAGTGGTTCTTGCAATCTCTTCTTATGTGGGAAATAGGAATTGAGATTTAGGACTTGTTTGGTGTAGATGTTTTTCTAAAAAATAGGTTTTTTTTCTCACCTTTATTATGAGAACCGAAGGTGCCCTTAATAAGAAATGTGAAAAACCTGTCTAATTGTTAATTTGGGCCTTGAAGATCGAGCAAGCTTTAAATAAAGCCCGTATCTTCAAACTGGTTTGGGCCTTTTACAAATCTTTTCACAGATATTTCTTGCCACCTGCCTACGCGGACAAAACACCCCATCCCAATCTAAAAGCACCACCAACGTCCACACCAACACCAACACCAACACCAACACCAGCCGGGGGAAGAGATGATGTCCAATTTCCTACTCTGATTTTTTTTTTCCCGAACTGAATGGCTTCTGCTGAATTTTCTTCGACGCATCCGCAGCCATGGATACTTGGTTTTCACGGTTGATTCTCAACCCCATTGTCTTCGTCTCTAATGAAAAGACTCGGAGAAAAACTCAATTTCTTGCCACTCCTTCAAGAAAATCAGTACGAGGCCTCGTGGCAATTTCTTTCCCGTTGCAGCAAGTAAAATTCATAGCCTGCAGCAAGTAAATCGTCTCATTAGATTCTAAAAGCATCTCCAATGCATTTTATGGATTGATATCTAGGTGGTACAAATATTAGAAGACTCTTGATCTACATGACATTAATGTCTAATGAATAGACATTCAAGTTCAAATTTAGTCTCCAATGCATTCTATGGATTGCTATCTTAGTGTATCTAGGTGACTTGTTTCAAATTAAATCAAAATACTTTTCAAAATTCTCATTAAGTCATACTTCTTCAGCCACTAATTAATCCCGTAATTAAATATATGATCAATATTAATTAGAATTAAATCCGATTTAAATTTCAGTGCAGTAATGCATGTGGCCACCATCTTTCCCCACGCCTTCCACCAGCTATTGCACCTTGTCGTCAGCGTTTCACGACTCACCATAGACATCGTTTTCGTGAGTGATAATAGTGGATTCACAATTTTTTATTATTCTTCTTTTTCCCTATCATGTAAAGATAAAGTTTTAAAGTTTAAGAGCTCTGCTATTGATTAATGTATGTGTGTGCGCGCAACCCCAGTGGTTTAACGCTCTTCTTCGTTATGCTCACTCTGCCGGCTATTTCGTTTATTTTCATTCCCCAATAGCTACAAAGCTAGCCGGGGAGCTCGCTCCCCTAGTTCACTTGTTCACTATGGTACATTCGTGAATGCATCGTTCACTAGGGTTGCTCTCGCCCTTCGTTTTCATCGCTTTGCTCGAAATCTACAGGTCACCCTCGTCCTTGGAGTTGCTTCGGTAAAGTTAGTTCCGAAGGCCTCGCTTGCACTCTTACTCTCCCATCTTTTCAGCAATTCAAGTAAGAGCTTGTCCCTTATTGTGCTAGCTTTTGTAGCTATTTCGTTCATTCCATTATCTCAATAGCAGGCTATGTCCGCTTTACTTTGTTCCGCTCTTCTGCTATCTCCTTCTCCCCCATTCCTCTTTTTGAAGCTCGGCAAAAAAGAGAGGTCACCTTGTCTCCTATCAATCTCGCCACATACGCGATCATGAAGCCTATGAAGGCCTATAAAATTCATGAAATGTATAATCTATCACGAGTGTTCTGTAACTCAAGTTTTTCATCAGTGAACCATGGCCTTAGAATGAATATTTGAGTTTTCTTGGACCCTCAAATCAAGGATCTGGATTATTGTCATCTTTATTTTTCTTCTTTGCTTGGAACTCATTAAGGATTGTTACCCCCAAACCCTTTTGGGGGCCCTTATAGCTCAATAAAAGGGAAGAGGCCTTATTCCATTATTTCCTTCGTGCGTCATGGCAGTCCATTTGAAGTGGAATTCCCCTGACTCTATTACCTTTCTTTGTTCGGAAATAGTTGAGGATTCTTCCTGCTATTTAACTGCGAGAGACTCATGAGGGAACAGCCTTTTATCATCATCGAAAATAAGTATAATTAATTATTAATGTGTGTGTGCGCGCACAAGCCCATGTGGTTTAATGCTCATCTTCATTACACTCGCTCTACCCGTTATTTCGTTCATTTCATTCACTCAATAGCTACAAAAGCTAGTCGAGGAGTCGCTCCCCTAGTTCACAGTGATCTTGAGAAGTATTGGACAGTTTCTAGATTCCAAAATTTTGGAAACAATTACTTCTTGAATGTTATTTTATAAGTTGATAAGTTTTTATAAATAGTTTCTCTTATTTTTCTTGAATTATGTTGTTTTTGTTAGAGATATTTTTTTGATATATAGGAATACAATTATTTTGTAATTATTTTTTGGTCATATAAAAGAAAACAACATTTATTTCACGTACATCAATATTTTTATGTGTTTCAGAATGTTACTGTCACACATTTATTTATGTTGTCTGATATAATATCTTCAAACAGTATCTTATTAAGAACAGTATCTCGCAATACAACATTTTATTAAAAACAGTATTTTAGCATCTTAATATAACAATATCAAGTATTTTAATATTTTAGTATCATAATCACATTATTATATTAATATAACAAGCACATTAGTATCAGTACCTTTGTAAACAAAGACATTGTTACACACACTCAAAATAGAAAATTCTAACCCAAACAAAAGAACAATATCATAATAAAATTATCTTAATAAAACAGTATTATAAAAAACAATATCAGAAGCACATTTGTATCAGTATCATAGATTTCAGTATTGTATGGTCAAAGATAATATAAATATAACAGTATCATAAGCGCATTATTATTAAGCACATGCATGCGAGCACAATATTTATATTTTAACATAACACAATATAGATAAAAGTATTTTAATATATCAGTATCATACATGACATTATCTTAATAAAATAGTAACACACACACAAAATACAACTCAATAGAAGAACAATATTATAAATTAAAACAATATCAAGTATTTTGAATGAAAATAGTATCAATAATCTTGTACTACTAATGAAGCATTTTGAAACAGTATCATTAGTTCAACTATATAACATTTAATTTTTGTATGTGTCTAAATGTTTGTTTGGTAGAGTTTAAAAATAATTTTTTTGGAGATTATGAAAAAGGTTGATAAAAATGTATTGTTGAAAAGTTGATTAAATTTGGGGATCCCATGAAATATGTAGTTGAAAAAAACTGAGTTTAAAATAAACCTAACCAAACATGTTATAATGTAACGAAAACTAGTGCACAATATCAAAAGTAAAACAGTATCATAATAATAATAATTTTGTATTTGAATTAGCAGTTTTGCAATGTAGGGGCACATTGGTCTTTTAGTATTAAAATATGACTTTAGAGTATGTTTGGAAACAATTAATATTTTGCTAAAAAGTTGAAGTCAAAGTCAACAATTAATTTTAACCACACATTTCATGGACCCACAATTTTTTACAAATTTTCAATCACATATTTCACCAAGTTTTTATCAACTTTTTACAAATTTTCAACGACACATTTCACCAAGTTTTTATCAACTTTTACAAAAAAATCTGATTTTAATCAAAATCAAACATACCTTTAATTGAAATAAGTTTGGATAATATGACTTCGAAGCCCATGAGCGAATAATCAATGACATGTCCTGAATTTTCCCTAATTTAAATATGCATAGACAATTTAAATTTACATAGAAAATCTAAATTTTGCTGAGTCAGTATGTCTAGCGGAGTTCTGGACATTGTCTATTTTTTTCAGCCACATTAGCTTGACATAGTACTTGACAGCTTGTATTGGAAAATAATTTTTTTAGATATTATTTATTTTACTTGTATGACCAAAATATATATATATATATATATATATATATATATATATAACAATCCACAATTACATTAGAGATGTTGGCAACAAAGCAAACACCTTCAAACCTACTTGAATCGATCAAAACCTGATAAAGCCAGAAGAATTTAAGGAGAACCGGTCCGGTTCCACCCAAACTGGTCCATTAATACCAAACCCTTTTACCTTTAAGCAAAATACCAATTCAATATGTGGGGATTGGAAACGCAGTTTTGCTTGTGGTTTGTTGAGTGGCTTACTAAAGTGGAAACATAACTTGTTTTGTATTTTTAAAGTTTTGATTGTTACAAAACTAAGAAATTATATAATTTGAATTTTTTTTAAGTATTTAAGAATTACCTTTTAAAATTATTTTACTTCGAGAATAAAATGCAACATAATTTTGTTATATTTTCATATAATTTGATAATGGGTTTATTTTTTATTGTTAAAACTAAGAAAAAAATACTTTTATTTAAATTTTCAATTCATCAATGACCTGTCAGATCAACCAGTGTCTCACTAGTTGAAACTATGACCCAATAAAGTTCGGGATATGATAAGTATATTTGCATGACTACAATTTCATGAATTTATAAACTTTTTTATTTTTAACTTTTATAAACATTAATATATTTGTGTTAAAGTGAATTGGACAATCTTATTATTTAAAAGATTAAATTTTATATAGTAGACTATTCAATTTTTGCTAATGAATAATGCTATATAATTAACTATTAAGTACTATTAAGCACTGTTCTAAAAAGTTCGTATACGCGGCGTCTAGGCTTCGCCTAAGTTTAAGACTCGATCTCTACGCCTAGCCACGCATCACGTCTCGCTCTCATCTCTCCCTTGCCTAGACCTTGTCTAGGCTAAAAAAACTTGAAATTCGGCCTCAACGTGTAGCCATGCTTTACGCTTTTTAAATGCTATTAAGTACCAATTTATGTAACAGTAAAATCATTCCAATTTAGTGACAACAAACACCTTGCCACCTAAATTAGTGATTAGAAGCACTTAAACTAAATAGCATTTCTATTATCTAATACATGATCTCACACATAGCATTTCTTTAACAATTCATAAGAGTTCTGGATTTATTTTAATTAACTGGGCCTATTTGGATCCCATTTTTAGCTATTAATTGCAATTTGGCTTGAACCACATTTGGCACCGACAGAATCTGCAACAATTATTTTCTTTTTTTTATTCAAACTGTGTTAGGTAAGAAAATAAAGTATTTTATTAAGTTGACATGTAACACATTTACAATAAAGGGTTTCACCAAAAATAAAAAATAAAAAATAAAAATTTTGATTCAAAACTCTCTATTCCTTCAAATTATTCAAATGAGAATTTCAAGTAATTGTTTGATTTCTTTGGGTTTTTTTTTTTTTTTTTTTTTTTTTTTTTTTTTTTGTGGAAGTGAAAGAAAATTTATTACAATAAAAAAAAATTTAATAATACAGGAAATTGACAAATAATTGAACACGATCAGTGATGCAGTCAGAAACATGGAGAATATTTTTCTTTATTTCATTTGATTAAATCTTGCTTTATTTTTATTATTTATTGATTGTTTTATTATATAGAAGTTAATAATCATTTTGGTAATAAGTGAGGGACCTGTGGTGCAATTATGATCGAGTTGTGTTTGATAATGCTTAATTTATAATTTAAACTGGTCAAACAAACTTAGTTGTATTTTGCTATTGAACAGCTAGAGCTTTACGCCTGCCTTGTAGATCCAGTTTCAATCATTCATTTATTGGAATGATTCATATATGTTTGGTAAAAAAAATTTGTAGATTATAAGCAGTAGGTCTTATAGAATGTGTGGATAAAAGTTGTGGGTTGTGTGGATAAAAATAATGTCGACTAATTTATAAGGTATTAACAAACATTTGATCGTACCTATGTTTGGCCAAGCTTAAATTATAATTTAAGTTGGTCAAACATATTTTTTATCTATACATTTCGTATGACTCACAATTTACTATCCACTTATTATACACACATTTCATGAGACCCATAGTTTTTATTAACTTTTCAACCACTTATTTAATCAACTTTTATCAAAATCTATTAAAAATTTTATAAAATTTTTTGTCAAACATGCTCTTAATTAAAAATAAAAAAAAAGGTTGAAGTTCAATGTGCCAACATATATCATTCTAAGGGTTAGAAGCTAAGAGGAAAAAAAAAGAAAAGATAATTAACATATTTCGTCTCTATCTTTTGAGTCTATTGTATAAATCGTTCATATCGTTTGGATTTTGGCATTTGAGTCCTTAAATCAACTATTTTTTTCGCAAAACGTCCTTACCGTCTATCTCTGTCAACTTTTGCCATTAAATCATTGCGTCATGTGCAATTTCTTATTTTATGAAGGGCAATTTCGTCCATACCATGCTGATTCCACATGTGCTTGATTACGCCACGTGTCCGACGAAAACTAACAAAAAAGTAAATGGAAGAACACATTTTCTGGACACTTTGAATGCTGAAGAATGGAATGAATAGCTGCATAAATATCCAACATCAAGTGTAATCGCTACATAGACCAAAGAGGGATTGTACACCCCAGATTTCCCCAATGTTGATGAGCGGCATTGCGAAAACAAGGGATTTTCTGAAGGAAAATTTGTTCATAGAATTTGAAGATGTAGGAAATCGGAGATAATAATCCATATTAGAGGACCTAATGGCTTCTGCTTGAGGGAAGGATTGAAGAGAGGGGGAAAGTACAATCAGCACCATTGCAGCAGAGAAAACTTAGAAAATCTCATAATCCACAACATTTTTTCCTCTATAAAACAATTTCTCCACGATTTGAAATCAAAATAATTGGTGGAAATCGAAGAAAATATGAATGCTAGTGTTCCCTTTGGATCTGCCAAAGTGAGGGGAAATTGCAATTTACAATACAATAAAAATTTATTACTATCACTACAAAAACCCCAATTCTAATGGCAATTGTACTTTGTTTTCTGTAAACTTTTTTCTTTCGTTAATGGGATTCTCTTCACTCTCTTTGTTTCTTCTTTGGAGAAGATAAAGAACCGAGAGAGAGAGAGAGAGAGAGAGAGAGAGAGAGAGAGAGAGTTTGGGGAGGGGTTTTTACTTTTTTAATAGTTTTCGTCGGACACGTGGCGCAATCAAGCACATGTGGAATCAGTATGGACTTAAAAAAAATGTCTTTCATAAAATAAGAGATTGTATAAGACACGATGATTTAATGGTAAAAGTTCACAGAAATAACGGTAAGGACCTTTTGTTAATAACTCAAATATTAAAATTCAAACTATATGAACAATTTGTACAATAAACTCAAAAAATAAGGACTAAATGTGCTAATTACCCAAAAAAAAATGCCACTAGGAGATGGACCAAAGATCCTTTCTGTTAGGAAAAATGTTCCCATCACATTCTGATTACCCAAACATGTCAATAACGTATCACACGCGCTACGAATGGAACGTGGGCTTCGTAGCTTCGCGTATAAAAGATGGCATTTAATTCATGGTCAGACAGCGACAGCTTGCCTTCCCGCTTTGCTGAGGTCACGACCGACACTCGGCTTCTGTTCTCGAGCCGCTCTATTTGGCAGCTCTTGGCTTTGCTTAGCCGTGATAAAGAGAATTATTTGGTGGGTCCGGTGTATCTTTCGTATGCTTGCATTGCACCCATGGTTTTTGAAGGCATTCAATAGATCATCTTTATTAGTCCCCTTTTAGGCATTTTCAGTTTTTTACACTACCTATCTTTAATTTATTGGGATAATTGCATCAAAGGTCCCCAACGTTTCAAAAATATTGGGAATATGCCCTTAACCTAAAATAATTACACCAAACGTCCCCAACATTTTAACAAATAGGCATGGGAGGTCCCTCTTCACACTTTCTATCAAATTTTGCCGTTAAAACAAAAGAGTGGACTGCACGCGCAAATTTATTCCCAAAAAGGCGATTGAAAATGGAAGGGCAAAAAGGTAAATCCACTTTTAAGCTGGAACTGGGTGCGCAAATGTGGAGTATGAGGAGAAGTAAAGCTAATTTTTTCAGAATTATGGCGGCTTTAAGTGGGTTAATTGCTGTTGGGAAATGGTTCGATCAAATATGCAATTGGAAGAACCCAATTACCACCGTCTTAATTCACATTTTGTTCTTAATATTGGTTTTGTATCCCGAGCTTATTTTACCAACTATTTTCCTTTACTTATTCTTGATTGGAGTTTGGTACTATAGATGGAGGCCGAGACATCCTCCCCACATGGCTACTCGTCTCTCTTGTGCGGATAATGCTCATCCAGACGAACTAGATGAGGAATTTGATTCATTCCCAACTTCTCGTGCCTCGGATATTGTGCAGATAAGGTATGACCGTTTGAGAACCATAGCAGGTCGGATTCAGACAGTGGTTGGCGACATGGCAACACAAGGGGAGAGGCTGCAGTCTCTGCTGAACTGGCGAGACCCGAGAGCTACTGCTTTGTTTGTGGTTCTCTGTTTTGTTGCTGCCATTGTTCTATATGTTATGCCTTTCCAAGTGGTGGCCCTTCTGGCAGGATTCTATGTGTTAAGACACCCTAGGTTCCGGAAAAAAGTTCCTTATGTGCCACTTAATTTCTACAGAAGATTACCATCGAGAGCAGACTGCATGTTGTAGTCTTTCAGTCATTGAAGAAGATGCTGAACAACTGAGCTTCTTGACTCTGTTTCACCGAGTGAACTTTGAAGGTTCCAGCTTAAAAGTGGATTTACCTTCTTCCCCTTCCATTCCCAATCGCCTTTTTTTGGAATAAATTTGCACGTGCATTCCACTCTTTTGTTTTAACGGCAAAATTTGACGAAAAGTGTGAAGAGGGACCTCCCATGCCTATTTGTTAAAACGTTGGGGACGTTTGATGCAATTATTTTAAGTTAGGGGCATATCTCCAACGTTTTTGAAACGTTGTTTATGAATTAATTGATTTTCTGTTGAGTTAATTTCTCCTTTTCTCAAGTAAATAATAATTATATACAATAGATATATGACAAGTATTTCCATATTTCATGTTGACATTAACTTTCTTTCTATGTAAATACTTGTGTTAAAGTTTCACGAGCATTGCCAAACCCTAATATTATAATCTTTTGATTTGAATACTAAGATCGTCCCATTTTTTTATTAACTATCTCGCATCGAGACATTTTCGAATGCTTTTACGAGAATAGAGTAAATGAAATAGGTAATACGTTGAATATTAGCTCTATAGGCTTTTGATTAATGTGCACATTAAGGACATTTTCCTAATTCTAGAGTTCTTATCATGCATTGCCAAATTGTGTCGTGCTACAAGATTTGATAATAACAGTTGACCCTGATAGATATTGAGTTGTGGTTCGTAACCGACTTAATGACTATATCATCTTGTGTTCGACACTTTATAACTTGGACACATCATCCCGACTCTGTCTCTCTTATCTTTTTGCTTCGATAATCTTTTAACTGCTTGTTTCTTTTGTATATTTGTACTACTATATGTTATAAGCCGACTTCCTAATTAGACCGACCTTTTGGTTTCTAGTTGAACCTAAACTTGAATATATTGATTGCCACTTAATGTAATATGTAATAGACTAATAGTATGATTTACTCAGTTTTACTCTGTGACAATTTGGTAGAGTTATAACCCCAATTATCTTTCGCATTGACTAATTTTTCAACCTATTTAGGATGTAACATCAAATTTATAATCATTTAACATATATTTGTTTTCTACTAAACTCACAAGAGAAGAAAAGTAAGAGAGTTTCGATTTACAATCCCAATTTTCTTCGAAAGGGTACTTTTTTAGCACATGGTTAATAATTTGTAACAAATAGTCACGTGAGTACAAATACTCATCTCCAACTTTTCACCTCTCCCAAGCTTTCCTCTTACCAAACAATAAAAACATTGTACTTCCTCCATTATATAAAGATAAATTTATTTTTATTTTTACACAGATTAAAAAATATAATTAATATAGTTTGAACCATAAATTTTACTTACATTTTTTTCTAATATACTCATACATTAAATAATTGTAATTTATATTTGTTGATAACAAGTTACATTAAATATGAGCATATTAAAAAATAAATAAACTAACTATACTAGTAACAAAGAAAGTGGTCTATAATTTGAAACGGATAAATAAAGAAAATACATCTATTCTTTTTTTTTTTTTTTGAGATGGAGTGAAGATTAAATAATGTTAAAAGTATTACAAATAATGTTTTGTGACTCTCTAATTCATCGTAACAATCGAGTTGTATTTTGCAACAGACCAGCTAAGCCAGCGACGGGCAGACCCCCAAATGAATCAAGACAGCGCCAGTTTCCGCGTGGTCCCTCTTCCAGCCTGTCCCAAAAACAAACACCCACACCCACACCCACACCCACACCCACACCCACCAAAGTCTGATTATGAGTTTTAAGCCCTCGAGTCTCCTTCTCCACCTGTCCCTTTGGCCTTTAATCTTCTTCCTTTTTAACTCAGAATCCCAAATCACATGTCCTAATTTCAACTCCCGCTACCCATTTTCACGCACACAGCTCAAAGAACATTAATATTTCACCAAACAACATAGCCCACTACCCAAAGCAAAGCAACATTTCTTGCAAACAGTATTCTGTCTAGAGATAGACAGCAAAGATTTTTTTAGAGTGAGAAACTGAAAGTCTTCAAGCGCCATGGATTTCCAGACCCGTGGCGTTTCTATACCCCTTTTCTTCACATTCTTCGCTGTTCTTGCCATTACAGGTACTGCATTGCAAGAAAATTCGAGGGGCAAGCATTCTGGGAACTCAAATTCAATAACCCAGATCAATTCCAATTCAGTTCTTGTAGCGCTTTTGGATTCTCACTACACTGAGCTCTCTGAACTGGTGGAAAAAGCACTTTTGCTTCAAACCCTTGAAGAAGCAGTGTCGAAGCACAATATAACCATTTTTGCTCCTAAAAATGAGGCCCTGGAACGGGATTTGGATCCCGAGTTTAAGCGATTCTTGCTCGAGCCGGGAAATCTGAAATCCCTGCAAAATCTGTTGCTTTTCCATATGATTCCGGCTCGCTTTGAGTCCAAGCATTGGCCCGTAGAGGTAAACAATCCTAGCCATCACACTAGCCTCTGTAATGATGCTAATGATGAAAAAATTCCGGTAATTGGAAAAAACGGAGAGAAATTTGTGGGTATGGCGAAGATTATCAAAGTAGACGATATTATTCGCCCCGATGGGATTATTCACGGAATTGAACGAGTGTTGATTCCGAAATCTGTTCAAATGGATTTCAACACTAGGCGAAGTTTGAGGTCCATTTCTGCTGTGTTACCGGAGGGAGCACCGGAAGTCGACCCAAGAACCCACCGGCTAAAGAAAACGGCACCGCCAGTCCAAGTCGGTGCGCCTCCCGTGTTGCCCATTTTCGACGCCATGGCACCTGGTCCATCCCTGGCTCCTGCGCCGGCACCTGGGCCAGGAGGCCCTCACCACCATTTCGACGGCGAAAGTCAGGTGAAGGATTTCATCCAAACCCTCCTGCATTACGGTGGCTACAATGAGATGGCCGATATTTTAGTCAATCTCACATCATTGGCTTCTGAAATGGGAAGATTAGTTTCGGAGGGATATGTTCTTACAGTTTTGGCACCAAATGATGAGGCTATGGCCAAACTGACCACCGATCAATTAAGCGAACCCGGGGCGCCGGAACAGATAATGTATTACCATTTGATTCCCGAATACCAAACGGAAGAGAGTATGTACAATTCAGTGAGGAGATTTGGGAAGGTGAAGTATGATACTCTGAGATTGCCGCATAAGGTGGTGGCGGAGGAGGCTGACGGGTCAGTGAAATTCGGGCAAGGAGAAGGATCCGCTTATTTGTTCGACCCGGATATCTACACAGATGGGCGAATTTCTGTTCAAGGGATTGATGGGGTTTTGATTCCTCCAGAGGAAAACAAACCTATTCCTAAATCTATTCCTGTTGCTAAGGTTGTCTCAAAGCCAAGAAGAGGTATGTTTTTTAGCCAATTTTTCTGAGTTCTTTGATCCATTTGTTGAAGGAGTTTGCTTATACATTTCAATCGTTCTTGATTTCATTGTTCATATGCTATCGGATTCCGAATTTTGTTGAAAATTACACTAGAAAACTGTCACTACCATTGCTGCCAATGGTTAAGACCGGTGTTTGAGTCGATGGCTTTTGTCCGACTGGCTTGTCGGATTTATTTGGATTGTTGAAGCACGTCGTCTAAAAGCAATAAGCTATTGTTAGGCAAGAAATAATTTATTTTTACCACACTTCTAGTCCTCGACATGTATGGAATTTCGCATCACTATTGCTGCTAATGGTTAAGACTGGTGTTTGAGTCCACGGCTTTTGTCCAACTGGCCTGCCGGATTTCTTTGGATCGTTGAATTACGTAGTCTAAAAGTTATAAACTATTGTTAGGCAAGAAATAATTTATTTTTTCGACCCTTCTAACTGTCGACACGAATAGAGTTTCACAAATGTACCACGAAAAGACTTGGAACTATATTGAACTGCCTCTTTTTAAAGTATATCTATAAGTTTCAAGTATATGATAATTTATCTATTTAAAGTCTGTCTTGCATATAAATTCTGATGTAATGTGGCTGCATTATTGTTCATTGAATTTGCTAGTGGTGGTTGTGGGTCAAAAGGAATCCTTACATTATGCTTTACAGCTGCCACTCTTGGATGTTTGCCACTTTTTTGCTGAATTTACCAATAATTTGCTTAATGGTTAAGGTTTAAATCCACCTAATACATAGTTAAGGATATAGTTTTTTTTTTAACTTCCAGTAGATCTAATGATGAACTAAATGAAGTAGCGAAAGATTGATGTGGTCGACCTCAAATTTATTGAAGACAAAACATAATTTGTTGTTATTATCTAACTAATACTTTTCTTGGATTATTGGCAAAGGTGTTAAGACATAGTTTAGCATTGAATAATGTTTGCGGGTTTTGTCGGTGAACCGTGAAAGAGATTGGTATCTCATTGTGCTTGACACCAAGAGGAACAAATCTTGTAATAAGAATTAACATTCGGTTGGGAAACTTGACAAACGGATTGTATTGTATACCGTATGTCTTGTGTTTGTCTTACTAACAAATACATTAGAATTCCAGCCTACCCTGGCTGTAATCTCATTAAACATCTGATTCTTGACTTCGGTAGAACACATTAAAAAGAGGGAGGGGTAGACCAAAATAAATAGGTATGTCGTGGATGTGATCAATCTAGTTGCTTTGAATATTATTGTGAAACGAGCAATGAACAGAAAAGATTGACGAGGAAAAGATTCATGTAGTCGAACCCTAGTTTGTTGTTATGATATATGACAAATGGATTCGAACCCACCAGAAAACTTAATCACAATGCTGAATTCTTTTCTTCATGATTTTGCACGAGCTGACTAACTCGTCCACTTTCTGTAATATTAAGCAGGGAAGTTACTGGAAATGGCGTGTACAATGCTTGGAGCTTTTGGACAAGACTGTCAATAAGTTTTTATTCTCAAGAAAATGATAAAAAACCGAAACGAAATCAAAGATGCCGAAAGTGTGAGTGTACACATTTCATTCACCAAAATAAATTTCAAAAAATATTATGGAATTATACTAATGTTTTTTTTTTCCCCCTCAAAATTTGACAGATTTGTAGACAGCCATTTGCAGCGTGTGTTGAGGGGACGACGGCTGCATTGATGTAATTCCTCAAGAACCCAATATTTTTGTTATTATGATTAAATGTATATCAATTTTTTAATTTGTATTTAAGTTTGGTACACCGACAGTTTATGCACATATATATATCTATACAATCCCTTGCAGAATATGTCCTTTTACTCTTAATCACGGGTGGTATGTCTTTTTGGCCTTGTTTGTGCACCCAATTTTCCCTTTTTTTGGTGCTATTCTTTTATCTTTAATCTGTTGTTGTCTTGTGTACTGGGAAAGGAACCTTCTTTTCTTTTTCTTATTCTTCCCATTTATTTCCAACACATCATGTAGTGAGAATGTGACCTTTGATGGGACATTAATTAATGTTTGGTGGTGATGAAATTATTTCTTAAGTACTTATAAGTTGTGAATTTTATGGAATATGTAAATAGTAAGTGAGTATGTGTGCATAAAAAGTGTTTTTATCCAGATGACTGGCTTAAATTATAATTTAATATTGTTAAAATTAATTTTTAAGTGTTTATAAGTTGTGAGTTTTGATAGAATGTGTGCATAATAAGTTAGTAGTAAGTTGCGGGTTCTACAAAATGAGTGAATAAAAGATATATTTGATTAGTTTCATCAGTTTAAATTATAATTTAAGTTTGGCCAAACATGAACTAATGTTTAGCATGCAAGATCGTAAATATAGACAAGTATATTACGGCTTGGTTTGGTATTGCTGTGTTTTTAAGAGAATCAGCTTTTGCTGTGCTGCAGAAAGAATCAGCTGTGGGAAGAATCAGATAAGTGTTTGGTAAACTCTTGTTTCAAAATTACTGTATATTTCAAAAGCAATATTTGAGCGTTTGGTAAACAAAAATAATTTATTGCTGTAAGAGTATTAAATTACTAAAAAGGGCATTGATTATAATAATATTATTTTGTATTATTATTATTATTATTATTACGAGTGGTAAAATTCATTTTTTTTTTCTAGTCAAATATTTTTTGTAACAAGACAATGCATTTATTATTATTTTTTTAAAATAAAAAATAATAAAAACTTAATAAATTTCAAATTTTATAAAAATTACAAAATAAAAATATAGTCATATAGTGCAAAAATTAATTAAATTAATATTATTTTTTATTATCCAACTTGCATCCATTCGGTTTCTCAAATAGTTATTAAAGGAATTAGTTTAATTAATTAGGGGTGAAAGAGGTATTTTAATAATATATATATGAAAAAGCTAAAAGCAGAATCTGAAAAGCTGTCATTTTACTGCTTCTCAAAATCTGCTGCTAGGTGAGTCAGATTATTTTATAATCACTTTTAAAAAATTTGCCAAACGTCTAAATTAACTTCTGATTGTCTGAGAATCAGAAGTTGGACTCTAAAATCAATCACAAACGGGCCTACGTGTCTTTGTAAAAGAGGTATGAGGACGCTTTTATTTCGAAGCACAAAAGAGAGCACTCAAAAGGAAGCTCTAAATTGAATGTTAATAAAGTTGGATTTAAAGTTAGGTTCAAACTAAGTTTTAGTCGGTCAGGCATAATTAGGGTTGCATTTTGTACATCGACCGGCTACAAACCAAATTACACAAATACACAAAAAAAATTCAAACATTAAATCTTGGATCACAAGAGTTTGAATTCTATACAGTAAACTATATCTAGTTATAAGATTTTCTCGTTTGATAGAGATTATAAATTAGTTTATAAATTAATATTGATTTATTTAAATTTAAATTGTTGACTTTTCAAACTATTTTTACATAAAATGACAAAAATGTCCTGTGAACATTGAAATAATATTTTGTTAATTATTAGTAAATGGTCATTTTATGGTAAAAGTAGGTTGAAAAGTAAAAAATCGGTTGAAATAAACCAAATTTGGTTTATAATCGTGTCAAACGGGTGTTGGCTATTTATTATTACAACTCTTTCTCTTTACATAAACTCGATATGGCACGTAAAAAGCGTACTATAGATATTGAAAGTCTTATGAGAGAGGAAGCAACTCTTAGATTAAAATTAAGCCTCACCCATGCATATTGACACTCCAAGAGTGGAAGTGGTTGTTGCATGAATTATATTAGTGGTAGGTAGAATAGATCTTATCATAGAAGGTGCCCAGTCTGCCTCTTACCACCCAAAAAAAGAAAAAAAGAAAAAAAAAATGTCAATTATTGATGCATGCCCAAGGAAATTCATCCTCTTGGCTATGTAAAATATATGTGGCTATATTTATTTTAAATTTTCTTTTTTGCATGATTTCTTTGTACTCTTTAATTAATGATTAATTAATCACATTAGCTAAGCTGTCTCTATTGGAATTATTAGGTGAAAATAAATGGTGAGGACTTTGCAACCATTGACTTTATTAGTATTTGTTCTTTGATTGGGAATTGGGACAAGTCCAAACTAAACACAAACACAAAAGGCTATTTTCATTTCCAAATTCTTCCATGGAGAGATATCTACCATTTAGCAAAATTCTAGAGATCGAATATGATCAATTCATAAAGAACAAGTACTAAATGTGTTTAACATGTTATTAATCATCACTATGACACTATATAAACAATAAACAAAATATATACACAAATTATACATAAAAAAATAATAATTAAAAATTAAAAATATATTAAAATTGTCTACGACGAATTTTCATATTCTTATATTGTTTAACAAAATCATTATTACAAATATTACCAAAAACATATTTCTCAATGCATGCAATCATTCATCAATTCATCTTCAATTCGATTGTTAAATCCTTCCTCAGACAGACGAGTGTATGCATGATAATCAGACCATAAGCACACCTGGCTTGAAATTCAACTTTCTAGTTTTAACTTGAAATTGTGCACTAAATTAATAACCACGATAAATACATTGTTGTAAAATATGAAAAATAATATTGATGACCATATTTAGATATTTCTTACCTAGTCTACATGTCTTTGAAACTATATATATATATATATATATATATATATATATATATATATATATATATATATATATATGAATCCATTATTATGATGTAAGGGTGTGTTTGATTGGTTTCTATGGAAAATGGTGGAAAATAAAAACATTTTCCATGTAAGGTGGAAAAAAAATCCACCAAATAGGTAAGAAAATATTTTTCAATAAAGTGGCCAAAAGTGTGCTTTAGGTGATTGTATCTTGAAAATCATTTTCATTTTTCATGTGCAATCAAACAACAAAATGTAGAAAAGATTTTATATGGATGTGACAACATTTTCTATGGATGTGACATTTTCTATAGAAAATGTGCCAATCAAACACACCATAATAGACAATTTCTCTTTATTCTCTTTTCTTATTCTCTTTTAATTTATAGCACGTTATTAACATGAATAAGCTCGTCCAAAATAGAAAGAAAATTAGAGAGCAAAAGTTAAAAAATTTGTAGAATCTGGACTGCGCGTTCGTGATCAAATGTTGATATCTCAATGACGTGGTCTGATCGTTGTGAAATTTTGACCGCAAGTTCAAAACTCATTGTTCTTTAAATTCAACAGTTTATTCGTGAGAAATTAGTACGTGAACAGTAGTGAATTTTGAATTGGTACTACTTTCAACAAATGATAATTTTCATATTCCAAGCAAGCTTATTTTTACAAATCTTTTGATTATATTTTGTAATATTAGATTCATATGATTTGTGAAGTTTTTATGAGTTAAATATTTTGTTTTAACAAATTAAATACTTAAAGAAGAAAAATTGTGTTGATATTCTTGAAGAAACATAACACAACTACATAAATATTCAAGAAAAATATTTTTTTTTTGTTATTCCTGAATAAATTAAAATTTTATACAAATCAGTATTCTAGAAGAATATTATATTAGTCTTAAAGATTAACTTTATACAAGTTTAAGTTTTATATTAATATTCTTAAAGAATATTACTTGTCCCTAAATAGCGTGATATTACAAATTTAATATTCCAAAAGAATATTGAATTATTATTCCTATAAAAGCATAATTTTTTTGTATCGATATTATTGAAGGAAATTATATTGTTATTCTTAAAGAAATGTCTATTACTAAGAATAAATATTCTAGAATAATATTATTTTTAAAAAAACACAACTTTTCAAATGGTAATATTTTAATAAATGCTAGTTGAGATTATGATAAATGGTTTAGTTTTTTTATTTGTTAAACGCCTCCAATTAATTTTTAAATTATTATTATTGAGAACAAAATGTTTTTCAATTTTTTCTAGAGAATGCTATTTTATACGTATCATGCCAACATCAAAGTCATCCCTTTTATAGTTAGCTTATGTTCAGAGTATAATATTATCTATCTAATAATTTTCGATAATGAAATATATCAGTGCACTGTGATGGACATTAAAGAATATTGAGAATACATGTTTAGTTTGAACCCTTATAAAATATCTTAAATTTTAAAAGGTGATATATTATAACATGGTCTACTGATTGTTATTATGATAAGACAATTTTCTCAACATTATGGAGAGAATTAAGTAGCTGAAAAGAATACATGAAAATGCAGTATATTATGTTTTCTATATCCTTGCAAAAAATACGAACAAGAAGTTCGACAAATAATTTATGTGTAAGTTATACAATTGACAGATGCATTTACTGACCAAAGAGATTAAACCAAATCTCTTATACTAGTTGTAAATGCTCTAATTTATATTGACGTCATTCGTGAAGGACAATATATTAACATTATATTTGATAAATTAATGACACGCTTGATGTGTGGTGACATTTGATTCAAAAACAAAAATCCTCAAATTAAAAATAGAGGCAATTGTGAAGATGGTCCTGTCGAGGAAGCGTATACTCTTGGAGAATATATGGACATAAATAATTGCAAAACTCCAGAAGATCTCAATAAGTTATGTCATTATGGGAAAATAATAGAATCAAAAAGAAAATCTTGTTGACAACACTTTTGTACATAAATGTAGCGCTTTATATTATGAAATGTAGCAATGATATTGAAGGAAATCTGTTAAAGAATTAATTGGTCAAATAAAATGATGCAATCTAAATAAATTGAACTTACTAAAGAAATATGAAGTATCTGGACCTATAATCCGAACACATAAAGGTGTATACTTATGCGAAAAAGAAATAAAAAAAATGAAGTCGTAACATGTAATGCACGACTCTTAATATTATGAATTTTGCATAAGTAAAGCAATTACAAGTCGATATCTTGTTTGACTGTCAACGCATGATACTTGATATATGTATAATGAATATGGTCATAACCAGCTCATCTGGTATGGCTACTATATATATAAATCCCTGGAGGATTTAATATGCTTGAAGTATATAATTCAATTTTTTGTAAATCAAATTACTGATTTAAAGTGATATTATCTTGAGTGACACACAATGAAAAGTGTTAAAAATATTATAGTTATGGATGTCCATAACCTATAATATATTTATCATCAACATAACTCTATGATTATACTTTTGTGTGTTACAAATTGTATACAAGACCTCTGAATAGAGCAACAAGAAAATCTATTTTTAATATAGTTGCATCATATCATCATACTGACTTCAGTCAACCAGAGACAGAATATGAAGATAATATTGCTTGGAGGTTATAACATAGAGCACATTTCACCAGAATTGTTTTATACGAGTTTTAAAAAGATGGTGGCAATGAAGACATTGATGCACAAGATATGGATAGCCCGATACAAAGATTTTTATTGATTGAAATAAGGAGAAGTATCTATACTTTTTTTCCTTCGTTTAGGTTTTGTTCCATTGAGTTTTCATGACAAGATTTTAACGAGGCATCATTAGATTACTCCAATTTTTTTATAATTATTTTTTTCATTCATTTGGTATTTTTGTACCATTAGGTTTTTACGAAAACAATGTTTTTAACGAAGTAGTTATTGTACTAATGATCATCGAAGTGGGAGTGTTGTAAAATCTAGAAAACAATATTAGTAATCATTTTTAGATATTTTTTTACCTAGTCTACAAGTCTTGAAATCCTATATAAACGAGTCTATTATTATAATAAAATAGACAAATTTTCTATATTCTCTTATCTTATTCTCTCTAATTTATAACAATAAGATAATAATTTTATTTAAAATCATTTAGGGCCTGAAGAAATATATAATACAATAATTGATTATACATATAATATTCACAATACATAAAAGATTATATATATAATATTCACAATAAATGAAATACATGAATGTTTTTCTTAACAACTTGTATTTTCTCAATTGATTGTCAAAAAAATTGATTGTAAAACAAAAATTGATTACTTCTATATATAAAAGATTGATTGTCAAACTAGTGTAAAATTGATCTAATCATAAACTAATTATCAGATTACAAGCACACTTGTGAGCAGACCACAACCAATTGTCAAACCAATTATATTAAGAGCTAATTAGCTCATATACCTACTTTTTAAAAAAAAAATCAAAATATACTCTATTTTAAATTTTATTAATATATACCCTAAACAAAAAATATTTAATGAAAAATACCTCTTTTATATTATACAAATATTTAACAAACCCTAATTCTAATTCAATTACTTCAATAACCAAAATAATCAATAAATTTTACTTAAGAAAACCCCTGAATCACTTTCTCCTCCCTAATCCGCCGCGGAAGCAGCTGCGATTGTGAAGTATTCAAGAGAGCCCGATAATTCCACCACATACTGCAAGGACAGAGGATCTGATCTCCGAGTTCATTTAGAGGATGTATTGGCCTACAGGCAGGCCATACCCTTCGCTCGCTTCTGTGGAGGTGTTGGGCGAACTGCTCAGGCGAAGAACAGGCATTCTAATGGACAGGGGTGCTGACCTGTCAAATCTGCTACTTTCTTCTTAGATTTATTAAAGAATGCTGAGGTTAAAGATTTGGATGTGGATGCACTCTACATTTCTCACATTCAGGTGAACCAGGCTCGAAAGCAAAGGCGCCGCACATACCGTGCTCATGGAAGAATAAACCCTTATATGTCATCTCCTTGCCACATTGAATTGATTCTATCCGAGAAGGAAGAGTCCCTGAGAAAGGAGCTCGAGTTACAGTTGGCAACCAGAGATTGCTCAAGTTTAATGGATGATCATATAGTGTTTACGCTTCTTTTGAAACCTAGCTATTTGAATTTTTTGTTGTTGGAGACAAGTTCCATTATTTCAACTAATACTTCTATTTTAGAGGATTTTGGTTTCATCCCTCAGTTGTTTATACTTCTATATAATGCTCTGTTTGGTTAAAAAAAAATATGGTAACATATAAGTTAATCGTGTTTGTTGTGGTGGCAACACTTGTACTATCTTAATTTAAAATATGGTAACACATGTGTTACCACATTTGTAGTGGATGTGATTATAGTTGTGGATGGTGGTAGCGAATTTTAACCCGATTGTGAAGGTGGTGGTGCTGGTATAAGACGAGTGGTATTAGTGGTAGAAATCGATTGGTAATATAACATATATATGTTACCAGTGTAAAAATTATTTATTTTAATGAAAATGATAGAGTAACATATACGTTACTCATGTAAAAATGTTATTTAAAAAAAATTGAAATATGAATTTTAAATGAAAATAATTTATTTTCTTAAAAACTAGAAAAAGTAGATAAATTTTAAATTATTGATTTTAATAAAGACGAAGAAATAACATATAGTAACACATGTGTTATCAGTGTAAAAATTATTGATTTTAAAGAAAATGATAAAATAATATATACGTTTCTCGTGTATGTTGGAGGTGGATTGTCTTATCCTAATTTAAAATATGGTAACACATGTGTTACCACATTTGTGGTAGATGTGATTATAGTTGTGGATAGTGGTAGCGAATTTGAACTCGATTGTATTGGTGGTAATGATGTTATAAGACGAGTGATAGTTGTGGTAGAAGGCGATTGATAATAGTAGCATATATGTTAGCAGTGTAAAAATTGTTGATTTTAATGAAAATAATGAAGTAACATATATGTTACTTCTGTAAAAATATTGTTTTAAAAAAAATTGAAATATGAATTTTAAATAAAAATAATGTATTTTCTTATCAACTATAAAAAAAAAGATAAATTATAAATTATTGATTTTAATGAAAACGAGGAAATAACATATAGTAACACATATGTTACCCATGTTAATGGTGGTACTAGAACTACGCAATAGTGGAATAAAATTGTGGTGGTTGTAACACAAGTGTTACTCTAATTTTAATTATAGTAATACATGTATTACCTTAATTTAAATTAGTGGTGATGAAGCGGTAGCAGTGTTGGTGATGGTAGCACCGGTGTTATCCTAATTTAAAATATAGTAACACATGTGTTACCTCATTTGTGGTACATGTGATTATAGTTGTGGATAGTGATAGCAGATTTGAATACGATTGTGGTAGTGGTGGTGCTGGTATAAGACGAGTGATAGTAATGGTAGAATGTAATTGGTAATAGTAACACGTGTTAATCTATTTAATTAGAATAATATATGTATTATCATAATTTAAATTAGTTGTGGTGGTTGAGTATGGTAAATGGTGGTGCTAGAACTATACAGTAGTGTGGAAAAATTATGGTTTTTGTAACAAAACTAATTTTAATTATAATAACACACGTGTTACTACATTTGAACTTGATTGTGATTTTGATTGTGATTGTGGTTGTGGTTGTTGTGGTGGTGGTGGTATAAGACGATTGGTAATAGTAATATTTATGTTATCAGTGTAAACATATTGATTTTAATGAAAATTATAAAGTAACATATACGTTACTTGTGTAAAAATGTTGTTTTAAAAAAAAATTTAAAATTTTTTTTTAAAATGAAATTAATTTATTTTCTTAAAAACTATAAAAAGAAGATAAATTATAAATTATTGATTTTAATAAAGACGAATAAATAACATATAGTAACACATATGTTACCAGTGTAAAAATTATTGATTTTTTTAAAAAAAATGATGAAGTAACATATACGTTACTCGTGTGTATTGGTGGTGGTTTGTGGTGGATGTGATTATAGTTGGAGATGGTGGTAGTGGATTTGAACCTGATTGTGGTGGTAGTGGTACTGGCATAAGACGAATTGTAGTAGTGGTAGAAGGCAATTGGTAGTAGTAACATATATGTTATTAGTGTAAAAATTATTGATTTTAATGAAAATGATGAAGTAACATATACGTTACTCGTGTAAAAATATTGTTTTCAAAAAAAATTAAAAAATGAATATTAAATGAAAATAATGTATTTTCTTAAAAACTATAAAAAGAAGATAATTTATAAATTATTGATTTTAATGAAAACGAGTAAATAACATATAGTAACACATATATTACCAGTGTAAAAATTATTGATTTTAAAAAAATGATGAAGTAACATATACTTTACTCGTGTGTATTGGTGGTGGTAACACTTGTGTTATCCTAATTTAAAATATGGTAACACATGTGATACTATATTTGTGGTAGATGTGATTATAGTTGTGAATGATAGTAGCGGATTTGAACCCGATTGTGGTGGTGGTGGTGCTGGTGCTGGTATAAGACGAGTGGTAGTAGTAGTAGAAGACGATTGGTAGTAGTAACATATATGTTACCGATGTAAAAAATTATTGATTTTAATGAAAATGATGAAGTAGCATATACGTTACTCGTATAAAAATGTTGTTTTCAAAAAATTAAAAATTAAAAATGAATTTTAAATGAAAATAATGTATTTTCTTATAAATTATAAAAATGAGATAAATTATAAATTATTGATTTTAATGTAGACGATGAAATAAAATATAGTAACACATATGTTACTAGTGTAAAAATTATTGATTTAAAAAAAATAATGAAGTAAGAAATATGTTACTCTTGTGTATTGGTGGTGGTAACACTTGTGTTATTATAATTTAAAATATGGTAGCAAATATGTTATCATATTTGTTGTGGATGTGATTATAGTTGTTAATGGTGGTAGTGGATTTGAATCTGGTGGTGGTGGTGGTGGTGGTGGTGGTGGTGGTATAAGACGAGTGATAGTAGTGGTAGAAGACGATTGGTAGTAGTAACATATATGTTACTAGTGTAAAAATTATTGATTTTAATGAAAATGATGAAGTAACATATAAGTTACTTGTATAAAAATGTTGTTTTAAAAAAAATTGAAAAATGAATTTTTAATGAAAATAATGTATTTTCTTAAAAATTATAAAAAGAAGATAAATTATAAATTATTGATTTTAATACAGACGAGGAAATAACATATAGTAACACATATGTTACCAGTGTAAAAATTTGATTTTAATAAAAATAATGAAGTAACGTATACGTTAGTCGTGTGTGTTGGTGGTGATAACACTTATGTTATCCTAATTTAAAATATGGTAACAAATGTGTTACCATATTGGTGGATATGATTATAGTTGTGGATGGTGGTGGTGGTATAAGACGAGTGGTAATAGTGGTAGAAGACGATTGGTAATAGTAACACATATGTTACCGGTGTAAAAATTATTGATTTTAATGAAAATGATAAAATAACATATACGTTACTCGTGTAAAAATGTTGGTTTTAAAAAAATTGAAATATGAATTTTAAATAAAAATAATGTATTTTCTTAAAAACTATAAAAAGAAGATAAATTATAAGTTATTGATTTTAATGAAGACGAGAAAATAATATATAGTAACACATATGTTACCAGTGTAAATGGTGGTGGTGGTGGTTGTAGTAGTGGAAGGCGATTGGTAATAGTAATTTATCGGTGTAAAAATTATTGATTTTCATGAAACTATGAAGTAACATATACGTTACTCGTGTAAAAATGTTGTTTTAAAAAAAATTAAAATATGAATATTAAATGAAAATAATGTATTTTCTTAAAAACTATAAAAAAAAAAAGATAAATTATAAATTATTGATTTTAATGAAGATGAGAAAATAACATATAGTAACACATATGTTACTCATGTAAAAAAATGTTGTTTTTAAATAAAAAATTTGAAATATTGATTTTAAATAAAGCTAATGTATTTTAAAAAAAATTATAAGAGGATATAAATTGTAAATTATTGATTTTAATGAAAATGATGAAGTAACACATATGTTGAAATATGTTTTCAAATGAAAAATGAAAATTTTGATTTTAAATGAAATAATATATTTTAAAAAAAATTATAAAAAGAAAGAAATTCTAAAATATTGATTTTAATGAAAAATGAGGAAGTAACATATATGTTACTAGTATAAAAATATTGTTTTAAACGAAAAATTGAAAGATTGATTTTAATTGAAAATAATGTATTTTTAAAAAATTTATAAAAATAGAGAAATGGTAAAATATTGATTTTAATGAAATATGAGGAAGTAACATATATGTTACCCGTGTAAAAATATTGTTTTAAAATAAAAAAAAATTGAAATAATAATTTTAAAGAAAAATAACAAATTTTTTAAAATAATTATAAATTATTGATTTTATTGCAAATGAGCAAGTAACACATAGTAACATATATGTTACTAGTATAAAAACATTATTTTAAAATAAAAAATTGAAATATTGATTTAAAATGAAAATAATGTATTTTTAAAAAATTTCTAAAATATAAAAATAGTAAAATATTAATTTTAATGAAATATGAGGAAGTAACATATATAGTAACACTAGTTTTTTGGCCCGTACGTTGTACGTGGCGTATTTATAATATTATTTTTTTAATTATTCTGATATTGTTGTTATATTTAACTTATAATTAAATATGTATCATTTAACATTTAATGTTGGTTATGGAAAATAATTATTGAAATCTTATTTGAAGCACAACTACTGACTTGAAAAATTCCATGTATTGCCTATATTGTACTCCATGTACTGTTTGAGCTTTTTTTCGTCAAAAAGCATGCATGTTGAATGATGGTGAAAGTGCCAACAAATAATCTAACTTAAGATTGGCACAAGAAAAGGCCAATCACAATTGTTCTTCCAAGTTTACCACTTACTAAAGTGTTTTAACTCAAGTCGTGCAAAACTTGGCCTCAAACAATTAAATTGCCTTAAACAAAACCTTGTTGCAAAGAAAGACAGTGAATCTAAGCATTTCAAAAGATTGTATAACACTAAAATCTATTGGAATTTCAATACCACTATAATTCATTAATATACATACACCAAGGTTTTCATCACAGAAAACATGAACTCCCATTGAATGGAAGTAAATTTATCAATCAATTAAAAGAGACTTTTCACTACACATTAGTTAAATTTGGAAGCAAATCATGATAATAACTTAATTGAATTCAAAGTGAAAACAAAGTAACAAACCATAAGCAGCAAAGTGCCAACAAATAATCTAACTTAAGATTGGCACAAGAAAAGGCCAATCACAATTGTTCTTCCAA
This sequence comes from Forsythia viridissima, assembly GCA_030279155.1. Classification (NCBI taxonomy): domain Eukaryota; kingdom Viridiplantae; phylum Streptophyta; class Magnoliopsida; order Lamiales; family Oleaceae; genus Forsythia; species Forsythia viridissima. The sequence goes on from CM059042.1 coordinate 17,334,090, forward strand.
GTTTACCACTGACTAAAGTGTTTTAACTCAAGTCGTGCAAAACTTGGCCTCAAACAATTAAATTGCCTTAAAAAAACCTTGTTGCAAAGAAAGACAGTGAATCTAAGCATTTCAAAAGATTGTATAACACTAAAATCTATTGGGATTTCAGTACCACTATAATTCATTAATATACATACACCAAGGTTTTCACCACAGAAAACATGAACTCCCATTGAATGGAAGTAAATTTATCAATCAATTAAAAGAGAAATTTATCAATCAATTAAAAGAGACTTTTCACTACACATTAGTTAAATTTGGAAGCAAATCATGATAATAACTTAATTGAGTTCAAAGTGAAAACAAAGTAACAAACCATAAGCAGCAAAGTGTGCATTAGCTTACAAAATGAATAACAATAGTCAATGCTGTACCAACTACTAATTGATTTGAAATTTAAGCAATGTAAGAGAATGATTAAAAAAATAGTCCATGAGGTAGAATTAAAACATTATATTAAACCATACTGAAATAAAAATTTCTATATATACATCATTAGTTGCCCAAAATGAAGTACTACATATCCAAGTTCTACCAATTACATAAGTTGAAAATATAAAAGTGCTCATCTTTATGAGGTAAGCAGGTAGATGCTGATCTTATAGTGATTGTACTTGACTTTGGAGATCATCAAAAGAGTTCAAAAAGTCAGTATCTAGATGCTTACATTGAGCTCTACAAAATGATGAGATTGTTAGACTTCCTTTTTGTTCTTGTCCTTGTCCTTGTCCTTGTTCGTATCTATCTCAGTTTTTTTCTTTGTTGGAAGAGGTGTTTCTGGGGTTTGGAATAAAGATCTTTTGGCTGGTGGTGGTGTGACAAGTTTGGAATCCATTTGTTGTGATTGTTCATCCTCAAGCATTAGTGATTTTCCTTTGTCTTTGCTTTGTTGGTTGCCAGTAGTTACAGTTGAATCACTACCAAGAATAAACAGCAATTCATACTTGAATTCAGTTGCTTCTTGATTTTGTTGAATTGCTTTGATGTAGAAAGTTTTTTCTTCCTCTGTTGCTAAATGGATTATATCAATGATGTTTGAATCTGGATTCTAATGAAGAGAAAGTAGTTGAATTATTCAAATTGTAAATGGCAAACAAGGATTACTGAATATTGAATAAGAATGACTTATATTTACCAAGACTGAGTGATCCATCAATGTTTTTGCATTGCATAATAAGAAGCTTTCTGCTGGCTCTCCAATAGCTGTAGCGTTGATGTACCCCGTCGAATCTATCAATTGTAGGTATACTTTTGATCTGCAGTATATTAATTCTAGAAACTGAAAATGTTAGTTATGAATGTGTAGTGTACAGTTTAAAATGTTGAGCATATAGATTGTAAAGTTCTGGATAGATATGAACCCTATTTTAATAGTTCAGGTAAGAGAAAGCGGTATTTTCATTACCTTGGTGCTGCTTTCGAATTAGGATACTTACAATACACACATTGATATATATCCCCATAGTTTGCACCTGAAACTTTGTTGCAATTGTCACAGCTCATATACCAAAATGGTTGGTTTAGGACTTTGACAAATGCCTTTCCTTTGATCCAAAAAAATCTTTGCTGATAAACAAGTAATTCTCACATAAGTTTATGGAATAAGAAAAATGACTTTAACTTTATATAATTTAATAAAGTAAATGTTTCTTACCGTCTTTTGGAGACCCTGAATGTTTTTAATATCCGTGTATTTGCTTTTGTTTGGAAGAGAAATTTTTGAAGGTGTTAAGTGCAAATAACACTTTTCAGACACGATATTGTTAAGTGTCTCAGCATTTTTCTTTGCCCTGTTAGGAGAGTATAATAAAATTATTGATTAAGTATCCTTTAGTGTTAAAATTGAAATTTATCTAAAAATAGATATGAATCATGTCAGGTTTGGAAATCAAGTTTCACAAAGTAAAATATAGAAAGATTAAAAAATGCTTACCATGTTTTGAAATCTTCAACAATGTCAAATGGACCATTAATGAAGAATGAGCTGTTTGCTTTTGTTGACAATGAAACTCCTATAGTGTAGATTATTATAAGTGTTAGTATTGTAGGAGCTGATATAGCTACAAAAAAAAATAAAAAATTTGAAGTGTACTGGATAGTTTCCGTTACCATTGAAGGAAGACACTTTCAGATGTTTTGCAACAATGACTGGTTTCTTTGCAAGATTTTCACAAATGTAATTGCACTCGTTGTCCACGAAATCTTCCCACATTGTTAGCAAAATGGTTTCCAACCTTCAATAAATAGAATGGTAATTTATCAATGATATGTATAATATGAGATAAGTATAAGAAAATGATTAATAAAAAAGTACTTTTTGTTTATAAGAATTATGTCTTGGACTTGACACTGATTTCCAGATCGTGTTTGGATCATTCTTTTAGGTCTTGTGTCAATAACCATTCCAATGATACCTGGAAGCATATAAGATTGACTCTAATAAATAATGTAAGAAAGAATGAATGTACATGTAAATAATTATTAAGCACATATACAAGTTATTAGATAGAAAATGGAACAAAAGAAATGTTTGTTAAGACTTACTTATGTCTGTGTTTGTATCCATGTGGTTCTCTAGATCTTCATAATCAATGAAATTGTATGTAGTTAATAACAGTGCACTGTTGTCTTCATCAAGTTGTTGTATGCGAGTTTTTCCTGAAATTGTCCATTGTGTGTCTCCAGACTGTGATCGGTACTCTAAATTTGTGAGCTTTACTAATGCATTTGATATTAGATAAGTTTTTCCTTGTATCAACTCATCTTGAAAAGCAATAATATTATGATCATAGAGTGTAGCTTGCACTGTTGATCCCTGTTGAGAAGTATAAAATTGAATCAATATATTATATAAAGTATTTAGATTAGATTTAGAAAGATAAAGAAAAAGATCTAATTTGTTTTAACTGGAGAGGAAAGAAAATAGAATTTTTAAAAGAATGGACATCTACAAATAGACATATTTTTTGAAATGATGAATATCTATAAATAGATAAATTTATTGATATAGAAACTGGTAGTTTTCAAGAACTTACCTGAGAGTCCATTAGTATAATGTTTTGGTATTTCTTGGGACTTTTTTTAGCTGTTCTGGCTGGAGATTTTTCAGCAATTGTAACTTTAACTGCCCATCCAACATCTCCTGGATGAACATCTTTAATTAACTGGTACTGATTGTTCATTTTGTTGTTCAAATGATCTGAAGGAAAGTATAAATAAATACATTATGTAGTATAAAGATCAAGTTCATGTATGATAATGATTTTTGATCTTTAAGTGTGGAAAATTATCTAATATTATTGTTAAAGCTGTAATAATGATCTTTAAGTGTTAAAAGAAAGAGAAGAATAGTACCTCAAAATGTTGATGAAAATAGGAAATGAGAAGGAGATGTAAGTTGAGAGAACAAATGCAAGTGATGCTAGAAAATGACTCGTCTTTTATAATGAAAGAGAGAGAAAGAGAGAGGCTGTTTGGACTTGTATGAAGATCAGATTCTGTGAAATTGTGTGTGTGTGTGTGTGTGTGTGTATATATATAAATAAAAGAGAGAGAGAGAGAGAGAGAGAGAGAGAGAGAGAGAGAGAGAGAGAGAGAGAGAGAGAGAGAGAGATACATAGACACACGTGTGTTTGTTTGGATAATACAAGTTGTGTACTTTTAATAGTTATGTATAATATTATTATAATAAATATGGAGTAGTATAAAGTATGGGATGTGTATATAATTTTGACTTTATGGGTTGTGGTTACTTGTAGTGTAATAGATAAAAGACTTTTGATTGACAGAAATCTACAGGTTGAGTGTACAAAAGTTTATTTGAAAACTTCCCTGACATATTAATATTTAAAACACAATACCTGTTCTCTCTCTACGACATTGGATTTCTGAATCTGAAGAAGAAAAGCTTTCATGGCCATGGTCTCAGGTGGATTGGCAATGCCTGCAATATAGATGTATTTGAGCTTGGGTTTGAAATTGAAAGCATAATAGGACTACCATGTAAGGCAATTAAGGAACACACCTATGCATAAGCGTAGGAATTCACGTCGACCGTCTAAATGCTCCATGACACTCTTCACTAATATAATTATAGATACTATGAAAAACAAATCAAAACGAAACCACCCAACTTGGTAAATTTGAGAGCACTTAATACAACAAAAATTAGTACTGCTAGGAATCACGTTCTGCTCAATTTGTTACAAGTTGCCAGCAGAAAATGTGAGCTTTTGTGCACGAATATTTTTGACACTTCATGACCAAAATCTTTTATGTTTATAATGCTGTCTGAAATTCTCTTACCAAAAAGATCACAGAACCTCAATGCACTTTATTAGGAGAGGAATTGAGGTATAAAATTCACCACAAATATTGATTTCACTTAAGAATATGGAAAATAGGAGAACCTCGAAGAATATTAGTCATCGTCTTCATAAGCATGGTCTCTATCTTCGACTTCTTCCTCGGTAGTCATCATCCCTATAGCCACCTCGGCCAGAACACTCTTAGTATTTGTCCTCATGATGGCCATACAAATCCCCATAGTTACCATATCAGTGATCATCTCTTTGGCCTCATTCTCTCTCTCCCATAACCATTTCGGTCATCATATTTTCTTCCATAACGATCCTCATCATATAAGTCACCATATGAGAAATAAAAAGGAATATGGAAAATCCCAGTTGCTTAAGCGGCTACCGTTGAAGTGACAGAAAGAAAAGGCACGACTGGTTGATGAAAAATATTCATGAATGCGTGTAGGTGCACTATTCCGTGGTGGGGATTGTAACTTTCCATAAATATCACATCAATCACCTAAGGATGGTACTTTGTTTATTTCACAAAAATGGTGAACAACAGGACGCAATAATTGGTGCAACATGTTGATACATGGATTTGGTAGCAACAGACAAAGTGATGAATCTGATGATCTATAAAACCAAGCATGCAATATGACCAAGAACATGGGCTGCAAAAATAGGATTTCAAAATCTACAAAAGAGATAAGGTAAAGTAAGAAAATCTAGACCTGCACTGGACTTGCTGCAATGAGCCTGCCTCTATTGCACCCCCAATGATATGCCCATGAGGACTACAGACAGAAATATTGATACCCCTAGTCCGACTGCAGCGGCCACGACTTTGAGCGAGCAAGTAAGAACCAGACAAGCATAGAATCTCAAAACAGCCCTGAGGAAAGTGACAAGCCATATAAGTTTCCTTCTGGCAAAGGTAAAATAATGTTCTTGAATAAGAATGCCCAGTACAATTGCCAAAAAGTTCACGAAGAACTATTCATATCAAACTTCTAAAGAATGTAAAAAAAAAAAAAAGTTAAACTTTGTTAATGCATTAGAAAACATTCAGTTGATAAATAGTTAAGTGAAACTTTCACCATGAAAGGAATCCTCCAAATTTTATGTCTTGTTATCTGTTCAAACCTACAAGGGCCACATAGATGGATATGCAGCAGAAAGTGGTTGTGATACTGACAATTACAATTGCCTTTGCCTTTGCATAGATAAATAGCTAAACCCACAATCTGAAGTACAAATGACAGAGAAACCTAAAGGTGTTGCAGATGCTTAAGAAAATGCAAGTTGAAAATATACCTTTTTGATCCCAATGTGTAAGATGTGTGGTGTAAAAGCTAGTCCAGCAGAACTGTTCATCCATTCACCTGGTAAAAAAAATTTAAATTTGTTCAGAACAGCACGTCTCCCAAACTAAAATACTGAAGTAAATCTTTGTAAACAGAAAAAATAAGGAGAGTTCTCAATCCATTTATTTTCCCATTAGTTTTTCCTTTATTAAATTGAACCTTGAAAAGATAAAGGATAGTAATCTAAAACAGATATTACTTTACTAAGCTATGAATTTGACTATAGAAAACAAACAAGACATCATCTAAATCTCAAACATATGGCTCGGTATGAAACAAGATAACTAACTCCTACGAAATGTGAAACTCACCAAAAGAGGCTAGTTGCTGCTTCTGCCCAATTCTAGGTGGCCGCCCTTTGCGGGACTTCTCTCCTGAGCTAATGACTCTCGAGGAAGGCGTGGAGGACATGGGAGACAATGCCAAAGACATGTTAGACCCTTCTGGAGCATATTTCCTAGGCCTACCCCTTTTTTTTCTTCCCAAAATCACCACCAGGTGACAGATTAGAGACTACAGCCATGCTACTACTTATAGTACCATCACTGACCCTAGCACTGGGTTGAACTGCAATGCCGAGGTCTGACTGGGGATTAAATAAGAAAGATGTTTAATTTCAATATATATTTTGGAAGATGTAATAAGAGCGTTAAAAATCTTGAAACTCAAGAACATGAGTTTGTTTTTGAAGTTGTAACATAAGATTGATTCATGAGAAGAGAAAGTACATTTCGTATTTCATGCCAATGGATTTAATGCCTACTGGTTAATGTATATAGGCTCGGAAGAAATAAAATCTCCTCTACAATTCAACAAGCAGCAAATCATGGCATTACAATTGCAAGAACCTAGGTAATTAAAGATGGTGGATATTCACCTTTAGAATAATCTTCTGGCTCCTTGGCTAAGCAATAAGAAGAGTTTTATTAATGTAAATGCCTACCAATTTTGTTAAGTATTCTTTGTGGTTGAATGCTTCAAATTATACTACTATAGTCTATCAAGCAAACCATATCACTAAGAATATATTTGTATTCATGAGCAAAATCTTGTAGAATAGATGTTAAATGTATCACATGTTTTAAAACCAATATTTACATTTTGTATCTAATATTTTACAATGTTCGAAGACATTGTTTTGATATTTTGTATAGTATAATTAGTAAAAAAATTGAAACTATTGAAATAATAGTGTTCATTAAAAATTACCAAATAGTTGTTGTGGCTAAGGGATAATCAAATACTGTGAAAAAACCTTCATGGTAATTCATTTTCATTCGGCATTTTGATTTCCCTTGTTAGTGCACAAGTCAAAAATTATATTATATATAAAAATATATTATGAATGAACTAAAGATAAAATTTCTTTGTAAACTACATTTTTTGTGCATGTTACATGTAATTTTGATTCATCAATTGGTTTGATTAATACTTGAATACATTTACTTGTTTTAGCTCTAGATAATGCAACATATAATTGTCCATGTGAGAATACAGATTCTGGAAGATATAATCCAACAAAATCTAGAGTTTGACCTTGAGCTTTATTTATTGTCATTGCAAAACAAGGACGGATAGGAAATTGAGTTCTTTTAAACGGTAACGAATTTTTATCACTTTCAAGAGGAATAAATGGAATTCTAGGTAAAAATACTTGTGTTCCACGATATTCTCCTATAGCTATTTCAGCATAAATAACATTACGTTCAAACTTACGACAAACTAATCTTGTACCATTGCATAATCCTTCTGAAGGGTTGATGTTTCTAAGTAATATAACTGGACAATTCTGTTTTAATATAAGTTTATGTGGAGGAATACCATTTGGAGTTAATGTATTTAGAAAATCTTCATGGATACTTTGTTCAGTTTTTTCTAATGTTTCATCATAACTATAGTATGTAAATGTTTCGCCTGGAATTTCTTGTAATAAAATATTATTTATTTGATCTACACTCTCATTTTTTGGAGTTAAAATTACTCGGTTAATCATCGTGTTTAAATTGTCAACATAATCGTTTAAATTTGGAAAGACAACGTTAATCAGTTTTTTTAAAGATGCTATTTCATCTTTAAAAGATATGGTAATTTTTGGAGATAGTTTAATCATGTTACATGTATGTTGTACTTCAATTCCATCACCAATATTCAGTAATAATTTTGAGAATAATGGATCTAATTGAGCCCTCATATTTTGAGCTAATTTAAATTGTTTAAACTGTGGCCATAAATTGGAATAAACGAGACTCGCTTGTATTATATCTTCTCGTGTTCCTTTTTGAATAACTGGTAAAACTTGTCTAAAATCTCCTCCTAAAACAACAATTTTTCCACCAAATGGTAAATCACATTCATTAATATCTCTTAACATCTTATCTACAGCTTCAATAGCATAGCGATGTACCATTGGTGCTTCATCCCAAATGATTAATGTTGTCATTCTAAATAGACTTGCTAACGCAGATTGTTTACTAACTGAACAACTCATATTACTATTGATTTCTAATGGAATCTTAAATCTTGAATGTGCAGTTCGTGCTCCAGGTAATAGAGCAGCTGCAACTCCTGAAGAAGCAGTAGCTAAGGCTATAAGATTCTTTGATCTAACAGTTGCAAGTAATGCTTTATATAAATATGTTTTACCTGTTCCACCTTGTCCATCTATAAAAAACAAACCTGATGAATTACTAAAAACATGTTCTAGAATTTCATCATATGCAATTTGTTGTTGTTGATTTAAAGTATTTGTAGACAAGATATCTATTTTAATAGCATTGTTTCTCATTTCTTCAGCAATTATATTAGCTAAATTTTCTTTTTCTTCCACTATTATTTGAAAAGGTACAAGAGAAAACTCATTTATATTTTTACCACTTGGCTCTAATAAACAATTTATATCACGTAAAGCTTTCATTTCAGCATCAACAATAGGTATACCATTATTTGTATAATCTTCATAAATAAAGTTACGAAATTGAATCCATAATGCTCTTGGATCATCAGGCCCACATAAAGTTAATATAGTAGCAAATAAACGACGCAGTGAATAAGGCATTTGATAAGTAATAGCTTCTCCTAAACAAAGTTCACAATAATTATTACCACTTAATAAACCATACGAAACAGCTGCTTCACGAAATGAAGACATATAAATTCCATTAACTACTTTCAAACTTTCAAATGATGTTGCTCCTTTAATATGATTTAATAAAACTCGTAAATAATATCTTTCACCCTCAACTATATTAGCTGCCACAATTCTACCAATCACGTTTCCTTGTTTTCTTTGGCGCCATATTTTACTTTGTGCATCCCATACAAAATATTGAGGAAATTCTTTATATAACAATGTTTTAGCTAATTCATTTGTGCAATTCATTTTAAAAAATTCAGTTAGCATTGTTTGTTGTCTATAATTAGAATTTATAATTGTTGACAAATTTTCAAAGTTTTTATATGTCACTAAATGATTATTTTCAAGATGTAATTGTAGTGATATAACTGCCAGAGAAATTTCAGATAAAATGAATCCATATATTCTCCACATTGCTTCAGGTGGAGAAATCCATCTACCAGACTGGTATCTTTCGATTTCATTGATATCCTCATTTTTATTGTTATTTACACAAAAACTTACTTTATCATGTCCTTTGTATACATATTTATATAGATATTTAACAGCTTTTACTGTCGAACAAATTTCTACATTTATATGACAATCATATTTAGCAGATAAATAAGGATTATAAGGCACAACCCATTTATTATCTAATAAATGTCCTCTAACTTTAACAAATTGGTTATTATTGCGGCGTCTATAATTTGGATAAGAATTATCACCAACAAAAGTTTTCATAGTACATTGTTTTGGATATTTATTTTTGCACTCTCCTTTTTTGTTCATACAAACATTATTTGGATTCAATATACCACAAGGACCATGCATCATATGTTTCACTATAATAGAATGTAGATGAGGGTTATTATTTATGTCTGGTATTTCACATGAAACAATATTATCAATTGAATCAGTACTCGTAATTTTGAAACCTGTATTCAAAATTAACAAAAAATGAGCATGTGGAAGTCCTCTTTTTTGAAATTCTATCACATAAATATAACCAGCAACTGGTCCAAATATTTTGCGTTTTATTAAATCAAGTTTCAATTCTTCTAATTTTGCTCTGAATACACGTGCAATTAAATCAGGTCTATTTTGACTTGCATCATTATGTTTCAATTCTTGTTTTATTTCATCCCAATTAGGATTACAAGTTATTGTTAAAAATATATCAGGTTTACCAAATCTTTGAACTAATGCCATTGCATCCATATATCTTTTTTTCATATCTCTAGGACCTCCAATAAAAGAAGATGGTAAAATAATTTTTCGACCAATTTTATAACTTCTATTTTCACCATTTTCTATACTATCAACAATTCCTTGATAAAGTTCAGCACGTATTTCTTTTTGGTTTTGACGAAAATAATCTAATCTACTTGTTTCAATCTTAACATACATATCTACTACATATTGTTGTAACAACCTACCAGCATGGAGCAAAATAGAATTGTCAAGAGTTCGCACCTGTAGTTTGTAGCAGTAGTATTCCCGACAAGAAACTTGTGATTTCTTCTTTTTCCTTGTCAACACTACAAAAAATATAAAACAATAAACAACTACAATGGAAAACTCTTAACTATAAAATAATAGATAATTTAAATGAACAAACTATGTCGTTAGTAATAACCTGTATTCTCTTTCTCAATTATCTCATTGACAGAATTTATAATATTTATGTCAAACATATTTTCAACTATTGGAGTATCATAAATTGTATCTTGTTTACATTTTTCAATACCTTCGTGCCATCCAGATTCACCAAAAGGAAATAATAATGGATATTGAATAGGATCATAACAACCAAAATAGTAATGTATTCTATGTAAAGTATTAGAATGACAATATATTGATATATCTCGAAATCTAATGTCAACAGATGGATCTTCATCAACCCAAACTGCAGCAACTTGTGATGCAGATGGGGTATTGTATACTCTTTGATCAAGTCCTGGATCACATCTAATGTGTATTTTACACATTTCTAAACATTCAATATCACTTAAGGATCGAAAAAACTTACTGTAAGGATTAATCTTCAATATATCTATTAATTTGTATATCATTGATTCAGAAAACTTATTTGATTTTTGTAACCTATTTTGTATTTCATTTTCAGTATCATAGAAGTATAATTGTAAATAAGATGGATTATTATCAATTGGTAAAATTTGATTTATGTAATGATATACCTGTCCTTGAACTCTAAATGTGTAAATACCTTTGTATTTTGTAAACAAAGTTTTATCATATTTAACACCAAATGATGTAAATGCAAAATGGTTATTATAATAACGTCCATTATTTTTAAAATGTAATGCTTCACTTGAATTAGAGGTATATAATTCATACAATTCAATAGGTACATTGTTTGTGTGCAATTTTACTTTTCCATTAGAACAACAAAAACCTTTACTTTCTTTATCAAATTTTTTAGCATTGCAATATTTACAAATTGTTGGTTCTTGTAATATATAGGTTTTGTTCGGAATAATGGTTATGTCAATTTTTGAATTGCATTGATTCATTGGGAGTTGTTTAATTTTGTAGTAAGTCATGGTTGGGTCCTTTGAACACGAATGTTGATTATCTACACCATCTTCAAAAGAAGCACTTTCCACATCTACAGTGGAAAATTCTTTGTCATCACACCTTTCAACTACAATACATAAACTTCAATCTAAATACATAAACTTCAATCTAAATAATTATAAAAAATATTATCACAAATTGAATACTGCTCTTATTTTAATTTCTAAGACAATAATACTTACCAATTAAATTCGAACTTCCACTTCCATCATTGAAATTCATTTGTACTTCATCAATAAGTTGAAGTCTTGTTCTATGTACTATCTTTGTAGATTGAAATTTTTTACGCTCAGCATACAACTTTCTACGCCGCCTTTTTCGTATTTCTTTACTTTCTTCATCCATGGACTCTGAAAGAAAAAAGATTATTTAGGAAAAACCCAATAACAGAGCATAGTACATTTAAGATTTAAAAAGGCAAAACAGGAAATGAGATTTGTTTCCATGTTTGGAAATACTTCAATTCTAATTTGAACGGGTCAAATTGGTCAAACACAATTTTATCTACACATTTCACAAGACTTACAATTTATAACCTATTTTTTTATTTACACATTGACCTACAACTTATAATAAAAGAACTCTAAAAATAATTTCAGCACTACCAAACAAATTGCATAAACACAATTAAAAAAGAAAAAAGAAAAGGAGATAAGAATACAACTTGCTAATGGGTCAAGTGATTATCACACGTGAAAAAAGAAAGCTTAAAAAAACTATTTATAATTAACTATGGTAAGAGAATAATCAACAAAAATATACAAATTGCACTTTTAACTTCACAAACTTTACCATTATAAGAAGGAACTTTTATGAATTAGATGTCTATCGAAAGTCATTCAAAATTGTGCAGGTGACTTGAAGTAAGCTTAATTTCTAGGCAAAGTAAATTAATGCATTTTCTAAAGACTATAAAATGACTAATAAAAAAAATTGTCGCAAAGCAAAGTTCCAATTAATATACATAACACTTATCTTAACCTTGTTTCCAATTAGTATACATAACACTTATCTTAACCTTGTTTTTTTTATTGTGTATGCAGTGGCACATGAATACAATTATGAGAATCAATCACCTTTTTTAGTACTATGTATAAAAGTTGATATTTTTTTTTCTTTATTTCTCCTTTTTTAATACTATGTATATAAATTGTACTAACTGTTTGCTTCCTAAGAGCATCTACAATGGGTTCTTTAAATATAAGATTCTCTCTATTTTAAAGAGCCAAACTTTAAAATTATACTTCAACGGACTCTCTAAATTAACTTTTTAAAATACAGCCAAACCCACTCTCTACAATTAAATGTATTTAAACAATTTCAATTTTCAATACTCCAAATAATAATTGAATTAAATAGTGTATACAAAATAAAATAGAATAAATAGAATAAAATCATATAATAATTAGGAGAGAAGCATGTTAAAAGAAAATAAATGAAAAAATAATAAATACTTATTAGAAGAAGTAAAATAAAGTATTAAAGATAAAGAGATTGTTGGAGGACATAAAATATTTCATCATCTAAATTTATAGATGCTCTATAAAATAAAAAATATGCTCTTTATAAATAGAGAGTTTAATGGAGATGCTCTAATATTTGTAGTTTTGGAATCGTAATTGATTTCCCACAAAACAAAAATGAGAATAAAATACAATTCTTGAAAATAGTCCCAAATAAATGGAGCTAATAATTATTTGTAAATTCAACCAGATGACTCACATTTGAATAAATCTCATAATTAAACCAAAACACGATTCAAACAATTGTAGTATATTGATAATCTTTAAAACAAAAAACATAAATGCAAAAATTAATCATACATCATATTTACTTCAAATATAAAATCTAATTGATCTGCTATACACAAAACAAGATGAAAGGTACACGTTCGTCAACAAAAACTAATTCATCACAATAATGATCATTAAGAAAGAATCTAACCAAAAAGTAGACCAATCAAATAAACATTTAAAAACTAATCAAAACTATATAAGCAACAAAAAAGTCACTGAGATCAGTATAAGAAAAAATAGTTGGTAGTGCAAATTTATCGAGCTAATCTTCTAGGTGCCATTTGTAAATATTGGCTTCACCAATGAGATAAATTGAAAGACATGATTCATGAAAACCTGTATAATCCCATAGGCAAGTACTCAGCTGAGCTAATACCTTGGGCAAGTAAGACAAGTGAACTAAAATACTACAATCACTTTTAAATTTTTCGTTCATTAATTTGATTACTTATAATGTAATTATAATTTTTTAAGGCCATCAGATTCAATCTAATAAAATAACATTAAAAAAAATAAACGTTAATGTTATATAAATTATAAATTTAAGCAATTTCCACCAATTGAAGCAAAATTGCTGAAAGTCAGTTAGATTGGATCTAAACTAAATGCCTTCTTAAAGCCTTGTAGGTGAAGCAACAGAATGTGAATGTCACATAATAAATTGTCTTTCAACATAAGGACAAGAACCATTTATATAAAGACATCAATTGAACTCATTTGGAAAAAAAAAATCCTTAAATTTTTTTTATTTTAGAATTTTTAGATTAGTTTTTATGTTGATGTTATAGATGAGCTAAGAACTAAAAGATAGAAAGAAACGACAAAGAAAATATAAAAACACTACTAATGGCCAAATATAAAAAAATAAACTTACTCGTTATAAAGGGAAGAAAAAAGCCGAAGCACTTGATGTCTTGCTACCAACATTCAAGGCAATTGCTTTGACTTGCCACATGGGAGCCGCTTTAACCACCTTTTGTTCCAAAACCTGGCTGCAGTATGTAAAATTACCAAAAAGATGATGAGAATTAATCAACTTATCACCAAAAAATACTAAAAGTCAAAACCAAACAAAAAGAAAACTCAGTTAAAGATACATCAAGACACATTAGCTCAAGCTGTGAATGTCCAACCTATTGCAGTTCTATCAATTCCAGAGGATGAATTAAAAAACAGTAGAGATAACTTTGGCTCTGATTCCTTAATTGGGAAAGGCTCATATGGACAAGTATATTATGGAATTCTTAAGAATGGTCGGACTGCAATAAAGAAGTTGGATGCAAGCAAGCAACCAGATGACGAATTCTTAGCCAAAGTGTAATTTGAATATTGTAACTTATTCAGTAATACAGGTTATTCTTCAGCTTTAATCAAACTATATGTGTCTAAAAATCTCTTTATTCATTTGCTTTATTAAGCCAACTCTCTGAACTCATAACCTAACTTCAGATTTGTCCAGTTTTATGCGCCAAAGCTCTGCTTTTTTCTCAAATATTCTGTATTAAGTTTTTCTATGAAAAATGAATGTTATATAATCATTTCTCGAACATCATGTTTTGAATGCAAAAATAACCTGTCTTTCACTAAAATTGGAAACAAATAAGAAATCAAAATATATTAAAATTATGAGCACTCTTTCGGACATCTAACCTACTCTAAATAACTTCTAGAATTGGAAAAGGACTTGCTAATTGACCGCAAAGCCATCCTTATGCTAAAGGGAACCAAAAGCTTAAAATTGGATATTCTTGATGAACAAGAGCAACTTAAATAGCAAAGAACACCACAAGTTATCATGATCAAAATAGTACCTTGCCAATGGAGAACGGTCAGCTCAATCTGGAGATTGTGAAACCCTGTGCAAATGAAACAAATATCAATCTAAATCATGCAACATATTAAAAAGTTCTATAATTAATATTTGTCTGCTCTAAAACATCCAAGACCCAGTCTAAGGTTCCTTACAAGTATAACAAGCATCCAATCCAACTGATCCACAATATAGAAAACTAAACACCAATGGAACAAAAATAAAATAAACAAACAAATGAAAATAAAAATGCTATCATAAAATTTATAACTGCTGCAACAGGGCAAGGGCAAGGGCAAGGGCAAGGGCAAGATAAAAAGTTTTTGCTTATGTCAATAGTAATAATACTCAGCTCAGAAAGCAAACTGGAAGTGCCCACAAATTTCTGCAACCATTTTCATACATGGCATTTCTGTTGGTATTTTCAGTGTTTTAAGAGGGTCAAGAAATAGCCAATGACTGCAAGAATATATTCCCAAATTGGAGCCCATCATTCCAAGTTGGGTATGATCTCTGTTCCTGTTAAAGTGATACCAATGCATTTTTGTGCTTCCAGAACAGTTTTGTAATTTTTATAAATGTATTTCTGCTGTCAAATTGAAGTTTAAAAAGTTATGTGATTTTGATGATTCATCGAAAATTCTTTTCTTTTGATTACTCATTTGTCCAGACGTTTACTGAGATTTGAAATGGGATATCATCTCTCTTCTTGTTAAGTGATACCAATGCATCTTTGTGCTTTGTAAAAATTTTTGTAATATTTTACATATTTCTGCTGTGAATTTGAAGTTTAGGAAATGATAAGATTTTGATGATTCAAAGAAAAGTCTCTTCTGGTTCATTTTTCAGTTTGAAACTGACATCAAACGAATGAACCTAAACAAAAACCAAACAGTAAACTTCACAAACATCCTAAAATTGACCCAAAAAAACACAGGCACTAAAAAAAATATGAAGATGAACGAATTTGAGACAATTTTTTCATTTTTCCAAATCACATAAACAAAAAAAATCATCCCAGCAACACCTAAAAATAAAAATTGAAAAAAAATCAACATATTTTACCATTATGACATAACTATAAATGAATGAAAACGAGTGAAACAGTACAAAAAGCTATCGAAATTGGCAAAAACTGAACCCAAAACTTCACAGACGACCTCAAATTGACGAAACAACACAGACAACTAATTTATGGAAAAAATAAAAAAATCGAAAATCCTAAAGCATAAAACATATATTACCCGTTACCCAAAGCTTAAAATCCCGATTGGAAAATATTACCTTCGGTTGGTGTTTCACTCCTTGAACATCTTTCTTTCGGATCCTAGTGATTTGCGTCCACTACAGTTAACAAATGCCCAAAAAATTGTTTCCTTTAAAATAACCCTCAAATAACAAGAAGAAGAAGAAGGACAGTAGCACTGGAATGGAATATTGTTCACCACACTAAGATGAGGAAGAAAACGAATTGAATTTTTCACTGCGGGTAGGGTTTGTGCGAAGACAAAGAGAAGGATTTTTCACTGCTGTGGCTGCGGGTAGGGTTTGTGCGGCTGAAGATTACATTTTATATGGGAACATCCAACGACGTCGTTTGCAAGGCCTTAAAAAAAAAAAAAAAAAAAAAAAAAAAAAAACACCAAAACGACGCCGTTTTGGTCGAAGCGTGAATAGTGATTTCCCAAACCAAGATTTATATGTTTGTAAGGATATAGTAACATATATGTTACCCATGAAAAAATATTGTTTTTCAATGAAAAATTAAAATATTAATTTTCAATGAAAATAATATATTTTTTAATAAATAATAAAATGAGTAAATTATAAAGTATGAAAAAATGAAAATATTGATTTAATGAAAATACTGTATTTTTAAACAATTATCAAAGAAAATAAATTGTAAAATATGATTATAATTATTATTATATTTAAAATAGTATACAAATATGATAGTTGGTGGTGGTAATACTTGTTAATCTAATTTAAATTAAAGTAACATATGTGTTACCATAATTTAAAATAGTATACAAATATTTATTTTGTTCGTTTAGGTGAAGATTCGAGTGTAAAGTCAAATATTTAATTGAAAGTGCACTTATTTTAGCAACTAAAATCAAGGATTTGGAGGACCAAATTTTGAACATGTATAAAGTTGAAGGATCTAAAATGAAATTTTTAGAGGACTTAATTGAAAGATAATTAAAAATTTGGGGACTAAAGTGTAAAGATGTATAAAGTTGAATGACCTAAGATGCAATTTTTGGAGGACTTAACTGAAAGATAATTAAAAATTTAGGGACTAAAGTGTAAAAATGTAAAAGATTAAGGACCTAAGATGTAATTTTTGAATGACTTAATTGAAATATAGTTGAAACTATAAGGTATAAAGTAAATATTATATAAAGTACATGGACTTACCATACAATAAATAAATGCCACATTATAAAATATTGTTTTTAATTAAATGATGTATTTTTTAAATCAAATCATGAAAATGAGGTATTTTTTGAAAAATTAAAAAAAGAGGTATTTTTCAACTTTTTAACAAAAAGTAGGGCTCTTGTCAACTTTGCCCTTATATTAATTTGAGCGGACCCTTGGATCCCTTTGGCCCTATGTAAAACTGCCTATGTGTCTTATACTGGGCTGAAGCAAATTGACCCCGACCAAATCGGCTAGTCCCATCAGTTTGAAAAAAAAAATTAAAAAAAAGTTATTTCATAACAAAGAACTTATTAGTTTAGTATAATTTTCAAGGTTAAAAGTGAAACTTAAATTTGGACCGATTTTCTTATGATTTTTTATTTAATTTTTATAAATAAAAAATTTATCAATAACTATTTTAGTTTTATAATACACCATCACATGCCTATATAATCCAATATTTAAGATCCTGGTGGCCCGCCAAAAAAAAGAAAAAAAAAAATCAAATCTGGAAAATAAATATTTCCCAGCCAATTATCGGTGACCATAAAACTTGTTCACTCTTGGGTCCTTATATTTTGGGCTAAATTTTGCATTTGATTGGATTACCATTTTGATTAATTCCTTTAGCTTGTCAAATAAGACTAGCATATTAATAATAATATAAATTAATCGCTTGAGTAATTTTAAAAACCAGGCCACAAACTTGACCCATCTACGAGTCTGGGTTTGAGTTGTACCATGTAAAGGTTTTCCTGGGTCTGGGTCGTGACCTAATCCGTGACCATTTTAGGTTATATAAGTTCGATTATTAACAAGGAACGAGGAATTGAAGAGGACGCATGCATATGATTAGAGCAGGTTGGATAAATGGAGAAGTATTATAGAAATTGCGTGTAATATGAAAGATTAGTTCAAGGTCAGAACGAAGTATATTTTGAGGCATTCACTCATAGGGCTGGTAGTTTGTAGGCTTATTAAAAAAGCTCATCGATAATGAATCATTCCTATAGTGTCTCTTCACTCTCCGCCCCGAAACTGACCCATAACACAACACTCATTCACTTACAAAACCAAGAAAGTAAACGAGAGAACTGGAGTATTCACTTACAGGTGTTTGGAGAATCGATAGACCTCCTCTATTGTCGACAGAATAGCTCGTACTTCTATTTTTCTTTTTGCTTTTCACGTTAGAAACGTTTGAAAAAATATTCAAATAGCTTTTGCATTACGAATTCTGCTTTAGTAGGGTTCTAAACACAAGAATGGTTTTTCTCAGGCTCCCAGCAGCTATTTCTGTTCTGTTTACTTCTTAGTAGCATGCTTTCAGTTAAATCGGGGGAAATGGGGGAAAAAAGTAAAAAAATTCAGTAGAAAGATACTTATGTAATGACTTGGAAACTAAGCATATCAATTCATTAAACAAATAAAAGCAGCAGAACAAGTTTTGAATGTGAATTATCCAAAAAATTACAAAACAAAAAATAAAATAAAAAATAAAAGATGGGAATTGTTTAATACAATTTATGCAGCCAGTGCAATACACCAAAAGCCAGAGTTTATACGAATAAACCTTGAAGTTTAATGAATAATCCAAACGACTGTATAAGACTGTAGACAACCTATATATAACTGGACATGAACATACAACCACATTATTCACAATATTGGCGCTTTAATATTTGAATACCCGTAACGAACAGAAATTACCGATGATTTACGTCCTTTAACCTTCAATGGTGACTTCAGCAGCCAAAGTCACTGGCATTGATGAAGCTAGAGATGATCCATTGTTAGAAGAATTCTTTTCGGGACTCTTATCTATCTCATCTTCGAGTTCAGGGTGACAAACAGGTTGACTCAGGATTTCTTTTGGGTTTGGTGCACACGTTTTCTCGTCTTGAGCCTCAGTTTCTGCATGTTTTGCTTTCACTTTAATTGACTTTTCTCGAGTTTTATCAGTAATAGATTCCCGAGAATGTGACTTGGGTTGGGAGTTTTTGACAGACTTCTTCAGAGCAGCATTACCCTTGCCACCATTTGCCTGGGGGGATGACTTTGGTGAGTTGCAATGGTCTCTAGTAACTCGTGGGCTAAGACATGATCCTCCATTTTCGAGGGAGTTGCTAACTGTGGAGGCAGTGCCTTTGTGCCTTCCAAGCTTAGGAGATTTTGGACGCGTAGTCGGTATCTATACAAACAATAACAACAAAATATCATATTAAGGTGCAACACTGGAAGTTAATAAGTGTAAAGAGCATCTGAACAACTAGTCCATGCCTGGTTTGCAGCCCTAGTCAGTTTAATAAACAAGATTTTTGGTTCTTTTTCTTCCTTAATATTGTCGAGCTCCAACCTCACTACCAAACATGCCACTAATCTTCAACTTATTACATTTTCAACTGATTTTTATAGCATAAGTGGTCCTCGATTGTGCATGTGATTAATAAAAGAAGTATATCCTTTCATACAATGTGCAAGAAAACCTAATATGCTCAAGCTTCTTCACGTTCCGGTAGATTACAATATTCTGTAAACATAATCTACTTTCTCAGAGAAAATTGAACTTCTAAGTTTGCACCAATTCGATCATGACATCTAATACGCATCACAATAACTTTTTCTAATAGACTAGTGGATCAAAATCTTAAATTTCAAAACATTAAGTTATGATGTAGGGTTCAAACTTTGGCACTTGCATTTTAAGCATTGAGTGGAAAACTTAGAAGTGTCTATTGTCGAACAATTAACTGCAAAGAGTGATTTATATATATATGTAAATAAGAGATAAATTTCAAGAGTTTCAAGTCAATTATATTAACATGAAGATACTCCATTTACAGTGATACAACACATTTTCACGTAATTTATGTTCCTAGATGATAGAATTTTACTTAACATGCCTTACAAAAAAAAAAAAAAAAAATTGTACTTAATATGGTTTTGTGCAATGAGCACCGTTCTCCTGCCCACAGTGGGCAAGATGACATGGCATGCTTTGTCACAAATTTAATCCAACATGGCAAACGGCTACGTCATACCCATCCACCCATAACAATCAGCCCCTCACTCTCACTCTCTCTCTCTACTTCAGCGATTTGGGTAGCCCAAAATCGCCTTCTGTCGCCGGCGCATTCACGCTGGAACCACCACTCCTATTGTTAGTTACTCAGTCTCTCACGCTCTCTCTCCCTGATTTCACCACAGTTAGTGCCCTAAATCAAAAATCACCATTTGCGTGAAAATCACCGCCCCCTGCCACTGACCCACCACTGCACAGTAGCCGGACATCCCAAATTCCCCATTCTAGAGCTCATTCTTCTTCATCTCATATTCTCAAATCAAGCTTTGAAATACACAGAAGAAGAAGAAGAAGGGATAAAAAAAAATACAAGTTGAGCTTCAAATGTCTTATGTGAGATGAAGGAAAAGAATAGTTGCATTGTATATTTTCAATTGATTCTTTTAGTTTTGCTACCTTTGTTGTTGTTGTTACCATCTCTAGGTGCTGCTCATGTAACCCACAACAAAGTCGTCAGCAGCAATGGGACTCTCACTGATGGTGAAGCTCATTACATCAAGTAGGGGCAGCTCTTGTACTACAAAGAGAGTTTGGTGATAGAGGTGAAAAAGTGACGGTTGACCCTTCACTTGCCTTTGAAAATCCAAGGCTAAGAAATGCATGCATTGCATTACAAGCTTTGAAACAAGCCATTCTCTCAGATCCCCAAATTGGGTCACCAAATCCCCGAAGTAGAGAGAGAGAGAGAGGGGCTGATTGTGGTGGGTGGGCTGGTGGGTCGGTCGGTCATGTTGGATGGGTATATTGGTATGACGTGGCCGTTTTCCATGCTGGATTAAATTTGTGACAAAGCATGCCTCGTCCACAGTGGGCAGGAGAACGGTGTTGTTTGTGCAATTACTCGTAGCAGAAAATAAA
Source organism: Forsythia viridissima (assembly GCA_030279155.1). Lineage (NCBI taxonomy): Eukaryota > Viridiplantae > Streptophyta > Magnoliopsida > Lamiales > Oleaceae > Forsythia > Forsythia viridissima. The sequence continues at coordinate 17,355,483 of CM059042.1, forward strand.
CATGGGCAGTGTAAACATCTTAAGCAGAATGACCAGTGCAATTAATCCCCAATTGTATATAATAAAAGTTGAGAAGGTAACTCAATCACCAGATAGAATTTCAGTCACAAAAGAAATCAAGGACTATTACTCGTTGTTTTGTACTGCAGTTAGTGAAAATGCAATACAAATCTATGAAGTTGGGATTATGAAAAGATCGAGTTCAATTTATTTATTCTTTCTAAATTCTGCACAGCCAAACATCATGCCATTTCAACAAGCTTCTACAGAGAAAAATGGCTTTGCTCCATGGAAATAGAGAATTAATTGCTCTCTTTTAAGTTCAATATAAAATATTGACTTCAATTATCAGAAATGGAAGTAAAGACAAGATCTCACTATATCAATTAGAACTACAAGATAAAAAACGAAAGGACCTTATAGATACCATATGTTTAAGGTGAAGCGGGAAATAAATGAGATTAGGAGAATTGAAGTTGCAAGCATACGTTATGAGCAATTAAGAAAGATACATGGATTTTACCTTCTTCAGTTCAACTTTTGGAGGGGGTGCTTTATAGAAACTTGGCATGGGAGCAGCTTTAAATGTCAAGCTCTTCCTAAGCTGCTTTATTTCTGCCTCTTGGTTTTCCTACAACAAATCCCGGAAAGAGAAAAACAGAGTGAATAAGCTGAACTAGGCCAAATTCTAAGTCGACATACCAGAAAACATATTCTTCTTTGAGAGAGAGATTTCCAACACCTTTGATTTTTCTTGCAAGTTAGTCTTTTCCACTTCCTTAGCATGTATTTTCTCCTCTATCTTTGAAAAGAACTGATGAAGAAAGTGGATATTAATTATATGATGCACAAGAAATCAGAGACATCAGAAAGTAGAAACTAAGTGCATGATTGGTAAGGTTGATTGGATAGGACTCAACAATATAATAAACAAGATTTTAACTTCTTTTTCTTCAAGAGTACCGTCCACTGCTATCCAATCCTACCTACTAAACATGCCACAACGGTGCATGTGCAGTGTCTACCTCTCTCCGCTTTTCAGCACGTTCCTCCAACCTGAAGGAGAATGCTGAAACATTAACCATACGCTGCGTCCCAGGAGTTGCATTTCTGGTTGAAGTACAAACTTGTCATAAGGATGTAGAAAACCAACAGAAGATGCACGAAAATGCAAAGAAAGAAAAAAAATCACAAATCTGGAGTCTAAGACTTGAAAATACGATGAAGTAGTAGAACGAGAATCATCTTCATCCTTGACAAGCAATTTAGCGTAGGCGGATTTTGAATTCAGTTCAACCAACCTGTAATTCCAACACTTAAATTTTCAATTAGCAATTCGACTTGTCATAACATAGTGGAATATGTAAGTAGTCAGAACATACATAGATCAAGTAACAGTGATAATACTTACGCATCAGGTGCAGTATCCGTTGCAGTTCCATTTGCAGAAAGATGTTTGACAGACTGAAATCAACACATTCAAATGTCATTGCGAAACTGGTGTATAGAGAGAAAAAAAAGAATGAAATTAAGAGAAAAGTTACCAGAGATTGACGATGGCTTGGCACAGATGCTAAAGTTGCCCGTCGGTTGGCTGTCTTGCCTCCATTTGTCATACCCTTAGTGGCTAGATTGGAACGCGAATCTGAAGTGACTGTACCATTACAAACTTGGGAGTCAACTTTTGCACCATTTTTATGAACATCCGGCTTAACTGGGATCACATCAATGCTCTTTCTCATAACATCAGAGTGACGGCCTCGGGCTGGGTACGAAACACTTTGAGTCAAGCTTGGCTTTGCCTTACGCATGAGCACATTCGAGCCTCGTGAATTGGTTTGATGCTTGGCCAATTTATTGTTCTTTAGGCCACCATCATTAGAAGCTTTACTCTTTGAAACAGTTTCGGACAATTCAACCTCTGCCCCAGATGAATCAACTTCTTTTTCCTTCGATACATTTTCACACACTTCATTTCCAACAGAAAATTCTTGGCTTATACTGATTTTCTCCTTTTCATTGTTGACATCCAGAGTTGACTCTTCCCCATTAGTTTTTTCAATCACATCTCGTTTTTCATCTTTAACTGGAACCCCATTTTCAGATTCCATTTCAGAAAGCACCTTAAACAATCCAAATAAATACCCAAAGAATTTTAGTTGAAACAGTAATTTCAGACAAATTACACCAATTATAGCTCAATTAATAAAATTCAGAACTTAACGACCCTACCATAGGAGGACTAAATTATGATAATATTGGGAAATTAAAGAAATCCGAGAAGACTTTTTCCAGTTTCTAAGTTCCAAATGAAGAGAATTTTTCAAGATCAGTCGACACTGTTCTTCAACATCATAATTTCTCAACTACCAAACAGAGTATAAGAATATACAATCAAGAAACATATATTAGTCACAGACTAATATCACACATATAACCCCCCAAAAAAAACGAAAAAAAAAAAAACAAAGATCGAACAAATTCAGTAAGTAAAATCAACTCAAAAGTCAAAACTAAGAACAAGAGTGAGGACAAAGTTATAAAAACTGCTAAACTCAGACATCCTGATGTAAACTGTACCTTTGTATAATGTTTGTGGATTATTTGGAGTTAACAGCAAATTATGTGTTTGGAATTCGAAGGCTGCTGCTTCTTTAAAAGTTGGTGTCTACTGTCTGGTTCGACAGACTACACACTCAGAGAGAGAGAGAGAGAGAGAGAGAGGTTTCTCTTTCGTGGAGAATGTTGAATTTGGGATGAATTTTAAAAAAGATATGGATAGATTGATTGATGGGCACTTCCATTCAAAATGACCAAACTGCCACTCCTTTGATAATGACATTCAGCAGCCAAGTGTATTTGTGAATGTTTTATCCAAATTTACAAAAACTTTTGATATATTTAATATATTTTGATAGGGGGAAGTCTGCGAAACTTTTTACCTGTGTCAGAGGCTCTTTGACCAGGCAGATTGTAAATCGAGAGATGTGCACGAGTGGCAGAGACCTGAGGAAGAGAGCCAACAGGCCAACCCCAGAACAGACTCACACAATATATTGAATGAATTTAAAGTGGTGATTGACAAATTTTATTATACGTTGTTCAAATAAAATATATACAAAACAATATAATATACATGATTTTTAGACGATGTCTTGATAGAATTATTTTTCTGCTTAAATTATGTCAATATCTTCTTCTTGATGCTAGACGAATGAAAATATTAAATTATATATTTATTGGAGCTTAATTTAGCTCTGATCCTATATAGAATTTTGAAATATCGAGAAATATTTTCATTCTTTCTGTTGCAAGCAAGGTGCCAAGGAAAGCACCTAAAGGCAGCTTCAAGATAACCCGAACAGTGAAATTGCATCTATTTTTATACAATAAACAAGCCATTAGCACAAAGAAACTTCTGTAAAAAGAAATAAAATATTCTGTACAAGGAAGTGAATAAATTTTTTTTAGAAAATTAGAAATCATCGAATTATCATATAAGATCGTCGATTGATTAGACATATTCGACTTTCCTAGTATTTGTAAATTTGGGTCTATAACAGTCCGCCCATATAAGTGCAAAAAAGTAAATAAAGTTAGATTGTCGGTCAAGTTGTGTTGAATATATTTCTTTAAGCTCGTCTTCTGCGTAAATATTTTCTATTCATCTTTTACAATAATTAATTAAAAAAAATTAGGTCTCAGGTTTACTCGCTCTCTCATGATATTAAGTATCGTTTTTATCAATCTAACTCTGACCCACAATTTTTAAAGTTGGACCTATTAAAAATTGGGAGTGACAATAATATGTGAAATGGTGAATTGAATGCACCTTTTGTATTTAACAACTAAAAATGGAAAAAAAAAAAAAGTTGAATTGTCATTTGTCATCAATTTTTTTTTTCATCTATATTTCATTAAAAACAATACAATAAATGACAATTTTGGACCACAAAATGTTTCCAAGTCAAGTCGAATGATCTTTCAGCCATCAATTCATGCGCCAAATCATCTTTTGCTTTAGTGTCTCACTTAAATTTTTAATTGTTAAATTTCAATAAAATATTTTTGAAAGTAAATATTCTCTATCCATGCCTATAATGGTAATTTTCATATAGTGTGAGTGCATGATATTGAATTTAGCAAGGGCAATTTGGTGAATACAAGAAATCAATTATTATTGATTGCAGAAAAAACTATAGGGAGTATAAATGTAGAAGAACGTGGTTAACGGTTGCGGGCTGTCGTGCGTAAGACGAGGTGGCATGACGGAGCAACGTGATTGGTCCCACTCTAGATGTGTAATCACCAACCGTTATCGTGAGTTGTCAGAATGTGCTGGTGGTACAGGAGATCAACGGCTATGATTATGGAAAGGAGAAATCTGGACCGTTACCTTCAAGTCAAATCATTTTCCTCGTTTGAAGGCTCGAGTGTGTAGGATTTTGTGGTTGGTACGTTGTATTCTAGGCTGGCTTCACCAAAGGTGTGCGTTTTATTAGTTAATACTTAATATTTTCATATTTATTTATTATCTGTTTAAATTATCAAAATAGTTGGCAAAACTGAAAAAATCTTTTTTATAAATATTTATGTCCGATTTAAGTTCTTAAAACAGTCATTGCAAAAGCGTGTTTAACCTGACTATGTCGACTTAGTAATTATGTTAGTCGAGTTTTTACTAATAAAATGATGGGGTGGTGTTTTGAAACCATGCATGCGTACATTAAAATCAGATCTAATTAGTGGTACAAATTGCAAAAACGTGTTAGACCTGACTATTACGATATTATCAGTATGTCGTTAAAAAATACTAGAGTTATATAGTATCCATTTATTTGATAAGACAAATTATACATTAATTAAAAAAAATTAAATTAAATTAAATATTGTGACTACAAATACAAGAGTATATGAGAAGGAAAAAATTGATCATATATATTAGGGAAATTTGGTTACTATCAAATTTTTGTCACTTAAAAGTATTAATGAATTGATTGGACAGATATAAGCACAGGCACATGCTATGCATTCTTGTCTTCTTCTCCATAGGAAGAGAATCCTATGCATGCAAAGAGTTGAAAAACTGGATTTTATGTTGCAAGAAAACCAAACCGATTTTGTCCTTTTCTTTCTTACTTTTTTTTTTTCCAAAAAAAAAAAAAAATCTGGTTCACAATGCATGTATCTGTACTTGTGAATATGGCAAATAAATAATGTGCACTCAATTTAAGTTAATAAGTGTACTTGTTTTGTTTCCAATAAGCAAAAATCTAATTAAATAAACTGTCATACTTTGTAGTCAAATTATGAAGTCGGACACATGCAATGCTAACTGCATTCGGTGTTCTTTGGTGAAGCTCTTACAATCTTCTGATTGGGAAGCAGCTATATGTGCAACTAAGTGGCAAGATTTTGATAAAATTTCTAGAGGTAGATTTGCATTTTGCATGTATGCAGCTTCTTATTATGTTTGAATCTCATTCACATTGCATTTTATGTTTGATAAAAATTGACCCCTCATTTGACCAAAGGATTCAATCAGACCTGACCAGTTATTGATTCGAATAAACTATCGGGTCACTGAGCCACTAGTTCAAAATGGCGGAATTATTACTATGCCACAATTCTAAAAAAATATTTTTTTTTTTTAAAATAAAAGATGATCTAGTATTCATTTCTTCTCTCACTTTCTCAATATATTTATAGTTGAGTTTGTAATTATTGTACAATATATGATTTCTTTTGTCATTTAGCATTTGTCTTGAGTTTCATTTATTTTATAATTTTACAAAAAAAGATACATCATTATTTATATTTTTGATACATTGCATTAGGTAATAATGTCATCCTCCAAATATAAGAATTTAAATGCACTATTTAAACTCTTTAATTAATACAAATTATATTGTTTACTAAATTTGTTTGTTTTAAATAAATAAATATTTTGAATATTATATAATTAATTTCCATTTTTTCTTGTTATTACATAGATTTTTGTTTAATGAAGTTAACATCTCTTCTCAACCCAACGGTATGCACCACACAAATAAGTGTTTCTTGTGCTACAAAAATTTTTGCCTGGGGATTATGGTTTTATTCTTAAAACTGCCCGATTTTGAGTGGTTTGTGATCGGTTCTATTGTCTAACAATCCAATAGTGTAACCTATATCAGACCAATGTTTGATTAACCGGTTTTCCAACCAGTTTGGTCCGATTTTAATAACTATGAATTCCATGTTTCATGTTGTAGTTGTGGGGGAAAATTACACGATTATAATAGAAAGCTTAGCCAATAGAAGTGGAGAGAGGTGGTGAATTCTACCGATTTCTATTGTGGTTGTGGACAAAAATTGACACGATTTTAGCATATGTTTAGTTGTATTGAAATTATTTTTTAAGTACTTATATTATAAGTTATGGGTGAATATGTAGATAAAAAGTCGGTTGTAAGTTGTGGATCCTATGAAATGTGTGGATAAAAAGTATGTTTGACCAGTTTAACCATCTGAAATTATAATTTAAGCATTCACAAACAAGGGCTAGTGACTTCCTTGGAGAAGGGGACCTACTCCTATTTCGACGCTTGTGCATGTTGTTACAATGTTAACGGAGAGACGTTTCCTATATTTATATTCTTTCTTTATTGTGCAGGTTGGACAAGTGCTTGATTTTTTTGTCAAATACTTTTTCATTAGCCAACCCCCCCCCCCCCCCCCCCAAAAAAAAAAAAAAAAAAAAACTGGACACGTGTATGCCACCATGGGGAAGAGATCATTGCCCTATACTATAATATCAGTATTTTAAAAACTCCTACATAAAGAGGGCTGATATGTGCCAAGGATTATAAATAGTCGATGCACTACTTAAATGTGAAATATGATTTGTGCCATGTCGTTCACACCTTGTGATGTGTAGGGTGGTTTTTATGTAGGATTTCAATGCATTGCTTAGTACGAGTTGTAAACTTTTATCCACGACTAGAGGTGTCAATCCATGTTAGCGCGGGCCGGGTCGGCCCGTCTCTGATGAAGCCCGGTGACGGCCCGCATTAGAAAAAGTCCGGCCAGCCTCTGATGAAGCCCGGTGACGGCCAGCATTAGAAAAAGCCCGCGCCATGACAGGTTGCGGGCCGGGTCAACCCAGCCCACAAAAATTGAACACAAGTTCGGCCCACCCGTTAGCCCATCCGGGTCGAGCCCATGTGGGCCGCGGTTCAACCCGGTTCGGCCCGTTTGAATAAAAAATTAATTTTTTTTAAAATTACTAAAAAAATTTAGTTATTTATTGTAATTCAAAAAAAAATGTTTACATATATAACAAAAAATGTGTTAAATTACTAAATAAAAAATAAATAACAATGATAAATTCACATTTGTTAATTTTTTAATTCAATTTCTATTTTTTATTTATATATTTAAAGACTAAAACGTGAACGCATGTGTCACATCTTTCACTTTAAACGGCTCTCTGCCATTTGTTTTTTTATATTTTTTTAAATACCATTTCAAATATGAAAGTTTGAATTTTCTGCTCATTTTTTTTTTAAAAAAAAAAACAAAGCGGTTCACGGGCTGGCTCGCGGGTTGGCCTCTTCGGCCCGTGAACGGCCCGCGAGTTGGCCTCCTCGGCCCGTGAACAGCCCGCCCGGTTCACGGGCCGGCCCGCGGTTTCGAGTCAAGGCGGGTGGGCCGATGCCGGTTCGGTCGGCCCGCTCGTCTTGACACCTCTATGCACAACCTTCTTTAGGCTCAAACTGTGACCTTCTAGCTCAGGAATACATAGTGGCTGACTCCATAAAGACATAAACTCGACAACTCATATATATGTCCAAACTCCTCGTTTCGAGCTAAAGTTTTTTCATATGGGTTTCAATTCTATATTACTAGGTGTCAACTCAGTTGAAAATTTTAGAGTTTTATGTCATGTTTAGACATAATTTTGTGTGAGACTTGTTTTTCGTTGTGGAAAATAGAAGTAGATTTGTGTTCTACTATGTGGCGAATTCATATATTTACTTGTCCTAAATGATGCTCGTATGAATGAGAAATTAAAGTTTAATATGGAGTTAGAAATATGGTTGAAGAAAAATCAAGTGACTTATCCCTTTTAGAAAAGTGACAAAAATTTGACTAGTATTTATATGTCCACACTTTTAAAGGTATAATCTAGTATAGCACAGAGGTTCTCTCTTGTTTGCGTACGCAGAGGGGGTGCAAATCACAGACAGATTAACACATCGGGCCATTGAACTCTACGTTTTGTCATTAATTCTAGACGTTCAAACTTCTGTAATTAACTCCAGAATGTTGTTATTAATGTGTTAATTCTATAACACCTAAAACTACCCTAGTTATGGAGTTGAAAGGTCAGCAGACCAAAATTCAATTCGTCGGAGTAGAAGTTTTGTGCTAAGCTTACTATTGGTCTGATCGTTGTATCCTGGGAGATAGATGATCAGTTATCCTCGAGCACCTACGATGAGAAGATAAATCTGTTTTAAAGACATTGTGTTTATATAGGCCTCGATTTGCATAAATCTATCTTCTCTTAAATTATTGTTTCAATTTTTCTGTAGCTGTTTTTATAATTTTCTGTTCTGTTCTTTTATTTAATTAATGAATATATTATTAGTATTATTTCTGTAAATTTATCTAACAAACTCTCCATCCTATCGGTATGTTAGTGTATTGTGACTTCATAATAGGGAGTATGAAACTATAATAAATAAAAGTAGTCAACAAAATTTGATATAGAAAGCAGCGCATTTCGAGTATCTGATTATTATTCTTATTGAATAGCCAGCACACATGTCAATAACTCCAATAAAATTTGGCCTAATAGGCCACAAAACTTTTTACAAATAGAAATATGCTTGTTGTACACTCCCAATGACCGCATGGATGACCGCAATAATAAAAATGACAATAATGCCCATAAATAAATTACAAATTACCTCAAAAAGCAGCTTGGCCACTTCATTGATAGTTTTCAGACAAACCATTTCCGTTCCTATTTCTAACTATCAGTGGTGATTTTTTTTTAGCATGTTTCCATTTTTACACCATTTTCACTTCCATTCAAAAAATTTCACTTCTAAAGTATTCTTGTCTTCTCGCCGGAGAGTCATATATCCTCTTCCTTTATCTTCTTGCCTAAAATTTCCTACTTTCACGGTCCAGATCTGTTGAGTTTGTCGGAGCAAATTTGTTGGCCGGAGAGTTGTTGTTAAAAAAAAAGCACGCAATAGGTTGAATTTGTTTTAAGTTTTTCTTGTCCTAGCTTTAGTTTGCACACCTTTTTTGGGTGAAATGTTGGACGAGAATGGTTATACTGAATTTGTGGCACAGTTTTATTGTCCTAGCTTTAGTTTCCTCTTCCTTTTGTGGGTGAAATTTCGGACAAGAATGGTTATATTGAATTTGTTTCAAGTTTTCATGTCCTGGCTTTAGTTTCTACACTTTTTTTGGGTGAAATTTTGGACGAGAATGGTTATGGAAAAATAGGAGTCGCCGGAGATTATGGTGGAAAAATAAGAGTCGCCGGAGAATGGTGGACAACTTGGAAGGCAAAATAAAATTTCAAGTCAAATATGGAGATTATGGAAAAATAAGAGTCGCGCCGGAGAGTCGCCGGAAATGATGCACACAAGACAAAATATGTAGAAATGTTGAAGACTTGAGGAAGTGAACAAAATGGCTGGAAGAATTTACAAATCGGTAGAAATTATTGTTGAAATGTCATTTAATGCTATTAAAAATTAACAGCAATATCTCGAATTTACAAATCGGTAGAAATTATTGTTGAAATGTCATTTAATGCTATTAAAAATTAACAGCAATATCTCACGATATATTACAAAATATCGCGATAAATTGAACATATCATATCGCGGTAAACCATGTGGTCAACCGCGGTGTACATGTAGCAAAACTGATGTCAAATAAAAATTACAATTTTTTTTAATGGAGATTTAATTAGAATTTGTTGCTTATTATTGTCTATAAAATAAAAATACTGAATTGATTATTTCTAAAAACATGGTATAGAGATGTACGGGATAATTGCATTATTGGTCATTATCTTATTGCCTTGGTAGCAAGTTGATCTTCAAAAATCAATCTTCAATGACGGAAATTGTCCAAATGTTCGTTAAATAATCACGTAGTATCATAAAATTATGTCTCGCTTCAAATTTCTAATCACCAATCTATGTCGAGAAGTAAAATTCAGCTTTATAAAATTAGACATGCAACCATACAAGGCCACAAATGAATTTAACAAATATTTGGAATGATTTTCTCGCGAGTAATTGTTCAAATAAAATGAAAGCTTAAAGTATTTGCTCTTTTTTTTTAAAAAGATTCTGGACTAACTTGTTACTGAGGCAATACATTGGGGACCGCTATTACAATTTTTCCCGAATGTAATTATTGGTTTATAAAATACCTTAATTAATGGGAATGGACCCATGGGCCATGACCCATCTTTATCATAAAAGTCTGACAAATTATTGAATACAAAAGCTTGGGGGACAAATGCAATTCTAAATCAGGTTGAAAGGTCCACTAATCTTAACTTGCACACCCCACATGTATTATAATTTATACATTATTGTGCTGATTATTTCTTTGTTAAATCCCTACTTGGGATTTATTCAACGTTTAAGCAGATAATGCCAATGCCAATCATACAAGTATTTGACATTTATCAGGATAAGTACACAAAGTTCCTTACAATTGTGACCAAATATGTCTTTCTTTCTTTGATTGGATTATAGATAAGATCAAAAAAAGTCATCATTAACAAAGTATTATTCTCCATTAAGCACAACCCAAAATAGCATAACCAAGCAATTGTTTAGCCAACGACGAATTTTGTGCCGCATAATGAATCGAGTATAAGGATGTTCACAATACCAACCCCAGCTCCCTAGTCCCCACTCACTCAATTTAGTTTGGAAATCCTCTTTGCAATTTCTAAGAAGTGAAGATCCAGCCTTGGGATTGCTAGATTATGCCAATTAAGGATTATATGTATTTGACAGCTGCTCAATAGACTATAGACTTACAAAATAACACATGTTTAAGCCGCCTTGGGATTGCTCAACACAGGCACCAACCCAGCTGACAGCACAAGGCCAGTACGGCCCAGCCTTTACGCCTCTACTTCCATCTCTACAGGCGTCTAGTGTCTCGAACATATGATAAGAACAGAATTGTGAGAAAGACAAGGAAATCAAGCTATCGAGAGCTTCTCATTAAACCTGTATATCTATCTGAGAATTCTGTACACAATTTTGTAAAGTATGTCTATACACATGTTTTGTAAACCTGAACCTAGTAGAACGATATCATGGTAACACTAAAACCCGTTCTGGGGACATAAATACATGCATCTAAGAAAATCCATTTTCTTGTACCTTCAAAAATTGATTCTCCCCAGCAAGGGACCAGGACCCAGAAAGAAGGGTCGAAAGGGAGAAAGTAATTCAACAGATCCAGCTTTTGATTTGCTGGTCTATTGAATCTCATTCAATTAGATTCTCCTGTAAAAAAGAACATAAGCGGCTGATGTCTTTATCTGTTCCCAGTTAACAGGGAACACGAGGCTGTCATCAAACTCGTACCACCTATTATTCCCAAGCTGCAACAAGAAAAAAAGAAACTCTGATAAACGATCAAAACATGTATCAAACCATCTACGTTATTTTCCTATCTTCACAATAATATTCATCAGTTGTAACAAGAATAAGAATCATTCCTCATTTGATGTGGAGTATTTGCTAATAACTTTAAAGTGAGGTGGTGCACCAGCGAAAATACAAAGATCATGAGAGAACCATACATAAGTTCATCGGGATGCTAAATATCTTTTCTTTTTCTTTTTCTTTTTTGGCAACATTTACTATGATATTACGAGGTTGTCTTTGCAGCTATTCTACTATCTTCATAGGTTAACCATGGTGAGAATTAAGACATCGCAATTTAAGCCAAAAAAATCCTTCTAGATCACACACATCCATTACACAGCAATTTTTAATAGTGTCTCTTTAGATACATATCTTACTCCCCTTTTCACTATTCTTTAGTAATTGTGAGATCCATTATATATAGATATGATACATCAAGATTTCTAATTAAAAACAATGAAAAGAATGTTCATATTATTTATTGAGTTGAATTAGCAACACAGCACACTCAGCGAAAAGAAAGTGGGCACTCGCACACCAGTAAGAAAAGCCAGGTTAAATCTGCCAAACCAGGAGATGAATTCATTACTCGATCAGTGATATTGAGACTTTTGCAGCAACATTGTACTCAATCCACAGTAACAATACTTGTTGGCAGCACCCACCAGAGTGCCTGGGCAACCCTCGCCAGGCTAAACTTTTTTTTTTTGCTTTATCTTATCTTCATAGGTGCAAATATAAAATATGACGTTTTTATATATATATATATATATATATATATATATATATATACATATACTGATATACACACTATATGGAGTTGCACACTATTTTCTTAAATTGCTGCACCATTGTCTGACCTAAAAGTAAATATATACGTCAGCAGATACGGTGCCTGGCAGCAACTGTAAAAAATATACAAAAATAAAAAGGAACAGGAGAAAATAAAATTAATAGTAGAAGATAGTGCAATGGTGAAAATAAGCTCCACTTCCAACTTTGTTTAGCCATTTATTTATTTCATTCTTAAGTTGTCACCTGAGATATCGAAAACTATATTGCTAACTGAAAAAACCAATTGGTCAACCCCTCAGCCTCAAAAATTGTAACTAAAAATACAGAGCTGACCGTGAACACGAAGGTCAGAAAAGAAGCCAAGTATAATTCCTCAAATAGTGGATGACCTCGCCACTTAAATAAACATTGCTGGATATCATATTCATATTTACTCTCACCCACAACTGACAAAAGCTCCAATAACTCAAACTAGTGCCATTAACTTTCAGACAATACAACAGTGTTCTAAAATTATACCCTGAATAAGCATAATATGCTTGCATCCACTTGCTTTCATTTATTTTTTAATTCAGCACATAAACAGAACAGCATAACAGTAACATATGGTTGCTTTAACAAGAATTACCACTTACCTGGACGAATGCAGTATAATGGCCACCACCCATGCCACCGTAGTGGTTACTCACAGCATACAACGCATAATGATGACAAAAATTGTTTTTCTTGTCAAATATGTAACTTGATAGATCAAAATCATCAATAGGGAAGTCAACAAAAGTTTCCAGCTTGTTTTTGAAATATCGGTTGTATGAAAACCTCTTTAAATGAATGACCAGGATCTCGGGCAGTCTCCAAAGATCCAATTTTTTGCTGGCTTGCCTGTGCTCCTTGCAGCGAGGACAGTACCTATAACAAAATTATGCAACATAAGGCATCAGTAGACAGAAAGTTATACAGCACACATGATGAATGATGAGAAATCCAGATTCGTAGCAAAAGAAGAACCTTGTATGGATAACAAGTCCAATCATCCACAAAACAAACAATAAACTCTTTTGCATTGCTACAATAGAACACAGTAAAGTATTGTGCTAGCCATATCTAAGAGCAAAATCTTTGAATACTCACCACATGTCCTCCGGTCCAAGAGGCTCCTCCTTCAAGAAGGCGTCAACACATTTATACAGAGACACGGACTCTTGAGGCTTCTTTGACATCAATGCAGTCTCACAAACATCTCGCAACAAGCTAAGAATAGAAGTGTCATAGTCTTCAATCATTTTCTCTGGCCAAGTAACGAGCACTTTTATAAGCCTGTTAGACTTTGATATCGACACCGGCTCATCCATCTGTATCTTGACCCAACTTGTTAAAAAGTTACCACTATCCAAATAGAACTCAAAATCACTGTCCGTATCTAACTCATTCACTGCCTCACTGTCCAAGTTTACATCCTCATCCAGAACCACATCCTCCATTTCTTCATCCTCATGGGCAGTGTTTCGTGTAGTATCAGAGTCACTTGAGGAGTCTTTGGCTGGCATTAAGAAGGGATCAATTAACTTAAGGAACTGTTTATGTATCTCAGATCCTTTAGAAAAATCAGCCATCCTAGCCATAAGAGGAATGCCAAACTTCTCAAAAGATGGAAATGCACGAATATATGACCTGACCAAACGTATAATAATCAGATTAAGATAAAGGGATGTTTCTTAGACAACCTTCAAGAATTATTTGAGAGCCAAGTAATGAAATGTAAATTAATTTTATCAAGACGATGGCAAAATATGATATAACTGTTTTGCAAGTTCTTTGTCCTTCAGACAAACCAATGACCTAGGCTCCCCATTTGTTACCACTAGATCAACAACAATTAATTCTCAGTCATTTATACGTACAGAATCAAGTCTGTCGTTGTTATCTCAGGGTGCAGCCACTAATTATATTGGTCAACAATGTGTTGAACGCTGTTAACTAGATAACCCAATTACACTAGTTCATGTTCCAGTCATTCAGGTATAGCGTTCAGGTCATTGATTGTGGTACAGAGTTGGACGCTAAACGCATCCCTGAAACCTCAAAGTAAAGAGGAAACTATATATAAGAATACTGTGACAATAACGAAATGTTAACATACTGGTGGCACTGAACATATTGGGTATCACAAGGGCCAAGCGAACTTACTTCTCCTCACGTTGATGCATAAATTCTACCAAAGGAGTTCCATCAGTGTCTTTAGCCAATCTATAAGCAACAAGTTGATCATTATCTCTAATCAGGTCTACTGAATCATCTGGATCATCCAGTATGCGAATGATGGAATTATTATATATCTGCAAACAACCTCTTCAGTTCAGAGCTGAAGTAATAATATCAATGGGCTCAAGCACGCAAATTGAGATGTTTCTTTATGTATGAATTTATGTTTGAACATAAATATATACATGTGTAACTAAGATATGATATCTCAAATAATAATTTGGGTTCTGTAATTAAAATTTATACATTTTTCAAAATATTTGAACAATGTATATATGATTATATTCGATATATCAATGGGGAATACAACAAGATTGATCAGAGTTCCAGCTAAAAAGTATCAAAGATTGATCAATGTTTCTGCACATTGATTGTAGGATAAAACAAATGTAATGTGCATACTTGATTATTAACAAATACATATGGAGGTACCAAATAGCTCCCATGTGCAATATGCTACTCAAAAAAACATCTTTATGAAAACTCATCTAGCACAAAATATGAAAAGAACCGGTCACAGTCTCAATTAAGCATCTTGATTCCTGCTATGAGTTTGCTAAGATACATACCTCAGCAATCAATAGCATTTCATCCTCTCTCAATGAACAAGCTGTACCCAAGGCGTGAACAAGATCCTCAAGTGACCCATAAATAGGGACACTTACGGTCACCGGATGTGGTAATGTAGTCCCATCAGTGCTCACAACCGTCAAAGTCATCTTCCGCAATGCTGTGGAAGGGAGAGGCAATGACAAGTACATAAATGGATCAAATGTTATGGACAGTTTCTTGCAAACAGGACAAGCCAATGATGATCGATATTGACCCTACATTTGAAAAAATGCAATTTAGAGAGACAATAAATAAACCAAATTCATATTCTATGCAAAGTCTCAACTTCTCCACACATGAACCTGAAAATAAACATCAAATGATACCCATCTTTCTCCTGAATAAATCAATTATTTAGCAGTGAATATACAACTAAAGATTAAAAATTGTAAATGGTAAATAAGACAGTTGACAGTCCAGTGTCATATTGTAACAGGAGGTTCGCGTAAGAAAGAATACTTGACATAAATCAACTATGATGGAGTCATTGCGAGATATATGGTTTCTCCAGTATTCATCTGCTACTACTTCATCTGGACGGTCATCTTCATCCTTCGCTTCTGCATAAGGTTTGCGCTTCACACGGTTCAAATCTTCATGCAGTCCATCCAACAAGAAAGCAAGAAATTCCTACATTAAAAAATTGCATATTCTGAATACATGCAAAATATTTTCAGGCTGCAGAGATAAATATCTTAAAAGCCGTTCAGAAATATATAACTGCTGTAGTTACTTGGGAATCGTGCTGATTATAACCACTAAATTGAGGAGCAAAACTAGCAATACTGGACTTGAACATCCTTGGAGATACTGGTGTCGTTCCAGGAGCCCATAACTTTCTCAACAAGTCTCCAAATGCTATAGCAAGCTTGCCCTGGCCAAAAAGTTAGTTTGTGAGAGAGAGAGAGAGAGAGAGAGAGAAAGCGAGCTTGCCTTTTTATTAGGGTTTGTTTGATATGACTTTGGATTTTGATAAAAAGCTAAAGTCAAAATCAACAATTAATTTTAACTACACATCTCATGGACCCACAACTTTTTTCAACTTTTCAACCACACATTTCATCAACATCTATTACTTTTGCAAAAAAATTGATTTTAATCAAAATCAAACACACTCTTAATTTATTTTATTTTGGAGGAGTAGGTGTAATAGAGAGAGAGAGAGAGAGAGAGAGAGAGAGAGAGAGAGAGATGCTATGTAGTTAATACTCCCCATTGCACGAGGGCCGACAGTAGCAAGTGTAAGAAAGTATAAGAAAGGGATAGCATGACAATATACATACATGCATGCCCAATGGATTTTCAAAGTTTAGATCTTTTCTGTAGTCTCCAAGGAAATAATCAACAAGCTTGGGAGTATGCACCAAGCATTGGATAGCACTATTCATAAAACAAGTGTTTCCAAGATTGTACAATCCAGTCAAGCCCAAAGGCGAATTGCTGCCATAGCCTCTACCAAGTGGTGGAGACTGCTTTACTCTAGAATACAAATTCACTTTATCCACACTCCCATTCATCTTAAGGGAACCGCTAAAAGAGGGAACATCAATCATGGACTGTTCCACCAACATATCCTCTTTTCCCTTTTCTCTAGCCTTGATAGAATAAGAGAAGCCATAGACTTGCAACTCCAAAATAATCTGCACACGAAAATGCCAAAACAAGAACATAAAGGGCAATTAGATAATCTAAACGATAATAAAGAAAATATATCCCAAACCAAAGCATAAAAATTCAAAGGGCATCCATCCTAAAAGTATTCCAACCAAAATTAGAAGACTGCACAATTCTGGAGGTGTTAGCAGACTAAAACCAGTACATCAATAATAATTTATTTTCTGAAACTAAAAGTGAATCAAGAGTCAGATTTCCTATGCCATACCCATGAAAGCTTTATGCTAACAGCACATAAGTCCAAAGGAGGATTATAATACAACATCGCAAACAGAAAAATCACAGGTCAATTACAAAGATAGAAAAATACTGAGGTGTACTCCTGCATGAAATTACTAAGTAAAAGAGAAGAAACGAAGTGATAAAATGTATCAATTTCCAGAAACTTGTACATCCATCATCAACAAATGCAGTCATTAAGAAAAGAAAAAAGAAAATAGCTTGTACTTAGCAAGCATAATTTTTTTCTGCAAATAGATGCTTACCAGACCTCAAGATCTTCTGTGTTGGTACATATGCTCTCGATACATATATACCAGACACCATTTTTGCTCTATTGCAAATGTTCAACAGTTTTACACACAAAATTCATAGTTGTAAAACCAATTCTTTTTCCTTAATATTTTTTTGTTACAAAACCTACTTTGACCTTGACTCAAACGAAACATTTATGTTAACCAAATCAGAGAGATTTATGTAACATCTGTTTTTCCATTGAGATTAGGCAAGCTTTATATTTCTAGGAGCCCTCAAGCCCACTGAAGCATGTGTTTATCACGGGTTTTCAAACTTCCGCACATATCCTGAACAGTCTCTGATCAGACAAACATAAATATTCAACAATCAGTAACATATTTAATTACCTCTTCATCAGATTGGCCTGAATCCCTAAATAACTTCCTCTTGTTCGTGAATAATTGGTTTGTCTGCTCTGAGAAGTCCCAGATTCGCAACTGTCAAATACTAAGAGTGATCAACCTTCAAGGAAAAGCATCCATGATAAAACATTAGTATTGAATTAATTAGCTCACCAAGCGAGGCTCAGTACAAAATATATTGTAAGCTGTGTTGAAAGCTCCAAATTGATTGTCCTTCAAAACGAATACAGAGCTTGTCAGATCATCGATAAAAGAAACTTTGAAAGCCAATAATCATCTCATACCAACCATTTATCCTTATAGACGCTCTATCAAGTAGCTTATACCTAGCTATTATACTAGTATACCGCTTTTCTCTGCGGTGAAATCCGACCGTAGAGGATTTTAATGGATTGAAGAGTTGAGAAGAATGAGAGAGAGAGAGAGTTTTGTTTGATGGGAGTTTGATTTTGATGAATATGGAGAAGAATATAGAGAAATGGAGGAATTGGGAGAGAGATATAGGTTTTGATTTGGGAGGATGAAGACGTAGTGTCGCACAAAAGTACTTTTTTTTTGTGTTTGTAGCAAAGTAAACCTCCCTATTGTCGGTGATGAATAATTGATATTCTAGTGAATAAAATTGTAAAACCATCTTTTTTCCATACATCATAACCAGTCAACCCTCCAACTTTTTTACCATAGAGGTTTATGAGTTTGTTTGTATAACAGAATCAACAAAATAACAGTAAACACTGAAGATTAGGATAAATGAATTTTTTTCCTTGTTTTCTTTTACACTATCAACGTCTTGAGTATTGAATTTAGCATTTGCCTTTTCAGTCGGATGTGAATTCAACCAAAAGAGAGCTGTTGTATCCTGACTTGATGACTACGACACAGTAAAACTATTATAGACGCCCCATCCAATGCAAGACAGAAATTGCAGATATACCATATAAGGAGTGCATAAAAAATAGAAGTAAACAGCTTATTTCCAGTAAAAGAGGTAAGTTCTCTAGTTATGTCTCATATGCAAGTACCACGTGCAATCTGCCTAGGATACATACATAATAACAGCAAGTCAGCAACCATCACTAATAAAGTCTATCTTTATTATATTTAAGAAAGTACAGGGCCTACCAACTTTTCACCTTTTTATGCCCCTTCTACAACCCAAGATAAACATACATGTTTTGCTCTTCAACCCATACCTACTTCTATTAACAGAATGGAAAGTAGTTCAACTTTTTTATTGGTTATCAAATTGTATTGTTTGTGCATGTATTCAAAATTCAGTAACTTCTCTTCCCTATTGGGCTATCCAACTAGATATCTGATTTTCTGAATTTTGTAAATATTGTAGTTTGAAAATCAGCATTTCAAAAATCTAATGCTCCACACAATTAAAGTCACGGATTGGTTTCTTAGAGTTACTTTTACCAACTCTCGGTAACAGCATCCATAGTCAATGAATCAACAAGACCCACACCGTAGCTCATATTTTGGCTAATTAATGCAAAAAGGGCAGCAATTAGTAATGAACCTTTTGGCTAATCTTTATAACCAATGAATTTGTTTCCAACACACACAAAAGTCTGATCTGTAAAGAGAACAAGTCGTGCGTGCTATCTTCTTCAGGTAAAAAACTTTCGACACCCGTCATGTCATTATGCCTACAAGGAAGAGCAAAGTAAATCAAATGTCAGGTCATACGCAGCATCCACAACTGCAAAAGGAACCTTGTTCAGTTGTCAAATGACTGCCTCAGGAAATGCTACTGACTTTCTCGGATGTGCTCATAGTGTAGAAAAACACTATAGGAACATAACCAACAGATGGAATGCAAATATGGTCAACAATCTTCCCATTTTTTGATTTATTTAATGTATTTAAACAATGGCAGGTGAAGGCAAGTTTGCGCAGGCAATAATACTTACAGGAATAGAATCTATTTTGAAGAAAATCTCAGCTGTGAAAGTAATACTTCCAGTTTGAACTTCATTTCCCCCAGATTCAGTGCCAAACCAATGATTTTATTTATCAAAACAGAATACACAAGTTTTCCAGAAGAATCTTAGTAAAGCAGAACTAGAAAGAAAAGGGCATATCCTTCCTATTAACTGCTTGCTTATCTTACAGTCAAACAAAAATTTCAATACAGACGCACTAAAAAGGAGCTTCTTTATAGTATTCATTCAAATGGTTTAATACAATTTTGTTCAGGTTTCTTAAGTTCTATCGTAATAGGAGTGGAAATAAGTCCTACTCAAGTTGTGAAGTGGGGTTTTGGTTGTTCAGGGATGGGTAAGAACTGCTCAAATGGTTCTTGTTGTTAGGGCCACGATTGAATAAGGTTTTCGAACCAAGTTGAGCTCCAACAACTTGACATTTGACAAGCATTGAGCTTAACAGATGTGCTCGACAGAAGACACTTTTAGACTCAACAATGTGACCAAGTTTGGGTCAGTTTCAACTCTTCCATCAATTGCATACAAGAGAAGTTCGATGCGATCCAAAATAATTATAACTACAGGTGCTGCTATAACCCACAGGGCTAACTCTCTACTACAATAAAATGGTAAAAATACAGTTTATAAACTAATCAATTATTTTTTTCCAACTACTAAACTAACACAACATACTTGTACAAGAAATAACTAATCACTACATAAATTCACAAGCGCATACAGAAAAAATTCAAAATCGACTAATTTGAATGATAACGGGCGTTCACCATTTAAGAGCTGTCAAGAACATCCACTCCGACACCAATGCAAAATCCCCCTCGCTTGAAACTCTTTCTTCTTCACTAATCTTAGATTCCACTTCTCTCCTCATACTCACCAGAATCTCCGAATCCCTACGCCCCACCGCCATAACCCCCTCCTCCTCATCAAAAGCATCGGTCACTCGTGCCGTCCCATTATACAAAACGCCGCCGCCACTTAGTCCCCCAGAACCACCACTGCACACAGCCTCTCTAGCCTCCTTCCACCACCTACACAAACCAAAAATAAAAAAATGAACAAAACGACACCACACACATTAATTTCTCGGGTAAAAAAAAAGAAAAAGAAGTTAAAACGAAGCCGTTACGGAACAGATAGAACTTTACCTGAAGGGGACTAAAAAGAGGGGGTAAGTGGAGTTGGACAAAGAGGGTTGCTGGAGGGGGGAGAAGGAGTGATCGAAAGGGGTAAAAACGTCGTCGTCCTGGGAGGTGGAGGAAAAGAGCAGGGAGTCCATGAAACGGAAGGATTTGGAAAGGAAATGTCGGAGGAAAGGAAAAAGGAAGGAGGAAAAGAAACGTGTGGATTCGTCGAAGGAATATCGGAAGGGAAAAGTCAAGAGTTTGGCTATGGTGTGTCGTTTCAGGGCACGGTTCATCTAGAGGGAACTGTAAAAGGAAAAAGGAGAAGGAAAAGTTTGATTGGGTGGAGTGCTTATTATTATTTTTAATAATTATAATTTACTAGGATACCACTTTCTTATTGTGAATTCAACTATAAATTCTATTATGATAATGAATTGACACGATAAACAGATTTTGAAGATAATCAATAGAGAGCGATGATCGATTGAAGGAGATGGATTAAGAAATTATCATATTTTGGAAATGATCGATTGAAGGAGACCGATTGAAGCGTTTAGCAAATTTTGAAAGAAATGATTTTGTGAGTGGAAAAATTGAAGACGCAGTGATATATGAAGAGTTATTTGACTAAGAATTATTAAAAATACTATCAATGCAATTTTTTTTTTTTGGGTCAAATAAACTAATTTATAAACTAGATCAAATATTACCTATATTCTAGTAGCCTAAACAAAATATTATTTGGTCCATTTTTAGAGTTTAGTTTTTGAATATCAAACAATTGTAGTTATTTTAGTTAGGTCGATAAACAAAAAAAAACTTATTATGTAAAAATTTGTATTACTCTCAAATTTAGTTTTTAACTTTAATTATTTATTATTAAAATACTAAATTTAACCATAGTAAATAAAATTATTTTTTTTTTCCTTAATTTGCTCATGTTCTCCATTTATTGGTATTCTAATTTTATAAATTTTGAGTTGTGGAGCTATACTTGTACTTCTAGTTGCCTATACGAAACATTATTCGGTCTATTTATAGAGTTCAATTTTTTAATGTCAAATAATTATAATTATTCTTCAACTTAGATTTGAATAGATTTTAAAAATTCATGTAAATTTTGGTGTCCTCAACTCATATTTTAAGAGCATTTCCAATACACTCTATCTATAAACTTTTTGGACATGTCACATAGCTTATATATAGACGGAGTTATAAAAACCATCTCAAATGCATACTGACAAGAACTCCGTCTATTTGATGTGGCACATTAAATTATAGACTCCGTCTAGAAATTCGTCTAGATGGAGTGAGTCAACAAATTTAATTTTAGACAGACTTCTAGACGGAGTGAGTCAGCAAATTTAATTTTAGACGGAATGTATTAGAGATGAATTTTAATTGGACCGTCTATTCTATAAACGTAGTGCCACATAGATTGAAAGTCCGTCTATTTTACTTGCCACATAGACTGCAATAGACAGAGTACATTGGAGATGCTCTAATAGATTTAATTGAAATTTATGTGTTATCAACTCAGAAATTTAAGTGTCCCCAAATACTAGTGGATTTCTAAAGATTTCATTAATTAGAAGATTTAAAAAAGATTTGCATGGATTTCAAGCTCATAAATATGAATACCAAAATCTTTAGGTATTTTATGTCCACCCCTCAATTTCAATACAACTCTTCCCTTACGTATCTCTACTTAATTTGTGCCACAAGTTTTTGTAGTAAACTATTATTTTCTTGATTTTCAATTTATATTAGCATGAAAATTTATTATATTTTTTAATTTTTTTTTTGTACAATTGTCAAACATCATATTTAAAATTTTATTTTTTGATGCTCTATGACCATTCATTGAACTAAACAATTGAGCTGAAAAATATAAATAATAAATTGGTAAATATTAATTAGATATTTAGTCTAATACATATAGGACAATTAGATATTGGACTCTAAAATCAGTGTAGCACTAAAAATCCTTTTTTGAACTCGAAAAGATTTATTCGTCATCTGCGACACATATATATTATCTTTTTAAACCATAAAATAACTTTTTGTACAAGATGGTTAAACAACTGATTTTGAAAGAAAATGAATCCAAAATATATATCATCTAGTCTTGGATGTGAAAGAGAGAATTATATAAAAAAAAAAAAAAAGTAGAAATAAAGTGAAAATTAAAATTTTATTTCGATTTTTTTCAAAAAGTCTTGCTCTTGAATCAATTTTTTTTAATTCAAAATTGAGGAAATTGATAATAGTAATGTAAATCCCTTCAAACAATGGATTAAATTGCACTTTGAACTTTAGAGACGACGGCTGATCTATTTATTAGTTTATTATCTAGGAGCTTAGCTGATACAGATGTCGGACTGATATACATCACAATTCATCGGATTATTCACCTCTTTGACTGAAAAGAGTTTTTACTTCTTTATATTTCAAGAATTTTTTTCTTTCCAAATTTCTACTCAAAATATTTGTTTGTGTAGGACAGTCACTTGAATATTTAGAATAAAAACAATGTAAAATTACTATTTTTTATAAAAAGGCTACAAATCCATAAAAATTCATAGAAATCAATAATAAAATATTGAAATTTCTAATATACAATTATGTTGAAATCTTATAAATTATGTGGAATTCTATTCAAATTCATAAACATAAAAAAACGAATTATGTAAGAATTTGTATTACTATCATTTTTTACTTTTAACTTCTTTAATTATTCATCATTAGAATACCAAATTTAACAATCGCAAATAAAATTAATTTTTTTTCCATGAATTTGCTGGTATTCTACACTTATTGGTATTCTAATTTCATAAATTTTGAGATTTAATATGTTCTTAATTTTTTTTAAAGTAAATATGATAAATATATTGTCTCAAATAAATATTTAATATAATTACACAATATAAATTAAAAATAAAATTTTCAATATTATCGATGATAATAATACATAAAGACATCATTATAATCAAATATTACCAAAACATTGAACTTATTCTTCAGCAACTAATTCTATTGAAATTTACAACAATACTGAACCAAGCAATAATCTAAATCAGGTCTAAATAAAACAACATGTAATTTTATTCGTGAAAGTGATTTTTCATTTTTATTTCTTTAGGTGTTTGATACATTCTACTAATGAAAATTTGTTAGCAAGTTCTTTGATAATTATTTAATTATTTAAATTATGATTTTTGTTCCTTTTTCTGGAAAGTGAATTTTTAATATACATATATTATAAATTATCCGGTCGATAAATTTTGTTAATAAAGATCGAAGTAGTTTTAAATTGTTTTTGATCCGTCATTCATTTTTAATTTTATACTCAGAAATACTTGTGTACTAGTAAGTATAACGATTTTGAAATGTATGAACATAAGAAATAGATTTCTGATTGTTTATTTTTTCGTATATAAATAAAGATAGAGAAAGAGAACAAGAAAAATATATATGCAGACTTGCATGTTATGCATCAACTCAATCAAAGAGAGTTGATGGTTTAGAACGAATCATTTTGACTCTAAAGTTATTATTATTAACAGTAAAAATATACATTTTGTAATCTTTTAATTGAGTAGAAGGTTACTTTAAAAAATTAAAGAGTAAAATTTTTATTTTTTTTCTCGTAAAAGTTCAATTAAAATTTTTTAGAGAAGCTCAACATTTGGACTTTTCTAAAACAGCTTTTATAAGTTATTTTTTTAGTCAAAAAGTGATTGTTGACTTTAACCAAACAACAATAAAAATAACCAAAAGTATTTTTACTTTTTAAGAAGTGCTTTTAGACTTTAAAAAAGTCCTTCCAAAACACACTATAACAATATTTTGAAATTCAATAACACTTTTTGTAGAGCTTAATATTTAATATTTAATTATTTAAAATTAACGACAAAAAATTTTAAAATAAATTTATCAAAATATTTTTAAAAAAATTATCTTCAATCCAAAAAATATTTTATTAATCTTAAATTATTTTTTTAAATTTTCTATTTTTGTTACCAATAGGTAATGGACTTATTAGTCTGTAATATTTATTATTTTATTTAGCCACATAACTTTTATCTATAAACTAAATTTATTGAAATAATTTTGTCTGTAATTATTATCACGAAAAAGTAGATTATATATATATATTAAAAACAAAATATTACTTAGAAGTAATTTTGTTAAACATAATCAAAAAATAGTATTAATGGTAACTAAAGTAAGATGCCAATAATCATGTACCTTAAGTCCCCCCAAAATAATATTCATAAAGATTAGAGGGTGTATTTAATCTAGAGCGGTGTTTTCCTACACACCAGTGGGCAAGATATAATTGCCCACTGGTGATATGGAAGCATTTTATCCACAAGATAAAATGGCTCACTATCACAAGATTGGGCAAGATGCCTCCACATCACCAGTGAGCAATTACATCTTGCCCACTGGTGTGTAGGAGAACACCACTCATTTAATCTAGACTTTAATTGACATTTTTCAAGTAATTGATTTTGTTGGATTTCATTAACTTTTATCGACTTTTATAGATTTTAATAGACTCATACAATTTTTTATGGATTTGTATAGATTTCATTTTGAAAGATTTTTCTAGATTTTCACGTACTTTTATGAAGTTTTATAAACTTTTTTTAAATTAACAATTCTGAATATAAAAATTTAATATCCCACAATTAAAAAAAATGTCGCATGAGAAAAGTCTAATAATAATTTATTTAATTGTATTAATATTATTGAATTCATAAAAAATGTTCTATTTAATTGTTGCAAGTAACTACGTCAAAAGTTAATAATATAAATTATTAAGTCATTTTATTTTTTTTTTAAGTAAAACTATAAACTTTCAAATGGTTTGTGGATAAATTCAAAAAATAATGGCATGCAATTCTTTTTAAAAATATTTTTCAACAAAAAAATTTATCCAGTTTACAATCTTCCTTTTATATTTAATAATCTAACATATCATTATAAATCACGACGATTGCATAATAAATAATCAAAGTACCAATTTACGAAAAAAAAATGCAACTATTATATAGAAAAAACAAGAATAAAAATGAAAAAAAATACATTAATAAAAAATTAATTTTTAACCCGATGAAATTCATTAATAAACTATAATCAACAATTATATAAGAATTTAATTATAAATTTATCTTATTTTTAATGAAAAATAAAAAAAAGATGAAAAAAAAGAGAGAGAAATAGTTATGAAAATATTGAAGAAAAAATCACATTGTCACTAAAAGTTCATAGAAGGAAAAAGAAGAAAATTAAAAAATGGTTAGGAGAATATTGAAAAGAAAAAAAAAAATCAAATCGACTAGAGATAAAAATATAAATATTTTTTTTCATAAAAAATATTGATAATTAATCATGGTTATAGAATTTATAGAAAGAAAAATAAAGAAGAGAAAAAAAAATAGTTAGGAAAATATATTGAAGAGGAGAAAAAATCACATTGAAGAAATAGAAAAATGTTAATCTTGACTCTACAATTTGATGACGAAAAAAGAAAAGAGAAATGTTGCATACAAAAAAAAATAAAGGAATGAATTTTTTTTTTTCCAAAGTCTTTCAAAATCTTAGGGATAAATGGGAGAAAAATTGTGATATCGTTTATTTATACGTTGTGCTTTAAAGTTTGTACATATAAAATGATCTATAAAGTCATTAAAAATCATCGATATTTTGAATACCTTTTAATTTCGTAGGATTTTAAAATGTTTGAATTGAATATCGCATGATTTTATAAGACTTTTTAAAAGTCTTTACAAATCTATATTGAATACACCTACTTTTAAACTCCATAAAAGTTTTTAAAAGTCTTATCAATTGTTAATTGAATACACATCCTAACAAGTTATTAGAATTCGTTAGAGCATCTCCAATGCATTCCGTCTGTTGTAGTTTACGTGGTAGGTAAAATAGATGAAGTTCTAGTTCATGTACCATTACGTCTATAAAATAGACGGTCAAATTAAAATTCATCTCCAATAGGTTCCGTCTAAAACTAATACTACCGCTTATGTGACATTAATTTTTTATATATAAAATAATAATAAAAAAAGCCCACATAACAGTGGAGATTTAAATTTGTTCACTCACTCCGTCTAGAAGTTTGTCTAAATTTAGACGGAGTCCTCGTCAACATGCATTGAATAAAGTTTTTTATAACTCCGTCTATATATACTTATATGACACGTCTAAAAAGTTATAGACGAAGTGCATTGGTGATGCTCTTAGTCATCGTAGCACAAAGAACGATTACCAAAATAAGAGATTCAAGAACACAAAAAATAGTAGAACAACAAAGCTCGTGATTTTTAGAAAATGAAATTGTAATATTATCAATTTGACGAAGATAATGAGTTAACTCTAAAATTGTAACATACCAGAAAAAATTTGGTTATTACAATTTTCAATAATAATAATAATGGGATAATGAATACGAAAGTAAAATAAATTAAACATTAATATAACAACAACAACAACAACAACAACATGTGAAAAATGACGTATAAGGGAGATTTCGATTTTAGCATTAGGTGG
Source organism: Forsythia viridissima (assembly GCA_030279155.1). Classification (NCBI taxonomy): domain Eukaryota; kingdom Viridiplantae; phylum Streptophyta; class Magnoliopsida; order Lamiales; family Oleaceae; genus Forsythia; species Forsythia viridissima. Next base: position 17,383,049 of record CM059042.1, read on the forward strand.
AGAGCTAAGAGTAGCATTTAGGACGAGTCGTGGACTAATGGAAATTCACCAAAATTCCCTGCATTTAATAGGTGATTAATGTGTGGTAATCATGAGACTACTGATAATAATTATGTATGTTGCTTTCAAAACACTATTAAATGCTACGCGATATACATACTATTAAATACACTATATCAACTTATTATCTAAGAGCATCTACAACAATTTATGTATATTTAAAGAGCATCATTAAATTTAATGATCAATTTTTTCTAAATATTCCAATAGTATCTTTATTTTCACTCTTTATTTTACTTTTTTCAAGAATCACTTAATATATTTCTCCCTCCTATCTTTTTTATCATATATTTCTCTCTCAATTTGTATATATTATTTAATTAAAACCAATATATCAAGTATTGAAAATTGAAATTATTTCAATGCATTTAATAATAGAGAGTGAGTTTGTCCACTCTCTAAATTAAAATATTAAATTGGAGAGTCTATTGGAACATAATTTTAAGTGTTGACTCTTTAATTAAAGAGTAATATATGTTTAAAGAGCTTGTTGGAAATGCTTTATGAGGAAGAGAAGCTTAAGCAAGTGGAAGGGACAGCCTTGTGCAGAAAGAACAAATAAAGGAGAGGTAAAAAAAACATAATAGATTGGGCACTTAAGTACCAACATGGGTAGGCTTGGCGTCAGGTGGGTCGTTCCGGGTATTTTAATACTCAGAACCATCCGTTACAGTTCGGGTATTTCATAAATAGAACCATTCGATTCCAAACAACTATTAGAACCAAATCTGAACCAGAACTGTCGGTTCGGGTTCGGGTTCGGGTTCGGGTTCGGGTTCGGGTTCGGGTTCAGTTCTACCCGTAATATTGTTTTTAAAAAAAAATTCATTAGTTGATGATATACCGCATAATGGCTATATAAATTGTATTATTTCCTCATATTTTGATGATTACAATTGCTTAAGTTTTGAGTTTTGATTGTATTTTGTGTTTTGTGGATTATATGTAAGAATTGGATCGAATTGGACAAAATTCCACAAGTTTTGGAGAGTAGAATTGAAGCTCGAAAAGATGCACAATGCAGAAGCGGACCTCACTTAAAGCATGGGCGCGCTTGATTTCTCAGTTTTTACTTTTTACCAACATAAGCAAACTTTGCGTAAGCCGTGGACACACCTTACTGACTCGGGTAGCCAAAGTCTACATGCACGGATTTTTGAAATAAAATAATAGGATGACTACAAAAAGAGATCTAATTGATTTACAGCCAAAGTCTAGAAGGAATAGGAATATTTTTAAAAGTAATTATTTTATGTCATTCAAAGATTTTTGGGACTCTTTGAAAGGAAGATAATTAGACTAGAAATAGGAAACAAAATCTTACCTTTTCTCTCTTCTCATCTTCCTCCTATAAAGGGATTTCATCCTCTTCTCAAGAGAACACGTTTTTGACCCATAACTCTTACCTTTTAGTCTTTGTTTTTATTTTCATAGATTGCTAAATTTCTATTCCAACACAAGGATAATTGAAATTTTGATTCTTCAAGAATTGTGAGATCGAATTAATTTTTATTGTTCTTCTACTCTTTCTCTATTTATATATTTTTTGTGTTTCTTGATATTATTGTTTTGATTGATTGTAAAAAGTGCACGTTGTTTGATTGTCAAAACGATATATCGCCAATTAGAAATCTAAATCCGTAATTGTTTAGAAATTCTAATATTAATGGTAAAATAACATGGTTGATTAATCTATACTATGGAGATATATAATCTAACTTAAATGAATCACGCTTGTGTATTTGTTGGTTAGAATTGGTAGTCTCTCTAGAGATTAATGCTGTTGGTAAATTAAATCCTAAGATCGTATCTAGAGTTGTTTATTGACAAGAGAAATAGTCAACGAGCGTATCTTGGCTATCGAGAAAGTAAGGAAAGATAGGTTGTTAGATCGTATCAATGACCATAACCGATTTGGTGAAAGAATAAATGATTTTATTTTTGCATCAATGATCAATTCTCTGAATCAATTCTGATATTATACCTTGGGCTGGATATTTGACTAATATTAATCTTCTCTTTAAATTGCTTTAATTTAATTTGTTTTAATTCACAACAATCCAAAACCTTCCATTTCTTTTATTGTTTTAATTTTTTGAAGAATTAAATCTTATCAATCCCTGTGGATACGACATTGCTCATCACTATCACACTTTATGCTTTAAGAGCGAGAATTTATTATTTGTTAGATTCGACACTCACCAAATTTATGGCGCCGTTGCCGGGGATTGGTGTCAAATAGATTTAATTTTTCTTTATTTATTTTATTCTTTTTATGCCTCGTTTTTCTCATACAGATGAATTGCAATATGACCCTGAAATTGAGAAGACAGCCCAAAAATTGAGAAAGGAAGCTAAGTTGCGTGGCAAACAAAAATCTGATCTCATACTCAACCTAGCTTATTTATCTTGTGATTCATCTAGTGATTCTGAAGCAGAGCAAGCAATGGCCAATGAAGAAAGAACTTTGAGGGAATTGGCTGCACCAAATGTGAATCAACAGCCTCTCTGTATTCAATATCCTACTTTAGAGGTGGACTTTCAACTAAAATCTGGTTTGATCCATTTGCTCCCTAAATTCCATGGTCTTGAGAATGAGGACCCCCATAAGCACTTAAAGGAATTCCACGTGGTGTGTAGGGGTAGGCGTGGGTCGGTTCAGGTCGGGTTAGGCCCCAACCCGACCCGAACCGACCAAAAATAAACCACAAAAAAAATTTGAGGGTCGGTTTGGGTTTTCGGTTTGGGCCGGTTTGAAGAACCAATAATAAACCGAGCCGGTTTCGGGTTGGGTAAACCCAACCCGAAACTGACCCGAACGGGCCCAAAAACTGACCCGACCCAACTCGGGTTGGTTCGGTTCGGTTCGGGTCGGGTCGTTGGTTTCGCGGGTTTTTTGCCCAGCCCTAGTGGTGTGTTCAAGCATGAAACCACAAGGAATGACCTAAGAACAAATCAAATTGCGGGCTTTTCCATTCTCATTAGCCGAGAGGGCGAAGGATTGGCTATTCTATTTACCTCCAGGCTTTATAACCACATGGACATGGATGGTCAGATTGTTTTTTGATAAGTTTTTCCCAGCTTCACGAGCTGCAAACATCAGAAGAGAAATATGTGGAATCAAACAGAAGGACACAGAAATCCTTCATGAATATTGGGAAAGATTCAAGCAATTGTGTGCAAGCTGTCCTCAACATGGGATTTCTGAACAACTGCTCATTCAATACTTCTATGAGGGATTGTTACCCATTGAGAGACAGATGATGGACGCAGCTAGCGGAGGTGCTATAGTGAATAAAATTCCCACTACCGCTAGAGATTTGATCTCCATCATGGCTGCCAACTCACAACAATTTGCATCCAGACAAGACACCCCTTTGAGAAGGGTGAATGAGGTAAATGTATCCTCTCTTGAAAACCAAATAGCTAAGCTAACCTTTATTGTTCAACAAATGGCTGTAGGAAATATGCAGCAGGTTAAAGCTTGTGGAATTTGTGCTGCTACTAGCCACCCAACTGATATGTGTCCTATACTTCAAAAAGATCCTTTTGAGCATGCCAATGTAGTTGAAAGATTTCCAGGCCCACCACAAAGGAAATATGATCCTTATTCAAACACTTACAACTCAGTATGGATGGATCACCCTAACTTTAGCTATGGGGCAGGACCACAATTTCAGCAGTTCCAGCCTAGACAACTTATTCCTCCACCATAGAAACCCTCTTCAAGTTCAGGTATGTCTTTTGAAGATATTATTAAATCACTTGCAACTAACACACAACAGTTTCAACATGAGACTAGGACGAGCATCAAGAACTTGGAGAATCAAGTGAGTCAATTGGCATCAACTGTGAACAGATGGGAATCTCAAGGTAAATTGCCTTCACAAACTATTGTTAATCCAAAACAGAATGCTAATGAGATTACCTTGAGGAGTGGAAAGGAATTGAAAGAACCTAGCAAGATGAAGCAAGACGACTTAGGAAAAGAAGTTGAAAAAGAAGTTATTCCTCAGCCTCAACATGACCAGTCTAAAGGCCTTAATAGAGACCAACCAAAGGTTTTGGTGACAAGCCCTTCCTTTCCAACAAGATTAAATAAATCCAAGAAGGAAGAAGATGAGAAGGAAATCCTGGAGACCTTTCGTAAATTTGAGGTAAATGTTCCTTTACTTGATGCAATTAAACAGGTGCCTCAATATGTTAAATTTCTCAAGGAATTGTGCACCAACAAGAAGAAGTTGAAAGAGAATGAGAAGGTAAGAATGAGAGAGAATGTTTCAGCTGTCCTTCAAAAGAAATTACCTCCCAAATGCAAAGACCCATGTATGTTTACTATCCCTTGTAAAGTAGGTAATGTCAGGATTGAGAAAGCAATGATAGATCTGGGAGCTTAAATAAATGTCATGCCTTTTTCTGTTTATTCATCTTTAGATACTTGTCCATTAAAAGAAACATGTGTGATAATCCAACTTGCTGATAGGTCTAATGTGTATCCTAAGGGAGTCTTAGAAGATGTTCTAGTGCAAGTTAATCAATTGGTTTTTATTGCTGATTTTTATGTGCTTAACATAGAAGAGGACGACCCTTCTAATCCTACACCAATCCTGCTAGGAAGGTCGCTTTTGAAAACATCTAGGACAAAAATTGATGTGCATGCTGGTACATTTACAATGGAATTTGATGGTGAAATTATTAAATTTAATATCTATGATGCCATGAGATATCCTAGTGGTGTGTCCCCTGTTTGGACTGTCAAGCATTACAATATGAGGATGGATGAGTCGGGTGAACAAAGGAGATTACAACTACAAGAGTTGGATGAGATCCACAATAATGATTTCCAAGAACAGTTTTTATGTTGGTCAGAAAGTTCTACTTCATCATTCTAAATTGAAATTGTTTCTTGGTAAATTGCATTCTAGATGGATATGACCTTTCATTGTTACTGATGTGTTTTCTCACAGTACAGTTGAAATTCAGGATTTGAAAATCGGTAAGACTATTAAAGTCAATGAGCATCGCTTGAAACCTTTATACAAAGTCGATTGAAAGATGGCAACGTCTAGCCACAGACATTAAAGAAAGACGCCTTTGGGAGGCAACCCAAATTTTTACTTTAGTTCTCGCATTTGATTTTTATAAATTTTTTAATTATTATTTCCTTATTGTTATTTTTATAACTTTTAAAATTCTTCAAAGTGTAATTGATCTTGTTTCTATTTTTGGACAGGAGTCGATGTTTATTAAGCCTTGGGCGCACTTTATGAAAAGAGTATTTCAACTCTATATTGACACTTCTGGTATAAGACATGCCCACACCTTATTCACAATGCTACTCTGGATTGAGGGATAGTTTTCAAAAACAAAACAAAAAAACAAAAAAGAAAGAAAGAGGGAGATATAACATCGGACTAGCATTCTTTACTCACATGGGATTCATTCCACCTTCACCACCTAGCATGTAGCTGTTGCTGTCTCCAGGGGAGTCTTCTCTTTTTGTTATTTTATAGTTCTCTTTATTTTATTTTGTTATATTGAGTGCAATGTCTGGACTAAGTGTGAGGGAGGGTTTGATATACTTTTGCTTAGGGTTTAAATGCTAGTCCCATTTCATCTTAGTTGCATTTCCATTCCAGTCTTAACTCTAGTATCATTTTTTATTTTCAATTGTCTTCTATGTTACTTTTCAAGGAAATTTTTGAAAATTCTCATCTAAATTCTGGATTTTGTTGATGCTTGTCCTTATATGATCTGAATTATTGTGTATCATTGAGATGAAATGAGGCACAATAGAGGGATTGGCATAAGTAGTTGAATTCTTGTTTACTGCACTGTGATTGATTGTTCTTGATGATTGATTGAATGAAGAATGTGTGGGATTTGATACACATTAACCTATTTTGTGAGCTTTTGGACCTATGAGCATATACATTATATCATGCTCCATTTCTTTGATTGTGTGACTGTCATGCGTAGTCGAATTTTTCTAGAACTTGCTTTGGTATGCATGTTAGAATACCCTTTGATAATTGGATGCATTAAATAAGTAAGGGCATTTAGGTAAGCCAAATTTAACTTGAACAAAAGGCCTACCGTGAATCATACCCCTAGAAAGCCACTTCTGAGTTTTAGCCTTTTTGTTGAAAATTAACCACAATACAAGCCAAGAGAAATCATATTCTTTGTTAATTTCCCTTTATTTTGAACCTTGCATCGAAGAAATGTATAAGCTTGTTTATATGAAATCTAACTTACTTTTGGAAAGATTGAAAGTTATTGGGAATCAATGATTCATATTGCAAGTCTCATTGTCCATTTGAAGTGGGAGTATGAAAGAAATGTTGAGAATAAAGTATTCAAGTTGCAGTTTACATTGTAACTTCAAATAAAAAAATAAAAAAAAGGAAGAAGAAAGAAAGATATGAAAGTGAAGCAAAGATGCGATTTTTCTTTTAAATCGTTCAGATTTGATATGATAGAAAGAAGTATATGAAGTTTAAGTGAGCTTTTGTGAAGAAGTTTGTATTATTCTTTCGATGAATTAGTCAAAAAGAAATCCTTCTTATCTCACCTTACCCAAGCCCCGTTACAACCCGTTTTAAGACCCTTACTTTGCATTCAAATCATTGGTGGTGCCGATGTGATATATTAGCAAACCTATGGTAAGGATCTTTTATGTTTTGACTTGAGAGTATACTCTTGACAACTCTAAACACCTTGAGTGTATTGAGTGAATCCAATGTGAGGGTGTTAGATCCCATTACATTTGGACTTTGAGAAGTTGTTGAGGTGATTGATCACTCGTGTAAATAGGTGAGAGTCTACTCTATTTTTTTGCTGTCTCTTTGTTGTGTTGAGATTTAAATTTTTGAGGCATGATAGTTTAAGTTGTAGAAGAATGGGAGAAAGTAGAAGAAGGAATGATGATGAGAACAATTGATAAACTTGAGCTATTGTATGCTTGAGGACAAGCATTGTCTAAGTGTGGAGGAATTTGATAGAACACATAATGGCTATATAAATTGTATTATTTCTTCAAATTTTGATGATTACAATTGCTTAAGTTTTGAGTTTTGATTGTATTTTGTATTTGTGGATTATATGTAGGAGTTGGATCGAATTGGACAAAATTCCACAAGTTTTAGAGAGAAGAATTGAAGCTCGAAAAGATGCACAATGCAGAAGCGGACCTCACTTAAGGCATAGGCACGCTTGATTTCCCAGTTTTTACCAACATAAGCGAACTTTGCGTAAGCCGTGGACACGCCTTACTAACTCGGGCAGCCAAAGTCTACATGTACGGATTTTTGGAATAAAATAATGGGATGACTACAAAAAGAGATCCTAATTGATTTACACCTATTTCTAGAAGGAATATAAATATTTTAAAAGGGATTATTTTATGTCATTCAAAGATTTTTGGGACTCTTTGAAAGGAAGAGAATTAGACTAGAAATAGAAAACAAAATCTTATATTTTCTCTATTCTCCTCTTCCTCCTATAAAGGGATTCCATCATCTTCTCAAGAGAACACGTTTTTGACCCATATCTTTTACCTTTTAGTTTTTATTTTTATTTTCATGGATTGCTAAATTTCTATTCCAGCACAAGGATAATTGAAGTTTTGATTTTTCAAAAATTGTGAGATCGAATTAATTTTCATTGTTCTTCTACTCTTTCTCTATTTATATATTTTCTGTGTTTCTTGATATTATTATTTTGATTGATTATACAAAGTGCACGTTGTTTGATTGTCAAAACGATATATCGCCAATTAGAAATCTAAATCCGTAATTGTTTAGAAATTCTAATATTAGTGGTAAAATAACATGGTTGATTAATCTATGTTATGGAGATATATAATCTAACTTAAATGAATCACGCTTGTGTATTTGTTGGTTAGAATTGGTAGTGTCTCTAGAGATTAATGATGTTGGTAAATTAAATCCTAAGATCGTATCTAGGGTTGTTTATTGACAAGAGAAATAGTCAACGAGCGTATCTTGGCTATCGAGAAAGTAAGGAAAGATATGTTGTTAGATCGTATCAATGACCATAACCAATTTGGTGAAAGAATAAATGATTTTATTTTTACATCAATGATCAATTCTCTGAATCAATTCTGATATTATACATTGGGCTGGATATTTGACTAATATTAATCTTCTCTTTAAATTGCTTTAATTCACAACAATCCAAAATCCCCCATTTCTTTTATTATTTTAATTTTTTGAAGAATTAAATCTTACCAATCCCTGTGGATACGACCTTACTCATCGCTATCACAATTTATATTTTAAGAGCGAGAATTTATTATTTGTTGGATTCGACACCCACCAGTTGACAACATGTTTTGAAAAAATTTAAAAATTGCAAACTCATTAACATTAAAGTAAGTTAGATAGTAAAACAATTTATGAAAGATATAAACATTAACTGGAAGAATAGACATAAAAATTACAAACTCATAAATTAAGGTTAGAAAAAAGAAAATAACCTCTCAAAATTGAGGATTCGTTTCGGTTAAAGAGGAGTTACGCCTTCGCCGTTTCACTGTGTGTTGAGTGAGAGAGAGAGATGAATGAAAGTGCAAGAGAGACAACAATGTTTGTATTGAGAATTTGAGCAAATGACAATTGAGAATTTGAGATTTTGGTAATTAGAATTGAGTCAATTGAGTTTGAGTTTAAGAGTGATGGGTTTTGTACTTTTTGTTTAGATCTTAGAAAATTGGACTCTTGTTTTTGGTACCATGGTGTAGGATCGTGGGTCATTGGGTTAGAGTGAAAAATTGTAAAAAATAAAAAATTTATAAAAAATGATATATTCGGTTCTAATCGAGTACCCACGGTTCTAGTTCAACAACCAAGAATCGACCCGAACCCGATCGGTTCTCGGTTCCGGTTATTCATTTTAATTTTTTGGAACCAGACCGGAACCTCCGATTTCGATTCTAGTTCGATTCGAACGTTCGATTCCGGTTAAAATACCCATCCCTAGGCACATTGGGGGCACCCTAGGGCCGCCCATTTCCCATTTATTTGCCGCTCGTTTTCTTATTTTAATTGTTTTTTTTTTCACAAAAAATTTACACGTTAAATAATTATTACAAATAAATCTACTTAAGGGGGGAGTAGAGACATGACAAGATGATGAATCAAGACAAATTTACCTGAGCAACAAAAATTTGTTCACCTATCATGAAGATGAAAATATTTTTTTAAAAATACTCTATTATGTTATAATTCTTTTTATGCCCAATAAATTTTTAATTTTTGTTGTTTCTTGCTCACTATATTATATATTGATTATTATATGGAAGCTGGTATGCCATAGTATAGAAAAGGCTATAATGTTTATTCATAAGTAAACAATTGGCCAATTTATTGACATTGGGCACGAAATATAATTGAATGTGCATAAGTAAATGATTTGCCTAATTAAATTGTGTTTTGAATTGAGTTATGATTTGGCTATAAAACTAACAAAATTATTGAATTTATTGGGCCAAAAGTAAAAAGATGGCTCAAATGGTGTACTAAAAAATGTTTGTTTCTGTTATGTGCCGATCCTACCTGGCAGCCCGTGGGGGGAATATAGTCCCACCCCCGCGCCACGTAGACATGATCTAAACAAATACGCTTTCACCTAACCCTTATCCGAGGCTGTGAGGCATTGTACCGAAGCCCATGGGTCGGAACAACCTCATTAGCCGACCCGGGTTACGTGTCCAGGAAGCCTCCCTGCAACTCAACCTTGAAAAGATTGATGGGACAGCCTGCCAATGCGGCTGGTCATGATCATAGCCCCTTAGCTTACGGCTGATAGTGACTTTCCCATTTAATGCTAATGACGTGACAACAAAGATGGGACTCAAGAACCCTTCAGATGGAACCACGTGTCGCACATCAAAGGGGATCATTCTTATAGAATTTGCCTATAAATACTAAGCTCATTTCCACAATAGGGGGATGTTGAAAATATTACTCTAAGTATACATATAACAAGTCCTTTATTCTAACTATTCTCAAGTATCCTAACCACCTGGGAATCTGTTAGTCCGAGGCCCTCAGGCTTTCACCTTTGCTTTAAGAGTGTTTTTAACCCTTTATATCCCTTTTAATCTTCCTTCCATCTGGACGGGGGGTTATCTACGTGGTTGAATAAACCACGTGGCAGTCTTAGTGAAAGGAAAACACACGTGAGCATAGGGAGCGTGGGGATCCTGTTGGCAACCATTTTTGGGGGTCAACAGATTGGCGCCGTCTGTGGGAAACGCGACAAAAAGTTTCTTTTTCCTTGAACAAAGGAATTTCCCTGAACAAGGGATCGACCGACCCACAAAATGAGTGGAAGTAACGAAGAGGAGAATCCAAGAAGAGCCAGGCCCGCAACAAACGACGGAATCAGGGCTGAAGAAGCTCCCCGGCGGAGGCGAGGAAGGAGGCCTCCCACAAACCTGGAACGAGAAATGAGAACGATGGCCGCCAGCGTGAGGCAGCTGGCTCAGCACCACGCGCAAATGCAGGGGTACATCCAAATGATGCATACAAGGGGGGAGAACCGCCCTCAAGAATCTGATCCAGACGATCCCGAGGAAGAGCAGGAAGTCAACAGCGGGCACCCCCACGATCAGTAGGCCGGGGGAGAAGCCTCTCACGCCAGAACCAATGAAAGAGGAGACAAAACCGCAGCTTTGGAAAGAAGGCCCCAACCCACTATGTCCGCTAGTGTGTTTGAAAGGCTAGGCGAACAAGGGAGTAGGAGATGGCCACAAGAGAACCCACCAAGGAGGGAACTGCCCCAAAGTCCCCCTAGAAATAGGCGGGAAAGGAGGGCGAGGGAAGCCGAGGCTAGGGGAGAGTCGAATTACCAACCGTACGAGCCCCAGCCAACCATGCAACCACAACACCAGCCTCAGAACTATGGGGGCGAGCAACAAGCCCAGCACCTCCCCTCATTCCCTCCAAAAGCAAACATTCGGGCAGAATATCCGAGGCCCACAAGATCATTCGAAGTGGATGACGACGACGAGAACCTCCCTTTTTCGGCCGGAATCAGGAGTGCGTCCATCCCCCACGAGTTTCGCGTGCCCAAGATTGGCCCTTACACGGGCAGGGGAGATCCTTTGGATCACGTGAACACCTACAAGACGGAGATGAGTCTTCGAGGAGCCACTCCGGCCTTGAAATGCAGGGCCTTTCACCTGACGTTGTCCGGAGGAGCAAAGCGATGGTATAACAAGCTAGTCGCAGGAAGCATTTCCAGCTGGCCCGAGCTGAAAAAGACATTCATAAATTACTTCTCATCTCAAAAGCCGGCATCGGCCCCGGTCCAACGCCTCCACGATGTGAGACAATCCCCAAGCGAGCCGCTGCAAATTTACCTAGGCCGTTTTAATGAAGAGATGTTGTTCTGTGAAAGAATAATCGATGCCGAGGCCTTATCCACCCTGAAGGCAGGACTGGACATGAACCATCTATTCTGGAGGGATGTGCGCAACAAGAACCCGGGCACCTTTGACCAGTTGGTGGAAATGATCACTGAGGAGATAACTAATGAGAATATGATCCTCCACAGGAATCGAGGCGGGTTGAGAGCTAACCCGGCGTCAAGAGCCGGGTATATCCAAAATCCCAACAGAACTGCTCCCCAGCACAATCCCCGACGTCGAAACTACCCATCCGACCCTAATGTCGGGATGAGTTATGTGGCCTCTGCACAAGAGGGCCTGCTCTCCCCTTACACGGCTCCCTTACCGTCTATCCCCGCGGCCGGACTATACAACTATGGCGCGCCTCCACCCACCTACTACGAGGCCGGAACCAGCACCCCCCCAATAATTCTTCCCACTCAAGGAACTCAGCCGAAGTATTGCTGCGTTCACCGAAGCTATGGACATAGCACGGACGAGTGTCGAGAGGTGGAAGAACTTGCCAATCGGAGAACGATCAACTCGGGGGCCAGGCGCGGAATGAACACCAGACGAGGAGATCAGGCCCCGGCAAGAGGACGTGGAACCAATTTTCAAGACAGACGATCCCAGCAATGGGATAGGAGGCCTCCGAGTCACGAGCAGCGATCGAGGCGTAGTTCAAGAAGCCCCGCTAGACAGCCTCGGATAGAGCGCAACCCTGAGCCCCGTATGATCAAGGGGCCGAAAAAGGCTCCGATTCGGGAGATTGATACCATCCACGGAGGACCTTATATTGGTGGGCAGACACGGAATGCTCAGAAAAGCTATGCCAAAGAGGCCGAAAGGGTCCAGATGACTAACTGGCTTATCAATAGCAGGCCCTCAGGATCAAAAAGGGCCGACCCTATCGCCTTCACGGAGGAAGATATGAAGGGCGTACATTAACCCCACTGCGACGCCCTGGTTGTAAGAACAGTGGTGGCTCGGAATAGGCTGGGAAGAATGTTGGTTGACAACGGAAGCTCCGTTAATGTCATCTTCCTAAGCACCTATGAGCAAATGAACGTAGATGTGCAGCTCGAACCATCAACTGAGCCCCTCTACGGATTCACCGGGGATTGCGTAACCCTGAAAGGGATAGTGCGCCTTCCCGTTAGCATGGGAGAGGAGCCCCTCGCATCCCATACTTTCATGGAGTTCCTGGTGGTGGACAGGAGGTCGGCTTATCACGGAGTCTTGGGCCGACCGGCCTTGAAAGAACTTTGGGCGATAACTTCCATCCATCACCTCTGCATGAAATTCCCTACCGAAGGGGGAATAGTAACTGTACGAGGTAATCAACCTGAGGCTCGGAAATGTTATCGGAATGCCTTGAGGAAGGCAGAGAAGAAACAGGTCAACATGGCTTTGATGGACGTGGAAATGGTAGACAAAATGATAGAAGAGCCAGGGGACATCACGATGGAGGAGGCAACGACCTCCGATGACATCGATCCGAGAATAACGGGAGCTGACTCCCAAGCCTCCTCCAGCGGGGAATTGGAACACTTTCAGGTAGCCGGCAACGACCCGACAAAAAAGCTTCAGGTAGGGAAGGATCTCCTTGAGGAGTCCAAAGAAGCCCTAAAAAGTTTCCTTCGAAAAAATTTGGATATCTTTGCGTGGAAGCACGAAGATATGGTGGGGATCGACGCACAAATAAGTTGCCACCACCTCAACATCGACCCCAAGTTCCCCTCACACAGACAGAAAAGGAGGCCGCTGAATGCTGAAAAGTACGAAGCCTTGAAGGAGGAGGTACACGTACTCCTCGAAAACAATTTCATACGAGAAGCCAGATATCCGAAGTGGGTATCCAACCCAGTATTGGTCAAAAAGCCGAATGGAAAAATGAGAACCTGCATAGATTTCTCTAACCTCAACCAAGCCTGTCCCAAGGACAGTTTTCCACTGCCTCGGATTGATCAATTGGTTGACGCCACGGCTGGACACGAACTCTTGAGTTTCATGGACGCCTACTCGGGATACAATCAAATCCCGATGTACCCGCCTGATGAGGAGCACACGTCGTTCGTAACAGACAGAGGACTCTATTGCTACAGGGTCATGCCGTTTGGCTTGAAAAACGCCGGGGCGACATACCAAAGGCTCGTCAATAAGATGTTTGCCGATCAACTCGGTTTGACCATGGAAGTCTACGTGGATGATATGCTTGTCAAAAGCTTAAGAGCCGAAGATCACATACGGCATCTGGAAAAGACTTTCGAGACGCTCAGAGCTTACAAGATGAGGCTCAACCCTCAGAAATGCGCCTTCGGAGTTGCCTCGGGAAAATTCCTGGGCTACATGGTAAACCAGAGAGGTATCGAGGCCAACCCCGAAAAGGTCAAAGCACTGATAGAAACGAAATCACCCAGGAAACCCAAGGATGTGCAATGCCTCACGGGGAGAATGGCAGCCCTCGGCCGGTTCGTTTCGAAAGCCACAGATAAGTGTCTTCCCTTCTTTAAAATCCTAAAAGAAGGGAACCGGTTCGAGTGGACAGAAGAATGCGAGGATGCATTCCAAGCCTTGAAGGAACACCTTGGCAAAGCTCCTCTGCTATCGAAACCTAAACTAGGGGAGACACTACTGCTCTATCTCGCCGTCTCGGCCGAATCGGTAAGCTCAGTCCTAGTCAGAGAAGAGGGACTTCAACTGCCGGTCTATTATGTAAGCAAGGCCCTGCTAGGGGCGGAAACACGTTATCCAGACATGGAAAAGCTAGCATTGTCACTCATCACCGCTTCTCAGAAATTAAGGCCATACTTCTTGGCCCACAGCATTCACGTTCTGACCAACTTTCCTCTGAGGCAGGTAATGCAGAAACCCGACGCCTCGGAGAGGCTACTGAAGTGGGCAGTCGAATTGAGCCAGTTCGACATCACATTCAAACCCCGGCCATCCATCAAAGGGCAGGCCTTAGCAGATTTCGTAGCAGAATTTGCTAACACACCCGTGATAGATACCCCGATGGATCCCGCAGAGCCACCCACTTGGTATCTCTTCGTGGACGGCTCATCAGGAGATGCGGGGTTGGGTGCCGGGGTGGTCCTCGCTAGCCCTGAAGGCCACAGACTGAACTGCGCAATCCGGTTCGACTTCAAAGCCTCAAACAATGTCGCGGAGTACGAGGCTCTACTATCTGGCATGCGTCTAGCCAAAGAAATGAAGATTCAAAGGCTCTCAGCTGCAAGTGACTCCCAGTTAGTAGTAAGCCAAGTAAAGGGACATTTCGCCGCCAGGGAGAAAAATATGGCCTCCTACCTAAAACTGGTAAGAAATCTCATCCCTAGCTTTGATAAGTTCGAACTAGTTCAGGTGCCAAGGGCTGATAACGCCAACGCAGACGCTCTCTCAAAACTCGCGAGTAGCAAGGACTCCGAGCTTCTTAAAATGGTTCCCATCGAACACCTCAGTCGACCCTCCATAGAGGCAGTGACGGAAATAATGTGGGTCGAAGAGACCACCACATGGATGGATCCCATCCTCGCCTTCCTGAAAGACCAAACGCTCCCCATTGACAGAGAAGAGGCGAGGAGGCTGAGGAGGAGGGCTGCTCACTTCGTCTTATCAGACGACGTGTTGTACAAACGAGGCTACTCCCTACCACTCCTCAGATGTGTTGGAATGACCGAGGCGGATTACATCCTCCGGGAAGTTTACGAAGGAGTCTGCGGCAACCACACCGAAGGCCTAGCTCTGGCGCAAAAAATCCTCAAACAGGGATACTTCTGGCCTTCGCTAAAGAGAGATTCCTTGAATCATGCAAGGAAATGTGACAAGTGTCAACGCTTCGCCACCATCCCTCGTCTGCCCCACCAAGAACTTACCACAGTATCTAGCCCCTGGCCCTTCTCCAAGTGGGGGATAGATTTCATAGGACCTATGCCGAGGGGTAGGGGTAATGCCTGCCACGCCTTAGTCGCCATCGACTACTTCACAAAATGGGTAGAAGCAGAGCCAATGGCGAAAATCACCGAGGCTAACACCTCCAAATTCATATGGAAGAATATCATATGCAGGTTTGGAATTCCACATTCTCTGGTGTCGGATAATGGAAAACAATTCGACAACAAGAAGGTCAGGAATCTATGCGAGGAGCTGGGAATCTCCAAGCACTTTTCTAGCCCTCACCACCCACAGGCCAATGGTCAGGTAGAGGCGGTCAACAAAACCTTCAAATACACACTCAAGCAGAAACTTGAAGGATCAAAAGGGGCGTGGGTCGATGAACTTCCTCAAGTCCTATGGGCCATCCGAACCACCATGAAAACTCCAACCGGGGAGACCCCTTTCTCCATGGCATACGGCACCGAGGCGGTAAGCCCTGTGGAAATTGGTGTTTCCTCGCCCCGTCGATTATTATTTAATGATCAGGTTAACGACGATCTGATGAGGACGGGTCTAGATCTGCTAAGTGAAAAGAGAGACGACTCCCAGGTGAGATTAGCGTCCTATCAAAGAAAGATGTCCAGATACTTCAACAAGAAGGTGAAGAAGAGGACCTTTCGCATAGGAGACCTCGTCCTAAGGAGAGTGTTCCCATCCTCCAAGGAACCCGGCGTCGGAACATTAGGTCCCAACTGGGAAGGACCATACAAAGTTGTTAGTGAAACACGACCCGGGACATATCGCATCGAAGACATGAACACTAAATTGCAACTTCATCCCTGGAACGCCGAGCACTTACGCCGGTATTATCAATAGTTAGAATGGTAGTTATGACACCGAGCAGTTAATTTGTTTCTGTTTTACTATTATGATGCGACTTGTCATATTTTATCTTAGTTATTCGATGGCCCGAACTCACGGCATCGGAAAGTAAACTCAAAACGAGATGTTTGTCATACAAGATCAAATAATAACTAAGACAAAAATTGAAAGCGAGGTCCATAAGAAAAGTAAAACTTCATTTCATAATAAGGAAATTACAAAAGAAACTTGTACAAAGGTTACAGAGACATTACATAAGAAGCTTATTCAAAATAACCTAACTACCCTCCTCGCCCTCTACCTCAGGCGGAGGGAACTTAGATTCTTCAAGGCCGAGGCTGGGGTAGTCTTTCCGAAGCTCTGCAAGAACCTCCTGATGCCCCACCCTGGCAAAATAGTCCGAAAAATTGGAATAGGCCTCTGTGTTGTGAAAGTTGGCCACGAAATCCGCCTCGGCATCCTCCAACTTCGTTCCCATTTCCCCCAACTTAGCAGATAATTCCTTTCTCTCTGTCTCGGAGGCCACAGACTCTTTCTTCAGACGCTCCACCTCAGATTTTAGCGCCTCGTTTTCTTCGCGCATAGACGACATCTCAGCTAGGAGGGAGGTATTCTCGGCCTTTAACTTCCGCCTCTCCTCATTCGACGCTCCCAGCGCTTCGACGGCCACTGACTGAGCAGCATTGGCATTATCCAACTTCTTCGTCAGGAGCAAAACATTGGAGTCAGACTCCTTCAGATCAATTTGAAGCCGCTCATAGGCCGAACGCATGCTCTCCAGGGCCGCCTGAAGGCCATCCATCGCCTCTTTATGTTCGTCAGACTTGGAAGCTTCGGCCTTCCATTTTTTGTACTCCTCCAGTTGCTGTCGAAACTGGCCCAAAGCCTGCATCTGCACCCCAGCCGCCCTCACAGCTGCAGCAAGGCTGGCTTCCATCATGTCCTCCACCTCCCCATTCGAGGCAAAATCTCCCCACTGGGGTGTGAAGTACTTCTTGAAGGCCTGAGCCCCCAAGGCGGGGTAGAAGGGGAGACCCTTAACGGCGTCAGCAGAAAGACGCCCACCCGAAGCCCCAAGGAGATCGCGAAGTTTTTTCTTCGAATCGTAGGGGACCTCCCCTGACTGAGGCTTCTGAGGAAGCGCATCCAACACCACCTCCCCGGATGGTGTAACCGTCAACGTCCTCTGGGTGGGGGGCGGATTGCATAAGACATCATCCTCAATTTCTATCGCCGTCTTCCTCGAATCGGCAGAAGGACCAGTGTTTCCTATCTTGGCTGTTGAACGCTCCCGGGCGGACATTTTTCTCTTTTTAATTAGAGGCACCTCCACCTCCGTCTCGACGGCCCCGACCTCAACGGTTTTCTCGGCCTCCCCTCGGGCTGCATCCCGGCTTACCTCTTCAATTGCTTTTTTCTGCCGGACGTCCTCTGATGAACTCGGCGCCAAATGCCTCGGCCTACTACTGGCGAGTTTCGCCAGAGACGGCCTCGGCCTTTTACCTTGTTCAAAATCAGCCCGGGAAGACATCAATCCAAGCTCAACCAGGAAGCGATGCCTATTCAAGAGAAAGTCGTGCCTCCTGTTTGCTGGGTTGGTCTGATATATGGAGCGAAGCACATCCAACTGCTCGGGACTCAATTCACACCGGGGAAGAGCGTCTGCAAAACAAAAGATAAAAATAAACATGAACAAGGTAAGAAGACTTAGAAAAACATATCAACACATGCATCCCCCCCCCCCCCCCCCCCAATCCTACTCACTGGCTATTCCGTAAACACCAGGAACATTCAGGTCGGGCTCCACATCGTCATCCACTCTCTGCCAATTCTCCTTTACCCAGAACCAAGACTCCTTCCACTGCTTAATGGAAGAAGGGCACTCAGTGACGAGTGGTTTGTGGGTCCCCCACGGACAGAAATAGTACCATCCCGGCTCCTCTCCCTTTCCTTTCTTCTTTGGCAGCTTCTTAGGCTGGTACACTGTCTGGAAAACGTGTAAGGGCATCTCTAAACCGAATGAGTGCCGAAACCACAAATACAGACCCCCCACCATTTGACTCCACCCATTTGGAGATACTTGAGTAGGAGCCAAACCGTACGCCCTCAAGATTCTCCGGAAGAATGGGTCCAAGGGGAGCCTGAGACCAGCAACAAATGCATGAAGATGCAAGGCGGTGCAGTCCCTCCTCGGAAAGCAAGCTCTTTCGTTCGGCCCGGGTAAAAGCAACTCGATATCACCAGGAATCCCATATGCCCCCCTCATAGTAACTAAGTCCGACTCCAGCATTATTGAGGGAACATCTATTGCTGCCCATCGGATCGGAGTAACTTCAAGGGGATTCCCACTATGGGTCGGCATTGAAGTCGAAGCGATAGCCAGGACCTCGCCCGTGGTAACGTCCACTCCCCTAATAGGCATCACTCTAGCCATTGAGGAAGATACGGAGGGCGAGACTTCGGCCTCACACCGTCCAAGATCGCCTCTCTTAACAGGGTCCCCAGATATCACTAGACACAACAAAAGGATAAAACAAAAGAAAAAGGGAGGATTTAGGATAGATATTTACCTAACACTAAGCCTTTGACGGAAATGACGCCGGAGAAATAATCGCCGGGATATATATATCGCCTGAAGGAGGAAGGTTCTGAAATTTTTTTTCTTTCAGCAGATATCTCTCAAAGTATCACGCAAGAAACTGGGTTTGCAAACAACACCCATATATATACATAAAAAGGGATGAATGTCCACCGCAGGATCTCATCAAAGATCCATCCGCACCGTCCAATCATCTTAAAGCATCCACACCCTTCAAACCCTAGCGATTCCAACGGTCAAATGAAGCAAGGGCCATGATGCCGGCGTGAAAGTCACGAGCGCGTGATACGTCACTTCATTGGCAAACTCAAAGCCCCCAGAATTAATTGCTAAAACCATCATTACGTGCAGCTGTCTTTTCGTCACAACCGAAGAGACGTACAGCGGGAATTCCAATCGACAATTTCCCCGCGGACACGCCATCACTGCCCTCCCAGGCAGCTTCGTCTTTTTCTCTCCTCCATCTCCTCATTGCCTCTCCCATCATGGGACTCGGCTATCCATCCAGCCTCTCCCATCATGGGACTCGGCTATTCTTCTAAGCCTCTCCCATCAGGGGACTCGGCTATTCTTCTAAGCCTCTCCCTTCATGGGACTCGGCTATTCTTCTAAGCCTCTCCCTTCATGGGACTCGGCAATTCTTTAAGGCCCTCCCATCATGGGACTCGGCTATTCTTCCAGCCTCTCCCATCATGGGACTCGGCTATTCTTCTAAGCCTCTCCCTTCATGGGACTCGGTAATTCTTTAAGGCCCTCCCATCATGGGACTCGGCTATTCTTCCAGCCTCTCCCATCATGGGACTCGGCTATTCTTCTAAGCCTCTCCCTTCATGGGACTCGGCTATTCTTCTAAGCCCTTCCCATCATGGGACTCGGCTATTCTTCAAGCCCTTCCCATCATGGGACTCGGCTATCCTTCCAGCCTCTCCCATCATGGGACTCGGCTATTCTTCTAAGCCTCTCCCTTCATGGGACTCGGCTATTCTTCTAAGCCCTTCCCATCATGGGACTCGGCTATTCTTCCAACCTCTCCCATCATGGGACTCGGCAATTCTTCTGAGCCCCTCCCATCATGGGACTCGGCTATCCTTCCAGCCTCTCCCATCCTGGGACTCGGCTATTCTTCCAGCCTCTCCCATCATAGGACTCGGCTATTCTTCTAAGCCTCTCCCTTCATGGGACTCGGCTATTCTTCTAAGCCCTTCCCATCATGGGACTCGGCTATCCTTCTTGCCTCTCCCATCATGATACCCGGCTTTTCTCCTAGCCTCTTTCTGTCCGACAATCGAGTAACCAGCTAGCCTCAATACAAGTCGCCAAGGATTACAAGGCTCACCATCCACATTAATGAGCATTCCGAGCCTTGTGGGACTACCCCACCACCGCTCAACCAACATACATCCAAGTCCAGCATCCCACATGAATGACGGATCCTGAACTTGGGGGACTATTGTTATGTGCCGATCCTACCTGGCAGCCCGTGGGGGGAATATAGTCCCACCCCCGCGCCACGTAGACATGATCTAAACAAATACGCTTTCACCTAACCCTTATCCGAGGCTGTGAGGCATTGTACCGAAGCCCATGGGTCGGAACAACCTCATTAGCCGACCTGGGTTACGTGTCTAGGAAGCCTCCCTGCAACTCAACCTTGAAAAGATTGATGGGACAGCCTGCCAATGCGGCTGGTCATGATCATAGCCCCTTAGCTTACGGCTGATAGTGACTTTCCCATTTAATGCTAATGACGTGACAACAAAGATGGGACTCAAGAACCCTTCAGATGGAACCACGTGTCGCACATCAAAGGGGATCATTCTTATAGAATTTGCCTATAAATACTAAGCTCATTTCCACAATAGGGAGATGTTGAAAATATTACTCTAAGTATACATATAACAAGTCCTTTATTCTAACTATTCTCAAGTATCCTAACCACCTGGGAATCTGTTAGTCCGAGGCCCTCAGGCTTTCACCTTTGCTTTAAGAGTGTTTTTAACCCTTTATATCCCTTTTAATCTTCCTTCCATCCGGACGGGGGGCTATCTACGTGGTTGAATAAACCACGTGGCAGTCTTAGTGAAAGGAAAACACACGTGAGCATAGGGAGCGTGGGGATCCTGTTGGCAACCATTTTTGGGGGTCAACAGTTTCATGCTTCACTCATTGAGTAATTATGTTTTTTTTAGATAATTATGGACCATGAAATATTCCCGAGTAGATTTTAAATACGCTTGAAAGGAGGGTTCATTTAATTTAAAGTAAATAACTAAAGTGAAGAAGTTTTGATACCAAATGCTTCGACCCGCATTGAATGTCAGATTGCTCGTTAAAGATAAAAGTACATTGAACCCATATGAAGTTTTCCCATGAGCCGATTGTATCCATTGTGCAAATATAGATTCGATCAATCCATTGTGTCTGCATATACTATATATATAATTTAAAAAAATGAAAGATCCTGCCAGTTGGAATCTATCTCAATTGATTCTTTGTTACTGCTCAAAGGAGCAATAATAGGTAGGGATGACAAAATTTGAACTTGTGACATTTTGTACCCAAAACAAATGCACTACAAAGCTGCACTACATCTCTTCAATTCTTCTACAATGTCATTGTAGAGAATTCATGTCTTGTTTTCCACATCTTTAGAACTAAAATTGTAGTTAAAGTCGCTAGTAAAAAATCAAAATATCTAGTTATAGTAACACGAATGAGCTAAATGAAATATGTTATTTTTATACATATGTTAAGAAAGTATTTACCTAAATTTCTATTTTTGTGAAATAGGAGGATACACAAAAATACCAATTGAAATTTTTTTATTCATCTATCATTATATATTGCACAAACAAAGATAAAGTGAATACTTCACATGAAAAATGTCTACAGTTTCTACCGATATATACGACTCTCCTGCATATTGGTGTATATTAGTTTTAAAAAATGTTTTGGTACCACATATATGTATATATAAATATCAGACGGTGGTACAAAATGTAAGGAAATGTATAATATTTAATAGTGTATAGATAATATAGTTGTAGACTGTTTTTGGGAATGACTATTAAATATATTATCTGTTGGCGGAATTTCTATGTAAGTGACCCAAAGCAATAAAAATCAAGAACCGAGAATCTGGAAATGAAGAATATAAACCGAAGCAAGAGTTGAACTCTTTGTCCTCAAGTCAAAATTGCCCCGCACAGGTGCTTTCGGTCTTTGACAAATGACTCCCAAGATACAACGGTTTCGTTTGAGTTTTGTAGCACTACAAAAAACTCAAGTACAGCGAACCAAAAAGGTTTTGTACTCCAAGGGATGAAATGAAAATGGAAAACCAGATTTTGTGCAACTTAAATGCAATAAATTTGGTTCAAAGATGAAAAGTATGAATGCTTTATGTTTGCAAATTGTTTTCTGTATCAATTTCCTTCAAGAATGGACGTCCACAACCCTTTTTAACGTTGGAGAGTCGGTTGGAAACGAAAAGGAATGAACCAAATCGAACCCCGCGACCTGACCGGGCAGGTTGATCCCCGTTCCGGGGGCGTTGCCCCCGAAGCGTACGTCGAAGTGGCAAACAAATTTGCCTAAAACGGATTGGGTCGGGTCTTGTATATTTGGCCAAGTTGACACGGAGTCACTTAGTTAATTTCTCAACATTTTAAACCAATTTACAACAATCCCCCACATGAATGGAAATTCCTTGATACGCAAAACACGATGCAAATGAAATGCAATGAAATGCAGACTCTAACAATGGAGTACAAACGACAAGTCATAGCATCAAGATAGGTAGCTTGTGGCTTTGAACCTTCTTTAGTTGAATACAATCGGATTTACTAGGCTAGTTGGTGAACACAATGTTTTTGAACCATCCAGCCGTTCATGTGAACCCAAACAATTGTACCAACACCATAACTCATCTAACCAATTCGGTTCTCATGGTTGTGTCCATTTTGGCCCTGGACAACTCTTGGTTTCATAAGTGCTCTAAGAGAATTAAGCCTCGAATTCTCGTAGAAGCGGCCCCACTTCACACTTATATAGGTGATCTCTTACCTTTCTACTTCAAGGTTTTGAATCATTAAAAGTATGTATACTTATCCTTATACATAATTGACATAGCACTTTAAAAGTTAGGAATGGAAATAAGTGCTTTATTCCGAATCTTTTATAACTTAGTTGTCCCATTGAACCAAGATTTTGGGATCTCCAATCTACAATGTTGGGTTTCCGTTATAGTAATTCTATTCAATAGGCTTTAGGCTCATTCTCCTCGAAAGATGGTATACTTGATCTCTTGCAAGTCCTTTCGTCAAACGATCAGCTAAGTTCTCTTTTGACTTCACATAGTTAATAGAGATTATACCATTCGATATTAACTGTTTAATGGTATTATGTCTCCGACGGATATGTCGAGACTTACCATTATACATACTGTTTTGTGCCCTTGCTATTGCCGACTGATTATCGCAATGTATATTAATTGCAGAAACCGGCTTTTCCCAACATGGAATTTCTTCAAGGAAATTACGAAGCCATTCTGCTTCTTCTCCGGCTTTTTCTAAAGCAATAAACTCAGATTCCATTGTGGATCGAGCTATACATGTTTGCTTAGACGATTTCCAGGACACGGCTCCACCTCCAATGGTAAATACATAACCACTTGTAGATTTTGAATCCTTAGTGTCAGATATCCAATTTGCATCGGCATATTCTTCTAACACCGCGAGATATCTTGAGTAGTGTAATCCATATTCAACCGTGTGTCTTAAGTATCTCAGAACTCGGTTTAATGCCTTCCAATGTTCAAAATTTGGATTACTAGTGAATCTACTCAACTTGTTGACTATGTATGCTATATCCGGTCTTGTGCAGTTGGTAATGTACATCAAACTGCCTATGACACGCGAATATTCCAATTGAGATATGGGCTCACCAGTATTCTTGGCTAAGTGTATACTTAGGTCAACTGGTGACTTAACTGGTTTATCGTCATACGCCTTAAATTTTTTAAGTATAGTCTCAACATAATGAGATTGAGATAATGACAAACCATCGGATGTTTTAGAGATTTTAATCCCTAATATCACATTTGCCACTCCCATGTCCTTCATGTCAAAATGTTTTGTTAACATTTTCTTAGTCGAGGAAATGACTTTTGAGTTATTTTCCATAATTAGCATATCGTCAACGTATAGACATACGATCACATATTCATCGGGTGTGTTTTTAATGTAGACACATTTGTCACATTCATTGATTTTGAAGCCATTTGACAACATAGTTTTATCAAACTTTTCATGCCATTACTTCGGTGCTTGTTTTAATCCATACAAGGATTTTACAAGTTTACACACCTTCTTTTCATTTCCCGGTGCAACAAACCCTTCGGGTTGTTCCATATAGATTTCTTCTTCTAATTCACCGTTTAGAAATGCAGTTTTATCATCCATTTGATGTATGTCAAGATTATGCAATGCCGCGATTGCAATCAAGACACGTATAGACGTGATTCTTGTCACCGATGAATAAGTGTCAAAGAAATCGAATCTTTCCTTTTGCCTATACCCTTTGACTACTAATCTAGCCTTGTATTTATCAATTGATCCATCCGATTTCAATTTCTTTTTGAATATCCATTTACAGCCTAAAGCTTTGTTTCACGGAGGGAGTTCAACCAATTCCCAAGTATGGTTACTCATGATGGATTCAATTTTATTACGTACAGCTTCTTTCCAAAAAGGAGCTTCGGGAGTGGACATTGCTTCATCAAATGTCTTTGGATCATTTTCTAGTAAATTGGTTACGAATTCTGGACCGAATGTCTTAAGAATTCGTTGCCTTTTACTACGTCTCGGTTCTTCATTTATTTGAAGATTATTGTCATTTCTATGTAAATTATCATAAGTTCGTTTAACTGAACTTGCTTCCTTTTCTTTACACGGAAATTTGTCTTCAAAGAAGACCGCATTTCTTGATTCAATAATCGTGCCTTCATGTACATCAAGTACTTCAGATTTATGAACCAAGAATCGATATGCACTACTATTGATTGCATATCCAATAAAGACACAATCAATTGTCTTTGGTCCAATCCTAACTTGTTTAGGTTTGGGTATTTGTACTTTTGCTAAGCACACCCACACTTTGAGATATTTGTAGGAAGGTTTCTGACCTTTCCATAACTCGTAAGGTGATTCAACCTTATTCTTGTGTGGTATTTTAATTAGGATATAATTTGCAGAAAGTATGGCTTCCCCCCCACAAGTTTTGAGGTAAGCCCGAACTTATTAACATTGCATTCATCATTTCCTTTAGTGTTCGATTCTTACGTTCAGCTATCCCATTCGATTGAGGTGAATAAGGTGCAGTAGTTTGATGAATGATTCCAAATTCTACACAAAATTCCTCAAATGGAGCAACGTATTCTCCACCTCTATCACTACGAATCATTTTTATTCGTTTTCCAAGTTGATTTTCAACTTCGGTTTTGTAGTGTTTGAACACTTCCAAAGCTTCATCTTTGCTTTTCAACAAGTATACGTAACAGTACCTTGTACAATCATCTATGAACGTGATGAAATACTTTTTACCACCTCTTGTTTGTACAAACTTTAAATCACACACATCCGTGTGAATTAGTTCTAAAGGTGTTATGGTTCGTTCAACCGAATGAAAAGGTGCTTTGGCCGCTTTTGCCTCTACACATGTTTCACATTTTCCATTATTAAAATGCATATTCGGAAGTAAACTTAAATTCATCAACTTACGTATTGAATTAAAGTTTGCATGTCCTAATCTATGATGCCATAAATTAGATGACTCAAGAATATAAACGGAAGATGGCGTTTTATTCATAACTTTCGGTACAATAGTTAGGACATTCATTTTGAATAGTCCATCTTTTACATAGCCTTTGCCAACATACATATTGTTCTTGGTAAGTACAAACTTATCCGACACAAAGACTAATTTGAAGCCATTCTTGCTTAGCAAAGAACCTGACACAAGGTTCTTGCGAATATCTGGTACGTGAAGAACATTGTTGAGGCTAAGTTCCTTTCCCGATGTCATCTTCAATATCACTTTGCCTTGTCCTTCAACTTTGGATGATGAGGAGTTTCCCATAAACAGCTTTTCTCCCTCGGTTGGAATGTAGGATGTGAACATATCCTTATCAGCACATATGTGACGGGTTGCACCCGTATCAACCCACCATTCCATGGGATTTCCAACATTGTTGCATTCTGAAACAACCGCCGATAAATTCATGTCAGATATGCCATTTGATATGGAATCAGATTCGGCTATGTTCGCTTGGGCTTGCTTCTTTGGTTTGCGACAATCAGCGGATCGATGTCCAGCCTTTCCACAATTGTAACAGTTGCCCTTGAACTTCTTTGCATTCTTCTTAGAAGGTTCAACAGAATGCTTCCTCTTCTTTCCTTTGTTGTTGTTGGATTCCACCACATTAGCCTTTGATTGTGGTATGCTATTTCCAACACGCCTATCCGAACTTCGATTGTCTTCTTCAATTCTTAGTCGAACCACAAGCTCTTCAATGTTCATCTCCTTGCGTTTATGCTTGAGATAATTCTTGAAGTCCCTCCATATGGGTGGAAGTTTCTCAATGATTGCAGCCACTTGAAATGATTCACTTAGAGACATATTCTCCGCATGAATGTCATGAAGTATGATCTGCAACTCTTGCACTTGACTGATTACCGGCTTTGAATCTACCATCTTGTAGTCCAAAAACCTTCCCACGATGAACTTCTTTGTTCCCGCATCTTCAGTCTTGTATTTCTTTTCCAAAGAATCCCACAAGTCCTTTGCCGATTGTTTGGAACAATACACATTGTACAAAGTGTTGTCCAAGCCATTTAGAATATAATTCTTGCACAAGAAATCTGAATGTTTCCAAGCATCCAACGCTATCAACAATGCCCGATTATTTTCTCCTTCTTGAATAGAGGGAGGATCCTCATTCAAGAATTTTGCCAAGTTGAGGGTCGTGAGATAGAAGAGCATTTTCTGATGCCATCTCTTAAACTCAACCCCAATGAACTTCTCCGATTTTTCCTCATGTGGAACGGAGTTTTAATGAACGGTAGTGTGAGGGTTAGCCACAACCGGAGCTACAACCGGATGAATCACACCGGTAGGGATACTTCCTTCAGAAGTTCCCTCATTCGAATTATCATTCGAATTCATTTCTGTTTACGTAAAACAGAAGATCAACCAAACCAATTACTTACCACAAAAATACTGCAACGAAGTTTTGACTTAAGATTGTTGGCGGAATTTCTGTGTAAGTGACCCAAAGCAATAAAAATCAAGAACCGAGAATCTGGAAATGAAGAATATAAACCGAGGCAAGAGTTGAACTCTTTGTCCTTAAGTCAAAATTGCCCCGCACAGGTGCTTTCGGTCTTTGGCAAATGACTCCCAAGATACAACGGTTTTGTTTGAGTTTTGTAGCACTACGAAAAACTCAAGTACAGCGAACCAAAAAAGTTTTGTACTCCAAGGGATGAAATGAAAATAGAAAACCAGATTTTGTGCAACTTAAATGCAATAAATTTGGTTCAAAGATGAAAAGTATGAATGCTTTATGTTTGCAAATTGTTTTCTGTATCAATTTCCTTCTAGAATGGACGTCTACAACCCTTTTTAACGTTGGAGAGTCGGTTGGAAACGAAAAGGAATGAACCAAATCGTGCAACCCTTCAAAAGGACATGTCAGTTCACGCAAACCTATGCGATCGCATGGTTTAACCAAGCTGCGATCGTATAGCACAAAAAATAGAACAAGACTTCATCCAGAATAACCATGCGATCGCAAGGCTTTGCCTCCTGCGATCGCATGGAAGGACCAAAATACATTCTGCTAAAATTTTAGCCAGATTGCGATCGCAGGTTTACATACCTGTGCAATCGCATGGTCAAATATTTGACTCGATTTTGTCCTTTTTTCGTAATTTCTCATTCATTCGATATTGCCCCCGAAGCGTACGTCGAAGTGGCAAACAAATTTGCCTAAAACGGATTGGGTCGGGTCTTGTATATTTGGCCAAGTTGACACGGAGTCACTTAGTTAATTTCTCAACATTTTAAACCAATTTCCAACATTATCGCTATGGAAAGTTAATCTTTAATAAAGTTTTAGTCATTTGATTTTATTAGTGCAATTATTCGAATTTATTTTATAACTTACGTAGAAAGTAGAAAATGATTGCTTTATTTATTTCTACTCACTTACATGAGTAATAGATATTCCATTTAAACATATGAAAGGCATCAAACTC
The DNA here is from genome assembly GCA_030279155.1 of Forsythia viridissima. NCBI lineage: Eukaryota > Viridiplantae > Streptophyta > Magnoliopsida > Lamiales > Oleaceae > Forsythia > Forsythia viridissima. Next base: position 17,411,199 of record CM059042.1, read on the forward strand.
CTTCACACACACACACACACACACACACACATCTTCAAAATTTCTAATTTAATTTAATTTGGACTTAAGTCACCAATTTTTGAAACTTATAGTTCGATACAATAACAAATAACACCTATTTCAAGTAAATAATAATTTTAAATAGATAAATGGTTATTCAACAAATTCTTGAAGTGGTACAATTTTTGAATATTGTACTAAAGAAATGACTTTCCTCGCATATGATAACCTTCTTTATGAAGTCATGAATTTTGGGATTTAAGTATTAACTTTAGGTGGAGATTTTTTATAACATGAAATAAAGTTAGGAGGAAGTAAACTAAAAATAAGTGAACACTTTAAAATTAAACTTTTAACTATTTTTTAATATGAAACGAAATTATACCTTATAAAAATAAGCTAATGATAGCTAAATATCTACAAAATTATGAATAGTCAGTAATAATTAGTAAAAATTTTGAATTATTTAAAATTAAGAATTATTCGACAAAAACAATTTATGGACGATATTGTCTTCACAAATAACTTATAAATTTTAAAATCATTTTCCAATTAAATATTATTTATTTTGACTTTAATTTAAATTATTTAATACCAAATAAATATTGCATTTCAATCGTTGAAAGTGATTTGTCCCTTTAAATTTCATTATGTATTGTAATTAATGAAAAAATATATATAATGCTAATAAGGTTTTTAATATATTGAAATTATTAAAGGTTGAACTCCAACCTTGAGGATTCCCACCACCTCTGCCATAGGGCCTGGTGAAATATGTAAATCGCAAGTTGTGCCTCAGTGGAGTATATTTGAAAGCTTGTTTTTTAACTGCACTTGTAAGGAACCTCTTCCATACCAAAGGTAGGAATCGAACCCCCACCCTATTGCTACCAGCGAAGTTGATTACCTCACTCTCGTCTTTCAACCAACTGAGCTATGCCCTGAGGACAATATATTGAAATTATTATCTTTAATTGTAAACAATCAAAGAGTGAATCTTATTATGCACGAGAAGTTAAGCAAATTTTCATCAACATAACAAAACAAGAGGAATTTGACTTTGCATTTCGATTTTTTTATTATTAATTCATACTTTCTTCATTTTTTTTTTTTTATTATTATGCCAGGAATTTTTTTTCAATTTTTTTTCCCTCACAGGGATGATTTTTAATCTTTGAAAATTAGTTTGATAGTAATATGGTAATAATGGATGTGTTAATTTTTCATGAAGAATTCACTAATTTTAAGAATATATATGATGGTAATATTCACTTATATTTTCATTTGTATATTTTTTTTTCTTGATTTAGAATATTTGTTCGAGGTAAAAATGTTAATTATTGTGATAGTTTTGATAGCAAAGAAATTTAAGCTCAAATGATGTTTTTATGTCATTTTGAAAACAATTAAACATATATTTATTGAATAATAATGAGTTAGAACAAGGAGAATTGGTGTTACTCTAATTCTCTCAAGCGCGCAATTAAGATAGAGTGTTAACATGTACTACATAACTTGGATAAATTGAGTCATACTATGCATAATGTGGAGGTAAATCTCGCATAATAAGTAGGTTTTATGTGATGAGTTAAAATTATGAATTGTTATTAAGAAAAAGATTGTCTAAGTATTTGGTTGTTTTGAATCTTCTTGAAATTTATTAATATTTCAGATGGAATTGCGAGATAGAATGCATGAAGAGAACAAAAAAAAAAAAAAAACCTTAGTTTGTGGAAACAGAATGAATATTGTAAGAGAAAATTCTTCTTTATTAATGTAAAAAAAAATTGGGATTATTTTTTTTGCGAAATAATTACCTAAAAAAAGCTTACTATTTTATTTTTATGTGTTTTTTATAATGATATAAATACAGAAAATCAAAGAAAAATTGTGTTCTACCTACTATTTTCATGTATTTTAAAATTTGATAATAATTTTCATAAAAGAAAATTGTATTTTCTTGATATGTCATTAGTTATATACTTTAAAATATAATTAAAAAAGTATCAATAATGTTTCAAACTTAACATTCATGTAGGCCATGTACTTTTTAATAAACTACATGTTTTACCAAGAAGCTTGAATGTTATTCCTTAATTGGTCATAATCATTGATGAACTTATGATTGAAAATGAGTTTCATTTAAGTGTTATATTAATCGATAATTTTAAAATAAAAAAATTATAATATTATTACAAAACCACGTGCAATGCTCATATTATTAACTAGTATAGCTAAAGATAAATTTAAGGCTAAATATATTGAAAATACACTTTTTTATAATTTCACTACAATTTAATTGCATGAAAAGTCCATAAACTTTACTCATTATTATATTTATATTCTCAACTTTTTTCATCACATTCTTATCTTCATTATTCTATTAGTACATCTTGTTCCTGATGACGATTTTCGTCCAAAAATTTCATGAAAAGGGAGTAAAACGACTTACTTGTCCCTCACATTTTTAAATAAGTAAAAAGTTAAATAAATACAAAATTATAACAAAATATTTGTCCCTCGTTTTATAGCACGCTAATAGAATTATTGGATGAAAATCGCCATTAGGAATAAGATGTAATAATTAGTGGAAGGTTAATAATAAGAATCCGATAGAAAAAAAATAAAGACCAAAATGAGACATTGATTAAAATTCAAAGACTTTTAATATAATTAAAATGTAGTGCATTTATAAAAAAATGTTGTAGCCATATAACCCTCCTAAATTTAACTCTCTTAAGATCATTAAGATTTCTCTGTATCAATGCTGACCTCCTACACTAGATGGGCAAAATTTCCTGCCCACAAGAGGGTAGGAGATCACCCCCCTTCTCTATATTACCCAAAATGGACATCTCACTTATGAATTAAGATGTTAATGGTGATCCATGAATATTGATGATGATATGAATGAATTTGAAATTAAACTAATTTTAAAAACATAAAATGCTTTTTGTTTATTAGTTGAATGGTTATATGTTTGCTATGAAACTATTAACAACTTCATAATATTGCATAATGGATCCAATTAAAATTCTATTTTTGACTACTTTGTACTATTTTTAATGTTCACTTGTTGTTAAATTTTCTAAAATTGAATATTGAATAATTATGAAAATGAAATTATTTCCTTATATTTTCTGAAGCACTCCATTTTCTACATTCATGAAACGGAAATTTGCACCTGGGGTCCTCAACATTCAAGCGTGTAACACTTCGGTTCCCATTTTTTATTTTTGCATAATTACATAGGTCCTTTCGATTGGTTCCATGTCCAAAATTTCCACTTATCACGTGTGACGTTTCTCGTATCCATGCAACTAAAAGTGTGCCCAATATCTTAAATATAAGCACACCAAAAGTCCCGTTTGTGTGACCAATATATGATATATAACCACATCAATGATACTTCTCAACAATACTTCTAACACACCAGACTAATTGACGCTTGATCCTGAGATAATCCACATGTAAGGTACATTAGCACAACGTACTCTTCCTGATCAAAGGCTTACAGGCATCAAAGAATAACAGAATTTACGAACATAATCTTCGGTAGACACGTAACAAAACTTTATTCCTTTTTCTTCACTATAGGCCAAACCAGGAGAAAATTATCCACAGTAGTTTGCAAAACAGATTTCAGTAGAAATCTTCATATCCAGAAGCATTTTCCCAAAAATATGCTAAGTACTGTAAATAAACCCAATGTTGCTCGTTTCTACATCGTTTATGATTCTCAAGCAACAAAGCAAAAAAAATCTGATGCTTCACGCATAGTAACCATGTTCAGAGTTGTTTGAGGAATTTAGTCGAAAACTTTTAAGGAATAAACGTCAAATTAAAGAGAAACGCATCAATAATATCCAATCATTAACTTGGTTTGCAAGTCCCAGTAGAGCTTTGATTGCTTCACCATCTCATCTCTTTCAGCAACCATCCTCTCCTTCCAATTTTCCTTGCAACTACAAAGCATACAAGCCATTATATGTCTACAATCTACTTTATTTTATGAAAAATGACAATAAAAAATAAAAAATAAAAAATAAAATTTGCTCACTGTTTCTTTAATAGCAAGTCTAATTCCATCATGTGAAGTACATTAGCATACACTCCCACCTTCATTAAAGACCAAGAATTAGCATTGAATGCGCAGAAAAAAGAATTTCGATTTAGTGAACGAACACAGGCGCTAAACGTATCGCCAAAACTAAGAAAATGTATTCCCATCAACTTTGGACAAACTTATTTTACAAAGAGAAGCTCTCTTCTTAAACATCTAACATAAAGTTCATTTAGCAGTAATATGTGAAACACTATGGTATGGCTATAATCTGATATCCCAGCAATAGAACATGACTATCAATTATCTTATTTCTAGAACAGACATATGCCTTGAGATTCAATGAGAATGGATAGAGGCTTGTGGAATTGATGTAAGAGGGCAGGGACGGGCTATACATCTGTTTAAACTAAATAGAGATTAAAATGAAGTCCTTTAGGATAATTTTATGCAGTCACTGAGTACGGTTACTTGATTAAAACTAAAACCATATCTTTCCTAATGGTTTGTAGGGTTTGAACAATAAAAACAAGACAAGGTTATTCATTCAATGTCAAAGAAATAAAGATGTCCAAACAAAATTATTCACAAGGTATGAGATGCATTATGCATTAATATGATTTTATAATATATAGCTTATCTAGATACCAACCTCCCTGCAAACTGGGCATTTTGATTCCGGACTTGCAGCATTAAGACCTTCGAAGATCATTACAGAAGCTGCAGAGCAAGCACACGGTTTGCAGAAGAGGTGCCCACATCCCAAAGCATATGGTTTATAAACCATATCCTAAATATGATCACAGTTTAAAGTTAGTTCAATCAAAGAACTTAAAAAGCACTCTTTAGAATTTTAATTAGACGAGAGACCTTACCAAGCAAATGGCACAAGTCAGATTATATTCTAATTTCACAGAATCTGGTAGCGTCAAAGTCATTATGGGCTCTGTAGCACTAAGATCACAAGAGAATGGACCACCTATAACCTGCTTCCCACCGTTGGATACATTAAAGTTAATGTAAAGAGCCCCAAGTTCCATCAACCAAGGAGATTGCAGAAGCTCTATGTGTTCAGCACGCATTTTAGTTTTGAAAATCCTTCCATTGACAGAGCAGTGTACCTACATGAATTCATAGGAGAGGAAAGTGTAAAGAAAGACATGAATAAAAAATCCAGTCCTCACAGAAATAGATATTGGACAGTCAAGAGAAATACTTCAAATGGAACCAAATACTGTTTACCTTATCGTACTTCTTGAGGATTTTTCGTATAGCAATAGCATTCATTGCAACATATTCAATTAACAGTCGACATTCTTGTGCCGTGGCTTGCTGATTGCTCGTGAAACATTGGCACAAACTTATGAAGTATTTTTGCATTGTATTTGGAGCGTGAAGATGGATAAGGTGCCGTACCCTTGAACTAAAGCATCCAGCTATATCAGAAGCCTCCTTCTTCAATTCAGAGAAGAACATCTGATCACACACTGCAAAATATAAAAAATTACATCATCAAACATCTGCACTAAAAAAGGTATGATTACATTAAATCATATAAAAAAGTAAACTTTGAGGAAAAAGGCAACAAAAATCAACTCACCAAATCACACAAAAATACATTTGTCCCATCTGTTCATATGCTTTTAAATTTAGAATGAATACATGCATACATGGTTCAAAGTGTCGATATATTCCCATTGAAACATCAGAAGCATTTTCGTTTTTGAATACATGAAAAATACATGAAAAGAAATGCATACATAAACATAAAACTATAAGATGATCCATTTTATGTCACTGTTGCTCATAAAACTATAATGTCATTGAAAGTTAGGTTATATTGATAAAAAAGTTTTCCTCTACATATGATGTAACTAAATCACAATCTCATAGACAAAGAATTGGTTATTGCTAAAACTTGTAACATTTTCTACGGCATTCTCAAAACATTTTAGATATTGGCAGCATAGAAAGCAATAACATTTCTTTAATAAGCATCTATTAAACAGGCAATTGTAGGAGACAGTTTATCAACAATCATAAAGTTAAAGGAAGAAGATGAAAACTCAACCTTTAACATTAACTGCATCTGATATCAAGATAATGACCCATGATTCAGATAATGTCACGTTTCACCGTGTCAATTAAATTAGCAATAGACTTGCACATGGAATGGCTAATGACGCTAGATTTTTGGAAGGCTGTATTGGCTTCCGTTGGAAGCACTGAGATCTATGATGCCTCTTATTTGCTGACACCCCTTTCAGTTTTCTTTAGCAGCTTACACCTTTATATTGATTAAGGGTCTCATCTAAAAGTTTAAGCTCTTAGAGAATGGACACATTTTATTCATTTAAATCTTGTCTTCAACAGACTACAAATCCCTTCATCCATTGCAATAAATGTATAAAGAACAAAGTTACAACTAAATCAACTGCAAGAGAAGCTCCTATAATAAAAATAGGCAATTTTTTTTAGACATCAACTTGAGGACTGTTATTGCGTTCAAGAGGAGAATTGTTACATGGAAGAGGCCGGAACTCTTTGAAATTTCTGAAACGGGAATCATGCCTTTGTCTCGTCCACTCAACCAACTTGCCTTACTCTACTAGTAGACCACTCAACTCATCCAACCCTTCAAGCTCACTCAACTCGTACAGGGCCAAACTCTCCCAACACTCTGCGCAACTCTTCAGGTTGAAACCCCTATAACTAATTTTAACAACGGCAAAGAAAAAAAAAAGAAGGCATTTTTGGCAAAACAATAAATAAAGAGATGGCTATACTTCCTCTTGCTATCCATTTAACAAAAAATTCCTCAAACATTAACCCAATTCCATATCCAAAGGAAAAACGCATACGCACAAATATTTTAATCTAAACAACACATGTTAATGACTTCGAATAAAATATCACAAACAATTACATAATCAACCCTTTTCCTATTCATACAAAAATGACAAAAAATAAAAACAAATTATAAAGAGAAAATTAACACTTACATGGGCAAGATTCATATAACTGGCTGGATTGAGTCAATTCATCTTCCCCATTATTACCAGAACCCTTCAATGCATTACACCTCCTGCAAGTTTTCAACACTTTTTTAAGCCTTTTGTATTCAATATGACAACACTTCTGCAAAAACCTCTCTCGATCCCCATGTAAATATTCTGTAAACGACTCTCCAAACTTCATCTTTGAAATTATTTCTCTCTCTTTTTTCCCACCCAATAAAATTACACTTATACATAACAAGAAAACAATAATTGCAAAATCCCCCGTTTAAAAACAAGAAACAAATTATAATTTTCTTTTCTTTTCTTCTTTCGGAGCAATCTTTTGAATGTAAGCCCAGAAGACGGATTTTTTTTTTTGGTTGGAAATATGGGTTTGGAGATAGAAGTAGAGATTGATACAAAAGTGAACAAACATCCGATTTTCTAGGAATTTGGGAGCTGGGGTGGCCCAGAAGACAGATTTTTTTTTTTGGTTGGAAATATGGGTTTGGAGAAAGAAGTAGAGATTGATACAAAAGTGAACAAACATCCGATTTTCTAGGAATTTGGGAGCTGGGGGTGCGGGGGTGCGAGTGTTTGGAGGTGATTTTGCATGCACTGCACGTGTATGGAGGACCATTGGAAGAGGGAGTTTTTAAGCAAAAGCGTCCTTTCATTTATCGTCTACAATAGTAAAAGTGCCTTTTCACAAACATATTTATTTAAAAGCGTTAGTTACGGGTTTCTCGGCCCTCTATATAATAGGGCGGGGACAACAATTATTTGTTAGCCTTTGGAAAAAGTTTTATTGAAAAAAAAGGCATATAGCATGGGGGGTTTTGCATCTTTGAAATTTGTGATAATAGGATTTCGAACTTTTAATTTCTAGCAATCAAGTCCTAGCCGCCTATGAAACATTAGCATCTGAGATCTTTTTTTGACAGAAACCATCAGTTTATCCGTTAAATGATTAAAATTTTGTTAAACATAACATTTTACTATTAATTTAAATAATAAAAAAAAGAAAAAGAAAAAGAAAAAGAAAAGAAAAAAATTACAATCAACCTCCAACCAGAGGCGAATGGGGGGAGGGTTGGGCCTGACTACTGCCCATGTCAGGCCTAGCCCAGAACATCAGGCCCAGCACAGAACCAATTTCTGAAGTGAAGGTTTTTTTTTTTTTTTTTTTGGGTAAATTCAAGGTCGGTCACTGTTTTGGTACTTATGGGTTCTAAAGTCATATGGTTAAAACTTAATTAAATTAAAGTCACATTTTAGAGCTAAAAGACCAACATACCCTTAATTGTAAAAAACGCTAATTGTGATACTGTTTTGTTTTTGTGATACTGTTTTATTGTGATACTGTTTTGTTGTGATACTGTTAAACCTATAATGTTGTGATACTATTTTTTTTTTGAGTAAATTCAAGGCCGGTCACTGTTTTGGTACTTATAGGTTCTAAAGTCATATGCTTAAAACTTAATTAAATTAAAGTCACATTTTAGAGCTAAAAGACCAACATACCCTTAATTGTAAAAAATGCTAATTGTGATACTGTTTTGTTTTTGTGATACTGTTTTATTGTTGTTACCACACGATTACGACATGGCTGCCACGTCAGCATAGGCCCCATCCAAGCCCAGTAAGGCCCAGTTCATAATCTGTCAAGAACCCTATCTGGGCCCTGCTAGGGCCTTGGAAGGGCCCATCACACGCTTGGGCCTTCGACAGCCAGAAATCCGCGAGCCATGTGGAGGGCCTCGGCGCCCGCATGCGAACCATAGGGCCTCGTCAGACCATTCATCAATTATAACCAGCAAGCAGCATGACACGTTGGAATGACTAGAGAAGTAATTAAGGAAAGATCGCGTTGGTTTAGTGCACGGATCTTCACAAGAAAACCGAATCACAATCTCCTAAAATCATGCAACGTGATAACCTCAGATAAGGAAGGTAATCTTGGAGATTGCCTTGACAAGGAATGATGCCTATCTCATAAGGAAGGAGAATCCGATTGGGTATCTGATTGATTTGTTACCTAAATCAATCAGGACTCTCGCGCTATAAATACAACGTCTCCGGTTGTTCCAAGGTACGCACTTTTTATGCTTAAGAGTCCCACCCTAAACTCTGCTCAAATCTCTGCCTGCTTGTCCCTCCCACACCCTTTTTTTGTTCCCGCCCCCGTGTATCTCCTATATACCGGCAGTTGACTTGATCTTCGGAGTGCCAACGATCGCCGGACCCTTTTTCTCTGGAGATCTTGGTACCTAACGGTCGTCCTAGTGTGCAGGTAACATACGAGCTGTCAGGGAAGTGACTGGAGATCTGTTGGCACCGTCTGTGGGAATCGAAAAACCTCACACGACCAAGTGCTTGTGGTAAAACGTGTCTTCTACCCGAAGAATCATGACATTCGAACGGTCCACAGAAGACGAGGTGGAGTCCCACCACACCAACCTGCGACAGGAGAGCGTTCAAGACCTACAGAACGTCACCCATCGCAGAAAGAGAAGACATCAGAAGAAACGGACGATGGAACAGGAGAACCAGGACCTCAAGATGGACAACGCCCGGATGAAGGCCACGCTTGAATTATTGGAGAATCGATCCCTCCAACACGGACCTAAGCGCAGCCGTGCCCGGAAGAGTCCCTCACCCACTGGTTCGCTGGACAGCCACGGTTCCCGAAAGGAACCCCTCGTTTCTGACGACTGGGACCCCTGAAACCCAGCTCCGAAGCCTCAGCAGGACGGTCACAAATGGAGACCCTTCCCTGTACGAGAAAGCCACTCGGTTCCTGCAGCTAGCGTGTTTGACCGGTTGGGAGTGGGGTCTTCGATTGCACCCTCCAACCCGTGCACAGCAGGCGCAGTGAACATAGTGAGGCCCGTACGGAAAAGAAGAAGGACCCAAAGAATCAAGAAAAGGCCGAAGACGAAAAGGAGAGGCTGGAATGTTATGAGGACGACGATGACGAGAACCTACCGTTCACCAACTACATGAAGGCAATGGAGGTGCCAGCCAACTTCCGAATGCCTATCATGGACAAGTATAATGGGAGGGGTGATCCCACGGACCACATAAACACCTACAAAACAAAACTCCAGGGCCAATCTCCCGTAGTGAAGTGTCGGAATTTCCATACCACACTCACAGGGGACGCAAAGAGGTGGTACAACAAGCTGAGGCCATGAGGCATCCGAAGCTGGCCGCAACTTAAGAGAGAGTTCGTCAACGCCTTCATTGGCAACCGGACGATGATTGCTGACATTGCCCAACTCAATGATATTCGACAAAAGGAGGGAGAGACCGTCAAAAGCTACTTTAAACGATTCAGCAACATCATCAACAAGATCGAAACGATGACCGATGAAAAAGCCCTGGATGCGCTGATAACAGGGCTCCACATGCGAACCCCCTTTTGGAGGGACGTTCAAAATAGTCCACCAAAAGTCTACAGCCAGCTGGTGGACATGATCCAGCGCGAAATCCGATCAGAAGAAACGATCAAGAACAGAGAAAGAGCTGAAAGAAAGAGAGGAGATCGATACAGGAGGGAGGGGCGTCGCTATCTGGAGCCTCGATTCTCCCGTTTTCAGAGGAGGCGTTCCCCAGAACCAACTAACAACCATTACCGGAGGTTCAATCAAACGGAGGTAGCCCCAGCCCCACGGGCACAAGCAGCGGCCCCCCTACCTGTGGTGACCCCGCCCAACTTCTGTTGTATACACAGGACCAGGGTGCATAACACGGAAGATTGCCCAGATGTGAAGGAGCTAATCAATCGCGGGAACCATGGGCAGGGCGAGAGGGACCAAGCGGCGCGAGGACATCGAGGACCGCCCACACAAGGGCGAAGACCTCCTCCCCAGCGCCGGAACGATGGACCTCGCCGCGACGGATGAAGGAACCGGGAGGACAGGGACCAACCGAGGGCCGAGAGGCCCCAAGAAGCCCCACATGTCCGAGAGATAAATACCATCTTTGGAGGACCGTATGTCGGGGGAAGCACGATGAACTCGCGACGTAACTATGCGAAGGCAGCCAGAAGGGAACCCCTGGAGAGTTGGCAGGTACACGGGCATCGACCTAGAGTGCCGCCTATCTCATTCACTGAAGAGGACGAATCCAGGATACACTACCCGCATTGCGATGCCCTAGTGGTACGCGCCATTATCGCCAGAAACGGCCTAGGTCGGATGCTGGTCGACGATGGAAGTACCGTAAACATCCTATTCGGCAGTGCGTTCGACCAAATAGACGTGGATCACGAACTGACGGCCATCACCGAGCTGCTATTTGGTTTCACAGGGACAGTTTCGTCCTACGAGGAAAAATTACCTTGGCGGTAGATTTCGGGAAACCACCTTGCCACCTCTAGAAATTCATGGAGTTCCTAATTGTGGACACCCGCTCCGCCTACCATGGGGCTTGGTAGGCCCGCGCTGAAGGATTTACAGGCGATTACGTCCATACACCACTTAGCGATGAAATTCCCGACCCCCGGAGGAATAGCTAAAATCCGTGGTAATCAGACGGAGGCGCGGGCATGCTACATGAACGCGTTGCGAAAAGCTGCCAAACGCAAGGATGTCTCCCCAACCATAGCAACCTGAGACCTTACCCCCGGCATTTCAATTGTTTTTCTTTCTGCATTGTTTTGATCTCTTTAGAGATTTTTCTTTTTTACTGGACGCCAAAAAGTTAGGCGCCGTTTAATAAAGTTCGTCTTTTATGAATCCGAAGCGTCCCCCAAGCAGAGGGTACCAATACGGCAGCGAGGGAGTGTGGTTCGCGGCCAACTCTATTAACTCGCTAGATAAACATTTTACGCGTGAGAAAGCAAGTACAACTAAACGGCAGCGAGGGAGTGTGGTTTGCGGCCAACTCTATTAACTCGCTGGATAAACATTTTACGCGTGAGAAAGCAAGTACAATTAAACGGTAGCGAGGGAGTGTGGTTCGCGGACAACTCTATTAACTCGCTGGATAAACATTTTACGCGTGAGAAAGCAAGTACAACTAAACGGCAGCGAGGGAGTGTGGTTCGCGGCCAACTCTATTAACTCGCTGGATAAACATTTTACGCGTGAGAAAGCAAGTACAATTAAACGGCAGCGAGGGAGTGTGGTTCGCGGCCAACTCTATTAACTCGCTGGATAAACATTTTACGCGTGAGAAAGTAAGTACAACTAAACGGCAGCGAGGGAGTGTGGTTCGCGGCCAACTCTATTAACTCGCTGGATAAACATTTTACGCGTGAGAAAGCAAGTACAACTAAACGGCAGCGAGGGAGTGTGGTTCGCGGCCAACTCTATTAACTCGCTGGATAAACATTTTACGCGTGAGAAAGCAAGTACAACTAAACGGCAGCGAGGGAGTGTGGTTCGCGGACAACTCTATTAACTCGCTGGATAAACATTTTACGCGTGAGAAAGCAAGTACAATTAAACGGCAGCGAGGGAGTGTGGTTCGCGGCCAACTCTATTAACTCGCTGGATAAACATTTTACGCGTGAGAAAGCAAGTACAATTAAACGGCAGCGAGGGAGTGTGGTTCGCGGCCAACTCTATTAACTCGCTGGATAAACATTTTACGCGTGAGAAAGTAAGTACAACTAAACGGCAGCGAGGGAGTGTGGTTCGCGGCCAACTCTATTAACTCGCTGGATAAACATTTTACGCGTGAGAAAGCAAGTACAACTAAACGGCAGCGAGGGAGTGTGGTTCGCGGCCAACTCTATTAACTCGCTGGATAAACATTTTACGCGTGAGAAAGCAAGTACAACTAAACGGCAGCGAGGGAGTGTGGTTCGCGGACAACTCTATTAACTCGCTGGATAAACATTTTACGCGTGAGAAAGCAAGTACAATTAAACGGCAGCGAGGGAGTGTGGTTCGCGGCCAACTCTATTAACTCGCTGGATAAACATTTTACGCGTGAGAAAGCAAGTACAACTAAACGGCAGCGAGGGAGTGTGGTTCGCGGCCAACTCTATTAACTCGCTGGATCAATATTTTACGCATGAGAAAGCAAGTACAACTAAACGGCAGCGAGGGAGTGTGGTTCGCGGCCAACTCTATTAACTCGCTGGATAAACATTTTACGCGTAAGAAAGCAAGTACAACTAAACGGCAGCGAGGGAGTGTGGTTTGCGGCCAACTCTATTAACTCGCTAGATAAACATTTTACGCGTGAGAAAGCAAGTACAATTAAACGGCAGCGAGGGAGTGTGGTCCGCGGCCAACTCTATTAACTCGCTGGGTAAACATTTTACGCGTAAGAAAGCAAGTACAAAGAACACAGCAGCGAGGGAGTGTGGTTCGCGGCCAACTCTATTAACTCGCTGGGTAAACATTTTACGCGTAGAAAGCAAGCACAAAGAACACGGCAGCGAGGGAGTGTGGTTCGCGACCAACTCTATTAACTCGCTGGGTAAACAGTCAACGCAAACGTGCGCAACTAAGATTCATTCGATGGCAAATAAAATTCGATCATGACCCGCGAACCACCCCGCGCCACCAGGGGCATTACTTGCGACCTCATACTTGTACCAATGACTTCGTAAGCAGCACTAAACGTCGACGAGGCCCGAAACAAGTATGTGAAACGCGGGTACCAGAAACACAATATAGGCACACGCACGCGAATATGGAAGTAACTCGGCACTTTTTTATTAAATACGAAATACAATACAGAAGCATATATAGCTGCAATACACTCTAAAACCCCCGCTGCCTCATTGGGCCAGCACATAAATGGGGCAACTAGACCTATCACACCTATTCCCTGGTCTACGCCGGCTCCGCCTAAGTTGGGAAACCTGACTTCACCATGATCGGGAGTCTCCCAAGCCAACCCGAGTTAATTGGGTGGCTTATTGGACCATACTGCTCAAAAAATGCCGTTGACGCCTTTTTCTGGCAGTAGGAGACCCTCCCCCCCAAGTACCACCAGCCGTTCAAGGGAGGGTCGGGCTAAGGCTGCTGAGCCTAAATCCCCACCCCGTACGTTTGGTCTCCTGAACGTTGATTGACCAGATCTTTGGTCCTCTGAATGTTGATTCTTAGTTTGACAGACATCTTGGAGGCCAGCCCTCCAGCCGCACCACCATCACACGTTTTCTATCTCTATCTCGATCGCACGATAATGGCATGTTACAAGCAACAGTCTCACGATGGGAGAATCTTGTCAGGCTTGCACCCTATTTATAAAGGACTACGTGGAAAAGAGGTGTAATGCAATAAATATGGTCATAACAGGGAGTCTGGAGTGGCGCGCGGACGTTCTGCCTCCCCAAGGTATTGAAGACGCCAACCTTCCGGATTCCTCCAGATGTTTGCGTCATCAATGCTAGGGGAATGATTCTCATATTTAAAGCGTCTTCCCCCCACGCGCACACAGAACCGAAACGTCGGATAAACAAAAAGTCAATCCCAATTTCGCTTTCAATTAATCCGAGCAAAAAATATAAGGATTACAAAGTATAAATGCCCCGCCGCCTCTTCAAGGGTCAGCACACTACGGGCCTCCCTCAGTTGGAGGAGGTATCTGATCACCTGCGGTACTAGGTTCAGCGTCGGAAGCTTGAGCCTCGGCAGGGCCCTGCCGAAGGAAAGAAAGGTCCCATTCCGGGTGGACCTCCATGATGCTCTCCACCAACTGCTCGTCTCTAGCTGTCATCAAACGTTGGGCCAGGTCCTGATACTCGGGCGTTTCCACAAATGCATCCTGATAAGCCTCCACCACCTTGGTCCCAGCTACCGCACATTCGGCCCGGACCCTCTCCAGTTCCAGCCTCGTGTCCGCCAACAATTTGCCCTCCTCCGCGACGATGGTCTCCAGCCTACCAGTCGCGTTGGCAAGGGCTTCCTCGGCGGCAAGTGCCCGGTCCTCGGCCGACTTTCGGGCCCCTTCAGCGCGCTTCTGTACCTCTTCGGCACTCTTCTGAAGCTCCTCAGCTCGTTTCCGAGCGGCCTCGGCAGCCTTCTTTTGTTCCTGGGCGGCCTCCAGACACTCTTTCGAGGCCTTCAATTCAATCTCATATTTCTCCTTAATATCCGCCTCCCTTGCAACAGAGGCGTCAAGTTTGAACCGAAGTACCCCTTTTTCAGACTCCAGCTGTGCCTTCTCGAGCTGAACAGCTTTCAGCTCCTCGGACAGCTTGGCGGACTTGGCCCCCTCCTCATGGTATTGGCCGTCATAACTTTCCACAATACTGAACAGCTCCTTGCTCAGCACCAGGCCTTGTACCAGGTTCATTTCCGCCATCTTCAGCCTCTCCCGTACAGTGGCCTCCTCGGTAGTCTTCTCCCATTTTTGGGTCCAGTACTTGTGCACGCTTGTCGCCATCATCGCAGGATGAGCTGGGAGCATCTCTAGGACGGCAGTTTCCAGTTCCCCCCGACGTTGGGTTATCTGGACGGGGCTCCTCTGGTCAGACGAGGGGCCAGGTTTCTTTACACCCTCGGTTCACCCCGACTTACGGGCATCCTCCATAAACTCCCTCTAGACACGGGAGCCTTCCTCTTTCGCGCACCCGTATCGCCCACATCCTTGGCAATGCCCTTCTCCTTGTCCTTGGCTAGGATGGGGCTAGGAGACGGTTCAGTCGCCGACCGGGGGCGGGGGGGGGGGGGGGGGGAGGGGGAATGAGGAGGAACGTCCTAACTAGGGGCGGGCTCTGATTGAGTAGCACCTGGGATACCTTGCGATGACACGGGCACATCCCGGACGGGCACCTGAGCAGAAGACCCCTCTCCGCTAGCAGGGCGAGCAAGGTGGAGTGTGGGCACGTTTTTGAACCTGAAAGCTGTTAAGTACATACGTTAATGAACGATGCGCCCAGATAATCCCACGCCGTAGCACCATAACACCTAAACAGATGAGACTTACACATTAGTCCGCAGTCGACCAAAAGTTTATCGTCTTTTAAAAGATTCCCGAGGCTCCGGAAGTCGCTGTTGAGAGACCGAACCTTATCCCACTTCGACCTCAGCTCTCTTTGGCTTCTCTTCGGGATCGGTGGCTTCCCGTAATCTGCAAAAGGGAGCAAACACATCAAGTCAGGAATCGTAACCAAGATTTCATACGATTGTGGCGAGTTATACCAAGATCCCCGAAATGTCGAGGGATAGACACGTGCGGAAGGGGGTCCTCAGGCGTAAATTCCCAATCCCCGCCAACGAAGATGAACCTCTCCTTCCAGTTGTGCACCTTGTTGGGACTGTCGGTGGCCGTCCCCCATTTCTGACCCGGTCGGAGAGATACATTATACCAGCCGGTGGACCGGCAAGGTCGATATATGGACTCAAACTCCCTGGAAGACAAGTCTCCTCCAGCCTTGGCAACACTCCACAAAATATAAGAAGCTACCATCTGCCCCCAGCCATTCGGCGTTATTTGACAAGGGGCCAGGTTCCAGTTCCTCAACACTTGGCGAAAAAAAGGATGCACGGGTAGGCGAAGGCCTTGCTGCATCGCAGGCTCGTACACCGCCACATACCCTTCGGGAGGATGGTCGGCACACTCTTCCGAGCCCGGGGCTCTGAGCGTCACGGTCGAAGGAATATCGTAGGACAACCGTATATCCTCCAACTCCACCTCCGTGTTCCTCGACTGAGCCATGGACGCTTCAGTTGCCGACCGTTTCAGCTCCTCGTCCAGAGCCCTCGCAGCCGGAGCGTCCCTCTTGTCCAGCGATCTTCTCATCTCAGGCGCTCCCACGTCCGACCTCTCATTTACTACCGTCTCTCCCGCCGGCAAGGAGGCCCTGACCTCCCTCCCACTCGTCGACGGAGCCGACGGGTTCACAACTGGAGGCTCTGGATTCACCCCTCCCATGACTCCAGAAGAGGATGATGTAGAGGCCGACGAAGAAACGCTCCCAATAATACTGGGATTTGTGGGAGCGTCGGATGGGTTCTGTGAGTCGTCGTCTCCAGATGACATTTGGCCGTCCCCAGGTATGGGTATCGTACTATGACTATGGAAATAAACAATGCAAGCAAATTTCAACCACTTTCTGAGCGCTTACCTCGAATGTACGACTCAAATGGCACACCAGCTACAGGCGTGTCGCTTATCGACAGAATAACTACAGTAAACACGAAGGTAGGAGAAGGTGCAACGTTTGGGTAGATGCCTGGTTTTATAAAGGCGCACTCACTCATTAACCGTCCGGATCCCAAGTGTTCCATCTGGGCATATGGATGGTCGACGCGTGTCTTGAATGGTATAGTAGGCGGGAAAGCGAAACCTACTCACTTAGTAAATCAAGGAAGCACGTGCCCCACGCGCGCCCCCATTCTCCTTCTCACGCGACCGCATTTAATGCGTACACCCCTCCTCTCTCATGATTGCCTGACCAGAGAGGGACAGTCTTGATAGACAGAATCACGCCATCATGGGACACGTCAGCATTGGCCTGGCCCCTTGAAGTCCTCACCCGTCATGAATGTTCGGCTTCGAGTTTGGGGGACTATATATTGGAGGGAGGTCAAATTACTTCCTGCCGAACCACCGTGAGAATATATTTCCTGCGAGGCACGTCAAATGGTGGATATCCTCAAAAGTCCCACGCCCATTATAAATAATAGGCTTGGACTTGGGGGACTATTGTTACCGCACGATTACGACATAGCTGCCACGTCAGCATAGGCCCCATCCAAGCCCAGTAAGGGCCCAGTTCATAATCTGTCAAGAACCCTATCTGGGCCCTGTTAGGGCCTTGGAAGGGCCCATCACACGCTTGGGCCTTCGACAGCCAGAAATCCGCGAGCCATGTGGAGGGCCTCGGCGCCCGCATGCGAACCATAGGGCCTCATCAGACCATACATCAATTATAACCAGCAAGAAGCATGACACGCCGGAATGACTAGAGAAGTAATTAAGGAAAGATCGCGTTGGTTTAGCGCACGGATCTTCACAAGGAAACCGAATCACAATCTCCTAAATCATGCAACGTGATAACCTCAGATAAGGAAGGTAATCTTGGAGATTGCCTTGACAAGGAATGATCCCTATCTCATAAGGAAGAAGAATCTGATTGGGTATCTGATTGATTTGTTACCTAAATCAATCAGGACTCTCGTGCTATAAATACAACGTCTCCGGTTGTTCCAAGGTACGCACTTTTTATGCTTAAGAGTCCCACCCTAAACTCTGCTCAAATCTCTGCCTGCTTGTCCCTCCCATACCCCTTTTTTGTTCCCGCCCCCGTGTATCTCCCATATACCGGCAGTTGACTTGATCGTCGGAGTGCCAACGATCGCCGGACACTTTTTCTCCAGAGATCTTGGTGCCTAACGGTCGTCCTAGTGTGCACTTGTAACATACGAGCTGGCAGAAAAGTGACTGGAGATCTGTTGGCACGTGGACTGGTGCAGGTTCAGACGTCAACAATTGTGATACTGTTTTGTTGTGATACTGTTAAACCTATAATGTTGTACTATTAATGGAACATTTTAAGAACAATATTATTCTCTCGTTTATTCTCTACTGATTAATTCGTCTACCATTAAACATCATATATATTTATATTTATCTATCTAATGAGAATCTATGTTCTAATTGAATTTTAAACATGTTCACAGTCTCGACAGATGTCTCTAACAAGTTAAAATTTCAACAATATCTAATTCATGGCTTACCTTGAGATTCACGAATCAACTTAAAACCTTAGAGTTTTCGATATGACCATGTTGGAGTTTTCGATATGACTATGTTTTCTGAATAAAATATATTCAAACAACAGTTTTGTGGTGACTATTCAAAAGGTTTTGGTGTTATGATTCTTGTAGTGAACCTTGTTTAGGATCTGATGAATCAAGAATTGGGAGTGTTAATGAAAAAGGATCAAGTTCAAAGGATGTTAAACAAGAGAAAGATGAAGGGTGACTTCAATAAAGATACATTTATCCGTGATACTGTTTTAGAGGATATGTGATACTGTTTTGACAATAAAAATTAAAGATTGTCATTTTAAGCTAAAGAGATGACTTCAAACAGGTAAAATCCATCGTACATATTATAATCTTGACCGACTCATCGAGACCATTCTGAAAACATATTATAATAAAAATTCTGAGTACGTATGCGAATTCTATATTCATTTCTATTGTGATACTGTTTTGCATAATACAGTATCAAACAACACACATTATTATGATACCATGCTTTTAGCTTTGATACTTTAATCATGTGTGTTGTTTGATACTGTGTTATACAAAACAGTATCATAGATTAAAATATTGATTAAAACAGTATCAAAATTACTAATGCACATTACCTAAATAAAACAGTATCATAGACAAAACTAAGACATTCAAACAATATCATATGTTCAAACCTTGTCATAATTAAACAGTATCAAAGATAAAAGCACGGTATCATAAATAAAGCTCATTCCACATAGATTCAAACAATATCATGAAATAAAATAGTTTCATAGATTAAGACAGTATCAAAATATACTAATGCACATTACCTAAATAAAACAGTATCATGGATTAAAACTAAGACATTCAAACAGTATTATAGGATTAAAACAGTATAATAGATCAAAACAATATCAAAATATACTAATGCACATTACCTAAACAAAATAGTATCATGAATTAAAACAGTATCAAACAACACACTTGACTAACAATGTTTTCTGTGATACTGTTTTTTAACACTCAGGTTTTCTGTGATACTGTTTTTTATAATACAGTATCAAACAACACATATGACTAACAATGTTTTCTGTGATATTGTTTTTCTATAATAGAGTATCAAACATCATGCTCTCTTTTAATGTGCCTTCAATGTTTCGTCTGTTTCTTCTGGCTTTGGAGGGGTAGAAGGGGCTCCTGCTTCTGTGCCTTCAATGTTTCGTCTGCCTTCTCAAGATCACCTTCACAGGTGACTACAGCTCTTTCAACCTCTTGCTTGGAGGCATTGTACCTAATTTCCATGTCTGTAATACGAGCAAGCTCTTCTGATATGTCAATTTTTAAATTACCCCCACTGTCAAGATTATTTTTCCTCTGCTTGTCTTCTTCACCTCCTTCAAATAGCAATGCAATTGATTCCTCTACTCTGCCTTCATTCAGAATAAGAGCCATTGTTGCCCGTTCTTGAGAGAAACCTATAGCCACAAGTTGTTGTGCAAGTGCTTCTAGCTTCCTCGACATGAGATAGCTATTACATCGCTCGTGTAGTTCTTGAGCTCGTCTCTCTTTTTGTCGTTGATGTTTTCTCTCGTTCTTTTGGCGGATTTTTTTTCGTTTGTCATTGTCAGCTCCAGGCACCGACTTTTATGCATGTTTGGTATGCTGATTGGTGGCGGCGACGACGGTGGCAGTGCGAAGGTCGCTGGAGGTGGAGGCAGTGCGGAGGTCGCTGGATCTGTGCAATGGGTGATTTTGGAATTAATTTCAAATATTGATAAAAGTATGACTTAATCACAATTTAGAAAAATATTTTGACATAATTTGAAACAAGTCATGTGCAAGTGACTTATAGATAATTTTTCCTTTTTTTTTTTTAGATTTAGCCTATGTAAAAATTAAAACTTAGCCCGTGTGAATTTAAGCCTAACTCAACTAGCAATCCCAAGTTTGTTAATGTTTTAACTCATTGATTGATTACACTTACAGTCCAAGTGCCCAACTAAAATAAAAAATAAAAAATTCAAGTGCCCAACCTCACTCAGCCACAGCCCACAAGAACGTTGAGGTACCAATTCTCAAATCAGAGAACATAAATTATCTTTTGAATTAGAAACGTGATAGCCGGAAGCTCCATGAGACCATGACCCATTTTTTGTTTCATTTTTATCAAATTGAAGTTCCAATAATCGAAAATAAGTAGCTCGTTAATCGTTATCCAGCCAGCCTTAAATAAACAGTTCTGAACAACAACGGGTATTTTTCGTTTTTTTTTAACATTGTTGTAACTTGTAATGTTTTATGTTTATATTATATTGCATATTTTATTTCCGAAAATACATCTATTTTTTAACATTAAAGATGAATTGGTTTTTGGTTGAATTTTATTTACTCGAAGAATATAATAATGTATAATTGATTCATTGATTGTTTATGAAATTTAAAAGTATTACACTGTTGCCTGTTGGGCTTTAGAGTTAAGTTCTTTGGGTGAGTTTTATTCACTGCTTTCAATCTTCTGTTTATTGTTGTGACTTGTGAGGAGAAATGTCTCTTATTCTCTTGTTCATTGTATGAATAATGAATATGAGAAGAGAAATGAAGTTATTTGTATTTTACTTTTTCGGTCAGGAACTCGATGATCCAAATTGTCTTGCAATTGCATTTTTTTATAGTGATTAAATAATATATTTTATTGTATAGGAACAAATCAATGGCTAACGTGAAAAAAAGTAAAGAAAAATACACTTACAAGTTACAGCATTACAGTTATTTTGCTAATTCCCTTGTAATTGTGTCATTAATTTTTTGTTGCCTTGCCAGCTTATTTTTAATGTGTTGTCTTTTTATTATTGAATTGTTGCACATTTTTGGCCTATTTTGTTGCCTTGTAGGCATATTATTGAATTGTTGTGCCTTGTTGGATTACAATTAAATTGTCGTGCCTTACCGGCTTAATTGTAGGTTGTTGATGGATGTGCCTTGCCGGCCTATTTGTGAATTGTTGATGGATTGTCAATTTCTTTTTCCCTAGAATTTACAAATGGATGATGACTTTCTAGCTGATTGTATGACACTATTTATCGAACGAGAACTTGCTTAGAAAATTGATGTAGATTCTATCATAGATGAATTTTATATTTCAAAACTTCGTCGGGAACAACTTCAACAAATAATATCATTTTAATGACTTTGTTGTTATATATATATATATATATATATATATATATATATATATATTATTGACTTTTATATATTTCAGCCCCTGCAAACGAAATTCCTAGATCAGCCCCAGCCTCCAACTAATAAAAAAAGAGATTGAAGGCACAAGGCACAAGCACTCTGGCTGCAGATGGTCGTGAGAAATTGGCAAGATAAAGCACAAGAATGTGGTCACTTCATATTTGAAGAATACCCAAGGGTGGGAAAGAGAACCATGATCTGGGCTTTGCTTAGAGAAGCCTTTGGAGTCGACAAAGTACACGTACAATTGATCTATTAAATATATATCTTCAACATATGATGAAATTAGCACACTTGATTACCTAATGACCACCCGGTGTCGTGTGGGATGGGTAGTGTTGGTGATAGCGGTGATAATTTTGGAGAAGAAGTGGTGGGATTGAAGTAGTGATGGCAATGGGACGGATTCGGATTGGATCGGCCTGATCCGTATCCGTCCCGGATCAATTTTAGAAAATTTAAATCTGCGGATTGATCTGTTATTTCTCGAGGCGGATTGGATCCGAGGTGGAGCAGATCACTACTTTGATCCGCAGATTGATCCGTGTAAATTTTTTTTCTCCAATTATCATTCAAAAAATTAAATAAATATTGAAACAAACTTTACTATTTTACTACTTTTTTCTATATTTTTTTCTTTATTTTTCAAATGGGGCAGATCGGAAAGGGGCGAACATGATCCGATCCGCCCCGCTGATCCGCGAATAGGGAATTTTTCGCTCCATTCGGACCGGGTATCCATCGAGTTTGGGACGGATCAGATATTTTTGTCATCCTAGATTGAAGGTTAGTTGTAATTTTTGTTTTGTTTTTATTTCTCTTTTTTTATTATTCAATTTAAGGATAAAATAGTTTGTTAACAAAATTTTGACCATTTAATGGTCAAATTGACAGTTTCTATCAAAAAAAGATCTTTAGTGCTAACGTTTCATTGATTAGGAATATGAGTGTTAGAAATTAGAGGTTCGGGATTCTATCGTCGCAAAAGTTCGGAATCTCTGGTGCTATTTAACAAAAAAAATATAAAAATAAAGAAACATGATAGATTAGCTACTGTATACTTAATTGATGAAACCAAAAATCATAAGAGAAGGAAAGTTTGTGGGAAATAGCACACTTTGCTCTAGCGATGGCAATGTGGTGAGTCCGGGGCGGGTCGAGGCTTTAACCCGCCAACCACCCCGGTTAAGGAATTTTTTTTTTAAAACAAAAAAAAAAATAAAAACAAAATGAAATAGGAATTTTTTGTACATAGGTAAGAAATAAAACAAAAGAAATACAAGATTAAGGTTGTGGTGTAGTGGTCAAGAGTTATAATTTCATAACTTCAACTCGGGTTCGATTCTTGTTCAACCCATTTTTTTTTTAAAAAAAAGTAATTTGTAAATTGTAATTCTATTTTATGATTTACAAAAAAAAAAAAAAAAAAAAAAAATTAAAGTGGCAGGTCGCGGGGCGGGGCGGGGCGGGGTTGCCCCGGATCTTTCACGGGACGGGTATTTATGCCACAGACCCGCCCCTATTACCCTAATAGTCAGGGCGGGGCAGCCTGGGGCGGGAGGGTCCGGGTCGATGGATTTTTTTGTCATCCTTACTCTACTCACCAGGTTATTGATAAAAAAGTAATGTTATTCATAGTTACTCACTACTGATAGTGACATTACTCAATTAGATAAATTATTCATAATTAATGACTATAAATATATTACTCAATTGGAATAAATAATTTACTTAATTGAGTAATGTCACGTATGATGACTAATGAGGGATTTTGAATATCATTATTTTTGATAAAATAATCATGGTCTTAGTTTGATTAGATTCAACTTTTTTTATAGAAATGAACTTTTTTTAGACAACAAACTAATTTGTATTGTTTTTCGAATTCAACAATAAACTTAATCGACCAAATCTAAACCAATATGATCCAATATCACACTATTCATACGCTAATTTATTATTAAGCTTAAAAGTGCATCGTTTAATGTTTATGGCGATTAGAATGTTAGTTTATAATTATGATTGTGAGAATTTTCCTTAATTTCTTACTACAGAAATTGAATAAGGGTGGGGTAGGGGTTGGAAAAAATAAAACGCGCCAGGTAGGGGTCGAACCTACGACTTTCTGCTTAGGAAACAGACGCTCTATCCACTGAGCTACAGGCGCCTTTTACTAAAATCTTGTAAACGAATTATAATACTAAATAAATTTTGTTTTATATAGATATTTTTGCAGTTCATTTCCTTTTAAGATTTGGTAACAAAATGTAAATCAAACGACTCAATTTTATTTTGCAATTCTTTTTAGAATATTTTTGGCTCTTCCATTTGTGAATGTTGTCCTTCCCAGAATAAACCGTGTAACTTTTCAATATATGTAAATTTAACAAATAAAATCACCAATCACTTATTGAACTTTTGTTTTTGTTCACCACCCGTTATTTTCCCATTTGAATTTGCAGACAGAAAACACCAACGTGGCTAACGATGTATCACGTGGCACCAATATAAGTTTTACATTTCTCCAACTCAGCCGTCTATTCCAACTGACTTATCACGAAAAAGTGCTAAATTGAACACACGACTTTTTATCCGTAAATTGAACATGTGGTAAATTCTGAAGACAAAATCCCCAAATCAGCAAAGTAAAAGTAAATGATGTACAGTGATTGGTGACATTCCAAAGTACAATGAGTAAGTAGTAACAAATTAAAGTTTAGTAAGTGTTTATTAAATTTACCATTTTCAATATATTTATAGCCAATATTTGAGAATGCTGAAATTATTTTTTAAGTGTTTATAAGTTGTGAGTCTCGTAAAATATGTAGATAATATGTTGATAGTAATTATAAGTACTACATAATTTATAGATAAAAAAATAAGTTGAACATATTCAAAGAATTATCTTGGTGATAACTTTGCTACATACTTGATTTTATATTAAAATTCCACACATTTTTTTATAAGAAATATAACAAACGTAACAAATGTAACAAGTGTTACAAAAGTAAGAACAATATTTTTAGAATAAAAAAAGTTATATAATATTTTCAAAATTATTTTATATTTTGTGTTGTATGATGAAACCATTTCATCATCTTAACATCTTTAGCCCAACCATTTATCAAACATGTGACTTTAGAGCACACTTTTGACACCGTATTTTGATGCACAACCACTTATATTGACTTGGTCAAAGTTGAACGGTGTTATTGAAAGTAATAATCATAGTTTTCAGACTTGACCCGATCAAACACTGGGTTGATCAAAGTTGAACGGTACCTATTGAAAGTAATAATCATAGTTTTCAGACTCGATCCAGTCGAAGCATTGGATTAGCAAGTCAGTGATTCAATCGGCGGGTCACCAGTAGGTCAAGGTACTGTTCAAAAGTCTAAATATAAAAATTTTTGCAACAAAAAAGGAGGAACAACATAATAGGTTAAAAATGAATTTCATGAAGGAATGACGGTTATATTATATAATATACGGAATGACTGTTATATTTCATTCTGCCAACTAAAGGGAGCATAGCTGAGCTGTAGGCAGCTCCATCTTCAACTTTAGATTTAGAGGTTAGGGAATTAAGCTTTCGTGATTTAATATCTAAAGCATTTCAACAAACCGGGCCATCCAGTTGAGACACGACAAGGTTTACATGAAAACCCACGAGACACGACCGGATGTTAACCATATCACTTAATAATTCCTATGAAGAGAGACTCAGGAACAACATATTTTACAGAAGATGAATCTCTGTCCATCAAATAGTCTGTCAACGAGCAGGAAGAAAGAGCATGGAATCCATTTCTTAAAAGGGAATGGAAGGTATGAAGAAAGGAGTTGAGGGTGCCAAGCTTTAGAGAGTCAAGGCAGAACCGATTCCTCAATTTCATGAAGGGGTTCAAAGTACTTGGCTCAGGGGAACTAAAACCACGACAAGGGCAAGGGGTCTCGTTGTTCATTTACCAATTGCATCACCCATTGGTCAAGTGCTCATCCATCAAGGACCTTACTAGGACTAAAAGAAATACTTATTGAAAATGGCTAATCCAGAAGTATAGACTCAATCATCATCACCATCTTCAAACTATTGAAAGCCTTTTGACACTCACAAAATGAAAATATGCATATCCAATTTAAATGGATTTCAATGGATCCCTAGTAACTAACCACGGGTGAAAAATATATAGGAATGACAAGCTTTGAACCGATGAAATTTTTTACCCTCATAAAGGCACCAAGTTCCGTGCTTTAAATTTCTCCAATTTATACACTCCAATATTATCGTAAATATGCCACTTACAAGATTTGTCCAAGAATACTGCCAACTCCAATTGCTTATTCTAAGTTACAAAGAATCACTCACGGCCAACATCATTCTCTCAATCCCCAACTCCAAATGCTAAAAGAAATATTTGCTCATTGCAAGCCATGAACAATGTACCAACACTCAACTTCAAAAAGGCTATCCTCTGGTAAAAACAGATCAACATTGCACCAGATCGTTCTTTCATACTTTTATTACACTTAGAACCTGAAAGATAGATTGAAGGCACAAGCTGAATCCAATACCAACACTCTTATACAAGCGAAATCTTGTACAGTATAATAATAAAAATAAAAAATACTCGCCAGTGCACAATCACCCTTTCCAAACATCCCATCACAGTTCTGGATTTTATGGGGGCAAAAAGATCAAATAAAAAACAAACATTACATTGCAGCCTTGCAGTTCCTCTTTTTAATTGACACCGAATATCACACACAAATAAATCTGGCTATACAGGGTGGTTTTAGTTTAGCATTCTCGAGAAACCTTTTATCAAAGTAAAAGGGACCATAAATTTCAATCTCCACTAAAGGGCAGCAAAAAGGTTTCTTTTACAACCCTATCCCCAAATTATATAACATGAAATACAACAAAAAGAAGGGGATAGGAAAATAAAGGAAGGAAAAAGAACAAAAGAAAAAGAGAAAAAAAAAGCTGGAGATTATTAAAGGCTTAGCTATAGCCAACTTTACAACCAAAATGTTGACATGTATCAAAATTACACGAAACCATACAAAATTCCCGGATTCTTCAAAGCAGGGAAGCACCTTGTTAATACTGGTAAAAACAGGAATTTCGTAGCGCAGTTTGTATCAACCACAAGAAGCAAGATACATTTGGGAGTCGAGGCCCCCCTTTCCCCATGCTATGTCAATTTTTATAGCCTAAGAAACCATCGCCCGAAAAACTAGGGGAGAAAGAAAACTACCACGTTATTCCCTTTTCTGCCTTTCATTCTCCTTTCAGTATCCCAAACTTCAGATTTTTTACATTTTCACCATAGCCTCAGAGCAAGCATATTCAGCCAGCATTTCTTCTTAATTGTATATTTTAACAGGCTTCTCAAACGTGTGTCGGTTCTGCAATTATCAGAAAAACAGAAGTAAAGGATCTGATAACGTTCTCCAGGAAATATACATTCTTTCTGGAGGAAACCTCAAAACCTCTACAGATAAAATAAGACGTTGAAATACACTTCATATTTGAATATACTTCAGAAATATCAGATGAAAATTCTCAATATTGGTGCCTCTCCTATTATCCATCCAGTGCCACACAATATTATAAACTAGTATACCGCCCGGTAGAATCCGACCGTAGAAGCTTGCTCGCGTTGAAGAATAATGACGATAACAATGTTGAGAGGAGAGATTTGAAGAATGGTGAAGAGAAATGAGAGGGAGAGATTTGAGGAGAGAGGGATTTTTTTCAAAATAGAAGACAGACGTATATCACTTTTCTGTGAGTGGAGTGAAAACCTCTCTTACGGTCGGTGATCATACTCATACATGTACTATATCAATCTAAAAATTTACCTGGTTTGCAGTATAAGCCCTCTTTGGAGTAGTATCAGAGTGCTCTAACCCAAGGTACTGCTCCCAAGCACCATAAACGTCTCTTCTCTGGAAGAGGATAATACAGGTTCAAGAAAAATGAGGAACAACTAAATAAAAGAATAATAAGACCAAAAAAACTTAGAACTGAAAATACGACCTGAAAACGACTGGACACAATGTCAGAGTCCTCAAGATACTCTGGACGACCCAGTGACAATGCAGCAAACTTCCACTGAACATTAAATACAGAATCAAATGAGTAAAAGTTTAACTTAGCAATTAAACTAGAAAAACAACTCAGCAGCAGCAACTTGTAGTGAGCGAAGCAATTGTTCAAGACAGCATTTATACTGTTAATACCTTAGAAAACTCCTCATCTGGAACCTGTAATTTCTTTTGAATACGCACTCTAACATCTGTTAGTGTTTCACCTTCATGAATAACCAAGAAGAAGGGTTCCCCGAAATTTTGGATTTGCTGTTTAGAAAAAAATAAATAAATAAGTGCCAGCATCTTAGATTACATATCCATATCAACAGCATCCCTGTTTAGACAGTAACTTGGTCCAAATACGATCAAATGGCATTAAATGCAATCAACTTAAGAAATGATGTCAGTGCTTAAGTACCACTTGATTCTGAGCACTCTCTTTCGTGAAATGGTAAACATGAATCAAGCGGTCATTTGGACCAAGGTTCTTCTCTTCTTCTGGAATCTGAGATGAAGAACATTCCACATTTAAGTAGAAGACATTGGAATTAAAATGTGCATGAACATCCAAGTATCAAAGTCAAAACTCCTATAGGAGTGGAACAGAATTCATATAAGAAAGGACAAACTGAAACAATTTCCAAAATAATTCACACATTTGTTGCTAAGCTAAACATAAGAGCAAATATGGAACTTTTAACATGCCTCCTCGGCTCGTCCTCAATTCTATCAGACATCTTATCTCTAACTTTAGAGATAATAAATAACAAGGTTTCAAACCAAAGATAAAATTGTATGTGCATGTAAAATAGAGCAGGCAAAGAGAGCAAGAAGAGATTTTGAAGGCAGAAGATCTCACCTCCTCAGCACGCAATGTCCAGTATTGGTCATTTATATTCTCAATCTTCTCATTGAGAGGAAAGATCTGCAAAAATTGGGAAACAGAACATTAATTACATCGTGTAATGAAAAAACTGTTTCAATAA
The DNA here is from genome assembly GCA_030279155.1 of Forsythia viridissima. Lineage (NCBI taxonomy): Eukaryota > Viridiplantae > Streptophyta > Magnoliopsida > Lamiales > Oleaceae > Forsythia > Forsythia viridissima. Next base: position 17,440,246 of record CM059042.1, read on the forward strand.
AAGATTACAATCCATTCAGTATTCACAAATGTGGCTCAGATTTAAATTTAGTGGGTCTCATTGAAGAGTATGTCCCCGGCAGGGCTTCCAAACCACTTAAAGACAAATTATCTCAGAGCAAAACAACTCCACAATATTACTGCTAGCAAGTTAAATCTAAGAAAAGACCACTTATAGTAAGGCAAAAAATACAGAAATCCAACTTCACAAGTCTCTGCATATGACGGCCTACAAAGAAAGCTGAGCCACAGTGTAGTTCAGAAAGATTTATGCCAGCAATATCAAGGCTCGATCTATTCAACTTCAGTGCAGGGGACATTACCTTATAAATTTTGTGATAGAAAACTTCAAGCAACCTAAGTTCAGCATTTGGATGTGACAACTCCACCTGCAGAGAGATGTGAAAATTGTCAATCTCACCCCATTTCTTTCTCACCTAATCCGATGCAGAGTGAGTTGGGATAAGGAAAATCAATTTTTACAGGTCAACTTCGTTTTCCACTACATATCTTTTTTCCCACAAGACAAAAAGCTGAAGAGCAAAATTAACGTAGAAAATACAAGTTTCACTTTTTGAAAATAATTATGTGCAGATTAGCATGCTTAAGAGCAATGAACAAACCTTTTCTTTGATCGCATTAAGCACATCTCCAACGGTACCTTGTTTTGGCAACCTAATATTGAGAATTATAGCCTGAATAGAACATTGTGGTAACGGCTATAAGATGTTATACAAAATCAAGTCAAGAGGTGACAGAGCAAAGTATCAATGTCATAGGTATACACACCTCATCCTTTGTGGCATAGTGAAAAGCAACTTTCAGTGTTTTCAGGCATTGCAATTGTGGCAGAGGAATGTCCAGTACTTCATAATAAAGAATATCAGAGATCTATCAAAAGGAAACCAGAAATTATAAATCCATGGATTAACCAACCCATCCCCTCAACATAAAAAATGAGAAAGCAGAAGAATTCATGTCAGAGCTACCTGATTGTAGTGTACGAGCATGTCTACCAACTGATCAACTGATCTATATTTGATGGGAGTGGGCTTTGGTTGCTGAGAATAGCAATTGTGAGGAGTAAGCCGAATTTTAGATGGATCATCCAAGCTGAGACGTTGAGCCAGCCTTTCCACAACATCATCATAAGAGTGGTTCTTTGCCCTAGAGATTTATACCAAAATGGTTAAAAACACATGACGCTCAATGTTGCTCAAAATTACATAAAAATAATAACCATACTACTAGTACAGTCCTCCATTGTCTGCAATAATGGTATCAGAAAGTACTCACAACTCTAGGCAGAATTCATCTTCCTTGGGTCTCTCCAAAGCTCGAAAATGGACAATCTGCAAATAATAAATCCATATTAAAACTGGTAAGAGGTAAGAAAAATGCAGAAGAACCGCATTTACATTCTTAGTACCAAAAAATGTTTTATAAAGAAGGAATGATATTACAGCAACCCATTGAAAATGTCAAAAGACCGCGATGAGAGGACAGAAGCAAGTGATAACTGAAAGAGATTGCAAGATGTGAACAGGCTTCACAAAAAAGGCTCCACTCATTTCCCACATATGGTCTGTGACTTGAGTTTAAATGATAGCATAATGGACATGCAAATTCATGTAATTCACATCTTTTTAATTGACGTAAAAATATAATCTCTAAAACTCAAAGTTAAATTTATTTATTCCTCTTGAGATTTATATCGTTGTGTAGGAAGTGCACCATCATCGCCTCCTTCAAATAAAAAAAAAAAGAGGAAAAAACGAAAAAGAGATTCCCCTATGGGATGTCTCTGACACATCTTAACATGTCTGAATTAAGAAAATAGATGTACATATTTTACCTAGAGTGTAGTATGTCTGAATCCAGTCCATGTTTATGGATGACAGCGTAGATCAATGAAGCCAATCAATTATGATGCTAACCTCTCTAGATATGGTGGTAATCGAGAATATGCCTCTAACAAGCATACCTCTCCTCTATAAATTCCAATCACAGGCATATAATTGCAAATAAGTAAAATATGCATTTTGTTTAGGTTGGACTATTGTATTTTGTTCAATTAGAAGGCTTTTAAATGAACTAGGAAGCATGCACCATTTATTCGCTTATCAAAAGCAAAGAGGGGAGAGAGGAAAAATGAAGACAAACACTAATAACGCATACAAAAAAGTACAAATAACACATACAAAAAAGTACAAAATTTACCTGGCGATTTTTCACATATTCCAAAAAAGAAGGAACATCAGGAAATCGAATTTTTTCTTCACTTTCAGGTAGAGGCCTTTTCTGGTAGCAAATGATGTCACCATCTTCAATCTGGGGGGAAGGGGAAAAGCGGGGGTGGGGGAAATTGTCAAATAAAAGAGAGAACAATACCTTCAAATGCTCATAAGCAAAATACAACAATGAATACCTGGCTAAACCGAAATGAAGATCTTTTGTCAAGACGTTCACACATGACAGAAGGCTCAAATTTTATTTCCTGTAGCAATGAAAAACAAGAGGATTGGCGAAGGTAATGGTGTTCAATGGATGATGATGCATAATTTATTTGGGTGCCAGTGTGCGTGTGCTGTAATGTACTAATCAGACAAACCTCAAAAAGTTCGATATCTTCATCAGAAGCAAATCCAGCCAATTCATTTAGTTTTGTCAGGATCTCGAGTGGCTTGCTAGAGCTTTTGACAAAAAGCCTACCAACATACCTGGAAATAAAGAATGAATAACATAGTCAAAAGGTTTGGATGCACACAAAAACACACATATATACTCACACTCTTCAAAAAGCTCAAAATTACCGAAGCTCTTCTTTCTCCGGATTATAAAGCTTAAAGAACAGAAGAATATCTTCTTTATTTTTGTCAGGTGGAGGAACAGGATGCAGATCCTATATATTGAACATTTATCAATAAAATACAGTCAGAACAGATCATAGAATTCTCGGTATTCACATTCAAGACAGCAGTCAAGATTATCTAGTAGAAAGTTGAAATATACCTGTCCGCATTCTATTTCCAAAAACAACTTCAGCTCTGCATTGTGGGCCTTATTGGAAACATCTCTCAATGCTCCGACCTGTACATTATCATTATCAGTTTATCACAAGGTGAATTAAATTCTAAAAACTAAGCAAGAAAATTAAAATGAAATAGCAAATAAAGGATTTGTCCTACTAAGTTCACGATTATTAGAACAAAACTGAATGAGATTCAGTAAGACAAAATCAACCCAGACTACAACAACAATGAAATAAGGCGATGAAGAGACAACCAGACGGCATACAGAAGGAAAAATTAATGAACGCACAAAACCTCACCATAAAATTGACTTTAGACTGTAATCTTCGATTTCCTAAAGTTGTTATGTGTTGATAATGCTCTTCTGCTATAAAATTTTCCATTTAAATCCATATGGTAATGATCATACGTTGTTAATGGATTTGGATCAAGAAAAAAAGAAATTTGAAAAGATGTTGATTGTTTCATCAAATAAACCTTCAAAGGAAGAAGATGTTCATGAATAATATAATGGAGTATTTTGTGAACTATAAAAATGACAAAAAATAAGAAACGAAGTCGAAGGTGGAAAAGAGAGAATTGGCCATAAAGTAATATTGATGCAGAACTCGCATAAAAGAGAATATCTCGAATAGAGAGAAGAAAGACGAATTTTGGGAGGAAGAAATCTGTAATTCAATATCAATAATCAATAATAGTTTAAATACGATGAAATCCTAGATTCCCTTCTACAGGGTAAAGAACTAAATTCTAAAAGAACTTTTCATATAACAAAAACTAATCAAATAAAGAAGATTTAATCAAACTACTGAAATCTAATCTAACTCAACCTCTATATTTAATCCTAATCTTCTTAAATCATCCATTCCTCTCCTTATTATCCATCAAATATAGTTCCAGTGTTGTACAATTACTTGTTTCCAACGGATGGAAGAACTTTGTCACCCCGTGGAATATGGCTCCTTAGTTATGGTTTTTTTTTTTTTTTTCCTTGTGTGTTTGTGTGCAGGGGGTGGGGATTAGGACTGATCAGATTTTGATCGATTACATTGTCTTTACTTTTTTCCAGGTAAGTACTCTATCTATTCAGTTAAGGCGTATAATGCCATCCCAACCACACAATAAAACACCAAGATAGAGAAAAATCACATCAACAAAATTTTAATTCTCCAAATGAAGAAAAACGATCCCCGCCCTGTGCCATATTTAAAGGCATCAACGAGCAACTACGCTCACAGCGAAGTTCTATGGAAAACTATCAACTGCAAAAAAGTTCATTCTCTAAATATCAACACATAAGACAACCTTAAAATAGCAAATTAGCATTAGCTAAGATATCACTCATCCCGACCAAGATCATTGCTCTCTCTCTCTCTCTCTCTCTCTCTCTTACTTATCCATCAGTAATTCTTGTCCTAAAAGCTGAAAGTCAATTCTATTTTACCCAGTTTGCATTATCCAACTGCACAATCATTTTAGTCTTGTTCACGGACTGTTTACCGTGTACAAAAGGTTCTTGCAAGTGATTATAATCAAAACCTTTTCTCACGCCACCTTGTCACAATATTTTCCAAACAGCTAAACCTTTTTAGATCCACTCTCATTATCAATTATGCCATAAATAGTTTGTAAATTGGTGCTCTTCGTACTTGCCCTACATCATAAATCAATCATCCTCTTAAAAGTTAAGCTGCCATAAGGAATGGGAATCCTTCAACCCAATAAGTGCAAACACTAAGTTGTATTCAGCACAGATACCATCATCATTATGTGAAAATATCAAAAAGGAGAAGGAAACAGTAAATATTTACGGTCTGTGATTCCTCCGGTGGCGTCAATGGACGGTTTGGACGATAGGTATGGTTCTGTCTCTTTGCCCAAATCCAAAAACGCTGAAATTGAACTGGTATACCAAATTCTTTGGCAACCTCCTCCTGTAATAATAACAGAAAGAAATATACATTAAATTACAATAAAATGTATCAAATTGATACAATTATTTAACCCAGACAGGTATGCTACAGACAATTGATAATCATAAGTGGAAAATAAAAAAGGAAAGTTTGAACAACTTGAATAATGAAAATTTACTGTATTGTCTATGCAAGATCATAAAGAACAGAGAAACAGAACAATACTGCCAGTTAAAGCATTAGAAATGGCAGGAATCATAAACTGTGAATTGCCACGTAAGCTTAAAATTAAATAACAGAGAAATATAGAGCTAGCCAGAGCAGTTATTGGTTAGGAGAATAAATATAGTGACCGAGATTTGTTTTCTAGGGGAAAGGGTGGTGGTGGCAGATTTGAATGGGGTTGAATCTCATTTGCCAGATAGATCACTTGTACAAGGCCTCCAGTGAAACTTACTCCTTTCTTTAAAACAAATAAATTTTTTAGTTAAGGATAGACTAAGCCTTGACACATATCTCGTTGTTACGAATATCATTGAGATAATAAAACCTTAAAGTTTGGTTTTTGTTTTTACATTGATTAAAAGTAGCCTGTGTTTGTATATTTTTATGGTATGCAATGTTTAGATAGGCGTAATTGGGTAGTGAGGCTTTTAAATAAATATCATCTATTTATTCAATTTACTTTGACCTGCGGTTCGACCCGATCCAAGCCTTTGACCCTTGAAACTTTACCTTTTCCAGGTCAATTCCCAGGCCAGGTTTTCAAAACATTGATATTTAACACATTTGAGTTCTCAAGTGCTATGTAACTTTCTCATGGATAAATGTCCATGTCTAAAGTATGTTCATAGAAAGAAAAAAATTACTCTACATTCATTTTGCAGAAACGAACAAATCTAATGTCAAGTTTCATTTCATTAATAGACTAGGGAAGTAAGCAAGCACACCTTGAAAAGATTAAAAGGCATCTGTTTCTGAATTCTAAAACTACGGACTTTATCATGATCAACGAGATCAAAAAATATATCCTTCCCAATCTGTTCCCTTAAATCCTCGTCTCGAGCAACCTGCATATGTCAGTAAATTGCTTCAGCGAACCAATTCAGGAGAGATCAAGCTTACAAGAGAAAAATTGTCCACTAGGATAACCTTGATAATAGTATAAAGGTGGGCCTGCGCTTTATATCTTCTCTTGTCTTCCTTCTCTTCTTGTTCTTTTTTCAGTCTTATCTGGAGTAAGAAAAGGGTGTGAGATTTTATGACAAGACTCAATACATCAAATGGGTGAAAGAATGAAATTCCAGATCTACAAATTAACAAATTACCCTAAGATGTTCCGCAATGTCCTTCTCATCCACATCACAGATTATCTTATCCTTGTCACTCACACGTATATACACAAGCATGTAGGCATTTGAGTATTTTGTAAATTTAAATGGAGTATTATTGAAACCTGGATTCGTCTGCGGCAACTGTTGGACAAAATGAAATAAGAAACAGAATCAAAATGGAAGTGCAACAAGATATAAATTTAGGAATCTTACCTCTTCCTCACCACCATACTGCTCCTCTAATGCTCTCTTTATATCTTCTTTAGTGACCCTCTCATCATCAAATTTGTACCTAGAAGGGAACCAAAAACCGCAAAGCAAGCATCATATGATGTTCAAATACTTTCAAAACATAACCAAAATGCATATTTCTCACAAACACCAAATAAAAAAATAAACACGAACAGATCGGTTAAGAGTGAATGAAGTCCTAAAGCAACTAGTAAGCAAACAAGTGGGAGATATTAAAAATGCACGTCAGCAAATAAGAATGAAACCTCAGTTGATCACATCTCCCCTCCCCGAAGAGTACAAATGTACAATCCTTCATAACAAGAGCAGAGAACATGCATACATATGGGTTGTGTGTGTGTGTGTGTGTGTTTTTTTTTTTTTTTGGGGGGGGGGGGGGGGGGGGGGGGGAAGGGGAGGGAGAGGGAGAGATTCTTCAGAAGTATGATGCGTACCACTGGTCGGAAAGGGTTGGCCTGATGAAAGCATAATAATGTCCACCATGGACCCCACCACTATGAACCAGAACACTGTTGCAAAGAAGGAAACAAGAGAAGAAAATGCGGGAAGGTTAAGTGAAAACATCGTGCAAGAGAAATATTTATCAATGCCAAAATTAGTGGAAATAATCACAGAAGCACCTCTAATAGGCCTTGCCACATATGAGCCCCACACCTTATAAAAGGTCCTTGATAGATTAGTAAGAGGACAACTTCTAATGCCAAAACATGTCCAGATTTCACATCAAAAACTTCTCCGACCTTTTAACTCAAAAATATTTCAAGTAATCCCAAGATCCCAAGGCTTATCTTCAATGAAAGTCATGCACAAAGAAGTGCACCTCAAACATGGATGGTCTAACTATTATGAAGGAAATTAGTGATCTATTATTCACCAAGGGTGCTCAATAAATATCAAAACAATTGGCCTCTTAAAGGAAGGAAAAGAGGAATTACTTGGATCTGCATCTGAACGAGTTGCAGAAAATAAATAGAAAAACAATTTCACAATATAGAAGAGGGCACATGTGCGCGTATGGGGATAGCCAGTAAACCGCTTTGTTTAACATCATTATTCTATGTGCCTTGTCATCAAGTTTCAACATCATAACTCAATCAAGCAATTACTGAGACAAACAAATATTTTATTTAATATTTACTACATTGCTCCACATACCTCATAACCAGATTTCCAGTTGTATACTAAATCAATCACTTACAGAGACAGACCAATATTTCATTAACATTACTACATTTGATCCACATACCTCACAACCAGATTTCCAGTTGGATACTCCCATCTTCCAAGGAAACACAGATATCAAATGATTTTTAAGAAGCAAGCAGCTCAAGACACATCGTGAGTCAGGAATTTATAAGCAGCGTGAAGATTCTATAACAAGGATGAGCAAATGAAATAAACCAAGAATGACCAATGCAGGCCACCAGTTGCGTGTTGGGGAAGTCAATTTGACTGAGGTGGTGTAATAGAGGACCTCATCCCATTACACGAAAATCTGTAATGATATTTCTTACTCGAGCATTTGTTTTCTTTCTGATCCCTTTCTAATTCAGTTACAGTTTCTTACCCACCTTGCAAGTTCAACGGACACATACATACACATACGCGGAGAGATAAATGGATACATTGGACAGAAGAGGGAGAGCAAACTACCTGTGGAGCGTGTAAAGGTTACGTATGCTCCTATCTGCATCAGGTGACAAATATTTGCCATTGTCTCTATCAAGGTCAAGTTCCAGCGGAAATTCATAGCGGTCATTTATCTGCACCATGAAAGCAATTTTTGGACATTAAATCAAAATTAGATATACCATATTAAGAAAAGATAAATAAATCACATCAACACTAGGGGTGTTGTTTTACAATCACATGGCGTAAACTCTAAAATGTTAAAAAGAAAAAGATTAGATGAAACTGTAATGTTTCAAGTAAATATTTTGGTAAAAAATCCATTTAAAAAAAATGTATTAGACAGATGCAAAAAGATAAGTGCTTGACCAACTTTTTACATAGAAATCATAACACGATGAAACTAGATTCTAGGTAAGATTTCGCCATCATCGTCAACAAGTGAACAAGCAAAACCAGTCAGAATACAATATTTTCATTCTATTTCACATTGAAAAGCTTTAATGATCATGAAGCACAAGCACAAATTGGGGATACAACCGAATTGCACAAGAAGATGAAAAAGGAGTATAGTCATATTTCAAAAGGAACTTCATGCACAAAAAGAACTCATCCATGCAAAAAGAATTTAAACTCAGTGGCTAGCTCATGGAAATGAATTATTTTCACTTGAATGCCTTGCCCTTGATCAACTCATTATATTTTTCATAATATAGACATAATACTTTGATTACTTGGATATCACATTTAGAAATTGATAATGATCCTTCTCCCTTGTTTTCTCAGCTTCTGTTTACCCTGAAGGGATTTTACACAATATCTACACTAAGAACAATGGCAGGTTTATATCAATGCTCACTCAAACATCTGCTTAAGCAGCATCAGTGGTAACATGAATTAACATTAAATATGAGAGAACAAATTAGCACTTCCAAATCTTAACTAATAATCATGATTCAAAAAATTACATTCCTAGGACAGAATGACCAATTCTTCGAGGATATACTTTAATCATCTACAAAATTGAACCAATAGCATGTCCTCCTTTTTTCCAAACCACACAACGCTTCTCTCTAGTCTCACAAACCCTTAACAGTGCTCCAAAATGAAAGGCGAATCTTTACATCATTAAAAATGGAGTTAGAAAGATGAGACAGCAAAAAAAGGTTACATCATGAAAGACGATAACATATTTCAATTAGACATCAGCATATTAAGACTTTATCTCTTACATTCAAATCATTTTTGGTATCTTATATTATATTAGCACATCTTTGATGTAATTGTCTTATACGAAGAGAATAAACTCAGGATACAGAAATATGAACTATAAGAATCTCAAAGTTTTAGGCCGGTGGATAGAACATAGAAGAAACTTTCTGCTCCAACATAACATTTTTGTCTTGTCTAGATCGAATGATGATATTAATGTAATGCATCAGAGCTTCAACTTTGTTCAAACATTTTTCTATAAAGTGAAATCCACAAGAAAGAATCCTTTCAGAAACAACCCCCAGTTTCAATAAAAAAACAAAGTGAACAGTTCCAAACCAAATTCAATAATACGAATCAGTACAATATTCAAGTTAAAACTAAACATCCACTAATGTCTAGGAGTTTGTGATTAGCAATTCGTCAAGAATAGAGTCAACAATAAGACTCTTAATATACACATTGTTCTCACTTGATTTGTGAAGAAATTTGGAGGATGACAAGGAGATCTCGAAAAAGAAAAATAATGTAGACGCAATGTTCGCAAGGAACTAGCTAAACGCAAACAGTTGAACTTCGCCGTCACTGCTTTCTCACGACTTGGATTTGAACCAATACCTGACACTCCAAGATACTAAAAAACCATCGGGACTTGACGATCCACTCATACCTTTAGGCAGATAAGGCAATAGAGCATACACCCTAGTTGGCGGGAGTGAGCAATTAGCCTTACTGACCAAAAGCCAAAAGGGACAAGCCTATCTCTGAACCCACCTTACCTTGTATTTGTGCGGAAGCACATTTGATAAATCTGCCGTCAAGTGTACCTAAAGGCAAACTGAAACAAAGCACCCAAGAAAAGTCGCCATTTCCGCATACGAGGAACTTACGAGTTTATTTTAACAGAAGGTGATTCTTTCCCATTTTTTTCTCATTTCTAATCGAGGAAAATCTATGAAGCAGAAAAAAATCAGCTGCCACCATAGTCATAAAGAAAATAGTGAAAAATGTAAATTCATGACATGTATTACCAAGCAGCAATCTGGTTTGGGAAGTGTATTTATTACTTAAGTTGTTTCAAAAGTACATGGGTGACATCAACGCAAGAGAAAATAGAAACAGACTGGGAAAGCCTCGTACTATCAAGACATGAAAAAAATAATTATAACTGAGACAACTATAGAAACACCCAAAGAAAATCATTAACATTTTTGCTACTGACCTTAACCATTATATCTCTCATAAAATCATATTCAAAGCGCTTTAGCTGAAGCTGAAGAACTGGAGGGAAGTCGATGAACAAGACCCCCTTCTTGGCATCCTAGGATTACAAAAATAAATCTTTAGAATAATATTCAACGGAGTGAAAAGATCATTCAAATCAACTGATATGTGCATTGAATCATAGACCCAAGGAACACACCAAAAAGACGTACCAAGCATTAACAAAATTAACTGAAGTTCTTAATATTTACAATTATCAACTTTCTCCACTAGCCTGAAAATTGGGCTTTGCCAGAGGAAAGGTATTACCACAGAATGTGACGACTAAGAACCATCAAATTAGATAAGCATGTTCAAACAGCATAGGAAAGCCTTTCATCAAGTGACTAGAAGAACGGAGTTAATCAGTTGCCAATGCTTCTCAGACTAATCATGAATTATGACAGTAAAATAATGTCCCTTTCCTTACATCAGGGATTATATAATGGATCAAAATAGTGTATATCTACCCTTCCTTGCTGCCAAAAAATAACATTTTGGACAAACAAGACATGATCTCAGGTTGTTGGTACCATCAAGCATCCAGCCAGAGAACATTATTTGCTATAACAAAGCAACATTCTGTTGCATCAGCTGGAGGTGCACCTTCCACGGTGCAAGTTGCGTTCCAGAATTTTACTAGATCAGAGATATTCTATAAAACTTGTGTCTAAAGGAACATAAAATAGAAATCAACACTACCCAATTAGCTTAGACAGGAGCAAACATTAATACTCAAACATCTTGAAGTTGGAAGATGGAAATTAAAAATACAAACATGAATGACACTAAACTGCCACGTGATCTCCATGCATCAAATAAATATGCAAGAACATGTCCATAACATACCAAATACTAGAAGGTTAATCACACCAATGGTCACTAAAGTAATTTTCTTACAATACTAGTCACTAAAGTATCTAACGATTACACCAATGGTGACTCGGTTAAAATCATTAACGTTATATCCCATTTGATGCCTTTAAATGCCAACGTGGACGCATACGGCTTTATATATTACACCATGGCAGTAGGGTTAATCAATCCAATGTTCACACAAGTTTGGAGTAAATTTCAAAACGGTCTTGAGTAGCCACCAAAGTTTCTAACGGTTACACTAATGGTCCGGTTAAAAATATTAACATTATACCCTATTTCCTCCCCAATTTCTTCCCCAACTTATCTATTACCCTAATTCCCCAAGTTCACTCCCAACTTCTCCAATTTGGATTTGATCTAGGGTTGCCCGTTAAACAATACATTAGATATTGCCTTAGTAATTTGTATTTCCTCATATCATTCTTCTTTAGTTTACCCAATTTCCTCTAGTTTAAGGTTCTGGCTGTATGATGAAGGCTTTGTGGACCAAAGCATTACCAGGTTGTTGATTCTTGGGATGTGAAACTTCAGGGTAAGATCATTCAGTAATAAGGTCCATGGAATAAGCAAAGTTCAAGTTTTCTCCAAGAGTGCATTGAATTTTGAATTTAATTCAGAAGTGAATTAAATTTTAGGTATTAGTTTATCAAAAGCAAGGTAGTATGCTTTACCATTTTTGTGATTAATAGTTAAGATCACACTAATTGAGAATTGGCTTTATTATTCATTCATTAAACTTGATATTTATACACTATCTTATTGCCGTAAATAAAGAACACAATACTATTATAATTATAACTCTCCTCATCAAGTTGGTGCATAAATATCATACATGCTCAACTTAGAATGACCCACTAGCAACAGCATGGGTTACAATATCAATTAGCTGATTTGCACTCTTAATGTATGATACCTCTATATTCTCAAAATTGAGGTTATACTTGATGTAATTTTTGTTAAGTTCATTAGTTCGATCATGCGGTACCAAATTATTTGCAATTTTAATACATGCTCTGTTATCACAAAAGAGCACCATGGATTTTTTTTGGACCAAATCCAAATTCATAAAGAAGAATCTTCAGCCACGTAAGCTCGGTAGTTGGATGATGAAGAACATGGTATTCAGCTTCGACATTAGATAGTGACACTACATTCTGTTTCTTACTCCTCCAAGTTACTAAATTGCCTCCGACAAATAATACATAACCTGGACCTAGACTTCCTATCCAATCTCGATCAAGCAAAATTAGAATCCGTGTAACCTACAATATATAGATGTCCATGTTTAGAGAACATAATACCCTTGAGAATATTTTAAATATGCTGAGATACGATTTGTTGCATTTATGTGCTGGTCACTTGGATTAAATATAAATTGTCACAACACTTACTGCATATGACAAGTTAGGTTTCGTGTGAGTCAAGTAGATCAACTTTCTTACTAATTTTTAATATCTCTCTTCCAACACATGCTTTCATTGGAAGAGAAGAAGTCATTACTTGGATCGAGATACCTTAATCCCCAAGAAGTATTTTAGAGTCTCCAAATCCTTCATTTCAAATTATTTGACAAGATAGTTCTGAAATTTCTCTATTTTACTTGGATTAGTGCCGGTAGAAATCATGCCATTGACATATATCATCATTGTCTCTTTTATAGAACAAAGTGTGATATGCCAAAGTTTGCTTCCAAACCATACTCCTTCATTAAGGAACTCAACCTACCAAACCAAGCTCTTAGTGATTGTTTTAAACCATATAAGACCTTCTTTAGCTTACATACCTTACCTCCTACCTCCTAGAGGCTGGAGGTGTAAATCACGGATGTGGATCCATATACACTTTTTCTATCAGATGGAAAAAGACATTCTTGACATCAAATTAACTTAATAGTCGGTCCTAATTAATTGCAAGAGACAGTATGACCCTAACAGTGGTAAATTTTTACCACCATAGCAAAGGTCTCTTGATAGTCGATCCTATAAGTCTGTGTATAACTTTTTGCAACTAGCCTAATCTTATATCTAACTACTATCCTATCTAACTTGTACCACACTGAATACACCCACTTACACGCCACTGTCTTCGTCTCCTAAGCTTGACCATTCCCCAAATAGAGTTCTTTTGGAGAGACTTCATCTCTTCAACTATTGCAAGTTTTCACCTTAGATCATCAAAGACTTCCTAAAAATGACTAAGAATAGATACAGACAAATGAAAGGTAAATGCTAGGTGTGTTTTAGATAAACAATGATAAGAAATAAAATCAGATATGAGATAAATAACATTAGAAAAAGATTTTAAGAATCCTAACCTATCGGGTTCTTTACGATCTCGAAAAGGGTATATCCTACCCTAATTATCAACTAGTGGATTCAAAATAACAATCTCAGAAACTACTGGGTTTGAATTAGAATTTAGAGTTGAAGTTATAAGAAAAGAAACATTTACCTCATGTTAACTGTGGAAGAATCATTTGATGACACGGTTGTATCATTAAAGGGACTATCAAAGTCTAGAGAGGGTCTAACAATATTATGAGAGTCTGGTGGGGGGCGCTATAGTAGCACCCTCTTTTCTCCTTGTATAGCCTTTTTGGAACAATCTAGATGATCTTTCACTACTAACTTCAGTTTCAAATTGTGGATCAACGAAGAATTCATCTAGACTCTCCCTTACCCGACATCCACAACATTTTCTCTTCCAACCACACACGTTTCTCTTCCTTACTACTAATCTCTCCTGGATAAGAACCAGCAAAACAACCCCATAATAGAAAGACTCGTGTTTACAAAATTGAAATCCATAAACACATAGAATTTTTCAAACACTTATAAGTTTTATGGGAGTTAAAATATCCAAGAAACACACATTTAAGAGCACAAAAGTCAAACTTATCCCTAAAGTGAGAGTGCACATGGACATAACACACATCCAAACACTTTAGGACAATTATTTAGAAGTGGGACTCTTCCTACTCTAGTCTACCTTAAAGCTAGCCCGGGCATTCGATCTTTGAAGATCGAGAAATAAATTGAACAATTATGCCATTCGGAAGAAGTATTCTACATAAGAAAAGCCTATTACGACTTACGAGTAAGTGTAGAAGAAAGATTTACAGAGATTCTTATCTCATTCCATTCCAATGGGACAACGTAAAATCGTGATAACATCCTCAATGGGGTTTGATAGTTAATTATATGAGCAGGTATCCGATTTATAAAAAAAGTAGTAGTCATGACAATTTCAACCCAGAAACACTTAGGAACATGCATAGTAAAGCATAAAGCCAGGGCCACCTCTAGAATTATAATAGTATTGTAATCTTTAATCCACCGTTACTCGATCATGCACTCACTGCCGTAGTACTAGACATACAGTCAACGTTCGCTGAAAATTACATAGATATTCAGAGTAGTTCAAACTTAAGCAAGTTGAAAAAAAAAAAGAAATCTGCTCATGTATCTCAAATATCTTCTCGTGACGGTAATTCTAGTTTAGTTTTTATCTCTACCACCACTAACACTTGGGTTATTAATTCAGGGACTACCAATAATATAACTAGTACTTTTTCTCTACACTTGATTTACTCATTTTTTCACTTGTTAAGTCCGTCCACGTTGTTAATGGAACTCCTATACCAATTTCGAGAACCAAAAATGTCCCACTTTCTCATAAAGCTCTATGACATATGTTCTATTTGCACCTATTCTCTCTAATAACATTTTCTCTATTAGCAAAATCACCTCATATCTTAACTATTCTGTAATATTTTATTCTACTCATTGTGTGTTTCAAGATAATTTAACGAAGATGACAATTGGCACTGATAGAAAAAAGAGAGATTTATACTACTTGGAAGGGCAAGGGAGTCACCATCAGAATCTAGCAGTAGCTTTTTAAGTAGCAGAAGAAACATTAGCTAGTTATGTTATGGGACTGTCGTTTAGGTTATCCGACCTTTTCTTACTTAGAACGTTTATTTCCTAAGTTGTTACTAAACACTTCTACATTTAGTTAACGATGTGAGCAATGCATTAGAGCTAAGAATCAACGTGTACCTTTTAAAATTAGTTTCAATAGAAATTCATTCTCTTTTGCTTTTGCTTGTGTTTATACTGATGTTTGGGGCCATTGTTCTACTATGTCGGCGTCAAATAATAAATACTACTTTATTAGGGTGGGCTGGATATATTTGTTAAAATCTAAGAATGATGTTATAAATGTTATTTCTAAATTTACAAAAATGATTGCCACACAATTTAATATACAGGTTCGGGTGTTTCATTTTGACAATGATCGTGAATTTGTAAATGTGTCGACTAGTTAAGATCACACTCAACTGTGATTTATTTTTAATTTTTTTGCTTAATTTTGTAGGATCTTGGCGCTTAGTAATTACTTTATTCGGGTTGACACTTGAATAACACCTCGAGTGACGGAGTTACATATCTACTTTCTTAAGAAAGAGCGAATGGGTTGAAAACGAATGCAGGAGGGTTGAAAACGAATGGGATAGGCTTGAAAATGAAGGGCGACAACTTGAAAATGTGTTGATCGCAATTGTCTTGTATCTGCATCTGCAATTGAAGGCTATTTTGGTTTTTTGCCTTTTCTTGTAGTAGGGTAGAAAACTCTTATGTAACCTACATTATTAACTCTTACAATAATGTTTTAACCGTGTGACAAGTGGTATAACTGTTTTACTCCAAACTTCAATGACTTGGGCATAATTAACTCAGTTGACTTGACATAATATATAATGCTGCTTGAGACCATGTTGGCATTTAATGGAGCCACGTAGAATTTAACTATAATGTTTTTAAACCGAGTGGCAATTAGTCAATTAGTGTAACCGTTAGAAACTTCGGTGACTACTACCTTAAAAAATTAACTTTAATGACCATTTTGAAATTTACTCCAAACTTCAATTAACAATGGTGTAATTAACCTAAATACTAGAAGATATAAATCTACTGGAAAACAAATACTTATTGTCATCAATTGAAATCTAGTGATTACATAGTTTGAGAAACTAGGGTTTGAGAAGAGAATGCACAAAGATAAACAACCGAGCATGTTTATTTTTCAGATTCTAAATAATTGAGAAAGAGTTGTCCCACGATGTCGTAGAAAATGCTTGATTTTGAGAATTAACTTAAGTACTTATTAAATGTTAGGGATTTACCTCTAATTCGAGGTCAAAGTAAGCAACTTTACTAACGAACACGTGATGAAAGCTGAAGTTAACATTGCATTCTTTGACAAATGTTATCGTCTAAACAATAGAAATTTGGGTGCCTATAAATTGGTACTATGGTCAGCCCATCAGGCAAGACATTTTAAACAAGTCATAGACTTTGACCTGAAATCGGGCAAAAAAATTACCAAGGACCCCCTGCTCCAGTTTTATCCCTTTCCTGTTTTTTCCTATTGCAAGATGGATTTCATAAAAAATGCCACATTATACACTCATGGAAACAGTACATGCAGTACAGGACAATCTACACTGTACCAAGCAATCCATATGCGCAAAAAAGGTCGCGATCAATTTTTAGATATCAACAGGTTTGTTCAAAAATTTGCTTTCTGAGCTAGGCAGCCTAAATGTGGGCCTTCCAACCACTTTACACATCCAAAATATCGCGATCAATGACACATTATTGCTTTTAACCAGCATCTTGATGGTTCACAAGGACTACAAAATATTTAAAAGAAAAGAACTATTTGCATGTCCTTTAATGCCTCATCCCATTACAAAACAGCCCCCACATAAGGGGGTACCATAATCCTGATTTACATTCCATCTCCGAATTGTGGAAGGCAGCAATGTGCTGATGGTGACACGAGCAGAAGGAATATATCAATTACGAAAACAAGCTTCATCATCTCCATGTCGAACTTTAAATCACAAGGGATTTGCAAAGTGTATATTTCAGAACAAAGGGTAGACGTGAGTCGCACTTACCAGTCTTCAAGTTACTAAATGTTTATTTGACTGTAGTTTATTTTACGACTTCTCCAACCACATACTTTTGAATGAACTTGCCAAAACCACCCCCTGCCCCTGAAATATCTATAATAATTAATTAAACAAATGATAGTCTATCCAATATTTTAACTTGCTCGTTTGGTATTGAATTTGGCCTCTTCAAAAGTGCTTCAAAATCCAACTGAATAAGTATATACAGACTTTCTGAACTAAGAGAACATAAAGGTCACACAATTGGGAAACATATAACTCGCAAAAACCAAAAAAAGGATATGCACAAACTTAATACATAGAGATACAGGCATCCCCAAGAGGCTGAGTCTGGCAGCCTCCATAGTAGGTTAGGTAGGCCCCATGACATTGGATTGTTGCACATCCAAAAACCAAGTTTTCAAATGACACCTCAATGTAATTTATTACACCATTGCAGGCCAGAAACCTTGATAATTCTGACAAGCTGCTGGCATAATATCAGTTCTCATCCTATTATTTGCTCATTTCCTATTCAGTTTTCAATTACTAATTTATATTGCTGAAATCTAATAACCATGCACACGAACACGACACAGACACGCCAACACGTGATTCTGCAAAATATTAACACACAAACACGCTGGACTGTTGATTGATATGATGTAAGTTTCAATTATTATTTTTTAAAAAATAATAATAATAATTTTTAGTTTTAAATACATAATAAAAAATTGATCCAACAAAGAAAGATTTTAATCAATTAAAATAAAATTTTACGTACAATTTGACCTGCAAGCTTCCCCCAATTAACTCAATTGAAACTTCATTTCAGGTACATTTGCCTCCTCCCAATTAACTAAATGAGTTTCATTTAACATCCATCCGACCCTTACATGTCCCCACATCCATAAGCCCAATATCACTACCTCCCAATTTCCTAGAAACTTCTTCACTCCCCTTCTCTCCCAAATTCCCAGAAGCGTCTATCCTTCCCTCCCTATTTCTGCCTCTTCCGCCTTCTTCGCAGCAACCAAACATGTACATGTCCCCACGTCCAGAAGCCTAATTTCAGTACCTCCCAATTTCCTAGAAACTTCTTCATTCCCCCTCTCCCAAATTCCCAGAAGCGTCTATCCCTCCCTCCCTATTTCTGCCTTCTTTGCAGCGACCAAACATGTCCCCCACCTTTTCTTTCTTGTCTGGATTCTACGTATTTCTTCCCCAGACCCATTTCCTTCTCTCCTCTTCCACAGTCACGGAACAAACCCTACTCTCTTATACAGCCATTGGATAGTGACAAGGACCCATCTATCTCCAACTCTCCACCATCTCCTATCAGACAGTGCTTTAGGAATCGATTTCATTTCAGGATAGTTTCTCTTTTATTTTTTATTTTTTGGTTTGAATATTGCAAAATGGTTTTGTTTGTGACAGTTTCATGTCAACACCACAAATTAAAAAATAAAAACAAGAAAGAGGGCGTGTCTGAGACATGTCTAACTCAAACACTTTGGCTTCGGTGGCGTGTTAGACTGCATCATGAAAAATATAGATTGGTATCATTCAACTCAAGGTGATCCTTTTATCTCCATTGAAAATATCACTACAAGTGGACACACTCACAAATTATGTCATCCATTATCAGAGGAGTTTTTATCTCCATTGAAAATATCACTAAGATAAATCATGACAAGTGGACGCACTCACAAATTATGTCATCCAATATCAGAGGAGTTATATCTCCATTGAAAATATCACTAAGATAAAACATGACAAGTGGACACACTCACAAATTATGTCATCCAATATCAGAGGAGTATCAAACCTGCAAACCATGTTCTTCGGCATGATATTTATTATCACCTTCAAGACGTTCAACTTCCACGTACTTGTCAAAGGAGGCGTAAACATCCTTGCAGCCTTTGACATCAAGTTGAAGGTCTGCCACCACATGTACGAGAATAAGCTCATCTGTCTAACATTAACAAATAGAGAACAACTCTAGGAAACAACTAACCATAAAATGATTCTTTTCTTGTCGATTTGAAGTCGACATTGATACATTCGATGTAGTTCATGTGGTGGCCTTCGAACAACTTTTGTATTGTCCCTTCAACAACAGTTCCCTGTGCCAATAAAGACAATTGAAAATAGGTCATCAATCAAATTTTCATAAGATTATATGAGAATCAAGGACATAGCAAAGAAAGGAGAAATGCTGTCAGAATACCATACCTTCATCTTGTCTTCAAGCTTTTCACACAAAACTCTATTAAGTTCTTGTACATCATGCTGCATAAAGGAATCATACGTGTCCCATCCAAATGATTTAGTCAATTCTTTTGTAGCTACACTGGTGTCGTTATATTGGAGCTTATAAAATAAACTCTGTAGGGCCAAAGGTATGCTCCCTGAGGGCATATCATTCTCTGTCGTGGGCATATGATACACAGCCTGATACAACACAGTACAAGTTAAGGCTTCTTCAATTTTTTTCCCCAATAAATGAACTCACAAGTGAAACTATTTTACAAACCATGACCAACCTTTCTGAAATAAGGAATATGGTACAAAGTTTGAAGGAGAGAGTTCATGTAACAAGTTGCTCCCTGATTCTTAAGTCCAACGTAACCTGTCTCCTTCTTCGAGTCATATGTCAAGTAATCAATGACCTTCCGGACAGCAACATCAGCTTCCACAACACATGTATCATTCACAAGATACCCCTTACTGGGATCATAAAGCTCACTAAGAGGCATGAAAGAAGTGAAACCCCAATCACTCTCCCTTTGACTGAACTGGTGTTGTGTGTCTGTTGAATCCACAAAATAGAGTTATATATCACTGCAATCGTGATTCCCAACACTACTTGCATGTTTCATTTGAGTGGAGGGACAGATAAATTTCAGGTTCCATACCTTAATCATCAAGTTAAGAATTCAAAAAGAGAATTCAGCCCACTTATCAAATTTTTTATCCTGGTGAAGCTTATCAGGACAAAGTGATTACTCGGCAAGACTATTCTAACCTTCACTTTGATAACTCCACCAATAGCATGGAAACTTGTAGAGAAGGATCTAAATTTACCAAGCACTGAGCAGAATGCACGAAACCAAATTTCTAAAAGAGGGCATATTATATTCAAGAGAAGCGAAATATTGTAAAAACCACGTGTACACCTTTAGAAGACTGATTTTCAGTTAGGCAGATAATACCTAACCCTTTCTGACAAGCAAAGTCGTTTTGAGCAAAGTAATAAGGCATGACAGTGCAAAAAATTTAATGATAAATAAACCAGTCTCTTATAGAGTACAACAGATCCACTAATATTTTATCCTTCCAAGTTATTTTGCAAATTATTGTTCCTTCTGCTTCGTCTTATTTGGGGATTCAATTGTGGCATTCAAATACATGGGTCATTGAAATTGGTAAAAAATAACAAAAAAGTTTTAACAAAAATAATAACTAACATAGAATATGAAGCGAGTAAAAGTGATACATGGGTATCAAGCTTTAACTAGGTAAATAAGAAGCGGAAAGCGATTTTTGGAAAATCATTGATGTGTTTAAGGAAACAAAAGTGAACACAAGATCGTGCTTTAGCTACAAGAAGAAAATTAGAAATTGGGAGTAGTGCTAGGAGATACCCTTTTTTATTGTATACTTGCTATGGATTTGATTGACTATAGCCAAGCTAAACTGCGCATATCTAGTCCAACCGTATGGCAAGGTAGCTGAATCGGCCACATCTAAATACATTGACAAGTGCTCCACATTGTTTCCTTTCGGAAAAATAAGCACCCGCCTGACCAAGACAATAAAAATAAAAAAACAATCAGGTCATTCTCCATAATGCGGGATAACATAAAAGAGAAGTTCTCTTATTAATATGCACCAACTAACATATCCTTCCTAACACGGTGAAAAATGGATGAAAAGAAATGTGGAACCAATTACCATTTATAACCTCCAACAACAAAGACCTCAGAATAGAGCTTCTTCACATTCAAGCGAGAAAAGTTCTCAATCACCCATGTGAACCGTGATGCTTGTGGCTCATCACTTGCCTGGTTCTCTGTTGCCCCAGCATTTTTTGTTTGTGTCACTGGTATATCAGACACAAATTCAAAAACCAATTCAGAGGCATCAATACAAATAAAAAATGTGGATCGACTGAACAATTGTATGCCAAATGTAACCAAGAAACCATCAAACCAAAATCTTCAGAAAGCAATCAATTGAAACAGTACTTCACTGGTATGCACTCATGTTTATAGATAGAGAGAAATTTAAACATCATGGGGCAAAGGCAAACCTTCCATAGGCTGAGGACTTTCAACCAAAGGCTGAGGACCTTCAACTAAATCCGAGTGCGGCACCAGCATCTCTTCGTCTTCCTGTTGCTAAAATACCAAAAAACACAAAAATAATATTCAAGTTTGATCCAGTAAACCCTAGCCTTTGCTCACTAATAAACTCCCAGACTTCCCACAGCAAGCAAATTGACACAATTGTGCAAACTTTTCAATTCCGTAACTTAAACCTCCCTTTCAATTACCGAAAAAACCCTAGACGATCACAATCTCCCAGTCCCCATGCACACACACACACACACAGAGACACAGAGACACAGCCAATTATACACTGTAACACAAATTAAAAAAAAATTAAAATAGATATATAGATGCATGCATATATAGAGATAAATAGATAACGGAAGTGAGTAAGAAGTGAAAATAGGAGAATGCGGAGAAAGAGATGGGAATTACATCCAACGGTTGAGTAGCCATCATCGTCATGATTGGATAAATTACAGCCGTCCGATCGATGAATCTGGGGAAAAATTAATCTAATTTGAGAAGAGAGAGGAGGGGAGAGAAATGTAGAGAGAGTCTGAGAAAGAGAGATTGCTTCTGGGTTTTCTGCGTTTCGGTTCTCGATAGGGATACGTTGGGGATTTTGAGGAAACGTTAGGGTATATTACGGGAATGAAAATTGTGGTGTTGCTGTATGCGATTGTAGTCGGGTGTACACTAGAGGGATTCTTAGATAGCCAATAGTTAAGAGAAACGTAGCATATAAACCGTATTTTGGGGGTTTTTTGGTCTTTTGAGGTAGTAACACGTATGCAAGCACGTCCGGTCCATGTATACCTACACGCGTCTTCTTCTTTCATTTTATTTTATTGTATTTTTCCAAACTTGGACTTCTAGAAATTTTCCTCTTTGAATAGTCGCGTTGTCTAAAAATGGACTAGGAATTAGTAAAAGAAAAAATATTATTATACTAAAAATATTTGTGAATTGATTAACCATTTTAATCTTCTTAGTTGCATTTTGAGGACCAATTAAGTTACTTCATGTTTGGCTTAACTTAAATTATAATTTAAGTCAGTTAAATTGATCAAATATATTTTTATTCACACATTTTATACGATCAACAATTTATCATCCACATATTTCATATAATCCACAACTTATAAACACTTAAAAACTTTCAACACTACCAAACATACTAATTTCCTTATGTTTATGAAAGACTAGAGCTTTTTTCCGTCCTTTTGAACATTTTAAGTGTTTATATTATAAGTTATGACTGAATGTATAGATAAAAAGTAGATTGTAAATTGTAGATCTTATGAAATATATGGATAAAAAGTATTTTTGACCAGTTTGATCAACTGAAATTAAAATTTAAGCACCACCAAACATGTTATTCTTGTACGTTTCCATAAAAAAATCAATCTGCTTAAAATTGGCGCTTTCACTTATTTGTGTTGTACTCTCAAGTAATTCAGCTCCGTCAACCAAAGGGTAAGTTTTGAAGTAGTCATCCTTTGAACAAAAGGCGTAAAAACTCATTTATCTAGTTCTATAGCATACTAAAAATGTAAATTTAATCTAGACAACATTTGAACAAGTGTAGTTTCAAGGACTTCTCTTTTTCGGACATAAAAATACATGTTATAGATAATGTTCCACTTTCCTGCTATTCTGGTACGTAATGAAGGGACCAAAAGTAAGTTGCTTCAATTGTAAGATATTTGACCTGCAGACTACCATGTTAAAAGAGCTCATTCAAGTATTTTTGTTGATTTCTTTGTATGTGTAGAATAAAAGGCTTTTTGGACTATTATATTTGCATCCCCCGACTCATAATCAAAGTGTAGCTGTTATATTTCATATGCATTCACATAATCTCTTCAAAAAGTTATACACTCGTTCAAAACCACGCTAAACTCCCACAATAGACCCCTTCCCCAAATTTTATTTTCACATTTCTAGAGGTAAACCTAAAATATCATGCTATGATAATCATAATAAGGGTAGATAGTCACGTCAAACAAAATATCGTTTTGATAGACTGTGTTACACCTGTAAATAATAAATTAGCACGGGACAATTCTATCTTTGAACTCGAACAAGCATGTGTTATAATTTCAAATGCACACGAACAAGCATGAACACCTTTGGACATAATACATACATTGATAGACCACATTATTTAACAAAAGCTCACAACCGTTATATAAAGGAGAGAACGAACAAATCCTCTTTTGCGAAGCTATTAAAATCGACACTATGTGCATAACTATCTTGTGCAAAACAGTGAAAACTTCAAAGCCACATTTTTGCAACTATTTTTGTGATTCTTTCGATGGCTTTATGATGAGAACGCCACATTTTGCATGGTGAGCAACATAGTCACTAACACTTCCCAAGAAAGCCCTGCTCAACAATGCAATTAATAAAGAAGAAGGAATTTAGTATTCGACTTTTTATGTTCTAATATATATTCTCAACTAAGCATGTTTGAGAATACTTATAAGTATTTATAAATTAGTTAAACATCATTTTTATTTACACATTTCGTATGATCTATAATTTTTATTTACATTTTATCAACACGTTCCATAAAACCACGGCACTAAAAAAAAATATTTACCAAACAAACACTACAACTATTTGATTATAATTATTTGGGTAAATAGCACCAGGGGTCCCAAACTTTTTAACATTGTGACGATGGAGTCCCGAACCTTTAATTTTTAGCACCCAAGTCCCTAACCTATGAAATGTTAGCGTCCGAGATCTTTTTTGGACATAAATCGTTAGTTTGACCGTTAAATAGTCAAAATTTTATTAAAAGGACTATTTTACCCTTAAATTGAATGATAAAAAAGAATAAAAAAAAGGAAAAAACAAAAAAACAAAAAACAAAAATTGCAACTAAACCCCAATCAACAAAAAAAGAAAAAATTGCAACTAACCCCCATCCAACCTCATCTTCTTCTCCAAATTGCCGCCCTCACCACCACCGGAAAAACCATTTTCACCATTTTCATTCGGACCTTGAAGTTAGTAATCACTGCCTTCAACATTCAACTCAAAGAAGCCATCAATGCCTTGTTGGAAATTAGTTTAAGAATTCGAGAAATTAACTAAGTGTTTAAAAACAACTAAAGTGACTTCGTGTCAACTTCGGCCAAAATACTTAGACCCGACCCAATCTGTTTAGGCAAAATAGTTTGCCACTTTGCCACTTCGGAGCGTCGAAACGGAGATCGACCTACCTGGTCAGGTCGTGGGGGCTCGGGGACAACACCCCCGAAAGAGATTCCAGATTTTTCTGCATATGTTGAAGGGTATATTTGGCATCTTGAAACCAATATCGAATGAATGAGAAATTATGGAGAATAATAGATTTTGGGTCAATTTTTGACCATGCGATCGCATGGGTATTTTATCATACGATCGCAACTTGTTGAATTTTTAAGCAAAATATTTTTTGGTCCTACCATGTGATCGCAGGAGACAAAGCCATGCGATCGCATAGTTAGCTTTGATGAAATTATGTCTTCAAAAGTGTACCTTGCAATCGCAGCATAATAAAACCACGCAATCACATGGGTCTAAGTGCGAACATGCATGTTCTTTTGAAATGTTACACGATTTAGCTCTACACCACTTCGTTCCCAACTCATCTTCTATAAAAAGGACCCTCTGGACGTCCTATAATGTACAGAATTGATATACAAACACAATCAAATCATATATTCATTCCTTGAACCAAAATTCTTGCATTTGTTGCATAAATTCTGATTTTCATTTCATAGTCATCGTTTGGAGTACAAAACCATTTTCTAGTTCGCTGTGTTTGTGTTTTGAAATACTGCAAACACAAGTGTTAGTCGTTGTATCTTGGGAGTTGATTGCCATAAACCGTAAGCACCGTTGCTGGGCAAAATCGACTTAAGGACAAAGTGTTCAACACTTGCCTCGACTTTGCATTTAATCTATTTTCCTTGTTTCCAGTCACTTTACACAAAATTCCACCAACATGCCTCTCATTCACTACACCATAACCAACCTTCTTTCTCCTCCTCATCAACCTCTCCTCAGCAGTCCCAATTGAATTCCCAACAATTAGACGACGAGCAGGAATTGAAAGACCATATAATATCTAAAACGGAATTTAAAAAATTGAAGAATGATCTCCACCGCATGATCCATGACCACAGTGTTGCTTGCGAAATCTTGAGAATGCCCGGTGATGAGTCGGAAGAATGGGGCAACAATTTTGAGCAGCCCTTTGGTGAAGGTAGTTCCAAAGGTGTGAATAACGAGATATTTAGGGTTTATTTAAGTCCTTAGTGGAGGACTTGCCAAGCGACATTGTTCTCGGCGGAATTGGCAAAGCAGTGATTACTAATTTCTAAGCCCGGCTGCAAATGGTGAAAATGGTTTTTCCGGTGGTGGTGACGAGCGGTGATTTGGAGAAGATTATGAGGTTGATTTTTTCTTTTTTTGTTGGTTGAGATTAGTTGCAATTTTTGTTTTTCCCCTTTTTTTTTTGTTTTTCTATTCTTTTTTATTATTCAATTTAAGGGTAAAATGGTTATTTTAACAATTTTTTGACTATTTAACGATCAAACTGAAGATTTGTGTAAAAAAAGGATCTCGGGCGCTAACATTTTATAAGTTATGGACCTGGGTGCTAGAAATTAAAAGTTCGGAACTCCATTGTCATAAGGTTAAAAGGTTTAGGACCCTCAATACTATTTACCCCAATTATTTAGCTTCATACAGTACAGAATTATTTTCACAATTTACATCATCAAAAACAAAGTACAAAATGATTTTCACAATTTACATCATCAAAAACAGAACCATTTCTCAATAAATTTAAAATTGACTACATAAATACTTTTTTCATCATTATATATTCATGTTCAATTTATTGATATGTCTCAAATATCCAATGTAACAAGATTCTTCAACCACATTATATGATACATTAGTTAATCTATATCTTCTTCTTCTTCTAATATATTTTACTACTATGACATCAAATTCAAAATACTTGACACTAGAAATGTTTTTGATTTTAAGATGTGTAGGGCCCAAATTAATTTGAAACAGAAATGTTACCTCTTGATCATTCCAAGTCCACGGCTACCTACAACAATGAGATCAATTTGCATGAGCTCTGCAGCTTCACAAATCATTTCCTTTGGATCTCCCTCTACAGTTGAAGCTTTTGCTTTTACCTGCAAAATACCAAGCTACATATTTCATTTATATGTCTTATTTATTAATTTATGTTCCAAATAGAAATATAAACCTATATGGCTCAGCTATCCATATATATAATTCAGTAGGACATTGTAACATTTATTTAGGGGAAAAATCACGACGCAGCATTGTGAATTGCACACCCCAAATCCCTAATTTTCTTTCAAGTCGTGTATGATTTTTGTGCATAAAAGTAAAGATCACTTGTATTTTTAATTTTTTTTTCTTCTTTAATATTATCCAATCCAAACATGGTATGAGAGACAATTGCATGAATGTTCTGATACAAGTGAACTTATAAGTCTTGTTATTTTGTGTTCGTGTTTGTTCAATTTAGATCGAGAGTATTCGATACAAATTAATCGATTTACGCGTTAATATTACATATAACTTTAAACTCTGCAGAAAAACTGACCTTTTTCTTGGTACAAATCTGCACAGCATGATTAAGTATTGCTGAAGCATTTTCTTGTTGGACTTTGTTCACAGATTGCACTACTGAAGTTGTTGGATAAACAGCTGATTTTGAATCATGGAAAAATGTCAAAAAAATTAGTCACATTTCACACACACAATACACACATACTCCAAAGGATCAACGGTGGTTAATCAACCTACTAAATTTGACAAACTTGTATGTTGAAAAGAATAACATGAGTTATGTACGAACTTCCGCTTCCTAAAATGGCAATGTTGCGATGATACGAGAGTCAATTATGTAAACTCGACCGAGCAGCTGCCCCCCCTAGACCTGTGGTCGTGCTCTTTATCTTTTTTTTTTTTTTTTTTTTTTTTTTAAAGAATAACATAAAAAATGGGTTAATTTCAATAACGGTTGCTGAAGTTACCTTAAAATTTAAAAATAGTCACTGAAGTTCAAAAATTGAATCACTAGTCACTAAAGTATATAATTCTTTTACAAACGGTCACTTCCTTGATTTTCTAACTTGTAATGGTGATGCGACATGATGATATGACATACAATAGATATTTATTTATTACATGGTAGTCTATATACTTTATATAATATTCACTTTATTCTATATATTTTTAATTATCTTTCAAGTAAGTCTTCCAAAAATTGCATCTTAGGTCCATAATCTTTTTACATCTTTACACTTTGGTTTTCAAATTTTTAATTATCTTTCAGTTAAGTCCTTCAAATCCTTAATTTT
Organism: Forsythia viridissima; assembly: GCA_030279155.1. Classification (NCBI taxonomy): domain Eukaryota; kingdom Viridiplantae; phylum Streptophyta; class Magnoliopsida; order Lamiales; family Oleaceae; genus Forsythia; species Forsythia viridissima. The sequence goes on from CM059042.1 coordinate 17,468,474, forward strand.
AGTGGCCAAAATAAGTACACTTTTAGTTGTCAAAATAAGTACACTTTTAGTTAAATTCTTAACTTTACACTCGAGTTTTCAACTAAACAAACAAAATAACATAATTAAATAATAAACTATTTGACAAAACTTACAAATGCCTACTTCTAGTGGTCAAAATAAGTGCAAAACCCGCATTTATCACCTGGAGTTGTCAGTGAAATATATTTTTGTCAACTCTAAGTGATAAGTGCGAGTTTTACACTTATTTTGACTAATAAAAGTGGACATTTGTGAGTTCTATTAAGTAGTTTATTTTTTAATTATGCTATTTTGTTCGTTTAAGTGAAAATTCGAGTGTAAAGTTAATGATTTAATTGAAAGTGCACTTATTTTGACCACTAAAATTACACTTATTTTGGCCATTAAAATCAAAGATTTGGAGGACCAGAGTTTGAAGATATAAAAAGTTTAAAGATGTAAGATGCAATTTTTGAAGGACTTAACTGAAAGATAATTAAAAATTTGGAGACCAAAGTGTAAAGTTATAAAAAGATTAAGGAGCTTGACTTAACTGAAAGATAATTGAAATTATAGAGACTAAAGTAAATATTATATAAAGTACATAGACTATTATGAAATAAATAAATATCTATTGTATGCCACATCACCATTTCAAGTTAGAACTTAACGTAGTGACCGTTTGTGAAAAGATTATATACTTTTAGTGACCAATCTTGCAATTTTTAAACTTCAGTGACCGTTTTGAAATTTTAAGGTAATTTCAGCAACCATTAGTGAAATTATCCCCCATAAAAAATGGTTAGGCCAGACATGTACATTGAAGTTCCCTAATTAATTAGTTGTCCTTCATAAAATCTTGATGCATCGATTGATACCTAAAAATTTATAGTGATTTCAATTGAAATTTGAAACTTCAAAATTGCAACATTTTACGTATTGCTTATCGAGACATCATATCTTTAATCAAAAAATAAATATAATACGTACACATGGCGTCCAGGACAACATTTATAGAAATGTGTAATATAAATTCAAAAAAATTGAACGACTTTTATTAAATTTTTAATCAAATATTTTATCAACTTTTATGAAAGAGGTACTCGACAATTCAAACATATATTATACACATATCGTATCTCTAATCATTGAGTGATCAAGAAAGATATAGAGCAAATTCAGAGTGCTTGTTTGGTAAAATGTTTCGTAGATAAAAAGTTGTTGGATAAAAATTGAGTCTTAAAAAATATATAGATAAAATTAATTTTTGTAAGCTAAAAACACACTCCCAAACATGCTCGTAGCCCATCAGTATTTAAAATTTGTGCCCATTAATTTGTGGGTGTATATATGATGTGTGGAGAAGCAAAAACCTAACCGGGTGCTCCGGGGAAGATGTAGTTCGGTAATGGCTCCATGACATGTATAATTATGAGCTCGTACGTTGCACCACCCAATGATTGCTGGAAGAAGTTGTCAAGAACCCATCCAAGTGCATAGAAGCTCTCCTCGCTATCGTCAATAGCCACCAGTATCTTCATATTCTCCACCACTTCTGCCGCCGTTGACGATTGCACCGCCCCAGCTTCCAGGCCTGCACTTGGCTCAGCGGTGGTGGTCTCCATAGCCTTGTTTCGTTGTCACTTTTCCTGTTTGACAATATGTCTATCGTTGCTAGTAATTAACTAATTAGATATATATTTTTTCTTTTAGTCTGTATTATTTATTTTCTTTTTGTTATCTGCTTAATAATGAAATTAATATTGTAAAAATGAAGAAGAAAAAGGAAAGAAAAAAAGAGTGATAACGGTGCATGAATATTTTGGAAGAATATGGAATCTGCTGAGTACACGTGGCTTAAAGATGAACACGTGGCAGAAAGATGAGAGTACAGATGGTTCTCAGTGACATGCAAAACCATGCTACAATATTTCTTATTTTGGAAAATTAAAGAGGGACACTCAAAATATGTATAATGTTGCAGTTCTTGTAAGTTTTAGGTATATGTAACCTATGAGTAGTTAGTTGTGAATTTTACGAAATATGTAGATAAAAAATATTTTTGATCAATTTTATAAGTTTAAATTATAATTTAAATTTTACCAAACATCGACTATGACTTAAAATTTCTTCTCAAATCTTTATGTATTAATTATTATTTTCATATTTATTCGACTTGGTAAAGAATGGTGATAAGAATCAAGATGAGAGGGGAGAGGGGAACCAACTGGTTTGGTATACCAACAAAGTGGATTGTGGATTGTTTTTTCTTATTTTCTTCCACTAATTTTTTTTTCTTAGAGTTTAGCATTTATGAAATCGTACGAGTTTTTCGAAGAGAGTAATTGTGGATGTTAATATTGCACTTTCTTGACATATAATAATCAATATTACATTTTTAAGATTTTTATAATATTTTATAATGTATTCGAATTTTTATGTATCATCTGTGCCTGGCTGCCTGCTCACTTCCTTCTTCACTTAATAAACAATCATAGTTTTATATCCAAAAATTTCCAAAATACAAATAATATGTTCTAAAAAACTCGTCTAGACATGGAAACTACGCGTCACACATCACCCCTTGTATTCGCTCCTCAACTCTGCCTAAGCACGAAAAGTTTAAAGCTGAGTCCCATTCCTAGCCAAGCTTTCTAGAACATTGACAAATATACATGTTTGATAAAAAAATTTGTAGATTATAATCAAGTAAGCCTTTTCCCTTCATTAATAGCCACCCAACACCACCAGACCCTCCTCCGTTAGCCTTTTTCCTTCAACAATATACATCCATGGACACCCCACCCCAACTCCAACCCCAACCCCAACCCCTTCCAGCCATCTTTAACCCTCCTTCTGAAGGAAAGATAGAGAGAGTTGTACCCACCAACTTCAATACCTTATTAACATAATAAGTCACATTAAAGATACAAAAGCCAACCACTTTCGACCAAGTAACAATGAATTTAAAGATCTCACGAAACCAAATCGGAACTCATAACATAGATACAAGCAGAACTAAGACACATGGATGCAAGCATACATTCGAATCATCTAGAAAATACAATCTACAATTTTTCTTTTTTCTCAGTTAGTTTTCACTGTTCATTTCTATTCTCAACATTTAATACGAACTTCAGTACCAGAATGATACATTTTCCCTTCAAAATTGAAGGCCATGCTAGATTCTCATTCTCAAGTAATGGAAATCATGTTCTTATGGAGTGAGTCTCACTATATATTCAATCCCGGGGAGAAGAACATTATGCAGTTGTCACAAAGTTTTCACTTGTTGCGGGATCCTGTAAGAGATGGTGGAGAGCATTCTTTGCCATCCGTCTATCCCTGCTAATAATCAGATATTGTAAGTCATTCAGAACGGACATTTTAGCACATGCTAGTAACTAAGACGAATACCTCTTGGCTCATAAGAATTTCTACTGCAACATTTGTATCTCCATCAGCTGCTGCCATTGCTATTTCAACCTGTGTCTGAAAAGCATTCAAAGTACTTGCTCTCAATATTCATCCAACTTTTTAATATATGTTAATCTCAATCAGATGATATTTGTACCCTTTCAAAACCCATTGCAACAAGTTTCTGAATTTCTTCTTCAGATGCAACAGAACCCTACATTTATTGACAAGTAACTAAATTGGTCAGGGATCAAAAAACATCACAGGGATAATAGGTGAAAGGTGTAATTTTTATCAGACAGCTGAACCTGATTGCTCGTCAATCTGGTAGGTGTCCCTGTACTATTTGCTGCTGGAGGCCTGACAAAACAGAAATAAAGTTGAACAAAACCTTGGAAAGGGAATGATGATTGAGCCAACCCTACAGGGATCTAAATAGAAACTGGCAGCCTTCAACTGGGTTGTTCATTTGTACTATGCAACAGTAATATGTTATACAACTATTTAATACAAAGGAGAATTTATGCATATGCACTTACTCCAGAAAATTAAAACAGATTCAAATGACAAAAGTTTGCCGAAGCTTTCTAGAATTGAAAAGTTGCATATCTTTTTTTTCCCCCATTAATTGCATGATTTTGAGTAGCCAAACATCAAAACATATACCAGCACAAAACTAGAGCTTAAGTGGGAAAAAAAAAAACCCAACTTCAAGGAGCTTTCAAGAACTCATTTAGTTGATTAACATGCATAATGAACTTCTAATACCTTCCATCTGATATCTGCGGTCTAGCTGGATGTGATGGATGGTCAAGGCTGTTTCTATCATCCAGAAGTCTAGTTTGTAAGCTAGAATCAGGATTTGTAGTAGAAGCTGCTTGACTTAGACCAGAACCAAGTGCCCTTCCTCTCCCCGGGAACCTGTCACTGTCTTGTGTTGGCTGCATCTTGTAAATCATACATTTGCTTAGCAAACATTATTTTCCTCCAATTATTCTATTAGCTACCATATAGAGCTCACTTTATGGTAAATAATTACTCCAGTTCAAAGTACCAACCATTAAAAGAATCATGTGCTTTCACTATACTTATTGCCCAACTGAAGGGATTTGAATGATTGGATATCAAGAGAATCTTATGAAATACTAAAGTGACAAGAGTGCTACCCATGTACAAATACTGAATTGATACACAAAAACTTCTATCAAGTTAATTACCCTAGACAAATAGCTAAAAATATAACATATATAACCTGGAAACCCACTAAACGTCTATTGGTTCTATTCTAAGTAAGTTCTGTGTAATATAAATTACTAAGATGCATTCAAATTTAGTATTTGTTTGGTGGAGTTTAAAAATAGTTTTTTTGGAGATTTTGAAAAAAATAGGTGAAATGTGTGGTTGAAAAGTAGATAAAATTTGTGGGTCCAATGAAATATGTGGTTGAAAATGAGTTGGGGAAAAAAAGTGTTTAAAATAAACCCGGCCAAACATGCTCTTATTATGGTTTTTGTTGTAATTATATTCTCCATCAAATTGTATTCGCTACAGTCAATTCAATTAAGGTCCAGCATAGAATATCATTAGATAGAGAATGCAGTAAAATTCTAAAAATATCCCATACGAATCCCCATGTCCAGCAAAGGGTGCCACAGGTGGCCGCAATTGACCTCAGGCCCAAAGGCAGACTGCTGAAGGTATAGACGCACCCGTCGCAGCCACATAGAATGGTGCAGTGCAGCCCACATTCATACAAACTTTTCCAGGGATGTAGGTTCTACAAACTTCCAGAAGGTTCATAGATAATTAGAAATTTTGTTGAGGACCGACTCTAGGATATCCCATTGTAAATATCTTGAATATCTTTTAGAAGATTTAGGCAGCATCTCCAGACCATAAGATTAAATTGACCTCCACTATCCATTTGAGTAGGTGACACTATAAATAGGGCAAGGGAGCTCATTTACACCCATCAAGTAGTAGACCTCTATTAAGAGCAATACAAAGTGTGTTTCAAACTGTCATCGTTCTTTACTTATAAACTTTCGTGTTTATTTACACACTTGCATTGTGATACCTTTGGGTTCTCATGAGGATAACACTTTAGTAGTTATATCAGGCAAACTTAGATACTGCTAACCAAGCATCAGTCTCGATTAGGTGCCTTAACTAGACCCAGTTGCCGCAGTTACTTGAAAGAGTCAAGTTTGTGACACCCAGCTCCATTGCCAATCCACGAAAATAAAATAATGAAAAATAAAAATAAAAATAAAAATAGAAACACATATACAGAGTAGCTTCTAGAAACACAAACTATTCATCGTTGATCATATGAGGTGTCCAATGTCATACCTGAGCATTACTTTCTCTTTGTGGCATCCACGAAGACAGATTCCTCCATGCATTTCCAGAAAGAAATCCACTTTTTACAGTTTATAAACATCATATTAAAATTAGTGTCAGAGATTCAAACAAATGGCAATAGATTCATATTGATGAAAAAGTAAATGCGTGCAAGATCTACCTTGATGTTGTATTTTGACCTGAATGTGTGGGGATGTAGCCTGTAGTATTACCGCCAGTGCACATCATAAACTTAGGTCTCCTCACACAACTCGACTGCACCAAAAACCCAAAAAATAAAAATTTAAGCAGAGGTAACTAGCGATTGGGATGTATCATGCATATAACGGTACCAAAATATAAATTTGAGTCAAAATTGGTGCAGCTGAAACAGCCAACAACCAGGGCTTATGCATTTTTTTTATATCAAAACAAAATCTTTCTTCCCTTAATTAATTTCAACACAATCTGCTGAAGCAAAAAATTCTGATCTATCATTTCTTGAATGGACAAAAAGGAGAGAGAAGAATACAAAGCCCATCATGCATTAACTCTAATAAGGTAGAAATACTCTTATAGCGACAAACATTTTTTTAATGTTTTTAATAGCTTTATAGAAACATAATTATGCAACAAAAGCAGCGAGTGAAACCAATATCTCTAACAGCAAGGTGCCTATAGTAAGTTCAAGACACAACAACAGGAAATTCCATAATCGGATCCATTACTGGGATTGATAACTGCCAACATGTCCCTCATCCACCTTCAGTTATAATGAGAATTGAATACGTAAAGATATGTTTTCTTCTGTGATTTACTACCACGTCCCCTTGCAAAATCTAAAACTATTCTAATTCTAATTGGCAGTCGAAATCCTCTTTGCTCCTTCAATTCTAATAAAGTTTCCGCTTGTCCTCAAGGACCTGATGACGGGATTTCAAAGAGTGGCTGTAATGCATGAAAATTTTGATTGAACCTTTCTGCCAGCATCTGAAGTGCACAAATAACTAAAAGCATTGCTTCATTCACATTTTCCTCAAGAACCGTGTCTGGGGAATTGGGGGCATCTGTAAAGCTGCAGGGCCTTCATTTTTATTTAAATCTTTCAGCATTCCAAGTGCTCAAATAACTAAAGTAACTTCTTCTGACCATATTCTACTGCCAATTAAGGTTTGACAATATTGATTAACTAATCCTATCTTTCCCATGATGTCACAAGAGCTTATAAATGTGAGGAATAGTAAAAAATACCTCACCGCCCCCAGAAAAAATGAAGGTAAGATCATCATTATAAGAGTTGAGAGATGGGACTTCCAAATGCTGATCTATCATATAGTTTAAGAACAGGAAATTACATGAAATAGTTCAAAAACGAAAACACGATGTCAAGCTGGCACATCATTTCAGCATGTTGATACTACTTTTAATTGAAAGGAAGACATTACTACATCCTATAGCTAATAATCTAAGGACAATTACCAGCCAAGAGGAGGATTCAATGACAGAATAGAAGGATGTTCCAGGAATTACAAAGTTAAACAGCCCCCAAGTATCTGGTGCCAGAAGGAAAATACTATTAATATGGTAGAGAGGAAAAGGCATTCAGATACAGGTAATAATATGACTGTAAAAGAATTCGATCACATACATGCAAATCCAGACAAAATACCACATAGGTGTCCAAGTAGCGAAACATTTGTCATAAGAAGTTGAAACACCACTAACAAGATCCAAGCATACCTGAAGTTAATATGAGAAAAATGTCACAGAAATCTCTAGAAAGCACTTTATGAAAAATCAAGTCAAACTTTTAGGAAACGACTTCACTCACAATTTTGCGGGCACATTAAAAAGTCCAAAGACACTGCAGAAAAAGAAAAATCAACAGTAGCATGCATATTAGCTGACTATTTAACTTATATAGATTATATGGAGTCCATCAATTGAAACAGATAATTGGCTGTGAAATGTAATACAGTTTTGAGTGATATAATTGAAGTTTCATGGTAGAATGAAAGGAAGATGTAATGGACAACGGAGTGGCAAAAAATGATTTATGGAGACAACTCCAAATCTATTGGGTATGTGGTCCTAATTTCTTGTTTGGTGTTGTTTATAGTAGAATGGAGGGAAGAATAGAGACGAAATTATAGTGTGTATGGATGATATTATTACTAAAAGAAGCAATAAGCAAGACATACCTTCGAGATTGGACTCCACTGAGGCTTGTCTCTATCACAATCATTGAAAATAGTATCCCTGAGAAACCAATAGCGCACTCATTCATGAGATACTCATAAGGTTTAAAGGGATTATACGTTACCAACAATGCTATAAGAAGATGAAGTATGGCGTTGCTTGTGGCCAGTAGAATCACTGTGTACAGCAAGCGAATGGATCCCATAATTCTCTCCAGCTCAGAGCCCAGAGGAACCAAAGCCAACATGTTGAACAAAACATGTAGTAGTGAACCATGAAACAGAATGGACGTGTAAATCCTGTAAACTGCAAACAAGAAGAAAAATAAAGAAAAGATAAAAAAAATTCGATGTTACTGATGATGTTATCAATATGAAATTTCTTTTGAAAACAAGAGATATATATGCAGAAATAAGACCAAAGCACCAAGGATGAGTCTGGAAAATAAAGCGGACGTCCTTTGTATACTAGGGAGTACATGTTAGAGCCAAGAATATTTTATTCTCGACACTATTCAACAAAAGTTCAATCATTTTGCATAAAACATGAATTACATCATTAGCCAATAATATTTATACATTGAAAGAAAGCAGAAAATGTATCTGCAAAATACTTCTTTTTGATAAAAATAAGGATTTATCAAAAAATTGAAAGTGCAGAAATGAGAAAGATATCAAAATGCCTTTATCAAAAAGAAGAAACGATCATTGTAGGCCTGCAACAGGATTGCAGTCGAGTCATATGGATTGTAACAATGGATAATCTCGACCCAACATTGGCATGTCAACTAATTGATTAAGCAATTAAATTATTTGTTAGAGAACCAATAACTTTAGCATACGCGTGTAAACCTGGAGCAGGCCAACTAGGCGCAGAGCACAACAACCCAGGCCTACAGCTCGCACAGGCCTCTTTCTATTTTTTTTTTCTTTGTTTTTTCAGAAAATAACATTAAAACAAAAAAATCTGCGGGGCCAGGTGCCGGGAACAGACTGTGTCTGGCCTCACGTTTTTCTACACAAGACAGGACGGGCCAGCCCAAGCCACCAGCCACCAGGTCAAAAGAAGGCAAATATGACCTTGGGACGAAACAACACTCACCCCATGTTTAGTTGTCTACCTTTACTAGATTTATCTTGAAATATATATGTGGAAGGCCTACCTGTTGAAGGGGGTCACAAAAAACATTGATCTTGCAACAATATACCATCTAGAAAGGATAAGCTCGAATCTCTAACCATTCACGTCATCATTAAATTTTTTACTCCCAAGTTTTCATTGAAGTTGTCTGAAAAGTCAAACTCTAAGCTTAGACAACAAACAGCACTGTTGATTTGAACTGTGAAAGAACTTTATTTCCCGATTCCTAGAAGTCCTTTCCATCACGAAGTAGGCAAGATAAGCCAAGACAAATCAGAGATGACTCCGTCTGCAGAAGGCTCATTTCAAAACAAACAGTCACTCCCACCAATATAACTCAAATCATCCATCATTTCTGTTTGTACAGTAGATCATAGAACCCAAGATAGATATTCTATCTAAACTTCTCTTCTACTAGACTGTTGGCATCTAGGAGGTGCTTTTAGTGGACCAAATCAACACCGTAAACCACAAAGTCCAATTATTAAATTTTAGCAGTAATCAATAAAACGCACCAACTAGAATACACCATTTTCAAATACAGCTTGAAATGTATAATGAAGCATTTCTTGTAACCAATAACAAAGGCACAAGCTTCAAAATATAACATCTTTTTCAGATACGTAAATTATACTCACAGTCTCTATTCTTTCAGCTTTATAACAATATTTTTCCCATCAAATTTAATTCGCAGATATCGTCCCCATCCTTTCACTAATTCGCACAGATGGTTCCCAAATGATTTTTTTGATGATTTTTCCCTTAGCTTAAATAAATTAAAATAACAAAAAATAGAAAACTTAATAAAAAATTGCAGTTAGGATACCTAATTTTTTCAAAAGTGTAAAATGATCTCTTTACATTCTATATTTAAAACAATTTAAAAAAAAAAAATTCATCTTCTTCCCTCACACCACACCACACCACACCACACCACACCACACCAAATTCCGCCCATAATTTTTTCCTACCAAACTCCAAAGAAATACGCACCATTTTCCACAACCAATTTTCCCAAAAGTTATACTCATTACCGTCTATACTGACTGCCAAAAATTGAAACCCAAGATTGCAGTCCAAACTAGTACCCCAAGTCCCCAAAAATTATTATTGAAAATAAAAAATTAAAGAGAATAGCAAAACCAATCGCAATTGTCCCTCCATCTCCAATCGCAATTTTTTTTCCTACCAAACTCCAAAGAAATACGCACCATCTTCCACAACCAATTTTCCAAAAGTTATACTCATTACCGTCTATACCAACTGTCAAAAATTGAAACCCAAGATTGCAGTCCAAACTAGTACCCCAAGTCCCCAAAAATTATTATTGAAAATAAAAAATTAAAGAAAATAGCAAAACTAATCGCAATTGTCCCTCCATCTCCACACCGGCGGTGAAATCCAATCATCCCTACCACTCCGCCACCGTTAGTTGCTATCTACTCGCCGTCGTCAGAAAGCCCGTAAAATAAAATAAAAAAGCCAAAGTCAATTTCACCATTGCAAAAATTAATTATAATGAATTCAACCATGTGAAATACAATCGTAACCCTTGCAATGATGAACTGCGAATGGATTGGTGAATTCAACCATATGGAATCATATTGTAATTTTTGAATTTCAAATTGAGACCACCTTTTATCGCATCCAAGAAATTAATTGAACCCCGTCATTCTTTTGAGTGTGTTGTCGTTGGGGTGCTGACAATGGTTTGGTGGTGAAGATTGCCCCCCGTCTTTTCCTTTTTCACCTTGTCGAAAAATGATTGAATTTTGAATCTTGTAGTGATAGATTAGATGTGAGGAATGGATTTGATGCTAAGTTTTGCAAATGCTAGTTTGGGAGTGGAGTACATATTTGTTTCTTGTGGGGGGAGGAGGGGTTGTTGGCTAGTGGTGGTGGGATTGGCTGGTAGTGTTGTTGTGGTGGAAGGTTGTCAAGTGGTGGGAGTAGCGCAAAATCAGGGGGAAAAATCTCCTCGATTTTGGTTACAGGTTTGGAGAGTGGTGGTGGGATTGGCTGGTAGTGTTGTTGTAGTGGACGGCTGTCAAGTGGTGGGAGTAGCGCAAAATCAAGGAGAAAAATCCTCTCGATTTTGGTTACAAGTTTCGGGTCGGGTCGGAAAGAAGAAAAAGAAATTTTCCTTTTTTTTTTAATTTCTTAATTGCTTAATAGAATGTAAAAAAAAATATTTTGCCTTTGTTAAATTGGTCAAATTTGAGTCTTGAGTTTAACTTTAAGTGAAAATATGTACAAAATAAAAGGTCTAGGATTTATTTGCACTTTTAAAAAAGTTAAAGACCCTAACTACAATTTTTTCATTAAGTTTTCTATTTTTTGCTACTTAAGCTACGGGGCAAAATCGTCAAAAAAATTATTTAGGGACCATCTGTGCGAATTAATAAAAAGATGAAGATAATATTTGCGAATAAAATTGAATGAAAATTTATTATTACAAAGCTAAAAGAATGAGAACTGTGAATGAAATTTACCCTTTTCAAATCTATACTGCTAATAGCATGCAGTAGGTCAGAAAATCTCTTAAATTCTTATGGGCACCAATCGGGGTAAGTGCACCCATAATGGATGGAACTTATAAAGCAACATATAATTCAATTGGACCCAAAAGGTAACTAATAGTAACAGTAACGATAAAAATAACAATAACAATAGCTCCTGTGAACAAAAAAAGGGAAGTCAGGAAAGTGGAAACCATCACTTATCCTCCAAGCCCATTTTGCCTCCTTACAAAGGTTTCTACGCCTCCAATTACCTTATATGAAACTTGTTCCCCAAATAATACATTATATAAAAATTTAATTGTGTCATGAGATATTTGTCAAACTTCCCAAATAAGAAACATCACACATTTACTTGTGTATTTAACGCTTTTAAGTTTTACATTATCAAGTTTAGTACTTTATTAGCTTAATCAGAAGTAACATATCTACAACATAGAGGTACAAGTGGGCCATACCACACTAATTTATCAAACTACATGTTCGTCACATCTCGGTCTACCCTACCAATAGTGGCGAAGCCAGACATTTTAAGTTGAAAGATCCCCTATGGGGCACGCCGAGGGAGGGGGAAGCCCTCACGGGGCAACCCTGAATTTTTTTTCTTAAACCACAATTATTGAATTCATTTTTATGAGAATCTAATGTTTTTTTATAAGTCATAATATTTGTCATAATCTTTAAAAAACTTACAAGAAGTCATTATACAAAAATATTCAAAATCTAAAACTAGTCAAACACTTCTCTTCACGTTGCCTTCTATAAAATTATCCTCCAAAATAAAAAGATCCGATTTACAAATGAAATTAAATATTACTCAAGCTCAAAAGAAAAAAGGAAAAAAAAATAATTGGACACTATATGTATTAACAAGCAAATTACATTTATTAATTTTGTATAATCATTTGAATAGTGGACCAATCATTTGTAATTTTGTATTATTAATTTTATTAGGTCAATAGGTTCAATTGTCTTACATTAAATTGATATTAGATGAATAGATCCAATTATCATCCATTAAATTGATATTAGGTCAAAGTTAAATTGCATATTAAAAAATTAAAAAAAAAAATTCCAAAAATTTGGGAGTCCAGGTCTGCCCTAGAAACCCACCCCCCCACCCCAAGCTACGTCCCCGCCTACCAGATTGTATTCCATCCTTCCATAGGATGCACAATCTTGACATCTTTGTCATCTTCAATAGCTTATCATTTTATCTTACTACATGCTATTTGTCTCTAACATTTCAGGTGGTTAATTTAACAGAAGTCATAGAAAGAACCAGAAAAACATAACTGTCCATTATTGGATTTATCATATCCGTCATAGCAAGAAATTAACCCGGGTCCCTTTGAATCCATTTTTGCACACTAAATGTCTCAATCATTTACCTTGGCTTACTATGAGTAATGCATAATGCCGCAAGCGAATTTTGATTGGGCGTGGATCTTTAGGTTTTTTCATAATGCAGAAATTGCACTTTTTGAAATATAAGAAAATAACGTTCGTACCCCCTAAAATTGTTGCCAGAAATGTACTATGTTTCCCCTGACTCCTCAGAAGCCTATCTGACAATGACTAGATTTATACCCTGATCCAATGGAACTCCCAAACATAAAGTGTTGGCCATCATAGATGTTCAAGTTGTTTCCTTACTATTTCATGGTAGAATAGTTTAACATCGATGACACATTGCAGTGCAGCCTGTGCATACAGATATACATATGGAAACAAGCAATTACATGCCAAATTAACGCCAAGAAAAATACATAAAACTAAATATTTATTTAATGGGTGCGTAAAATATATTAGTGGCTTAACGTCAGCAGTAGTCACACTAGGAGAGTGAAGAAATGAAATTTCTTAAGCTAATTGTATTGCATTTGTGTCATAATTAGGAAAACTGGATTACCTTGAAAGCGTGAAATAACATTAGAGGGCAAGAAGCACACTTCGGCAAAGGAGTCATATCCAACCAAAAGGCAAACAAGGTAAATAACTCCACAAACAATCACTATTGCGGATGTGAGAAACGGAATGCCTTCCCACCATTGATTCAACCTAGTCGACAGCCCTGCCTGTACAAGTAGTTGAACAATTCAAATTAGCTATCAAACCCATCGACTTTTGTATGAAAGGCATAATGAACACATAATTGAACACCTTGGGTTTAGTGGCACCTACATAACCAAAATCTACCATAACAATGATCAAAAGGGGAAGAAGACGTGCACGATTTCTTAAGTCAGAAAGAGAATCCAATAAATACAAAAAGAGATAAATGTCTAGCACTAAAAAGTGTCGGATAGAATTCACGATTTACCAAATCCTCGTAGTCCTAATTATCATCTAAAAGAGGCAATAGTCATCTTCAACATCGCACGAATTTTAGCTAAATAGTAAAATTTAAAAATTGCATCGTCATTTTCCATAACTAGCTGGAAGTTCCTTAATCGATCGCGTGATTAGGGGTGATTCGTCTAGGGTTTTGAACTCGCTTAAACCCAGCAAATTCTGAAACCCTGGTGTGGACATTGTTGAATAATTGCATATAATACATTTTATGCAGAGTAGAGAATAGTTGTACCTCCGAAACAATGTTTGATCTCATATTGCTGCGAAATCTTCGAGATTTTTCGCTTTGAAAGTTTCTATAACTTTGATTTAGGAATGACGCTATTCATAAATTTTGATTCGGGTCGGGCATTTTTGGTTGAAAACTTGGAAATGGATATAACTTGCATGACTTCGGCCTATTGGAGATTCAAGTCATTAATAATAAGTTCGATGTTGCTTATAACTTATAAGTATTTATAAGTTTGTCAAACTTTATTTTTATCCACACATTTCTTAAGATCCATAACTTTTTTTTTTATTTTTTATCTACACATTTCTTAGAACCCACAACTTATAATCTATAAAAATCTTTACCAATTACCAAACATATTCTAAATAATATAGGATAAACTACATTCAATCTCCATCTTTTTAGTTTAAATATTTAATTTTATTTATACATATCATTAGGGCTGACAAAAAAATCCAAAACCCGACCCGACCCGACCCGACCCGGGTCGATTTGGGTTTTGGGCCTGTATCGATTGTCGGGTCGATTTCGAGATGGGTAAAACCCAACCCGAAACCAACTCGGTTTTGAAAAAAAACTTTTTAAAAAAAATTATGCTTTAACAGAGACCCGAAAACCTGAACCGACCTGAAACGGTTCTGGTCAGTTTCGGGCCGAATTTGTCCATTCGGGTCGGTTTGCCAAACCGATTTTTTTTCAGGTTGGGTCGAACACCGACCCGACCCACCCCGACATATCATCCTCAATTTTTTATTAATTTGCACAGATGGACTCCTAATGGTCTTTTTTGATGGTTTTGCCCCTAATTTGAATAAAATAAAATAACAGAAAAATAAAAATAAACAGTTGTGGTCAATAACTTTTTTTAAAATTGTAAAATGGTCTCTTTACATTTCATTATTTCAAACAATTAAAAAGAAAAATGCGAACTTCTCCCACCCCACCCCACCCCACCCCATCATATCCTATTCTATCCCACGACCAAACCGGGATGAAAAAATCTCCCCAGTTTCATGCGAAATGGATGAGAATATCTCCCTAATTTCGTGAAATCAGATTTGGCTGCAAAAATTAGGGAGATCGCACAAAATCGGAGGGGATTCTTTTCTTTTTTTTTTTTTATTTATTGTTTTAAATAATAGAATGTGAATAGATTATTTTATCCTTATTGAATTTGTCAAATTTAGTTAACGAATTTGACCTTTTTTTTTTAACTAACGAACATTTGAACAAAATTCATCAAGACTCTAGAAAACCTTTCAGTGCACATATACTGAGGGATGTATGTGCTAAATTAGAAGATTTGGGACGATGACATGTTTTTTATTATTTTAAGTGAAAAGCTGTAAAAAAAAATGTTCAAAATTTATTTGCACTTTTGAAAAGTTGTGAACCCAATTGCAATTTTTTATTTTGTTTTCTATTTTTTGCTATTTTAATTTATTTAAGCTAGAGGCAAAATCGTCAAAAGGGACTATGTATTGATCATCTGTGCGAATTAATGAAATATTGGAGACGATATGTGCGGATAAAATTGAATTGGGATTAAATTGTTACAAACTTGGAAAAAATGAGAACTTGGTGTAATTTTTCCAACATTATACTCATTTCATCTTATAAAGATAAGTTCACTTCTACTTTCACACAGATCGATAAAATTTAATTATTATAAGAATAATTATATTCGTACCAAAGTTTTTGTTAACCACACCACATTTTAATTACAATGAAAGACTCTAACTATTGCTTAGTTTTGTATTTATGTCTCCAACTATTTTTTATTACATTCTTATCATCAGCATATTAATTTGCACATCTTATATTTTTCTTTGATGATAGTTCTGTGTAAAACGTTAATTACGATAGCGTAAGAGATTTTTTTACATCTCGTATTTTTTAATAAGCAAAATAAATAAGAAATAAAAATTTTGACAAAAGATTTACCCCCTCATTTCAATACACATTAACAGAATATTTAGACAAAAATTATCATCGAAGACAATAAATGAAAATTAATTGAAAGTTAATGATAAAAAAGTTGGGGATATAAATGTCAAATTGTCAAAAGTTGGGAGACATTTATTGAAATTAAAACATAGTGTAGATAATGGAAAATGTAGTCGAAATATAAGTACCCTTATTATTATTTGAACAACAAATTTTACTTATATTTTTCATAATATACCCTTACATTAATATAATGACAGTTCATATTGTCGATAACAAGACACATTAAATAGGAGTATATTAGAAAACTAATAAATTAATCATACTATTAACAAGTAAAGTTGACTCTAATTTATGACAGATAAATAAATAAAGTAAGCATATCTTTATACGACGGAAGGAGTAAAAAAATTTTAATGTTTTGTTATAAAATAATAATTATAATGAATGACTTGTTCATATTATCTCATTGGAACTTGTCATTATTACTCCTCCATCCCACAAAAATAGATTATTTATACTTTCATACGTATTAAGAAAATTTAATTATTAACTTCTATTTGACAAAGAAAGTTTAATTATTATAATTGAAACAATCGATTTTATTTATATTTTTCATAATATACTCCTAGATTAATATAATGATAGTACATATTTTATCCGTCCCAAAAAGATAGACTTGTTTTTCTTTTTCCATCTGTCCCAAATTATAGGTCATTTTCATTGTTGAGGGTATAGTTGATTTTTTAGTTTCCTAATATGCCCCTATTTAATGTGCTTTGTTATCAACAAAGTATGAACTACGATTATATTAATTGTGCGGGTATATTAGAAAAAATGTTAGTAAAATTTATTGTTCTAATTATAATAATTACATTTTCTTAATTTGTGTGAAAATAGAAACAAACCTATCTTTTTGGTACAAATAGAGTATTTGTTGATAACAATGCACATTAAATAAGAGCATATTAGAAAACTAATAAATTAATTATATTCTCAACAAGGAAAATGAATTATAATTTGTGACAAATAAATAACTAAAGTATAAGTCTATCTTTGTGGGATGAAGGGGATATAATAAAAGATAAATTACACTCAGGATCTCCATCTTTCGTAATTTGTCGTAATTTCATCCTTATTCAATTTTAATCTCATGTATCATCCCAACATTTTACGTAATTCACGAAGATGATCCTTCTCAACAATTATGCCACCTAACTTAAATAAACTAAAAGTTTAAAAAATAAAAATAAAATGAAAAAATTGTAAGGTCCTAAAATTTTCAAAAATACAAATAAGTCTCCAACATTTCCACACACTCACCCACCCCACCCATACTCGTTTTTGTACCCACCAAACATGTCATTACCTAAGTGTAATTTACCCTTTCGAATTTCAAAAGTTGTCCAATTAGTACCAGTATTCGACATAAATTCATCTTAAGGAAGAGGTCAAAAGTTTGAATCGCTGGAGACACGAATGAAATTCAGTCTTGGGCAAAACCTCTAATGGACAGTACGTATGCTCACTGTGCACAAAATAGCCTCTGGACGAAATGTTTGTAAGGAAAAATCCATGGTCCTTACAGTAACCAACTCATCTGACATGACTAGTAATACAATGTATGTAAATCACTAAAGTATTTAATATGCCTAGACTATATAGTTCAAGTTTTCAAGAAATTTATTCATCAAATTACATAGATATTTTATATAGATTGCAATTTGGGCGATGCAATACGATCATCTTAATGGATATTTGTTGGGGAAAAAAAGTATAAGAATGGCCATATATGACAATGCATTTTTATACAAACATCAATAACTGAATTTGTCATTATTGTTGTTGATGATTTAAACAACATTGGAACTCTTGAAAAGCTTTTAGAGACATTTGATTACTTAAAGAATGAATTCATGATGAAATATTTTGGAAAAATAATTTTTTCCCTCGGCCTGCAAATCGAGCATTTAGCCAATTGAATTTTTATTCACCAGTCAACTTATATAGAAAAAATAATGAAAAGACTTCTTATGGAAAATGACAAATTCATTTGATACTCAATGGTTATTTGTTCACAACAAATGAAAAAAAAAAAACCATTTTCACCATCGAGATGATAATAAATAACTTATTGGCCTGACGTACCATATCTTAGTTGCAATAGATGCACTAATGTATATTGCTAATAGTTCGTGATTCGAAACTAGTTGGTTGTGATAATACAATGTATTATTTGATCCACTTAAAGCTCATCAACCAATTATCTATTCATACATGGCTATCACGACGATTTATGTAGCAGGCATGTTGACAAGTGCATTATCTACTGTAAAATTTGAAAAGTTGGTGAACAAGATATATAGATCTCAAGTGATATTGTTATAGGGAGGAAAAATACGTGTTGTACTCTTTTTTCCTTGATCGATGTTTTGTCTCATAGGATTTTCCTGGCAATGTTTTTAATGAGACAACTTTTATAGCGTATTTAAATGAACAATGTACTATTTTTCCTACACTAGGATTTTTCCTATTAAGGTTTTAACGAGACTATTGACTTATGGTTGACTTTAACCTAAATGTTTTGATCATCACAAACAAGTTAATCTTATTTTACTAACAATTGATTTAAAGCGATCAAAATCTTCAAAGCGTTCAATGATATATTAATCATCGTCAAATATAAAGATCAAAACTATCATTACAAATTGGTCTCTCAAAGAAGGTTAAGATCAAAGTCACTTCGTTCAACCATTCAAGACGAGAGCTCAAGAGTCAATTTAAAAAAAGATCAAAGACTAGGCTTTTAGACAAAATGTAAAGGTACTAATACGTTAATCTTTAGCATTGATTGATGAAAGCTCAAAAATGATTTTATGCACCAAAAAGCTATTTTTGATATCACTTGCATAAAATATTTCGATCAAAGTTAAAAATGATTATTCAAAACTTTTCGGATCAGAATTTTTTAGTCAACCGAACTCTATTAACTGATCTGAAAGAAAAGTCGACCGAAATAACAACATTCAAAAAATTGACTGTTCTGTTTCGGACCTTGCATTGTTCAAACGACTAATTTTTGGTCATCCGAACTTACATAGGTCGACCGAACTCTCATTCGAACTAACAGAAAATTTTGCAGATTGCTATTTATAAATTGTCTTTCATTTACAATTAATGTAGACACGTACAAGAGCATTAAAGATATAATTATTTTGAGCAAATCATTGAACTTTTATTGTATTTATTTTCTACATCTTCACATTGAAAATTATTGATTGATTGAATCAAAATTTTTAACTATTTTATTCATCAAAATTTCTCATCTAACATTTGAGCTTTTATTAAGTTCTACTTATTGAAGTGTTAATTTCTCTTGATACTTAATTTATTCCTATCATTTATGAAGAGAAAATTAATTATAAATCATTTTCTTTATACCCTTGCAAAAAAGAATGAAAGATAGTATACGCAAGTTCTTAAATATATCGAGCATTCAAACTTATTGAATTTTTTTACTTTATGAGATGGCAAATGACTTATAACAAATCTTTGTAATTTAATATAGCTCTCCAACTATGAAGATGTTTTAACCCAAAATATTATCACATGCAATTCGGGCTCATAGCACCTCAAGTTAACAATTGTAGATAGATTTATCAATCAGTATAAATAAATAATTACATTAGTAATTGGCAAAATTAAACTCATTTGTACAATTTAGTGCCCAGATGTCTTAACGTGAATTATTTCAAATGACAATAGAGAAATAAAGTAATATTATCAAAACTAAATATTCTAATAATTTAAGTGTCTTACACGGAAGATAAATAGTTAATAAAAATTAGTTTAAGCAATAGATAATAATTCAATTCAAAAACATAAAAAAAAAAATAGAAATGAGATCCATATCAATAGTAGATTGAAACTATTATTGAAGTTAACTCACGAAGTTCTTTGTCTATAAAATTTGAAGCCGCAAGTCAAATAGATATATAAATAATATACAAACACGCACGAGCATGTACAATAATTAAAAAATACACCGCAACTTTTATGAAGTAACAAAAACCATAATCACAAACACAAATTTTCAAACGAAGTCTTTATAGACTTCACAAACTACATAATTACTTTCAAATGAAGCAACATTAAACTTCAAATTAGGCCTGAAATAAGTTGAATACATTGTTGGTGGCAGGTAAATGACTTTTCATCTTGTAATTAACCAAATTCGTTATCACAATTCGACGGAAATATTTTTAAAATCTAGTAATTAAATGTAATAAATGGTGATTTAGCCATTTCAACTTATAAGTAATTATATGTGGTTACAAATATTAAATTAAGAATTTAATTATAATATTAAATGAATGACAATTTAGAAAATACAAAATATTAATAAGGACGTATTCGTCCAAAAATATTTCTCCATTTTTTAGACTTTTAGAAGTAGTATAGATATTGATTTATTTCTATCATTTATTAATTAGAGAAAATTAATTATAAATCATTTTCTTTATACCCTAGGGTCATGTTGAGGTCTATTTAAAAGCTAAATATTGTATAAATATATATGGTCTTTGTTTGTAAGTCACCGAAAGCGTTGTAAGGGTTTTGATTGCATCATAAGTCAATCAATATAGTGAAAATGTCTTGCTCGTGATAGAGAGCTTGGTAACAAGGGACGTAGATCATTGGTTTGTATCGAACCTCGATAAACATATCGTTTGCATTCTCTCTACTATTTTATTTATCTATAGTTTGATCACGATTATTACTCAATTGATCTACATATCTTAAATTGTTTGTTTTGAGATAAATTTTTGAAAAGGTTTTTAAAATCGAATTCTCCCTCTCCCTGGTTAGTTATTATTGGGATATGAATTGATATCAGAGTAAGGTACTCATTTTAAAATTAGGATTTTACAATCTTGAGTTATGGTAAACCTAATTTTCAAAATATTGAGGGGCATTCTGCAAATCGACCTCCTTCCTTTAATGACACTCACTATAACTATTCGAAGGTTAGAATGCTGATATATATTCAATCAATAGATTATACTATTTGGGAAGTTATTGAATTTGGTCCTTATGTGCCTACAAAAATTATTAAGGTTGGTGGTAAACAGGACCAAACCACTTCAAAATCTAGAGAGTTCGATGAAGAAGATAAACAAAAATTATCTTTAAATACTAAAGCTGAAAATCTACTTTATTAATGTACTTTATATAAAAATGAATTTAATCATATTAGCACATGTGATTCCGCTTACGATATTTGGCATGCTTTAGAAATCAATCGCATAGGTACTAGAAAACTGAAAGAAACTAAGATCAATATTTTGATTAAAGAATTTAAAATTTTCTTTATGAAACAAAATGAATCCATTGTTGATATGATTACTAGCTTTACTGATATTGTTTAAAGGATTTGATCGAAAATTTACTAACGGTGAACTTGTAATTAAAATGCTTAGGTCTCTCTCGGGGGATTGGTGCTCACTGAGGATGTTGATAGAAAACAAAAGATGTCAACACATATCTATTGGAGGAGCTCAATAGAACATTGATGACATATGAGTTAAACCACGCCGAACAAGAAAAAACAAAGAAGAAGAAATGAAAGTACCACCTAAGCGAAAAATTGCTTTAAAATCAACCAATGATGATGGCTCCTCAAGTATAAATATGAGTGATGATAAAATTAATGATCTAGTTATTCTTATCAAGAAATTGAGGAGTTTTCACAACAATTTTCGATTCCAAAAGAAAGAAGAAAAAAATTGTTTGATATGATTGTGAAAAACCCGATCACAAAAGAACAGAATGTCCAAACAAGAAGAGATTCATAAAAAAGAAATCATTCCAAGCAACATGGGATAATAGTAATGATGAAGACTATGAAGAAAATGAGAGTCAAGGATAAATTGCCAACATGTGCTTCATAGACATTGAATATAAGGTAAATTAAAATTAAAATTGTATGTATGATGAATTATCTGCCCCTTATAATGAAATTCTTGAAGAATTTGAAAACTTGCTATAAAATAATCTACTCTATAATAACAGTAGCAACAAAAGTCTTTTAAAAAATTTCTTTAAACAAAAGTCTCTTAAAAATTTCTTTATCAAAACATCTAATCACTCTCTTCCAAATGTTATATATAGTTTTTATAACAAAGATAGTCATGTAGCTTTTAATTGTCTAATAAAAAAGAAGTTATACTTTGAAGGCAAACATAAGTGTGTTCAAGAGTCCACTAACAGTAACTACCAAATACCCAAAGTTATGTGGGCAGGAATGGAGCTATGAATTTTATCCAGTGCGAGCGAAAATTAATAAATATAATAACACAATAATACAAAAAATGACATACATTATAATTGTTCCTTGTGAGTTTTCATAATTTGATATCGTTGTACAATGACCTTATTATCAATCTTCAAAAACACATTTTTCTCTACATAAACAATGATGCTATCATTCAACAACTAATCACCCATTCGATTGCGCAATCTATCCTTCACAATTTTCATTGCAGAAAATACTCTCTCTACAATAGCAGTAGCAACTGGTAAAATTAGTGCTAAAGTCAAAATTTTGTAAACCAACGAACATACTTTAATTTTCTTTTCTTTATTATAACTAACTTTTCAACAAGATCACTAAGGCCATTCAACCCTTCAAACACTTCGCTAGAGTGTATATCGAAAATATAAGTTTCAAATTGATCATTAAGTATGAAGAGATCTACTTTAGAAAAAATTTCTGGATAAAACTCAGCAAGTTGAATCAATCTTTTCTCGTCAAAAGAAGATAATGAAGTTCGTGGACATAAACAAGCTACACAAAGGAAAAACTTTGTATTTGTCTCTGAGAAACGATCATTTAAGTCTTGAAGTTGTAAATCAATGACAGAGTAGAACAAATTTACACGATAGTGATGCAAAATTGTCATTTCTAGAGGATTACACTGTGGACAACCATGAAGTGCACAACGTACAAATATATTATCCATGCTGGGAACATCAATGTAATGCTACTGATATAAAGAATATACTTCTTCCAAAAAATATTCACCCATCATCTCTCATAATTTGAAGTCGCTGTTAGCATATTTTTACCAATTGCATTGCATTCACAATATCATGATCTTTCTTTTGTAATACTTATGACAATTTATTTGAAATCTCCGAGACACTTCAAATCAAGTGTAGATTAAATGTAAAATCAAATGACTGTATCGACTCCAATAAATTTGTTGCATCACTACCTCTTTAATCACAAGAACTAGATTTATCTTCAATAATCATTTCAAGTACATCACTAACAACAGAGAACATGGTAAGCAAGCTGACCAAAGAGTTGTAATGTAACCCCCACTGTGTATTACCAGAACGTTGAATAGTAGTTATTTGATTTAGTCCTCATCCACTTAAAATCTCATATTTCTCTAATGCCTCAATAATGAAGTCTGGTTGTTTTTCTCAAAGAAGATCACAACGTTTTGAAGATGCTTCAACATTATTTACCACATCAGCAACCACACGAAAAAAATTAGTAATAGAAATATTCTTCTTTGCCACAGCTACAATAGCTAGTTGAAGTTGATGGGCAAAACAATGAATTTAAAAAGCGCTTGGATTCTCCTTTAAAATGAGTGCTTTCAGACCATTAAACTTACCTTGCATATTACTTGCCCCATCATAACCTTGTCATTTCAATCTAGACATGCTCAAGTTATATCTAAAAAATATCTTATCAATTGCAGCATTAAAGCGAAAGAGTCGTGGTACTTGTAACATGTTCAATCCCTATGAAACGTTCATTTACATGTCCACTACTGTCTACATAACATAAAACAATTGACATTTGTTCATTTGTTGAAACATCACGAGATTCTTCAACTAGGAAATAATGAATCAACATTTTTAATAATAACATTGATTGTCTCAGCAGCACAAGCAGTTAGTATATCCTTCTGAACATGAGGTGATGTTAATTTACAATTTTAGGAATATTTTTCAATGTGACAGCATTAATATCATCATTATGAGTAGCCATAAATTGCAATTGGACTAGAAAGTTAACTGGATTGAATTCTCAGATTCATCATAACCTCAAAATGAATGCCCTTGTCGCAACAGAATTTGAACACAATCAATTGATGCATTAAGACAGATACTATATTTATTTCGTACTTGTTTTAATTGCTTGAAGAAAAATGATTGAATGTGTTGTTCTCGATTTATCAAAGCTTCACACTTTATACGAGCTTGATTATGTGCACTATCATCAACTTCAACATGAATTTTAAGCTTTTTTTTATCTTTTCAATACGTGAATCCTTCACCAAAAAAAGAATCATCTCCTCTTTGTTTTCCACTACTTGTTTTGAAAAGATAACAATACAAACAATATGCAGCATTTTTTTCTATAAGTTACTTCAACCAACTAGCAAACTCTTTAAACCAAGAAGGATAGAAGCGTTTAAAATCTTTTCCAAATGGTCTTTTTGAAAAGTCATGATCTTGAGGTTGGCAATGACCTTTTTGCATATAAGCTATTCGAACTTGATATCGAATGTTAGCATTGTAATCCAAAATTGGTGTCCTTAGTCGAGGATCTGTGAGAAGTTGTGCAATATCAAAATCCATTTTATTAGATATTTTCCCATCAACATTTTCTACAAGAGGTTTTCTTTTAAAGAATCTCTCAATTGTCATGTCACAATAAAATAAACAAACAAGTGATAATTAGTCGTTTGAACAAGTAGGAAAGTGCGAAAATAAAATTTGGTGCAAATTCCAAAATTTAAAGGTAATGTGGTTTCTAAATAACTAAACATAATAAACTTTAAACATAATAAATGTCCAATTTTTTATCCTTCAATTTAATTAGTTAAATAGACTAATGAGCAAATTTTTCATTTCCAATAAACAATTGCAAATATGGATTACAATTTCATCAAGCATAAACAATTCTCAAATAAAAAATTACAAAAGCCAAAACGGGCCTAGACACAAATAAACAATTGCCCACAAGATTGAAAATATCAAATCAACATAAATTGGTGTCTCAATAAAAAGTCCCACAAAAAAACATAAATTAGTGTACCAATTTCAAAAAGGGTAGAAGAAGAAAGAGGCTGACAACTTGAGTCACGGGATGAAAGAGGCAAAAGAACTGGTAAAGTGACGAACAGGGGCAGTGCCGCTCAGCCGTAGAGGATTTTCTCAAATATGACTCTCTGTTTTCAATGGACTAATGGAGGGGATGGACTATTGGACTTCACAAATCAATGTATTTAGTTAAGAGAGAATTGGACAAATTACCACATTCCAGATGTGTATTTTTAAATATCCCTACTTTTATAACAGTTGATAAATTGACCAGTTTTTTAAAATTTGGACAAAATTACCCCTAAATGACCAACTAAATATCTATTATATCCATATTTTTATCTTCTCACTCACACTATTTTGTCTCTAACTTAAACACTCACTATCCTCACTTCATTCACCATTGTCGCCATTCATAAGCTCAATTTCTCACTCCCATTTGTTATTTGTGTGTACAGATTCTCTCATTCTTATCCCATATTCAAATACAAATTTGTCGTCGCTTTTTGAGCCATTTGAAGAAGTCAACCAATTTGAAATTTTTGAAGTCGGTTATAAGCTATTAAAAATTGAGAAAATTAGTGTATTTTTGCTTTAGATTACATGAAACTTATAGATTGTATATCTTTTTTTTTTGTCGATATATTTTATGTTGTTGGGTATTTTTTTTTTCAATTTAGTTTGTGTATTTGTGGATTGTATTAGATATTAAGTTTAATTTATAAATTTTGTCGATCTAATTTGTTGTCGTTATACAGAGAATGATATTGGTTACATTTAGTTGTAAACGGGCAAAAAATTGGCACAAAACAGTGGACATGGAACTTGTCTCTTCGTCTACAAAGTGGCTGCCAAATTTGTACCCATTTTGTCATCGAAAATGAAGAGCTCAAAACATATGACCAGATATCAACCATTACTATCAAGCTTCAAAAGTAATGATGAATGTCATGCCACTTTTGGAGATAATACCAAAGGAAAAATTATTAGCATTGAAAATATTGGTAATCATTCATCTCTCTCAATTGAAAATGTTCTGTTGGTTGTTAACCTCAAATATAACTTGTTTAGCATTAGTCAACTATGTGATAAAAGTTATCACATTAAATTCGTTTATTCCAAATGCCTTATTGGTGATACTATATCTAAAGAGGTAATGTTCATAGAAAGCCGAAATAATGATGTTTATATCATAAATATTGAATTTGAACTTGAAAGAGATATAAAAGGTTTATCAAGTCTAAAAGATGATACATGATTGTGGCATAGAAGATTAGGTTATGATAGCATGGACTTACTTTCAAAAATCTCTGAGAATTGCTTTGTTAACGGTATACCAAAATTGAAATTTGAAAATGACAAAATATGGATCTTTTTTTATCTTCTAGAACCGCATGTTTAAATGGTAAACAATATATGCTTTTGTCATTGTTGATAACTTTTCTAGATTTACTTAGGGTCCTATTTTTCAATCTAAAAGATGAAGCTTTGAATGTATTTAAACATTTTTTTAAAAATGTTTAAAACAAAAAGGGATACACTATAACTACCATTATGAGTGGTCACGATGGAGAATTTGAAAATATTGTATTTGATGAGTTTTGTAAAATAAATGACTATGAACATAATTTTTTGACTTTTAGAACTCTTCAACAGAATTGTGTAGTAGAAAAGAATAATCACTCATTGCAAGAAACAGCTCAGACTATGTTAAATAAAAATGGTTTACCAAAGTATTTTTGGGCGGAAGCCGTTAACAACTCTTGCTATATTTGGAATAGAGTTTAAGTTGGTCGCAAGAAAACTAAAATCCCATACGAACTTAGGAAAAATAGAGTTTCCAATATCGGTTACTTCAAAGTATTTTGTTGTAAATGTTTTATTTTAAACACAAAAGAAAATTCTGGAAAATTTGATCCAAAATTCGATATTAGAATCTTTCTTGGATATTCATCTACTAGCAAGGTTTATAGAGTTTTCAATAAAAGAATTCCAGTTGTTGAAGAATCCATGCGTGTAGTTTTTGATGAAACTAATTCTATTGATCAAAAGAAATGTATTGAAAATGTCGTAGATTTGGAGATTCTTTTTGAACAATTGAATATTCAAAATCAAAGCAAGAAAATTCCTAACAATGTTTAAGATCTACACGAGGAAGAAAAAAATATGCAACAAGATGAAGTTGAATATTCCAATCTTCCAAAGTACTAAATGATCCATCTCTACCTAAAGAATGAAGGTTTGACACTTCTCATCCAAAAGAACCCATCATCGATTATCCATCCAAATGTGTAAATACTAAAAATTACACTAGAAGTTTTGTTAATAATTGTGCTTTTATTTCACAAATTGAACCAAAGAATTTCAGAGAAGTCGAAGTTGATGAATTTTAGATTCTAGCTATGCAAGATGAATTGTATGAATTTGAAAGAAATCATGTTTGAGATTTAGTTTCTAGACTAAGTTTTCAAACCGTTACTGGTATAAAATAGGTTTTTCGAAATAAATAAAATGAAAATGGTATAATTGTGCGTAACAAGGCTAGATTAGTAGCCCAAGGTTACAATCAAGAAAAATGCATAGACTTTGAAGAAACTTTTGCTTTGTTTGTTAGATTATAATCCATTCGTATGCTTCTTGCTTTTGTTTGTCATAAAGATTTTACTCTTTACCAAATGAATGTCAAAAGTGCATTCTTAAATAGTATTGTTCAAGAAGAAGTATTTATTGAGCAACCTTTCTATTTCAAAAATGATAAGTATCTGGACAAAGTTTTTAAACTTAGAAAAGCTATTTATGGTTTAAAACAAGCTTCTAGAGCATGATACGAAAGATTGAGCAAATTTCTTCTACCAAATGGCTTTTCAATGGAAAAAGCAAATACTACACTTTTTATAAAAACCAAAAAGGGTGATATGATTGTTGTACAAATTTATGTTGATGATATTATATTTGGTGCCATTAACATCTCCATTTGTGAAGAATTTTCAAAATGCATGAGCAAGAATTTTGAAATGAGCATTATGGAAAAACTCAAGTTCTTCCTTGGACTTCAAATCAAACAAACTAATAATGGAATATTCATTAATCAATCTAAGTACATTATGGACGTGCTCAAAAAGTTTGAAATTGAGGAGTTAAAACCAATGAATACTCCAATGAGTTCATCAATTAAATTGGACAAAAATGATCAAAGTACTTCCGTAGACATAACTAAATATCGAGGTATGATCGGATTCCTTCTTTACTTAACATTTAGTAGACCTGATATTATATTTAGTGTGTGTTTATGTGCAAGATTTTAATCTAAATCCTAAAGACTCTTACCTTATTGCCGTTAAACACATTTTTAGATATCTTAATACCACTATAAGATTAGGTCTTTGGTATCCCAAGGGCACTCATATTGATTTGCTTGGATACTCAAATGCCGATTGGGCCGGTTACACAATTGACCGTAAAAGCACTAGAGAAACTTGTCATTTTAAGCTTTGTACGTGTATCATAGTTTAGTAAGAAACAAAATTTCGTTGCCTTATCCACTGCTGAAGTCGAATATATCTTGGTCGCTAGTTATTGTGCTCAAAATTTATGAATGAAACAAACCTTAAGTGATTATCATTTATCTTTTGATCATATATGTATCATGTGTGATAACACTAGTACCGTAAACATGTCTAAAAATTCCGTTTTGCATTCTCGAATCAAGCACATTGAGATTAAACATTACTTTACAAGAGATCAGGAACAAAAATGGGACATTATTTTAGAATTTGTGAATACAGAGAAACAATTGGCCGACATTCTCATAAAACCTCTAGCACTTGATAGATTTTCATATATCCAAAAAGGTTTCGGAATAATTGATGAATCTGAAGTATGTGGCTAAATTGAGTTTATGCTATTGTATATGATGTTAATTGGTTGAAATTTATGTCATAAAATATTCATCAAAATACATAACATAAATCATTACATCAATTTTTGGCCAATCGAATGACCATTGCAACAAATAGACGACCGACTCAAGAATTCAGTTGACCTATATGTCATCCGAAGTGTCTTCCGATTTGATAGAGAATTATTCTAAAATTTCTTCAGCAAAAACGAACGACCGTTTTGTTAAACAGTCAACATATCCATCACAATTCGGTCGACCGATCGATCATCTGAACCTTCATCCGAATTGATAGGGATTATTTTCTTCATTTTCTAGGAAGAATTCAATCAATCGTCCAGCTCAATCGGTCAACCAACCTTATGTAAAATCAGATTTTTGGATTCAAAATTCTTCATTTTCTTCAAAACCCTTCTCTCATTTCTTATATTTTCTCTCAAAATTTCTTCCCACGTTCACAAAATCATCTTTTAATCTTCAAGATTTCCACTCAAATTTCAAAATCTCATCTCATCCACATTCAAAAAATTTCAAAATCCATATTTTTCATCCATTAAAACTCTAAAATCTCTTCTATTAAATCGGAAATTCGAATCCTAAGTCTCTAACCCGACTTCATCTTCCGTTGCAACATTGCCTCAGGTAAAACTTCTTAGCAAGAGACCAAGGAGGATCACAAGGAAACCAACTCCTTCATCTGATGAAGAATCTCCATTGCCAAAAAATTGGTTCCACAAATGGGTATGAGTGTTGACTTTGCATCTTTTACCTTTGATGCTCATTCATTTCATGTTGCAGAATTTTTCATTACCATGGGTTGGGTTTCATTGCTACCTTACAAGAAAAATCCTACCCAAATCTCATAAAAGAATTTTACAAAAATATGATTTACGTTCTAGAAACGGGTATCAATTATTCTTTAAGGAAAAAAGAGTCAAAATTACTTGAAATAACATTCGTTCCCAACTTGAACTTGAGGATTGTGAAAATTGAATTTATTGCCAAATGATTCCTTATAGTTTTGAGGACTATAATCAAGTCAAGGCCTGTAGTAGAGTAATCGGCAAACCTGTTACCACACGATTTTGATATGGCCTCCATGTCAGCAAGGGCCTCCATCTGAGCCTAGCAAGAGCCTCATCCGGGCCTTGCTGGGAGGGGCCTCGGAAATTTTAATAAAGGACCTCGGAGGCCCATCAAACATCCTAACCTTCTGCAGTCAAGTTTTGACGAGGTCCACTGAGTGACTTAACGCCCCATGCCGAACCATAGGGCCTCGCAGGAGTTCGTGACTGGCAGACAACGTAATACGTTGGAATGACCAGAGAAGTAATTAAGGAAAGATTGCATTGGTTTGGCGC
This sequence comes from Forsythia viridissima, assembly GCA_030279155.1. Lineage (NCBI taxonomy): Eukaryota > Viridiplantae > Streptophyta > Magnoliopsida > Lamiales > Oleaceae > Forsythia > Forsythia viridissima. The sequence continues at coordinate 17,499,011 of CM059042.1, forward strand.
ACGGATCCTCACAAAGAAACCAAATCATAATCTCCTAAAATCATGCAACGTGATAAGTTCAGGAAAGGAAGAGAATCTTAGAGATTGCATTGACAGGAGAGGATCATTATCCCATAAGGAAGGAGGATCCAATTGGGTGTCTGACTGATTTGTTACCTAAATCGATCAGGACTCTTGCGCTATAAGTATGACGTCTCCGATCGTTCTAAGGTACACTCTTTTTTACACTTGAATCCCACCCTAAACTATACTCAAACTTCTGTGTGCTTGTCTCTTCCACACCCAATTACTTACCTCCCCCCTGTGTATAATTTCTATATACCGGCAGTTGACTAGATCGTCGAAGTACCAACGATCGCCGGACCATTTTTCTCCGGAGATCTTGGTGCCTAACGATTGTCCAAGTGTGCAGGTAACATACAGGCTGGCAGAGGAGTGACTAAAGATCTGTTGACACGTGGACGCTGCGAGTTTCGACGTCAACATATTGGCGCCGTCTGTAGGAAACGAAAAACATTACACGGCCTAGAACTTGTGGTAAAAACACGTTTTCTACCAAAAGGAGCATGGCGACCGAACATTCGATGGAGGAAGAAGTAGAGTATCACCACACGGATATGCGACAAGAAAGCATTCGGGACCTCCAGAACGTGACCCGTTGCAAGAGGATAAGACAGCGATAGAAGCGAACGGTCGAACAGGAGAACCAAGACCTGAAGTTGGACAATGTTCGGATGAAGGCAGTGCTTGAACTGTTGGAGAATCAATCCCTCCAACATGGACCCAAGTGCAGTCGTACCCGGAGAAGCCCCTCACGTTCAGGTTCGCTGGAAAGTTGACCATCGCGAGGAGACACACCCGTTTCTAACGGTCGGCACCCGCATAACATCGCCCCGAAGCCCTCGCAAGAAGACCCCTCCCGGTGTGGGAAAACTGCTCCGTTCCTACTGCTAGCATGTTCGACATGTTGGGAGAAGGATCATCTATAGCACCCCCTACCCGCATACAACAGGCGCAGTGAGCACAGCGAGGCTCGCACGGAGAGAATCAGGGCCCTGAAACTAAATCACGGAAAGAACGAAGAAGAAAAGGAGAGGCTGGAGTGTTACGAGGATGACGACGACGAGAACCTCCCATTCACCAACTACAGAAAAAACATGGAGATACCTGTAAACTTTCGGATGCCTCTAATGGACAAGTACAACGGAAGGGGGGACCCCATGGATCACATAAATACGTATAAAACGAAGCTCCAAGGTCAGTCCCCTGCGGTGAAATGCCGAAACTTTCATACCACGCTCACGTCCGACGCGAAGATGTGGTACAATAAGCTGAAACCAGAAAGCATCCGGAGCTGGCCACAGCTCAAAAAAGAATTTGTCAATGCTTTCATTGGCAATCGGACGATGGTAGCCGACATTGCCCAGCTCCACGATATCCAACAAAAGGAAGGAGAAACTGTCAAGAGCTACTTCAAACGGTTCAGTCATGTAATCAACAAAATCGAGACCGTGACGGATGAAAAAGCTCTGGATGCGCTTGTGACTGGACTACACATGCGCACTCCCTTCTGGAGGGATGTGCAGAACAGTCAACCAAAGACGTACAACCAGTTATTGGACTTGGTCCAGCGCGAGATTCGATCAGAAGAAACGATCAAAAATCGGGAGAAGGCAGAAAGAGAGAGAGGCGACCGCTACAAAAGAAAGGGGCGACGCTCTCCCGAGCCTCGTTTTTCCCACTTTCAAAAAAGGCGCTCCCCCGTTCTTCCAAACAGCCGATACAGAAGATTCGATCAAATAGAGGTAGCCCCAGTTCTCCATCCCAGGAGGCCCGTGGTGGCCCCCATGCCAGCCACAACACAGCCCAAATTCTGTCGGATACACAGGACCAGGGTGCATAACACGGAGGACTGCCCAGATGTGAGGGAATTGATAAATCGCAGGAACCACGAGCAGAGGGATGGAGATCGGCCCGTGAGAGGACGTCGAGGGCCGCCCACACAGGGACGAATGCCTCCTCCTCGGCGCCAGAACGATGGCTCCCGACGTAACGAAATGAGAAATGATAAAAACAAGGACCCGCCAAGGCTAGAAGGAACCGCGGAGGTTCCTCCTGTACGGAAGATAAACACCATCATAGGAGGGCCCTATGTCAGAGGACACACTATGAACTCGTGGCGCAACTATGCAAAGGCGACGAGAGAAGAACCCCTGGAAAGTTGGCAGGTTCACGGACATCGACCAAAAGCACCACAGATCTCGTTCACGGAGGAAGACGAGGCCGACATACACTATCCGCACTGCGATGCCCTGGTGGTCCGCACCGTCTTTGCCAGAAATGGTCTAGGACGGATGCTGGTCGACGATGGAAGCGACGTGAACATCCTGTTCGGCAGCGCCTTCGACCAAATGGACATGGACAATGAACTAATGGCCATCTTGGATCCGCTATTCGATTTCACCGGTGACAGCCTCGTCCCACGAGGAAGGATTACTCTGGCGGTAGACTTCGGAGAACCTCCATGCCATCTCCAGAAGTTCATGGAATTTTTGATAGTCGATACTCGCTCCGCTTACCATGGGGTCCTCGGAAGGCCCGCGCTGAAGGATCTACAGGCAGTCACATCCATACATCATCTGGCGATAAAATTCTCGACGACCAGATGGGTGGCTAGAATCTGCGGTAATCAGATGGAAGCAAGGGCATGCTACATGAACGCATTACGAAAGGTCGTTAAGCATGGAGATACCGCCCCGACAATAATGGCCATACATTCGGAGCCCATGGACGTTGACCGCGAGGGGATGGATAAAGAACTAATGCTGGACGAGGGCTTGGATCCTCGAATCATAGGCGCAGATACTCTTGTCTTCTCCGCCGAGGAGCTGGAAACATTCCCAGTGAACCCCTAACCAGCCCGAGTGTTGCAGGTAGGAGAAAAGCTCGAAGGAAGAATGAAGGAAAAACTGAAACAATTTCACCGAGAAAACGCCGACGTTTTTGCATGGAAACACAGCGACATGATCGGGATAGATCTGTCAGTGGCGTGCCATGCTTTGAAAGTAAACCCGAAAGTACGCCCCAAGATTCAAAAAAGAAGGCCTTTGAGCGCCGAGAGGTACGGTGCGTTAAAGGAAGAAATTGACAAGCTACTAGCCAGCGGGTTTATCAGGGAAGCAATTTACCCCCAATGGGTATCTAACCTGGTGTTGGTAAGGAAGAGTACCAAGAAGTGGAGGGTATGCATAGACTTCTCAGACTTGAACCGAGCGTGCCCTAAAGATAGCTTTCCGTTACCGCGCATCGATCAGCTGGTCGATGCGACTGCCGGCCATGAGTTACTTAGCTTTATGGATGCATACTCGGGTTACAACCAGATCCTGATGTTTGCGGGAGCCAAGTACCAACGGTTGGTAAACCGCATGTTCGCGGAACAGATCGGTAATACGATGGAAGTGTATGTCGACGATATGCTGGTGAAAAGCGTACATGCCGAGGACCACATAGAGCACTTGAAAGGGATGTTTAGAGTTCTTCGTAAATATTGCATGAAGCTTAACCCCTTGAGTTGAGTCGGGAAAGTTCCTCGGCTACATGGTCAATCAACATGGGATAGAGGCGAATCCCGAAAAGATTATGGCGCTCGTTGAAATGCGGTCACCATCCTCCCCCAAGGAAGTCCAGAGCCTGACGGGAAGGTTGGCGGCTCTGAACCGATTTATATCCAAGGCGACCGACTGCTGCCAGCCTTTCTTTCAGACAATCAAGGGGGGAAGAGGCTTGAATGGACCGAGGAATGTGAGAAGTCCTTCCAAGACCTCAAGGTCCTTCTCGGAAAATCCTCGCTGCTATCCAAACCCAAGAATGGGAAAACGCTGCTCGTTTACCTCGTCGTATCCGAGAAGGCAGTCAGCTCAGTTTTAATTCGAGAAGAGGGCCTAGCGCAATTCCTTTTCTATTATGTGAGTAAGGCCCTGCAGGACGCGGAAACAAGATACCCGGATATGGAAAAGCTCGCCCTATCATTAATCATCGCCTCTCGAAAGCTTCGACCGTACTTCCAATCCCACAGCATAGACGTTCTGACAAACCTCCCTCTACGGCAAATACTCCAAAAACATGACACATCAGGATGGCTGATGAAATGGTCGGTAGAACTCAGTCAGTTCGACATCAATTACAAGCCCCGGCCTTCGATCAAAGGACAGGCCTTAGCAGACTTTGTGGCTGAATTCGCCCACATCTCCGAGGGTTCACTCGAGGCCCGACCCCTGGAGGTACCAACATGGAAGCTACATGTTGATGGATCCTCGGGTGAGGTCGGAGCTGGAGCTGAGATCTTGCTGGTTAGTCCGGACGGTCATAAACTCAACTGCGCGCTTCGCCTGAATTTTAAAGCCTCCAACAATGTAGCAGAATACGAGGCACTTCTAGCAGGCTTGAGGCTGGCACAAGAGATGAAGGCGAGAAAGCTCCTGATCTATAGCGACTCATAGCTGGTTGTCAGTCAAGTTAATGGGACCTTCGCGGCACGCGAACAGTCCATGGTGGCGTACCTAGCAAAGGCCAAGGACCTATTGTACCACTTTGAGGCATACGAACTTTTACAGATCCCACGAGCGGAAAATGGTTATGCGGATGCCCTCTCGAAATTGGCAAGCAACAGAGATTCCGACTTAATGAAAGCCATCCTGGTTGAGAGGCTGAAACAGCCTTCCATCGACGAACCTCACACGCAGGCGGTCATGGAAATATCTGATTCTCCTAGACGGATGAAGGAGATCACCGAATATCTAACCAACCAGATACTGCCCGAGGACAAACAAGAAGCATAGAAACTCCGCAGGAGGGCCGCGAAGTTCGTACTACAGGACAAGATCCTATATAAGAGGAGATTCAGCTACCCCCTCTTATGATGTTTAACGCAGGAGGAGGCAGTTTACGTGATGAAGGAAATACACGAAGGGATATGCAGCAATCATTCGAGAGGAATGGCCCTGGCACAGAAAGCCCTGAAACAGGGATACTATTGGCCAACCATGAAAAAGGATTCCCACATTTACGCGAAAAAGTATGATAGATGTCAGAAATTCGCAGCCATACCAGAGCTCCCAGCTCAGAACCTCACCCCGGTCACTAGCCCTTGGCCCTTCACCAAATGGGGAATCGACTTCATTGGTCCCCTTTCGACAGGGAGGAGAAGAGTCAAATTCGCAATCGTAGCGGTGGACTACTTCACCAAGTGGTGCGAAGCTAAACCTTTGGCCAAAATCATGGAGAAAAACGCGTGGAAATTTGTATGGAAAAATATTGTCTGTCGCTTCGGCATTCTCCACTCCCTCGTTTCTGACAACGGCACCCAATTCGCGAGAATGAAGCTTAACGCGAATTGTGAGAATCTCGGTATCCGGAGGGACTTCTCCACCCCTTACTACCCCCAGTCCAATGGTCAGGTAGAGGCCGTGAACAAGATCATCAAGCATATCTTGAAACAGAAGCTAGAGTCCGCGAAAGGGGGATGGGCTGAAGAGCTACCCGAGACATTGTGGTTGTACTGGACCACATCTCGGACGACTACTGGTGAAACTCCTTTCTCCATGGCGTACGGGGCAGAGGCAATGATCTCTGTCGAGATAGGAATACCATCGCCTAGGCACCTGCACTTCAACGAGGTAACAAACGATGATTTACAAAAGGTGAGCCTCGATCTACAAGACGAGAGACATGCAGAATCACAGCTTCGCCTCGCCGTTTACCAGCGAAAAATGGTCCGATACTACAATTCCAAGCTCAAAAGCAGGAGATTCCACATCAACGACTTTGTCCTAAAAAAGTTGTTTCAAGCTAGCAGAGAGACAGGGACCGGAACTCTAGGGCCTACTTGGGAGGGACCATATAAGGTCGTCGAAGAAATCCGCCTAGGAACTTACAGACTGGAAGATTCCGAAGGCAGGGAAACGAGGTACCATTGGAACATCGCCCACTTGAGGCCACATTATCAGTAGCCTTAGTTTGTCACCATTTTTTATTTTCCTACATTTTTCGTCTGGCGCCCCAAAAGGCCGCGCCCCCTAATAAAAGTCATCATTTATGCATCTAAGTTTTTTTCTCGGACAACAAGAACCAGTGCAAGCAATTCGACAGTGAGGGAGTGTGGTTCGCAGCCAACTCTTTCGACTCGCTGAATAAACATTCAACCCGTATTTAAACAAGTGTAAGCAATTCGGCAGCGAAGGAGTGTGGTTCGCGGTCAACTCTTTCAACTCGCTGGATAAACATTCAACGCGTATTTAAACAAGTGCAAGCAATTCGACAGCAAGGGAGTGTGGTTCGCGGCCAACTCTTTCAACTCGCTGGATAAACATTCAACGCGTATTTAAACAAGTGCAAGCAATTCAGCAACGAGAGAGTGTAGTTCGCAGCCAACTCTTTCAACTCGCTAGATAAACATTCAACGCGTATTTAAACAAGTGCAAGCAATTCGACAGCGAAGGAGTGTGGTTCGCGGCCAACTCTTTCAACTCGCTGGATAAACATTCAACGCGTATTTAAACAAGTGCAAGTAATTCGACAGCGAGGGAGTGTGGTTCGCGGCCAACTCTTTCAACTCGCTGGATAAACATTCAATGCGTATTTAAACAAGTGCAAGCAATTCGACAGTGAGGGAGTGTGGTTCGCGGCCAACTCTTTCAACTCGTTGGATAAACATTCAACGTGTATTTAAACAAGTGCAAGCAATTCGACAGCGAGGGAGTGTGGTTCGCGGCCAACTCTTTCAACTCGCTGGATAAACATTCAACGCGTATTTAAATAAGTGCAAACAATTCGGCAGCGAGGGAGTGTGGTTCGCGGCCAACTCTTTCAACTCGCTGGATAAACATTCAACGCGTATTTAAACAAGTGCAAGCAATTCGGCAGCGAGGGAGTGCAGTTCGCGGCCAACTCTTTCAACTCGCTGGATAAACATTCAACGCGTATTTAAACAAGTGCAAGCAATTCAGCAGCGAGGGAGTGTGGTTCGCATATTCAAGGGCCTACATTTACAACTCAAAGCAACAATAATAGTGACTCGAACAAAAAGAGACCTAAAGTCTTAGTCGAGAGCAACTGGGTTCGCGCGACCTGGAGACCTGAGTTTGGCCAGAAGACTCTGGGCCTTTGACAGCTCGGTCAGCGCTTTGGACAATTCTTTGACTTTGGTAGAAACCATGCCCTGGCAGGACTTCAGTTGCGACTCTGCCTTTTTCTGCGCTTCGACACAGGCCTTTTGGATCATCTGGGCTTTGGCGATGTCATACGTCGCTCGAGCCCTAGCATCTTCGGAGAATGCGAGCTTTTTTCGAAGGTCTTTGTTTTCTGCACGCAGGGCCTCAACATCTCCATCCTCCCATGCAGTAGAAGGCATTTCATCAATCTTCATCCCCAACAGCTTGTACAACTCACAATTAAGCACATGACTACGGGAGGTATACATCTCGGCCAGTTTTAACAACTTTGTCAGTTCCGTGTCATCAACCGTCCTTCCGAAGGCCGAAGTCCAATACTTATGAACTGAAGCCGCCGCGACAGCAGACGGGGGTGGGAGCTTCCCCAGAACCGCTGGGTCTAGCTTGTCCCCACGAGACCCGACGTTTATATATTCGCTCTTGCCAATAGAGGAAGCAGAGGGATCTTGGGATGCCTCCTCTCCACTATGGGGGCCTGCCTTTCTCTTGCCCAATTGTCTGGCACCTTCCGACGAATGCACGGGTCTCACAGGGGACGGTGTCTCCTCCGGTGCAGAACGAACAAAAGAAGGACCACTCGTCGTTATCCCTGTCGTTTGCCCGGCGGCAACTCCAGGGCTAGGCGCTGCGGAAGGTACTGGAAGAGGAGAAGAGACGTCGTCCACAACCCTTCCGCGTCTTATCCTAAACTTTGGGACAGAGGAAAAATGAAAGCCCGACAATGCCAGCAATAACCAAGATCAGAACAGGGAGGAAAAAGGACAGGAATGAAACAGTAAAGTGAAGCCCTGCATGGATATATATATAGGCACGGTAGAATACGGACAGTCACAGTAACCTCACGTCAGGCAAACCCTAGGAAAATACGGAGGGCGCGAAGGAACACGTGCTTCGCAAATCTCATGGACGTCGATACATGGCAATGTCGCGAACACTTCCAATACGGAGAGTCATAAAGGGTTGTAGCCTCGCAAGTAATGCGAATATGAGAATGGATTCCTCCTCGCATGATAATTATGAAGGTCCAGATACCACAAACAAACGGCGTGGACGAAACAATTATGGAAAATTTGGATATAATTGCAATTCATTCAATACGGTTCAGAATAAAGGGCAAAAGTAAATGTGTATGATAATTATCCTACTTCTCTGCCGTCTCTTTGGATCGGCACACGCTGGGATACGAGATCTATTAAGCCTATCTCCTGGTCTTCGTCACCCCGAGCATCATCTGTTGTGGAGAATCTGATGCCACCATGATCGGGGGTCACCCCAAACCAACATGAGTTGATTTGGTGACTTATTAGGCCACACTGCTCAAAAAATGCCGTTGACGCCTTTTGATAGATTGCGGCCGGCCCTTCCACCGGAACCAGAGCCCCCTGTCCAGGGCATGGTCGGGCTAAGGCTGCTAGGCCCAACCCCCCGGTACGTTTGGTCTCCTAAACATTGATTGGAAGGGCGTTTGGTCCTCTGAATGTTGATTTTTCAGTCAGTTGATATTCGGAACGATGTTCCTCTATCCGTGATTCCATGAGTGCATTCGAAACGGAAAGTCTGATCAAACGATCAGAGAAAATGTTGGGAGCACAAGGATCTAATTTACGCGGTTTCATAGATCTGCGTGCACATGAAGAGCACAATGGGGGATGTCTAATATGTTCTTATATAGGGGCCATACAACGTAGTAAATGAGGATATCTCTGGGGAATTTGGAACGTCGCCCAGCCGTTCCGCCTCCCCAAAACATTAAAGGCGCAACTCTACAGTTTCTCTTTAAAGTCTGTGCCATTAACGCCCCGGAAAATGATTGAGTCAAGTCAAGCTTGAGCTGTCACCCCCACGCGCAATCATTACAACATTAAATGACGGGACAAAAATACATAAATTCAGTAGAGTACGCCAAGTAATTTATTCAAAAACATATCCAAGGATAGATGACAAAAAGTTCAGATGCCCCGCCGACTCTTTAAGGGTCGACACATTACGGGCCTTCGGTTGCATTTGGTAGAGGCGTGGGTTCGCTAGCTACACCTGGTTCGGGTTCCACAGATGTCTCGGCAGGGACTTGTCGCAAGAATGACAGGTCCCACTCCGGATGAGTCTCCAAGATCTGCTCCACCAACTGTTCACCCCCAATGGTCATCAGGCGATGGGCGAGGTCCTGATACTCGGGAGTATCCACGAACGCGTCCTGGTAAGCTTCAACCGCCCTAGCCCCGGCACCTGCGCATTCGGCCCGGACTCTCTCTAACTCCAGCCTCGCATCCGACAGTAACCTCTCCTCTTCCGCAACGACAGTCTCCAGCCTGCTATTTGCAGCGGCCAATGCTGTCTTAGCGATAAGAGTCCAGTCTTCAGCTTCTTTTTGAGCCTCTTCGGCACGCCTCTGAGAAGCCTCGGCAGCCCTCTTCTGATCCCGGGCTATTTTTAAACTCTCTTTGGCGGCCTTCAGCTCAATCTCGTATTTGCCCCTCATGTCCGCCTCCTTCATCACGACCAAGTCCAACTTGAACTGCAGCCCCCTCTTTTCGGACACCAACTGCACCTTCTCGAGGCCCATAGCCTTCAGCTCCTCGGCAAGCTTCTTGGATTTGGCCTCTTCCTCACGATGCTGACCATCGTACCCTTTCAAGGTATTGAACAGTTCCTTGGTCAAGACGAGTCCCCGTATCAGATTCATCTCCGCCATCTATAGCCTCTCCCAAACAGTGGCCTCCTCGGCAGCCTTCTCCCACTTTTAGGTCCAGTACTTATGCACGCTTGCCGCGACCATGGCCGGGTAGACAGGGAGGATCTCCATGACAGCGGTTTCCAATTCTCCCTGGCATTGTGAAACGCGGACGGGACTCCCCTGCCTGGACGAGGAGCCAGACTTCCTCGCGCCCTCGGTACGACTTGATTTACGAGCATCCTGCATAAACCCACCCGCGGGCGTGGGAACCTTCCTCTTCCACGAGGCCGCATCACCGGCATCCTCGGCAATTCCCTTCTCCTTATCCTTGGTCAGACCAGGGACAGGTGAAGATACGGATGCCGGAGGCTGGGGCAGAGGAGGAGCGGAAGCCGCTGGGAGGACAGACCCGGTCGGTATAGCATTTTGGTCCTCGTGCGATGGCCCAGTCTCCTTCCTCGTCGGCGCCTGGAACGAAGAACCTTCTCCACCGGTAGGACGGGCAAGTCGGAGAGTAGGGATGTTCTTGAACCTGAAAGCTGTTGGCAGAGACAACACTTTACAACACGTTTGGGGTGATTGTTTCCGTCAACATAAAAGTGCTAAAATTGGAGGAATTACACATCAATCCACAACTAGCTAGCAAGTTGTCGTCCTTCAACAGGTTGCTGAGACTCCTGTAGTCGCTACTGAGGCCCCGTACCTTGTTCCACTTCACCCTCAGCCCTCTTTGGTCCCTCTTCGGAATGGGCGGCTTACCACAATCTGCAAAATCAAGCAAAACATTAAGTCAGGAGCAATTATCAAAACCTACACAATCGCAGCAATATATACCGAGTTCTCCGAATCGACGTGGGATGGAGACGTTAGGGCGAAAGTCCTCCGGCGCATATTCCCAGTCCCCGCCAACAAAGATGAACCTCTCTTTCCAGTTGTGCACCTTGTTGGAGCTGTCGGTGGCCGTTCTCCATTTCTGACTCGGTAGGGAAAAGATATTGTACCAACCCGCGAATCGACAAGGCCGATAGATAGACTCAAACTCCCTCAGGGTAAGATTCCCTCCCGCCTCGGCAACACGCCACAATATGTACGAGGCAACCATCTGCCCCCAGCCATTTGGTGTTATCTGACAAGGGGCTAGGTTCCAATTCTTCAACACCTCACGAAAAAATGGATGCATAGGCAGGCGAAGGCCCTGTTGCATCGTGGGTTCGTAAATCGCGACATACCCCTCAAGAGGATCATCGGCACGTTCCTCTGGACCCGGAGCTCTGAGTTTCACGGACTCAGGAATGTCTTAGGACAACCGTATGTCCTCCAACTCCGCCTCGGTGATCCTCGATTGAGCCATGGACGCTTCGGTGGCCGACCTTTTCAACTCTTCATCAAGCGCCTTCGCGGCGGAGGAATCTCTCTTATCAAGTGATCCCCTCATTTCGAGCACCCCAGCGTCAGGTCCCCCTCTCTCCGTCATCTCACTTGGCGGTGCAGATGGACATGCTTCCCTCCCACTCGCAGACGGAGTCGACAGGCATACGGCGGTAGGCTCTGGGTTTACTTCCCCTACGACTTCAGAGGATGAAGATGATGTAGCGGCCGACGATGACACACTCTCGATAATACTAGGGTTTGTGGGCACATCAGATGGGATTTGGGAGTCACCACTTCCAAACAACATCACACCTACAGGGTTTAATCCCCAAGCTACGGAATCGGGCAATAACCACGAAAGGAAACAACGGAAACAAATCACAACAACTGTCAGCATGCTTACCTCGGATATGCGCTTAAAACGACACAACCACTAGGAATTTCTCGCTTATCGGCAAAATATTCACAGGGGGCGCAGACGTTGGAAGAAGTTGCAATATTGGGGAACGTCTGGTTTTATAGTATTGCATTCCACTAACCACCATCCAAACTCCAAGCGTCACATTTGACCCTGCAGACAAGGGACGCGTGTTTCAAAATAAGTAACAGGCAGGAAAGCGAAACCCCAAGCGTTTAATGAACCACGAACCCACGCGCCTCACGCGCACCCCCATTTTCCACCACACGCAACTGCATTAATTGCATATACCCTCTCACTCATGATTACCTGACCACGGATCGACAGCCTTGATTGACAGATCTACTCCATCCGCAGACACATCACCATAGGTCTGGCCTCGTAAAGCCCTCACCCGTCATGAATGTTCAGCCTCAGACTTGGAGGACTACACTGGGTAAGATGATGAAATCTCATAACTAACGCACGCGAAGACCACATTCCGCAGAGCCCGCGAAGATCGAATTTTTCTTCGCACAAAATTATTCTTTTCACACTCAAAAGTCCCAAGCCCATTATGAATAATAGGCTTGGACTTGGGAGACTATTGTTACCACACGATTCTGATATGGTCTCCACGTCAGCAAGGGCCCCCATCTGGGCCCAGCAAGAGCCTCATCCGGGCCTTGGTGGGAGGGGCCTCGAAAATTTTAATAAAAGACCTCGGAGGACCATCAAACTTCTTAACCTTCTGTAGTCAGGTTTCAGCGAGGCCCACTGAGTGACTTAATGCCCCATGCCGAACCATAGGGCCTCGCAGGAGTTCGTGACTGGCAGACAACGTAATACATCAGAATGACCAGAGAAGTAATTAAGGAAAGATTGCATTGGTTTGGCGCACAGATCCTCACAAAGAAACCAAATCATAATCTCCTAAAATTATGCAACGTGATAAGTTCAGGGAAGGAAGAGAATCTTGGAGATTGCATTGACAGGAGAGGATCCTTATCCCATAAGGAAGGAGGATCCAATTGGGTGTCTGACTGATTTGTTACCTAAATCGATCAGGACTCTTGCGCTATAAGTATGACGTCTCCGGTCATTCCAAGGTACGCTCTTTTTTACACTTGAATCCCACCCTAAACTCTGCTCAAACTTCTGCCTGCTTGTCTCTCCCACACCCAATTACTTACCTCCTTCCATGTATAATTTCTATATACCGGCAGTTGACTAGATCGTCAGAGTACCAACGATCGCCGGACCCTTTTTCTCCAGAGATCTTGGTGCCTAACGATTGTCCGAATGTGCAGGTAACATATAGGCTGGCAGAGGAGTGACTGGAGATCTGTTGACACGTGGACGCTGCGAGTTCCGACGTCAACAAAACCATTTCAAATTGCCGCAAAACATAGCTCAAACCAATTTCTCTATGTTGCAAAGTTTTGAACAATATCATTGCACCCGTAGTGGTTCCTAGGAAAGGTCACATCGATGAGGTTACTCATTTTGATCTTTTCCTTCTTGATTCTTTCTTAGTTGGTCGTAAGATTTATTTTTCCTTCATTGTCTTAAATCACATAAATCATGCTCATTCCGCACATAGGATCATAAGGTTACCTTACAGAATGCTTCTTACCAAACTTTTCCAACATTTTGAAGTTCATATGAGTGATGAAGTTTCCAATAACCAAAAATCCACTGACACAATCATCCTTAACACTTTTAGAAGGATGAAAATCGTAAAGGATCCAGGGCAATGGGTGGCAAAGAGTAAGGAATTTGATACGGAGTCGAGGCTCTCAACACTACATTTTGAAAGGGATGAAGCTATGGGAGAAGATGGCCAAGATGAACAAGATGCATCTCTTCCGAGCATTCTTCATGACATTCCAAGGTCGAGTATCCCATCCTCATCATCCGGATTTACTTTCTCCGAAGATTACTATAATCTCTTGAATGGCCAGATCGACTCTCTCACTTCTACCGTCGACAGTTTACAACGTTGAGTTGATGGATTATCCTCTTTGCTTCAACAAGTGCTTGCCTCACAAAAGCACTTCATTTTCGTTTCGACATGGCCTTTCATCCGCCTCCTCCTCAGAAGCATTATATTTTTTTTTTACATCTTTAGTATTTTTTTGCTTGTGTATTTTAAAATCTTACCTTTTGTCCTAAAACAATGGTTGTTTTTCTTGACTATATCGATGCATGTTTTGATATTTGCATTTAAATTGAGGGGGAATGTCACTTGTTCATATGGTTGACTTCTTGTTTTAATTATGTCTTGCTCTCATATGTGTTATCTTTTTGGTTATGTCAAAAGGAGGAAAATGAGTAAAGATAGAATTGCCATGTAGTATTGAATGATTGAATTGCTATGTAATTCAATGAATATATTTGATATGCTTGATATACTTGTTTGAAAAAGATATGAGGGATACATGCTATTTTTTAGCTTATCACTTGTTGTTGTTACTTTGCAAATCATCTTGTTTGTTATAATTAAAAAGGGAGAAATTGTTGACATATAGTTGACTCTAACCTAAATGTTTTGATCATAATAAACAAGTGAATCATATTTTGCTAACAATTGATTTAAAGTGATCATAATCTTCAAAGCGTTCAATGATAAATCGATCATTGTCAAAAACAAAGATCAAGACTATTATTACAAATCGGTCTCTCAAAGAAAGTTAAGATCAAAGTCACTTCATTCAAGCATTCAAGATGAGAGCTTAAGAATCAATTTAAAAAAAGATTAAAGACTAGGCTTTTTAGACCAAATGTAAAGGTTCTAACACGTTAATCTTTAGCATTGATTGATAAAAGCTCAAAAACAATTTTATGCACCAAAAAACCATTTTGTATATCATTTGCAAAAAATGTTTTGATCAAAGTTAAAATAATTTTTCAAAACTTTTCGGTCAACTAAACTCCAATTCGGATTATCGAACTCCATCAACCGATCGATCGGTCTGAAACATAGGTTGACCAAAATACCAACGTTTGAAAATTTGGCCATTCTGTTTCTGACCTTATAGTGTTCAAACGGCTACTTTTTGGTCATTCAAACTTACATTGGTCGACCGAACTCTCATCGAACTAACAGAAAGTTTTGTAGATTGCTATCTATAAATTGTTTTCATTTGCAATCAATGTAGACACTTATAAGAGTGTTAAAGAGAGAATTATTTTGAGCAAATCATTGAACTTTCATTGTATTTATTTCTTCTACATCTTTACATTGAAAAACTTTGATTGATTGAATCAAACTTTTAAACCATTATATTCATCAATGTTTCTTATTTAAAACTTGAGCTTTTATTAATTGCTACTTATTGAAGTGTTAGTCCCTTTTGGTACTAAATTTATTTCTATCATTTATTAAGAGAGAAAATTCACTATAAATCAATTTCTTTATACATTTGGGTCATATTGAAGTCCATTTAAAGGTCCAATATTGTATAAAGATCGATGTTCTTTATTTGTAAGTCATCGGAAGCGTTGTAAAGATTTTGATTGCACCATAAGTCAATCAATATAGTGGAAATGTATTGCTCGTGACGAAGGACTTGGTAACGGGTGACGTATATCATTGATTTGGATAGAACCTTTAGAAACATATTGTTTATATTCTCTCTACTCTTTTATTTATCTATAGTTTGCTTAGGATTGTTACACAATTGATCTACATATCTTAAATTGCTTGTTTTTAAATAAATTTTCGAATTTTTACACAATTCTCCCCTCTTTTTGGTAGTTATTATTGGGAAATCAAGACATATTCTTTGTGTAATGAACATCTATATTGGAAGTGTTATAAGTATTATAGTTATAGATGCCCATAAGCTACAAGATTAACTCCATGGTTTTACTCTCGTACGTTACAAGTTGTTATATGAGACACATGAAGAGAGCAACACCACCATTTGTTTTAAGGTAATTGTATCATACCATCATGATGACAATAATAGCAAGGATAGATAAATATCTTGTATAAAAATAGTATTACTTGGAGGCAATAACATGACAACAATTTAAAACATATTTTACCATCATTATTTCATACAATTTTAGAAACATGGTGGCATTAAAGGCACACAAGATATGGATAGCGCGATACAATAATTTTTCATTGATTGAAATCTAGAGAGTAGATGTACTCTTTTACATTCGCTCAAATTTTATCGTACTGGATTTTCTTGACAAGCTTTTAATAAGGTAACATTTAATTGTTTCAAATTTTTGATAATTAATTGCACCTTTTTCATTCGTTTGGTATATTTTTCCACTAGATTTTTGTCAAACAAGATTTTTAATGATGCAATTATTGTGTAAATAGTCATTTAATGGAGTGCTGTAAAATGATAAATAATGGTAAATGATTATTTGATATTATCTAGATGTCTATATGGTTACCCTACTTACTCTATAAGAGTATATTCCATTCAAATTGTTACTTTCATTGAAACCCTATATATATGGTCATTGTTATAATAAATTTACACACTTAAGTTCTGATTCCCTCTAAGAATCATCTTCTTTTATTCTTGTTCTCTTACTGCGTATATGTTGTTGAATAGTTAGATCTTTTATATCGTATATTATACACAAAATATCTTTATTCTACATAATGTGCATTTGAAATGAAATTAGAGGCATGCGCTTCAGAAGCAAGAATCCCGCTTCGGTCTAATACCTTCGTTTCAGCGACTTAAGCTTAATTGGTAGCCTCATTTGGAAGAGAGTAGGTGAATCCAACATTTGGGAATAAAATGGAGACATGAGAAATGGAGTCTATGTAGTCTCATTCCAGCCTCGGACCCAGACGAAGATCTATATTGCAAATTCTGACAATCCAATTCTAATTTTAATGCGGTATATCTTTGTATGCGAATCAAAACGTTATTGCTTACATGTCATATATGTTCCCAAAATACATAAAAATTGATAAAATTGAGAAATCTAGGAAATTGAAGTGTGTAATTATTCTTGGACCAAATGATGAGTAAGGTCTGAAAGATGAGCTAAATGCCCCTGATAACGTATCTATAAACATTTGAAGGTTCGCAAATATATGCAATAATACAAAAAATACTTACAATTCACATAATATAAATATGAAGCTATTTTTTTCTATTTATTTGATCATATATTAAAATCCTGGTACCTGACTTTATCGTCGGAGTATCTACAGATGCCGCACACCTTGTGAAATTGACTACCGGCAGTCTAACGAGTATTCAAGTGTGTAGGTTAGCGGTAGGTGCACAGTGACGTAGTTCATTCCCGTTGATGTTGAAATCTCACAGAATTTTTAATTTTGACATCAACATTGTCTAAGGATCCGTTTGGTACAACTATTGTGAGTAGAGCTTTTCATAGTAGAGTTCTTAGCAGTAGAGCTTTTGTTAAAAAACTGTTGACTGCTTGGATATGAATATAAAAAGTGTTTTGAATATTAAATTGAGTGTTTGGTTGCATAACTATAAAACTACTTTTGTATAAACTTTATATTTATATTTATTTGATTAAACAATAATTAATTATTATATATCTCATATTGTTTGTTTTAAAATAAATAATTTTTTTTATATCCTATAATAACTATTAAAATTAATATATTAATTTAATTATAATAACACGATTATTTTATTACATTTGACTAAATAATAATTAATTATTGTATCACTCATATTATTTTTTAGAAGAAATTATATATTTTTATATCCTATTGTATTATATATTATTTAACACGCCAATATTTTTTTCTCCACTTTATATAAGTATATAAAGTGACAATTTGATATAAGTAATTAATGTAGTAAATAACTTAATATATTTTTTTGATGTATTAATGGTAATCTTGTTAATTTTTAAGTTCATTGGAGTGTATTTACTCTTGACTTTTAAAGACTTTGTTTGATATTTTTCGAGTGACTGACTTTGATGGATTTCATTAACTTTTATTAACTTTTATATATTTTAATAGACTCCTACAGATTTTTATGAATTTCATTTTAAAAGATTTTCTTAAACTTTCACAGACTGTTATAGACTTTTACAGATTTTATTTTTGCAATTAAAAATTTTGAATATAAAAATTTAATATCCCACAGTTAAAAAAAAATTTGTCGTACGAGAAAAGTCTAGTAATAATTTATTTAATTATATTAATATTATTAAATTTATAAAAAAAATATTATATTTAATTGCTGCAAGTAAATTACATCAAAAGTTAATGACATAAATTATTAACTCACTATATTTTTTCTTTTGGGTAAAACTATAAACTTTCAAATGGCTTCTGAATAAATTCAAAAAAATTATTGCATGCGACTCTTTTTTAAAAATATTTTCCAACAAATTTTTTTTTATCATAATCTCATTTTTAATATTTAATAATCTATAGGTAACATATCATTATTAGTCACCATAATTACATAAATAAATAATCAAAAGTATCAATTTACGAAGAAAAAAAATGCCACCATGCTCATCAAGATAAATAGAAAAAATAAGAAAGAAAATAAAAATAAAAAATACAATAGTAAAAATTTAATTTTTAACCTAATGAAATTCATTAATAAATTTATACAATTATACAAGAATTTAATTATAAATTTATCTTTTTTTAATGAAAAGTAGAAAAAAGATGAAAAAAAGAAAGAAAAAATGGTTATGGGAATATTGAAGAAAGAAAATTACACTGTCTCTAAAGGTTCATACAAGGAAAAAGAAAAAAAAATGGAAAAATGGGAAAATGGGAAAACGGTTAGAAGAATATTGAAAAGAAAAAAGAAAATCAAATTGACTAGAAATAAAAATATTAATATTCTTTTTCATAAAAAAACATTGGTAATTAATCATTGTTATAGGGTTCGTAGAAGAAAAAAGAAAAAAGAGAAAAAAATAATTAGGAGAATATATTGAAGAGGGGGAAAAAATCACGTTGAATAAAAAGAAGAATATTAATTTTGATTCTATAGTTTGTTGAAGGAAAAAGGAAAAAAAAAATGTTGCATAAAGAAAAAAAAATGAGGAAATGAAAGAATAAGTCTTTAAAAATCTAAATTAAATACCTCAAAACTTTCATGGAGTTTAAAAAGTCTGAATTGAATACATCTATACTTTTAAACTCTACTAGTATGTAATACGTGTGTTGCATGTAATTTAGTAACGGTATTTCAAGTTAAATTTCTATTCAAATATTCAAATAATTATATTCAAATTAATACTGAATTAACATATTGTTGACGTCAGAACCTGCACTGTCCATGTGTCAACATATCTCTAGTCACTCCTCTGCCAACCTGTATGTTACCTGCACACCCAGACAATCGTTAGGCACCAAGATCTCTTGGGAAAAAAGATCCGGCGATCGTTGGTTCTCCGACGATCAAGACAATTGCCGGTGTATAGAGTAATATACAGGGGATGAAAGCAATTGGGTGTGAGAAGGACAAGCAGACAGAGATTTAAACAGAGTTTATGGGTGAAATTATTGCATAAAAGAGCGTCAAGAGTGCATAATCAAAATCGTGCGTAACTTAGAATAACCGGAGTCCTTGTATTTATAGCTGCAGAGTCCTAATTATTCTATGTTAGCAATTAATTAGAACTCTGATTGGATTCTCCTTCTTTATGAGATGAGGGCAATCGGTTGTCAAGGTAATCTCCCATATTTCAACCCTTATTTGAGTTGATCACGGTGCCTAATATTTAGGAGATCGGGATTTGGTTTCTTTGTGAGAATCCTTATGATAATCCAATACAATCTTTTTTTAATTACTTCCCTGATTGTCCCAAAATATCGTGTTGCCTGCTAGTTATAATAAATACGAAGCCCGACGAAGCTCTCTGGGTTGGCCATAAGTGTCGAGGTGCAATACTCTGATTCAGGAATGCTAAGATATTCGATGGGCCTCCGAGGCCTTCTGAGAATTTACGAGGCCCTTGCTGGGCCTCCGAAGCCTTCGCCGGGTCTATGAGACATTTATGAATCTGAAAGGTCCTCGCTGGGACTATAAGGCCTTAGCGAGGCCTAAATTAGGTCTATATGGGATCTTTACTGGGTCTTTGCTGATGTGAAGGCTTACCAAAATCGGGTGGTAACAATAATCCCCCAAGTCCAAGCCTATTATTTATATCAGGCCCACTAAATAAGGACGAAGGCCTTTAGAAAGCGAACCTCCAATGGAATCCGTGGGATAACCTATCCTATTATATTTCTCCATAGAAGGTATTTTGAACACTGCAGAGAGTTCTCTAGCCTTCAACTCTTTGGAGAATGGGAAGAAGTCGTCGTCGTCAAGGTTACACGACCGTTCTGGTCTTTCATCTTCGGGTTTCACATCCGCAGCCCTGGAGTTCATTATTTTCTCTTGGTGATCATCGCTGGGCTCGCTATGCCAGCTACTCAATGATTGAGGTCGAGCCACAGACGACTCGGCTCCCAACCTTTCGAATACGCTGGTAGAGGCGACCGGCTTTTCCACTTGCGAGGCACGAGGTCTCTCTTGGTTACTGGGAGTTCGTCCATTGAGGATTGACGAATTATCTTGAGACTGGCGACTTTCGATCGAGTCGGACGTCGAAGGGCTTCGCCCAGCACGTCTATGATTGGCTTCATGTTGAAGAGATTGATTCTTCAACAGTTCAAGCGCCATCCTTATCCGGGCATTGCCCAGCTTCAGGTCCTGATTTTCCTGCTTGATCGTTTGTTTCGATCGTTGTCTTTTCTTCTTACGGTGGGTTATGTTCAAAAGGATTAATAGAAATAAGATCTCTATAAACTATTGAAGCTAAAAAGAAAAAGAAAATAAAAAATAGAGCACTGAGAAATGATTATTCACGTGAAGTAATAAAAACTATAATCACAACACACAAAATCTTCAAATGAAATTTTTATGGACTTCACAAAATGCATAATTACTTTCAAATGAAGCAACCTTAAACTTCAAATTAGGCTTAAAATAAGTTGAATACATTGTTGGTGGAAGGTAAATAACTATTCATCTTGTAACTAACTAAATCCATTGTCATAATTCGATAGAAATATTTCAAAATCCAGTAATTAAATGTAATAAATGGTTATTTAGCCTTTTCAACTTTCAAGGACTAAATGTGGTTACAAATATTAATTTGAGAATTTAATTATAATATTAACTGAAGGACAATTTAGAAAATATAAAATATTAATGAAGATGTATTCGTCAAAAAATATTTCTCTATTTTCTAGACTTTTAAATGTAGTATAGATAAAAGTCTTATCAAATCTCAATTTAATACACCCTCAAAATGTTAATTACAATTTTTCATACAAACTCGATTAGAGTTTTTTGGAAAAGCTCAAAATTTGGACTTTTCTAAAACAGTTTTTTTTAAACTATTTTTTTAGTCAAAATGTGCTTGTTGGTTTTAACCAAACAATAATAAATAAACCAAAAGCACTTTTACTCTTTAATAAATACTTTTAGACTTCAAAAAATTCATTCCAAACACAATATAAGTAAACAATCAAATATATAAGTTGCAAAAAATCAAGATATTAGTTTGTCCTTTATGTCGAAATTCTTAAAAAAGATGGTTGTTGGTATTTCAATATCAAGTGATTAATTTACCTTTCAACGGGGCCCTCAAATTCTTTGTTTTACGTGGTCACTCATTTCATTCTCATTGGGTATTATAATTTAGCTCGTGGAACCTTTCAATTGATATCTTCGTGGAATAAATATTTGGTTAATTTTTAAAAAAAATTAAAATTTACTTTTAAATAATTTTTTCTCTCTTTAAACGTATATGAATCATTAATATTTTTTATTTTAAGTAAAAAAGTTATATTTTTTTACTTTACCATCAAAATAAGTAATTTATATAACTTTCAACTAAAAAAATATTTGTTTTAAAAATTACTTATTTCTAATGAGTAAACTTTTTAATCTTAGCCAAACATGAAAGAGTTTAATAATTGGATAAATTGCAGCTAGTGTTCCCAATTTTTAACTTCATTTGCACTTGTATCCTCAATATTAAATATTGGCATTCATCAGCCCCACCTTTTATTTAATTAACAGTCAATACCCTCATATGAGAGCATTGACTGCTAATTATATAAGGACATGAGGGCATTGACTACTAATTATATAAAAAGTTGAGGTGATGGATACTAAGAATTAAATATTGAAGATACAAGTGCAAATGAAGTCAAAGTTTAAATACACTAACCGCAATATACCCTTAATAATTTCTAGCATTTTCTCACTTAAAACTTTCAATCGTACAACACAACTCTCATTCACAAGAGCAATACAAACATAATATAAATAATTAACATATTTTTTTTTATTTTTTTTAATAATTAACATATTAAAAGATAGAGAGTGACGTGATTTAATGTGATTACGAAAGGTCTGATTGCTTTATATTTTTTAATTAAATGTAGGATTAAATTGAATGAAGTGATAGAAAAGAATTTTATATATTCGATAATAAATTGCATTAACTTACATCAAACAAATAATGTCATTTCTATGCATATGCAATAATTCACCCTAATTCATTTGATCACTCAGATTGTATTCGGGAGTGTATGGTGATGACTTTATAGATGGACTAGTTTCCCTTTCTCATCAAAAGAAATATATTTAGAGCTCGTTTGATAGAGATTATAAATCAGCTTATAAACTAATATTAGTTTATTTGAGTCGAAATTGTTGACTTTTCAAACTATTTTAACGTAAAATGATAAGATTATCATTTTTACTTTGAAATGATATTTTATTCATTAAGAATAATATGATCATTTCATGTTAAAAGTCGTTTGAAAAGTCATAATTCGACTGAAATAAACTAATTTTAATTTATAATCTTTATCAAACGGGACTTTAGTTAGTCCTCCCTAGAAAAATTGTTTATTACACTATAGATTCTTCATTAGGCATTTTTACATGCTCTAATATAATTAAGTATTTTACTTAAAAATACAATAAGCGCAATTTATCTAAATAAATTTAGAAACATAAAAGTTGATTTAAGCAGTGCGAAGGGTGCTCGTTCTTTTGCTAGATATGCTCTTTCTACTCTTGAATCTTTTGTATGGCTTGGTGACTTTTCAAGTTTTATTGTCGGCGTTGTCTCTAAGAACAAAATTATTTGTAGCTATTTAAAAAATAAAAAGCTGTTTAAAAATAATTTCTACTTATATTTAAGCTTAACCAATTTACCCAATTGCTATAAATTTAATGCATGATTAAAGTAGTTTTGTCGTTAACATTTCTTGGTACAAACTGGGTCAACATCCATCAAGACTTTAAAGATAAGAAATGTCCATTTCGATCAAAAAAAAAAGATAAGAAATGTCCATGTGTAATATTTTATCATTTGGACCGACGCCCTTAGAATCTAATCATGCACTTCATTAAAGAAATATATTTATTCACATTTTCAATTTTTAACAATGGGTAATTTTTTATTTTTATGTTCAAAAATATACACATGAAACTTTTAATAAATAGACGCGACAATAAATATTGAATATAAAATATGTAAGTCTTATATCATTTAAATTACCTTATTTAAAATTCTAACAATTTTTTTTTTTACTATTGTAATAAACCAATGGTAAAAACGGAACATATAAAATTTGAGTTGACGAATAGGTTCGTAAATAGCATACAAGTGTCACACAATTGTACTATTGTAATATAGTAACCAAATCCCTACTAACGGAGCTATTTCTGTTAGAAAAACAGAGAACGGGTTGTTTAGTTAGAGACGAAAAATAGGTCATATCATTTTTAAAGTGGCTTGAAGCACGTTGTCCTTGATTCGGCACGACGTTAATTTTTCTATTGAAATGACTTACCCTAGTCTTATAAATAAATAAAAAATTTATGATACGACACAACACTACACGATAGAGATGGCAATGGGCTCGGCCCGTGAAGAGACGGGCCGTCTCAAAAAAGTGGGCACTGACCGGTCCGCGGACCCACGTGAAATTCAAATTTTTTTTTTTTTTTGGTAAAGTTAAAATAAGAAAATAAAAAAATATGGAAATAAAATGCTAATTGCAACTTTTGGTTCCCAACTTAAAGCTAGGGACCAATTTGGTCCCATTTGGACCACGAACCACGGGCCAAGTCCGTGGTCCATGGACCAGTCTACGAGCGGATCCACGGGCCGAGCCGTTTCATTTCTTGATTCAGCCTAGGGATGGCAAAAAAAATCCGTCCCCGACCCGTCCCGCCTTGCCCCGATTATTAAACAGGGCGGGAGCGGGGATCATGGTCCCTGTCCCGCATTCTCCGAACTCACCCCGAATGTTATTATTTTATTTTATTTTTATGTTTTAAAATTTAAATTGTATGTAAATAAATAAAATAAAATATAATTAATTAATTAAATAGGGCGATAAATCAGGATTTTTCTATATCCGCCGCCCCGCCCCATTGCCATCCCTAATCCGTCCCTGGTTCGGGCCCATCCTTGAACGGGTCCAGGTCCGGGCCCGGGCCACTCACGAGCCAGACTTTAAAGGGTCGGGCCGACAAATCCACGAGCGGTCCGGTCTTTTTGCCATCTCTACGACACGACTACTAAGTCAAATCATCAGTGTTCAGTTGGCACTTTTTATTTGACCCACTAAAGACATTCGATCACTACTCTTTATTTGATAGGAATCTCTTCCATTTTTCAACCTTCAATGGATATGACACCTCTGGTACACATTGTCAGCGATTTTATGTCTTTAATTATTCCGCAAGTGCACGGATCGCTTAAGTAATAAAGTGAATTTTGAGTCCAAGTACCGTTTCCACGAAGATTTAGATAGTTCAGTTCAATTATACTAACCTTAACCGAATCTAAAGAACTTTGGATGTTTGTATGATTAAGAACTAATTAAAGTATAAACTAAAATTAATTAACTAATTAAAATTCAAACAACTAAAAATTAGATTAATAAAGATTACTTTAAAATTGAGAAAGAAGAGTACTAGGATCCCAAATCCGTTTATAATCGTTAATTCCTCTATCTTGATTCTTGGTCTTGACAAATTACATCAGTTATGAAGATCAATATCCCTAGATTGTTCAACAGTTTCTTTCGAATAAAGTTAAACCTATTCATATGCATGACTCGACTATATTTCTATGACGAATGCGAATACAAATGAAAGCATTAAATTTCTATGGATAATTAAAGATCACCTAAAGCATAGCGGTATATTTCTATCCCCTGTCGGACTTTAAGATAATTAAAATATTGTCTAGCCTGCTTTCGATCTTTCGATAGTAAAACAAACCACAACACTCATACAATTATTGCGCATATAATTGTAGATTCATATAATTCAAAATTAATTATTCAAAACTATCATGAAATAAATTGTCAAAAACCAAGTCTCAAGATGGAAGAATTTAGATTACAAACTTCATCGTAATCTTAGCACAAAATAAACTAGCCTAACATACTAATAATAAGAGAAGAAAGAGAAGAAGAAACTATGGAATTCATAACTCGGAACGAAGAAATCTTGAGCGAGAAGAAATCTTGATCTTGATCTTGATCTTCGTTCTTGGATAGATGAATCTTGGTCTTCCGTTTTGTGTTTCTTGTAATGTTCTCTTCCCCCAAAACTCAACAAAAAAAAATGACATTTGATATGAGTTAATAACTCATATATATACTTACCTAATTGTGCCCTAGAAGATCCCAAAAATTCATTAAAATCGTGTCCCAAAGGTTTCCTAAGTGTATCAGGACTCAAAAAGGAAAGAAAATTACGTTTCTGCCGAAAATACACTGGGCGATCGCCCAGTGCAAACCCGAGCGATCGCCCAGGAATGATGTTTTACATTCTGCTGTTGGCTGAAGGTGTTGGGCGATCGCCCAGATTTAAGCCTGGGCGATCTCCCAGCTTACACTGTTTCCTCTGCGGCGGCTGTTTTTCAAATGGCCATAACTTCTTGTAGGAAACTCCAAATTGAGATCCGTAAAAAGTATTGGACTCGTAATTCAATTATCTTTCCAATGATATATCATTTGTATTTTGGATATTTCTATATCAAAAGTTGTGCTCGAATTTCCCCACATGTTGCTGTAGGTAGTTTCTCAATTCGGTTCTTTAGCTTTCTGGTGTTTGATCCATTGATTCAACTCTTCATTGTCACTCCAAAACACCTTAAACTTATTGATTTTATCTTCTTCCTCATGCTCCAATGTTTGGCTCTTAATATTCACTTCAAAAACTCCATTTACTTGTCGAATTGACCAAGTTGTTGCTCTTTCCGTCCATTCTTCTCCAATTGCTATTAAACAGGTCCAAAACTGAAATATGAATATTAAAACACAAAATTAAGTAATAATTCAATAAAATGACGGAATAAAAACTTAGTTTAAAGGTCCGAATAAGTGCACAAAATACACTTATCAAACACTCCCAAACTAAACCTTTGTTCGTCCTCGAACAAAAAATAAAAATAAACTAGAACTTTAAACTAAGCTAAAAGAGTTAACAGGAATGTAGTTAATGTTAAATTTCTTACCAAATGCCTCAAGTTTGAAAAATAAAGTAACACGTTTAGAAAGAGATCAAACAACACAAAATATTTTCACTTATCCAATGCTCGACCCTTAGTGAGTGTGTGATTAGCCAAAAGTTGACTTTACACATGTACTAGACCACGACCAATATTGTGTTGTTGATATTTTTACAACCCCGAACCCTTTGTAGTCATTTATTCCTTACACCTCTCGTAAATTATCACACTTCTAAAGCTTTTCTCTCCAATCCCGAGGTGTTCTAGCAAATTTGGTTCCTATTGATTAACACAATGCTTTTTTCAAATAGAGTGGTAAAAATTAGAAACTTGTATTCCTAGAACTAGGATGGTGAGTGATTTCTAAATTCTCATCTTCAGTCTCTTAAGTTCTAATCTAGCAATCCTTACCGAGCACTTTAACTTCTTTTATTTTATTCAACCAATATAAATGATCTTACATCTTGTGCAATACTTCTCTCTCACTAGCTTTCTATGTGACCCTTGTAGCGAGCTTTGGGCCGATGACTCCCAAGTCAGATGACCATAGGGCACCAGGTTTTGAAATACCCTAACAGACTTAATTGCTCGAGTCCCACAGGCTATAAGAGAAGTAAAGATGTAAATTTGTTTTTATTTTTAATTTTTTTATTTTTAATTTTTTTTTTGGTGACTCATGTAACGAGCTTTGGGCCGATGACTCCCAAGTCAGATGACCTTAGGGCACCAGGTTTTAAAATACCCTAACATGCTTAATTGCTAGAGTCAGACATTTTATTTATTTATTTATATTTTTTTTTTAGCGACTAGTGCTCGATTTAAATTCCTTGACTACAACCTATTCAACCAAGGATGAGATCCAGAAAATCCAAACCAGCAAAATTCTACAAAAACATGTACTAACTTTAACACCCCCAAACTGTTCTCAAACAGTTTGGTTACTAGTCTAAGAATTTAGGAACGGAATTTTTCACAATGATCTAAGTCAATAATATCAACACATACACTCAAGTCATGTTTCCAATAAGTGATAAGTCAATAGTGGCTATGTGCTTCAAATCTAGTCTAACATGGATAAGTGTTCAGGTAAAAGCATGAATTAAAGTGTTGTCTAATATTCTAACTAAAAACGCACTTAAATTCAAACAAGTATTATCATTGGCGGTAAGATATTCAACAATAGCTAAATTTTTTTTTTTTTTTTTTTGAAAGACGAAAAAATATTTTTTTTTTTTAAAAAAATGAAATTTAAAAAAAAATGGCAATTATATAGACCTGAATAATAAACAAATTCAAAATAATGAAGTATTCTGATACTTAACCCACCCTCAAACTAAAACATTACATTGTCCCCAATGTAATAACAAAATAAAGCAAATAGAGGAGAGAAAAGATCAGTTACTCCCCAGAGATAGATGTGGAGAAGATGGATCTGGCTGGTTGAAGGTCCGGTTGAAGTGGAATCAGATATGGAGTTGGGACTCTTGCAAAGTAGGACATCCTGCGATTGACATAGTAAAGTTTTTTAAGGGCATTAAATAATAAATAAAAAAAACTAATAAATTAATTAAACCGATTAAAACTACTATAACATAAAGCAAGTAAATAAAAGGGTTAGAAAATGGGTTGCCTCCCATTAAGCGCTTATTTGTAGTCATTAGCTTGACTTATTGACTGATTGCTCACGGTACTTTGTATAATGCTTTTGAGGACTTGCTTTGCTTGCATCTATTTACTTTGCACCATTTTTCGTTTATCCTCCAAATTTTGAATTTGTGCTCCTCATAAAAATAGAATTTTAATGTAGCACCTTGCTCGAACACAACCACGAAAATTTCAACTTTTTCATCGACCTTGATCACAAAATCAATTTTAGAAGAAATAGAAGAGTTGGAGAATTGATTGTCTGACTCGTGCTTTTGTAATCTCTGAGGAAGTTGGATCGGAGGCTCATATGGTTCGATAGGAACGGTTGCTATAACCTGTGGTGTACATGAGCTCTCTTTAATATCTGTTGTCTGCTCAGTCTGTTCCACGTGCTCCTCATCAGTGAATGGTTCATTTTCTTTATTTGCAATTGGCTTCTTCACATGAATTTCTGATAATTGAACATCACTTCTGGTAGTAACAGCTGTAACACTTTCATTGGGATTCACCTCTGCATTAATTGGCAAAGTACCTGGTGCTCTGCCTGATAAAGCAACCGCCATCTGACCCATTTGTGTCTCAAGATTCTTTATTGCAGCGCCTTGATTTTGAATATTAATGCCTTGATTTTGAATATTAGTATCTGTTTTGTGCATGAACTGTTCGGTCTTTTCGATGAATTTACCGAGAATTTCTTCTAGCGAAGTTCTCTTTTCTGGCTCTTGAAACTGTGGTCTAAAATTACTCTGATTATCCTTCCAAGAGAAATTTGGATGGTTTCGCCACCCTGGATTATATGTGTTGGAGAAAGCATAATTTTGCTGATAATGGCCACCTTGAACATATTCAGCTTGCATGGATTGCTGTAATAGAATAGGGCATTCTGATGTGTAGTGATTTGCCCCACACTCTTCACAAGTTGATTTCTTCATTTTCATCACATAGACTGATTGTGACATGTTCTCTATTTTGTGTGCCAAAGAATCTATTTTTGCAGATAGTACCTTGATAATGTCTACTTCCTCATAAATCTCTTTAGCCTGCTGCATTGCGATAAAATCTCCAACGAGCATGTTGTCTTCATCAATCTCAGAAATTGCGTCATATCTCATGACATTAGCCTTGTGCATTGCGAAGAAATCTCCAACAAGCATGTTATCCTCATCAATGATAGATTGTCTTTGGATGATCTGTGGAGTCAAAAAGTCTCCAACTAGCATATTGTCTTCATCAATCTCCTAGTCTTCCATCTTTTGTTGTGGTCTGAAACGAGACAAGTTGAACACTGAAATAAACTAAAAAAATATATAAATAAAAGAAAAGTAATTAAATAAAGTTCGAATTAGTGCTAATATAACTGAAAAGAACTAAAACTAAATCCCCGGCAACGGCGCCAAAAACTTGTCAGCGATTTTATGTCTTTAATAATTCTGCAAATGCACGGATCGCTCAAGTAATAAAGTGGATTTTGAGTCCAAGTATCGTTTCCACGAAAATTTAGATAGTTCAGTTCAATTATACTAACCTTAACCGAATCTAAAGAACTTTGGATATTTGTATGATTAAGAACTAATTAAAGTATAAACTAAAATTAATTAACTAATTAAAATTCAAACAACTAAAAATGAGATTAATAAAGATTACTTTAAAATTGAGAAAGAAGAGTACTAGGATCCCAAATCCGTTTATAATCGTTAATTCCTCTATCTTGATTCTTGGTCTTGACAAATTACATCAGTTATGAAGATCAATATCCCTAGATTGTTCAACAGTTTCTTTCGAATAAAGTTAAACCTATTCATATGCATGACTCGACTATATTTCTATGACGAATGCGAATACAAATGAAAGCATTAAATTTCTATGGATAATTAAAGATCACCTAAAGCATAGCGGTATATTTCTATCCCCTATCGGACTTTAAGATAATTAAAATATTGTCTAGCCTGCTTTCGATCTTTCGATAGTAAAACAAACCACAACACTCATACAATTATTGCGCATATAATTGTAGATTCATATAATTCAAAATTAATTATTCAAAACTATCATGAAATAAATTGTCAAAAACCAAGTCTCAAGATGGAAGAATTTAGATTACAAACTTCATCGTAATCTTAGCACAAAATAAACTAGCATAACATACTAATAATAAGAGAAGAAAGAGAAGAAGAAACTATGGAATTCATAACCCGGAACGAAGAAATCTTGAGCGAGAAGAAATCTTGATCTTGATCTTGATCTTCGTTCTTGGATAGATGAATCTTGGTCTTCCGTTTTGTGTTTCTTGTAATGTTCTCTTCCCCCAAAACTCAACAAAAAAAAACGACCTTTGATATGAGTTAATAACTCATATATATACTTACCTAATTGTGCCCTAGAAGATCCCAAAAATTCATTAAAATCGTGTCCCAAAGGTTTCCTAAGTGTATCAGGACTCAAAAAGAAAAGAAAATTACGTTTCTGCCGAAAATACACTAGGCGATCGCCCAGTGAAAACCCGGGCGATCGCCCAGGAATGATGTTTTACATTCTGCTGTTGGCTGAAGGTGTTGGGCGATCGCCCAGATTTAAGCCTGGGCAATCGCCCAGCTTACACTGTTTCCTCTGCGGCGGCTGTTTTTCAAATGGCCATAACTTCTTGTAGGAAACTCCAAATTGAGATCCGTAAAAAGTGTTGGACTCGTAATTCAATTATCTTTCCAATGATATATCATTTGTATTTTGGAGATTTCTATATCAAAAGTTGTGTTCGAATTTCCCCACATGTTGCTGTAGGTAGTTTCTCAATTCGGTTCTTTAGCTTTCTGGTGTTTGATCCATTGATTCAACTCTTCATTGTCACTCCAAAACACCTTAAACTTATTGATTTTATCTTATTCCTCATGCTCCAATGTTTGGCTCTTAATATTCACTTCAAAAACTCCATTTACTTGTCGAATTCACCAAGTTGTTGCTCTTTCCGTCCATTCTTCTCCAATTGCTATTAAACAGGTCCAAAACTGAAATATGAATATTAAAACACAAAATTAAGTAATAATTCAATAAAATGACGGAATAAAAGCTTAGTTTAAAGGTCCGAATAAGTGCACAAAATGCACTTATCACACATCCTTTCAATTTGTTCATTTTTTGGTTTTAATGTTGTTTTTTCTTAATTTTATTTTCCTAATGTTTGATTTTATAGTCTTTGACTATACTTTATTCTAATTATTCAGTCGTATAAGATTAGCAGACCTGTCAACATTTTGGATCAACAAAGTTAAATGTCAAAGAAATAGACTCAACACAGCGGAAATTTCTTATTTGATCATAATCAAACAAACAACTTTTTGAATTATCAAAAAGGAAAAATGAGAATATATGTAACTTTATAAAGTCCAATCTTTACTTTTAAGTGAAAAATTATAACTTATTTTGAGTTTAGTATCAATATATGTAACTCACTTTGTTAGAATCACCCGTAACATATTTATTTTAAATTTGACTAATAAAATTATACGTACAACAAATATCTAACCAAATTATACATTCATTTTAACACTATATTCCAAACTATGTTTTCAAAGTAATTTTACTTTTAACGATGCAATTTTTTGTCGTAGAAAGTCACTTTTTGATTATTTCGTCGAAAAATGGTCGTCGAAAGACTTTACAAGGCCAAATTTTCGTCGTTAAAAGTGAAATTTATTGTAATTATTACATTCATTGTTCAAACATGTATCGATAAGTTATTTGTTTTTAATTTTAAATGAAAATGTTACTTGGGGCCTGTTTGATAAAGTATTAGCAGATTTTGATAAAAGTTGTAAATCTCATATGTTGTATGGTGTCAATTTTTTAATAATTTTTAAAGCTAAATTATCAAACAAGGGCTTAATGTTAAAAAAAATTACTTATTTCAAAAAATTATGAATCACCAAAATAACATATGGATTTTATAGTATGTTTATGTATGCTTTATAAATAGGTCAAACATTATTTTTATTCGCACATTTCGTAGAACCCACAACTTATATATACTTTTAATCTTTACATTTCGTAAAATCCACTCATCATAATCTAACAAAAACTTTATCAAACATCAATTAAATCTTATAGCTTTCAACATATCAATTGATGGGACACCGTGGCCCGGCCCTCAAGATATGACATGAATGTATGGCTTGCGTATTTTTCCTATTTTGGTTTAGGATTCCTAATTTCCTATCTTTTCTTATTTCTGTATATGTTCTTTTTTGGCTTTAATTCTACTATACATCCTTTTTTTCCCCAATTTTTTCTTTCCCGTGTTTCATTTTATTAGGAATAGTAGAGCTGTCAACATTTTGGCCAATCCATATATCTACAAAATTCAACATCAAAGAAATAGACTCAATTTATATTTTTATTAATCGAACAAAATAATATTTAAATAAAATAGGAAAAAAAAGAGAAAAATATGAATTCTTCAAGTAGTTAGAGATTGAGAATATCTTGACCCCAATATTTGCCTTGTTTTTATTTCCATTACTCTTCTCCATAGATCATGAACATCGAAATGGATTGATCCACGTGATGGACGAGAAAAGCAGTGAGGATAAGATAGAGAAAGAGGAAGGGAGACGGTCCCTTTCTATCGTCTTTTCTTTCTACTTCTAGACCGGTTCGTCGATGGGATATATAGCAAGTCAATATCGCCCATGTGAAGAAGCTTTTCTCTAATTCGATCAAATTTACTTGTTTTAAATATAGTGATCAATCTTTCACTCGTAAGTAACTTATTTGTTTTAGACATTAAATTGTTTAATTTTATATATTATCTTTCTTGCTTATAAGTGAAAATGTTATTATTTTGACCGAGAAAATTATACAATTTATACTAAAATACAACATATTATATTAATTTTTTAAAATTATTCTAAACTATATATGTTTTGAAAGAAAAATATCCAATTAATATTTATATTCATTTTTAAAGTTGAAAACTTATTCGAATGATGCCTCAACAACCTCATGCACACACTACTATTTTCTATAAATTCATGTTGCTTTCAAGCTTGCTTGCACGGTTTATACAAAAATTATTTATTTATATTCGATAATAGAAATAATTATTTAAGTTGAAAAGTCGATTATTCCAAAAAATAATCAATTTTATAATCAAACTACTTGTTCATAAGGTTAAGACCAGCAAAGTGAAGACACAGAATACAATATTCTCGTATAGAACATTATAACATGATCATAGACTCAGTCAAGCTTTAAGGTTCTCTCTCTCTCTCTCTCCATGAGGTGAGAAATGGCATACTCCATGGCTGATCATCCAATATTGCTTCGCCTGATCAAAGATTCAAGAAGAGGCTTGTTTTTGGTACCAATTTTATTGGCTTTTGGGAGTTCGTTTTTCATTTTATTCTCCATATCTTCTACCTTGAAACTTCATATTGGCCAGGAGCAAACACGGCTTCATGTGAATCCACCTCTTGAGTTCTCGAAACTTAATCCAGAGCATGTGCATACCCTCTTGATTAAAACAGTTTCGCTCGAGGAACAGACTAACGGTTCGGCTTTTGATGATAGTAACGGACCGGGCGAAGTTAATGAAACCCCAGTTACGACAAATGACAGTGAAATTCCTTCGTTATCAAATGTTAGCAAGGACGACGTCGATAATTTTCAGTGGCCGAAACAAATACTAAAACTCCGGTCAAGTGGTAAGAAAGTTCTTCATTTTCTTGATCATGGTTTCTTCTGTAATTATTCTATAAGACTTTTGGTTAATTTTTTGGTGTTATTAAGACTAAAGAGTCGAGCGAAAAGGAGATAAACCTCTCTTTTCTTGGTTCTCCTGTAGCTGGAACTTCCGCGTAAGTGTTTTCTTTCCAGCGTGTTGAGGAGGGTGTGGGTGCATAGAAAATTATGTGAAATTTTGAATGTTCTTCACGTTCAAGTCTTTGTCCACATGCCAATAGCAACGGACTTGACGAAATGAATGTTTGACAGTGTTTATAAGTACTTATAAGTTGATTAAATATTATTTTTATTCATATATTTCGTAAAATCCACAATTTTATTTACGCATTCCGTAAAATTCACCACTTATAATCTATAAAATAAATTATCAAATGAGTACGAAATTGGCCTTCGTTAGTGTGTGTCTCAAATGGTAGGTGGGGGAGGGGGGGAGAAGAGGCTGCTGAATGGATGGGCCTGCAGCCACACACACACACATATATATGTAGTCGTAATATACGTCAAAACAGGTGGGTACTACTTATGTTTCAATGTTGAATCAGTCACTACTAAAATAAAGATTACTGCAGTACATATTTGGCTATTTGCTACTTATATAAGTGTAAAGAAATAATATCTGCTAATTTTATTATTATATAAAGTATTCATTGTAGATCAATAATTGAATTGTCCATATATGCCTGGCGATATAGACATTAACCATACACCTGGACATCAATGACCATCCAAATGAATCGATCTATGTTTACTTAAGTCACAAGAAAATGGTCACAGACAACGTGAGGTCGAAGTGTCACTTGGTTGACACATCTCTATTACTCAGTCGTGAAGTGATGGGTCTTGATAATTTTTGAAGAGTATATAATTTAGTTACGTTAAATGTTTCTGGTTTCAGGAATAAAAGAGAGTAAGAACGAGGTATTCCATGACAGAAGTCTCTTCGAGGAAGAGTACAAGGAAATGAACAAATCCATGAAAATATTTGTATATCCCCACAAGAAAAATGATCCCTTTGCAAAAGTACTTCTACCAGTAGACTATGAACCTGGTGGCAACTACGCAAGTGAAAGTTATTTCAAGAAATCTCTATTTCAAAGTCATTTTATAACAAATGAACCTTCAGAAGCAGACCTTTTTTACATGCCATTTTCAATAGCAGGATTGAGAAATGACAAGAGAGTTGGTGTCGGAGGGATTAAGAAATTTATCAAATACTATGTTGGCAACATTAGTAATAAGTATCCTTATTGGAATCGAAGCCGCGGGGCTGATCATTTTTATGTGGCTTGTCATTCTGTGGGGAGAACAGCCATGGAAGAAGCTGTTGAAGTGAAACTGAATGCAATTCAAGTTGTTTGTTCTTCGAGTTATTTCCTGTCGGGGTATGTTACTCATAAAGATGCATCCATTCCACAGATTTGGCCAAGGAAAGGGAAACCCCCAATTCGTGCACCATCTCACAGGTAGCCATTTCCTCTTTCTAAGTTGCATACAAATTTCTGATAGGCTAATATTTCAATTTTAGAATCGAAACTCTTTGAAAATTCTAGAAAATACTTCGAAAGTTTGAAAAATGGTCTTGTTGACCTCCAAAATGGCTGCCAACAGGAACCCCACGCCTCCTCTTCCTATGTGTATTTCCCCTCTTGCGTGGATTGCCACGTGGTTTATTCAACCACGTAGATAAGTTTACGACGGGATGGATCTCCAAACCAAAAATAAAGAGAGACACACTATGGTAGAGGTAATGGCTTGAGGGCCTCTAACTAACGATTTCCCAAGTGGTTATAATATTTGAAGAACAATTAGTATAGATGACTTGATATTTCTTTGTGAGAGTAATGATTTCCAACCCCTTTCTTGTACAAATAAGCATAGTATTTATAGGCAAATTCTACTAGAATGACCACTTTCGATGTGCGACACGTGGTTCCATCTGGAGGGTTCTTAAGTCACATCTTTGGTGTCACGTCATTAGCATTAATGAGGAAGTCTCTTTCAACCGCAAACTAAGGGACTATGACTGTGATAAGCAACATTGACAGACTGTCCCATTAGTTTTTTCAAGACTGAATTGCAAGTTTGGCAGGGGAGGCTTCCTTAGCACGCAATCAGAGTCGGACTTTAATAGCCTCGGTTATTGAAGCTCCTCGGCATAAATAGCTTCAGTTATAAAACCTCCTCGGCACAAACAGCCTCGTAGAAGGGTTGGGTCAAAGCATGTTGACTTATATCGTGTCTGCGTGGAGCTCCAAGTGGATGACCCTGCCCACGTGGAACTGGGGCGTAACAAACGTGCTGGACTTGGTAGTGATGTAGTAAAGGCCTCTGTCTGTTACAAACGATGTGTGCTCCTCGTCTGGTGAGTACATGGGGATCTGGTTATAGCCCGAGTATGCATCCATAAAGCTTAAGAGCTCATGCCCAGAGGTGGAATCTACGAGCTGATCAATCCGAGGTAGCGAGAAACTGTCCTTAGGACAAGCCTGGTTGAGGTTAGAGAAGTCTATACAGATTCTCATTTTTCCTCTCGCCTTTTTAACCAAAACTAGATTGGACACCCACTTAGGGTAACGAGCTTCCCGGATGAAGCTGCTTTGTAGGAGCTTCCCTACCTCTTTTTTCAAGGCCTCGTACTTTCCTGGATTTAAGGGCCTTCGCCTTTGTCGGTGGGATCGAAATTTAGGATCGATGTTGAGATGGTGGCAACTTATCTTTGGGTTGATCTCAATCATATCCTCGTGTTTCCATGCAAAAACATCTAGGTTGCGGCTGAAGAACCTTTTCAGGCCTCTTTTGTACTCCTCGGATAGATCCTTTCCTACTTGGAGCCTCCTAGTAAGGTCATCGGGATCCGCCGCGAAACTTTCCAGCTCCTCGACAGGTGAAGTCTGGGAGTCAGCCCTGTCACCCTTGGGTCTATGTCTTCAGGGGGAATTGCTTCTTCCATCGCTGTATTCCCTGGTGCCTCTTCTGAGGCATCGATCATTTCCACGTCCAAATACGCCATATTTATCTCTTTTATCTCTACTTTTCTAAGAGCATTTCTGTAACACTTCTTGGCCTCAGGCTGGTTGCCTCGCACAGTCGAAACGCCTCCCTCAGTAGAGAATTTTATACAGAGGTGGTGAACTGATGTTATGGCCCAAAGTTTTTTCAGGGCTAGTCGGCCTAGGACTCCATGGTAGGCTGATCTTCTATCTACTACCAAGAATTCCATGAAAGTGTGGACAGCGAGAGGTTCTTCTTCCATAGTAACGACGAGGCACACTATCCCTTTTAGGGTTACACAATCACCAGTGAATCTGTAGAGAGGTTCGATCGATGGCTCCAATGGGATATCCACGTTCATCTGCTCATATGTTCTTAAGAAGATGACATTGACAGAGCTGTCATTATCCACAAGCATTCTTCCTAGTCCGTTCCTAGCCACAACTACCCTTACTACAAGGGCATTACAGTGGGGGTAGTGCACACCTTTCATGTCTTCTTCGGTGAAGGTGATGGGGTCTACTTTTTTTGACCTCGATGGCCGACTGTTGATGATCCAATTGGTCATTTGGATTCCTTTGACTTCTTTGGCGTAACTCTTTTGGGCGTTCTTGGTTTGGCCTCTAATATAAGGGCCTCCGTAAATAGTGTCTATCTCTCGAATTAGGGCCTTTTCAGGACCCTTGATTAGGCCGGACTCTGGGACACTTTCCAGTCGAAGCTTTTTGGCTGGGCTTCTCGAATTACGCCTCCTCCGTGGTTCCTGGCCCAAAGGCCTCATATCCCATTGCTGGGAGTGTCTGTCTTGGAATGGCAGTCGACGCCCTCTCATCGGGGACTGATCTCCGCGTCTAGAATTCGTCCTCCGTCTGTACCCTGAATTGACTATCCTTTTATTAGCCAGATATTCCACTTCACGACATTCATCCGTACTATGTCCATAACTTCGATGGACGCAGCAATATTTTGTGGAGGCCATTTGAGGGAGAAGAATCACTAGAGGTGCATTGGTTCTGACTTCATAATATGTGGACGGAGACATACCGTAGTTATATAGTCCAGCTGCCGAGCCCGACGCTATTGGGGCAGTATAAGGAGGGAGCAGGCCTTCTTGTGCATAGGCCACATAACTCATTCCAATGTTTGGGTCGGACGGGTAGTTTCTCCTGCGCGAATTCTGCTGGAGAGGAGGTCTGCTGTGGCTTTGGGCATATCCGGCTCTAGACGCAGGGTTGGCTCCCAATCCACCTCTATTTTTGTAAAGGATCATGTTCTCGTTGGTTATTTCTTCGATGATCATTTCCACCAGCTAGTCAAAGGTTGCTGAGTTTTTGTTGCGGACAACCCTCCAAAATGGAAGATTCATGTCTAGCCCAGTCTTTAGAGCGGATAGGGCCTCGGCATCAATTATTCTTTCACAGAATAACATCTCTTCGTTGAAGCGGCCTAGGTAGCTCTGTAGTAGCTCATTTGGAGTTTGCCTCACGTCATGGAGGCGTTGGACCGGGGCCGAGGCAGGTTTTTGTGACGAGAAGTAATTGATGAACGTTTTCTTCAACTCTGGCCAACTAGAAATGCTTCCAGCGACTAGTTTATTATACCATCGCTTCGCTCCTCCTGACAAGGTAAGGTGAAAAGCTCTGCATTTCAAGGTTGGGGTAGTCCCTCGGAGACTCATTTCTGTCTTATACGTGTTCACGTGGTCCAAGGGATCTCCCCTCCTGTGTAAGGAGCAATCTTGGGCACGCGAAACTCATGGGGGATGGATGCATTCCTGATTCCGACTGAAAATGGGAGGTTCTCGTCATCGTCGTCTATTTCAAATGATCTTACTGGCCTCGGATAGTCTTCCCCGACATTTGTCTCCGGAGGAAACTCCGGGAGGCGTTGAGCTTGCTGTTCGCCCCCATAGCCTTGGGGCTTCGGTTGCATGGTTTGCTGAGGTACGTAGGGTTGGAAGTTAGATTCTCCCCTAGCTTCCGCCTCCCTTGTTCTCCTTTCTCGCCTATTTCTAGGGGGACTCTGAGGCTGTTCTCTCCTTGGCAGATTCTCCTGAGACCACTTTCTGCTTTCTTGTTCACCTAGTCTTTCAAATACGCTAGCGAACATCATTGGTTGGGGCCTCCTGTTTGCTGCTAGGGGGTTGGTCCCTCCTCCGTTTGTCCTAGCGCGAGAGGCTTCTCCCCTGACTTGCGGATTACGGAGATATCCGCTGTCAACTTTATGCTCTTCCTCAGGATCATCTAGGTTAGACTCATGAGGACGGTTCTCTCCTCGCACCTGCATCATTTGGATATATCCTTGCATTTGGCCATGGTGCTGGGCCAGCTGCCTCACGCTAGAGGCCATTGTTCTCATTTCTCACTCAAGATTGGTGGGAGGCCTCCTACCGCGCCTCCTCCGAGGAGCCTCCTCAACCCTTGCTCCCGCCACGGTTTCTCCGTCCGTCACGGGCCTGGTTCTTCTTGGGTTTTCATCATCGTTGCTTCCGATCATTTTGTGGGTCGATTGATCTCTTGTTCAGGGAGACTCCTTTGTTCATGGAAGCTAAAGCTTTCAGTTACGCTTTCCACAAACGGCGCCAATCTGTTGACCTCCAAAAATGGCTGCCAACAGGAACCCCACGTCTCCTCTTCCTACGTGTATTTCCACTCTTGCGTGGACTGCTACGTGGTTTATTCAACATCGTAGATAAGTTTACGACATGATGGATCTCCAAACCAAAAATAAAGAGAGACACATTATGGTAGAGGTAATGGCTTGAGGGCCCCTAACTAACGATTTCTCAAGTGGTTATAATACTTGAAGAACAATTAGTATAGAGGACTTGATATTTCTTTGTGAGAGTAATGATTTCCAACCCATTTCTTGTACAAATAAGCATAGTATTTATAGGCAAATTCTACTAGAATGATCTCCTTCGATGTGCGACATGTAGTTCCATCTGGAGGGTTCTTGAGTCACATCTTTGGATTCACGTCATTAGCATTAATGAGGAAGTCTCTTTCAGCCGCAAACTAAGGGGCGATGACTGTGATAAGCAGCATTGGCAGGCTGTCCCATCAGTCTTTTTAAGACTGAATTGTAGGTTTGGCAGGGGAGACTTCCTTAGCACGCAATCAGGGTCGGACTTTAATAGCCTCGATTATTCAAGCTAATTGGCATAAATAGCCTCGGTCATAAAACCTCCTCGGCACAAACAACCTCGGAGAAGGGTTTGGTCAAAGCATGTTGACTTGTATCTTGTCCACGTGGACTTCCAAGTGGATGACCCTGCCCACGTGGAACTGGGGCGTAACAGGTCTCTTACTTTCTTTTAAATAAAAATTGGGAACAAAGAAAGTTTTAATCATGAAAATTGAGAACTTTTAAGGGTGGACGTGGTCGAGTCGACCCAATCCGAAACCCAAACTGACCCAGTTAAATAAAACCAATCCGACCCAAATCAAATTGGTTTGGGTCGGTTCGGTTTGGTTTCTAAGATGGTTTGAGCTTCAGCCCAAAATTTTGAAGAAAAGTGTTCGAAGAGTAAAAGTTAAATTATGAAAAGTTTAGAGACTTAGTTGAATACTTTTGGAACTTGAGAAGGACCAATTTGGTAGCCTTAAAAGGATCAAACTTGTATGAAAAACTTAAGTAGGGACCAAATCGCATAATTATGAAAGTTGGGGACCAAATTAAAAATAAAGGGAAAAAGGGGTCAGGTCGGGTCGGATTGGGTGGCTAACCCGACCCAAACTGACCCGATTCCTTGTTATACTATTCAACTTGAACTGGAGCACTTATTAGTCTAATTAGTTACTTGAAATAATGTTTCTAGGTGTCATATTAAAAATGTTTTAATATAGCAAATCATAATTATGCATATCAATTTTTTCTTTCACAAAGTTTCTTATCATTGTTTGACGAAATTGTAGGAAAAAGCTAGCCTTCTATGCCGGAGCAATGAACTCTCGTGTTCGACAGTTTCTCGTAAACACTTGGAAAAACGACTCCGACATGTCCATCCACCACACCCGCCTGAAAACTCCGTATTCAGAAGCACTTTTAGGTAGCAAATATTGCATCCACGCCAAAGGATTTGAAGTAAACACAGCTCGTATTGGGGATGCTTTATACTACGGCTGTGTCCCTGTGGTTTTAGCAGATCACTATGATCTCCCATATGCTGACATTTTGAACTGGAACAGCTTCTCTCTCGTCCTTTCGACAATGGATATTCCATTACTGAAGAATATACTTGAAGAAATAGGGTTTGAGGATTACTTGAAGTTGCAGAATAATGTAATCAAAGTGCAGAAGCATTTTCAGTGGCATAATTTTCCAGTTGATTTTGATGCTTTTCATATGGTTATGTATGAGTTATGGCTTAGAAGAAGTCATGTTAGAATCCCATTTGATTCATAATTTGTTTGTTTCAACATTGGATTCAAATTATACTATATATATAAATTTTCTTGTTAGAATTCAAGAAATGTAAATTGCAGGTACATGTATTAGAGTTTGTGTTTGGCAGAGCTTTTTTTAAAGTCCAAAAACGCTTATTGGAGAGCAAAATTGTTTTTTGTTAAATTTTTTAATGTTTGGTT
Source organism: Forsythia viridissima (assembly GCA_030279155.1). Lineage (NCBI taxonomy): Eukaryota > Viridiplantae > Streptophyta > Magnoliopsida > Lamiales > Oleaceae > Forsythia > Forsythia viridissima. The sequence continues at coordinate 17,540,189 of CM059042.1, forward strand.
AAAATCAATAAATATTTATACCATAAAAAAATTTAAAACTGTTTTAGAGAAGTTTAAGTTTGAAACTTTAATAAAAAAACTTTAAATTTAACTTTTTACGGGAAGTTGAATATACATTTAATGCAATTTTTAAATTTTCGATTATATTCACATTTTCCTTCACATCAAAAGAAAAAAAAACACTTTCTAAACCCTAATATTATCAATTAATTTTGAGAGAGTTTACGACATATTTTAATCATAATTTTTTGTCAATATTTATCATTTTATTTTGTTATTAGTGTTACTTTATTTAAAAAATATATGTCATATATTGGTATGTTATATATATTTAAAAAATCACATAAATAAATTTTATACAATATGATATATTAAAATAAATATGTCATGATGATTTAATTTAAATATTCATTTTAATAGATTTAGTAGTATATTAAAATGAATATTATTTATGAAAGATAAAATTGGCAAATATACATAAAATAATAAATATTTAGTTAAATAAATATGTAGTTTATATAAAATATTTTTATAATCATGATATCAAATAATCATTTAATGTTAATCACACTTTTCGAATTGGCAAAAAAAATTCAGCATTTTTATACTAAAAGCTCTTCTAAAATAAACTTTATTGGCAAAAGTTTTCGTGACATATGTTTTACTCAAAACGGTCGTGTTAAACAGTCCCTAAATAAAGTGGATAATTGATAAGTTATTTTTAATTTATAAATAAAGAAGGATTAATTTCGCTAATTATCACTAAAGTTTTTGATAAATCTCCAATTAGTTATCATAGTACTTTTCTTAGCGTATTAGTCTTCTAAGTTTAAAATAGTTTGACAAATGATAACTCGCTTAGTAAATATAAGAAAATATTATTTTTGGTCCCCAATATTTACCCTTTTTCGTAATTCTGTTCTAATTCTTTATTTCTTGACAATCTTATTACCAATTTTTTTTTAGGCCATTAGCTCTTAATACTTAATAGCAGTTTCTCGAGTGTTAAAAGAATAATTTGCTCATAAGTTTATATAAAGTAAAAACATATAAATAAATGATAATTTCTTTTAAAAAAATAAAGATAATTGACTATTCTTTCTCATCCAACAGAATCTCCATCCCCACAAAAAAATACCACCACCATCATAGCACATGCTATCAACCAACTATCATCTCTGTGTATCGGGACAATAATTTGACCCACCGCCTCGCACTGTCCTACCCCTATTATTTCGAGTAATAGGAATGGGTCACCCCAATTTCTTTTTTTAGAATTCATAAAATAAACTCTAAATCATAATTTTTACTAGGAATGGACTAAATGAAATTCAAAATCTGGTTGAAATTGTTAAATTATAAAGTTTATCTACTATACCTCAATCCCAATCTTGCAAATTTTTTTTTTTTTTTTTTTTTTTTGTTTCCTACAAATCAACCTATAATAAAAGAGACTAAATTTTCTACTATTCCTATTGCCACGTGTTGGCATGAAATGTGGTTGTCTTCTATTTTTTACCAATTTTTTTTCCTATTTTGTTTCTTATTTAAACGTACATGTGTATATCATTTATAGCACCACAATTTTATGGCCCAACAACCTAATTCTATTTATCCAAAACACAATAGCACCGTTTTCTTCCTAATTTCTTACAAACCCTCTTTTGCTTATGACTTCTACATTATTTCAAATTCAGGGACAAAAGAAGAAATTTGGCAACAAAACGAATCGAATCGAAGCAAGATCTTAATTCATATCTACAAAACCCGAATCTAATCTGTACACAAAGTGCAACAACTGTAACCGAGAGGGCGAAAATGCAGATTTCATGAAAGTGGGTAGTCCAATAACTGGTCTATGATCGATTCACCCATTTGAAGATTTTATTGTTTGGTAAGTAATTTTTGTTGGTAATTTTGAGCACTTCTTTACAAATGTATTTGTTAGATTTGTAATCGATTTTCTACATATAATAGAATCAATGCATAATGAGGTCTATTGAAAAGAGAAGAAAGAACATGCTCATGATGATGGGTTTAAATTTTAATTAAGAGCCGATTTTTTTGTGACTTTTGTCGCATACAAATTACTCTTTAATTTCTATTTTTATTGGTCAAATGAAGTCTTTTTCTTCATGTTGGATTCAAGACTTAAATTATGCTAAAAATTATTTTGACTGCTATAAACAAAATGTTGATTTGCGTTTAGTTATATATGATTCATATGGGTTGCCTATGCCTTAGTTAACTTTTGGAACAATTAAATTGTAGATTCATTTAGGAGGCAGTCTGAAATTTGGATTACATATAAAATTTGAGGATATCGAGTGGGATAATAGTGTTTTGTTATTTAGCTACCTCCGAATATGGGCTAATCAAGTAGTTGTACATTTATAAATATCATAGTTGATATATAGATGTTTGGGATTTTTAGCTGGAATACTCTTTTGAAATATCTAGAGGATGTAGATTCGTTGATATCGATTTGATCATTATATGTACTTAAACTTCAAAATTGTGATTCGTTAGTTAGTTTCAATTGTTTTCAAGTATTAACAAGTAAAAAATCTATTTTTAAAGTGCATTGTATGAATACTCGATTTTTCGTGTATTGAGCTTCTATGGAGATGTGATGAGGATTTTTTTTTTTTATATTCTTGAACAGATATATTCCATGAAAAAAAATAGAACAAAAGATGTATGGCTAATTAATGATTTTGCTGTCTTATGTCCCAAATAGTCCCATTTCATTGACTTTTAAGTTTTTCTAATGTGTTATAATGTTTTATTTATTTTGACGCTTATGAAGGATCACAATTGTTATTTTATGAACATGTTAAATTATTTATGATTTGAAAATGCATATGTTGTAAAGAAATTGTGTGTATTCTTTTATGATTAGGAAACCAGAACTAAACAAAAAGAGAAACAAGGATGCCGTAAAAAATGGGGGAGACAAGATGAGATAGATTAAAAAAGTCATTAAAAAATTTTATTATAGCCTGTGAATTGAATGGTTGCCTTAAATAATGAGTTTATAATTTATCTGGAATACGATTGGGTTAAAATATTAGCTTATTACACATATTTAACGACATTAAGTTGTTGGGTTTAAAATAAGTCATTTAATAATTTTGGTTTTGAAACTTATGCTTATTATAGTTAGCCTCTCAAGTTTACATAATTGTACATTTATGTTAGCTGCAAAATTCTTTCTCTCGTACATTTATGCCAATTTGATTGATCGTTTAACAATAGATATGCATTTTCTCTTCTTTCAACACATGTCACTGGTGCATTTTCTTACGATTTAGAGACCATAATTCAATTATATTGAGAACAATAAAGGGAAAATAGACTAATAAAAGAAAGGCACAAAACACGCAATATTTATCCAAGTTCGCCTCTCAATGTGAGACTATGTCATGTTCTTCAACCGCTGCAGTAATTCAATATATTAGCTCTAACCCTAATGACAATCTCCTAATTAAATATCAATCCTCGTGACATACTCCACGTAAGACATTAATTATGCTCCACAACTTAACAAGTTTTTCCTTTTTCAAAATAGAAATTAATTATTTATCTTAAGGTATCTTTGTGTATTACAATATCTGCAGTGCTATTTGTTTTTATCACAGTGTATGTTAGGTAATTTGGAGTAGACTTTTATTTGTTTTTTCTTGTGATTTTCTTCTTTTGCTACATGACTTCCTCATTTTATATGCCAAAGAATCTTAGTTTATATATTAAAGACATGTTGCCTTGTTGTTACTTTTCATTTTGTATATGTGTTGATTTAGGTACATTCGGTTGTTTTCTCTCTCTTTCTATTACATATATTGTTTTGTTGTTTTCCTTGTACTGTAGTTATTTGCTGTTTTTCCAAATGAATATTGCTGAAAGTTTTTCTAAAGTTTGTGAGCTAACATTGTTAACGAAGAAAGAACTACAGAACAAACGTTGACGTGAGTTGTATGCTCAGACGAAAAAAGCAAGAAACACACGTAAGAATGAATTATGTTGGGAGGCTGGGGAATTGCGTGACAGGCGGCGAAAAGAAAGGCATTCTCAACGGAACAAAAAATGTGGCAATCGTTCAAAACAATTGAGGATGAAGTAGTTGAACCATAAAGACATTGCTGATACAATTTCTAGTGGAATTAGTGATGACCAAAATTCTATTATACCTAAATTCGGCAGCTATGGTTTTTTAGTTGTTGCGTTCATCTTAGGTATTGGTTAATTATTTAAAGTTTAAAATCGTATTTTTAGGTCTAATCACAATGACATCCCAACCACGTCTAATCACAATAATGATGGTGCTGATCGTTGTAGTAAGAAATAAAATAGCTTGTCGGTATATTTTTTTCCTATTTTTTTGGATCATTTACATGTCTAATTTTATTTCTGTTACATCCAGGTGTATTTGGTTTATTTGAGAGAGATGGTGAAGAACAACTTCCTTTCAAAGTGTGTAAAGATGTGACAGAAAACATACACATGAATGATTCTAGTATGATGAATAATATTTTACAAGACATTCCAACTAAATTTTATATTTTGCCACTGCCAAAAAATTGCCTATTTCATGGATCCAGAAAATTTCATAACGAAAGTAAAGGTTTTTGCTGTAGTGATGGTTCTATCAAGTTAAAAAACAATAAAACTCTTGAAGTATTACATCATATTTTTACTTCCATGTCTGAGGAATCACTAGAATTCAGAATGTACATTCAAACTTACAATAGTAATTTTTTCTTTTACGTCATTCGGAGTTAAGTATGACAAAAATATTTGCAAAAAAATAAATAAAGGAATATACACATTTAGAGTACATGGACAGGTATATCATTACATTAGTGTTCTAACTCCAATGGATTGTCGCCTTTTGTATTTACAACTATATTTTTATGACATTGAAAATGAGATAGATCATCGCTTAAAAACAAAGTGGCAAAGATGAGAACATTGGCCAATCTACAAGTGATGAAGGTACTTTAGAAGAATCTTACTAATGCAAGAACCAAATTGAGAGCAACTTTTGATAATCAAAGCTCTTCTTGTTTCTTTTTGTCTATCCATAGCACTATGATGTTGCTTATGAAAGTTATATGTATTAGTAATTTTCAACTTCTAATATTTTGCCTAGTAAACAGTTCGAAAACAATTATACAATCAACCACAAGTTATTCTAGGTTGTAAATTGTGGTTTGTTCAAATAACTGTTTACTTGTTAAATTAATATTTAAGAAGTGTCTTTTGATTATCCATCTTATATATGTTGAATGCTAATTTCCTTAAAACATTTGCTGCAAATTATACTTGAACTATTTTATATCTGTATAAATTACAAATTAAAATATAATAACGTAAGCGTCATACGAACCACCTTACGTGCATCGCACGTCCTACAACTAGTATTATAACAAATTTCAATTTCTTTAACCCAAACATTCAACATTCATAATCATTCTACTCGAATTTGTTTAATTGTTTGTTTTTAGTTTATAAAAAAAAAAAAAAAAATTAACCAGGGCAATGGCGGGTCAATGGTGCGTCCCGCCCTATTGTCATATTTATCCGTGCACTACCACAACTCTCACACACTACAACAAACAACCACTATTTTTCTTATTTACCAGCGTAGCAATCACCATTTTATGTAAGCACCAAATTCCAATTAAAAATTAGTAGAGAAAAATATTAGGCAAAATAAAAATCAGATACATAATGAGTTTTAAGAATAAACTGTTAATTGGAATAGTTATAGTCAGGACAATATTAAAAACAAAATGTCTTAGCCTCGATTACAACTGGTTTAAGGTGAATTAATTTTTTTCTTATATTTTTTAGTTCTTCTTTTATTAATATTTATTCTTTATGTGAACTTAATGGTAGATTCGTCTTTTAAACACTTAATATAATTTTTGACATAAGTGTTAGTAAGGAATAAAGGCGCTAAGAAATTAAAGGTTGGACATAAAATTGCCTGCAAATAAAAATTCAGAAAATGGTGTTAAAAAATTTGGGGATGGTCCCTAACGTTTATTTTTTATTACAGAAGTCAGTAATGTGGAAATAGTCCCTAATATTTGTCCTCAGTGTAGAAATGGTTCCTAAGGTTTATTTTTTTTTAGTACAAAAGTTCCATATGTATTTTAGTGCTCAATTGATCCTTATTTGATAAAAAAGACAAATATGCCATTTGTTTTAATTAGAACAAATTGCAATTGAATTCTCAACCTTTGTAAAATGTGCAAGTACGTCAAGTACATTTATTAGATAATATTTAATTTAACATATTAAATATATTACTATAATTGTGTCAATTAAATTTTTCATAAGAGAAAAATATTAAATTATCTTGCTTTAAGTATATGTAATTGCTAGGTATGTGAAAAACTTGAATAAAATAAAATAAAATAAATAGTGAAAAGTCATATATAATTTTATGACATTGAACTAATCATATTATTTATTTTAAATAAAAATTAATTTATACATTATGTGTTCTATATTTTTGAATGATAATAAAATGATAAATTAAAATATGAAGAATCCAGTTAGAACTCTAATATTTGTAGTTAATAAATGAATAGCTCAATTAAATAAAAGTATTTGAGTATCAAGTTTGTGGCAAATTTATTTTTCTTTTAATGTTGTAATAATAAAATAAAAGTTTAAATTTTAAATAATGTAATTACTTAACAATATTAAAAATAATTTTATCTAATATGTTTGTTAATAATTATGAACTTAAATTTTAGTCATTTTATAATAGTTCGTAAAATATAAAAAAAAATTAGTATATTATCAATTTGGTCAATAAAGTGTTATTTTTTTAAAAAAAAATCGTTAGTTTCATTTAATTTTTTTTATAAAAAATAAAAATGTGAGACACATTTTTACTTTTTGTAAATGTTACAACACAACTACAATTATTCTTTATTAAAATTAAGAATATATTAGTTTTTTTCATCAAATAAAGATCAATTATGCACTAAAATACATATATTATAGATTTTTATGTCAATAAACAAACGTTTTGGACCATTTCTATTCTTGGAAAGTTCCCCCACCCATAAATAAAAAAATAAAAAAAATAAATTTTTTTTAGAGCTTAAAGCCTTAAACCATGCGTCTCGTCCTCTCTCCCAGCTTCTGGAGAAGTCTAGAGACAGACCACACATCCACTATTAACGCTACACTTCTACTTTACTCCCGTAACACGAAAAACTAACCATTCGTTTGCCTTGTGCCGCGTAATCAGTAGAACGGAAAACAGTGTTCTAGGGTTTTTTTCTCAATCATCATTATCCCTCTAGATTTGGGGATTGTTTGTGGTTCAATCAATTTGATTGGAAAATACTCATGGACGGTTATTTCCGGTTGAATATGAAAAGGAAGGAACTCGAAGAAGTCAATAATGAATTCTCCGATTTCTCCCTTTCGTCTCCCGCTAGAAAAACCCGTCGACTGGTAATAATTTTTTCTCTTAAATTCTGAATTCTTGCTAAATTATTGACTGCTTATTCGGCTTTTATGGTATTGCGTGGGGAATTAAGTCGTTAACTGAGGGTAATTTTGTATACTAATTGGTGTGTGTGTATGTAGGATGTTGATTTGTTGCCGATAATGGAGGAGGAGGAATCCGAAATTCCGATGTCGTTTGAGCATTCAGTACCGGAACAGAGGTTAGTAGGGAATACGGGGGGTTTGACTATCGAAGAATTGCCGAGCGTACCGGAGAATCCAGAAAGGTCTATAGTGCTTTTCAATCCCGTGAACACGCCTCTGCTGCAGTCTCCTTCAAATTTCTCGATTTCTGTGAATCCAGACCTAATTTCCGGGTTTAAAAGTAAGTGTTTCTTCCTTGTTTATTGAGTTTATGTTTGATAAGTGATCTTGTTTGGACTTTGTGAAACACGGGAGTGCTCTCTTTGAGGGTTAAAATTTGTGCAAAATTAGGACGTGAATAGAGTGCAGAAAAAAGAATAAAATCTGGTATAGGTTCACTATATTCATTGGGAGGGAAGAATGGTTGAGAAAAAAAATGTTGAGCTGATCATATTGGTGTTACAATGGTTTGGTTTGGTAAACACAGTTAATTACTTTTCTGTCTGAACGCAATTAACTTTGTCGGGTTGTGATGATAGACTTGTGGGCTGCACATTAGGGGAAGAATATTGGTTTTGTGGTATCCTAATGGGACAAGGTGTGGCATAACTGCCTAAGTAATGCTTTTCATCTCTAACAGTGTGTGTATTTTTGTCATCAATGATGAAGCCAGAATGGAAATGATATTTATTGCGTGAGTAGACGTTTCGAAAACAAATAATCAGTCTGTGTATCTTGTGTAGATCAAGTTTTGTGGTCTAGCCAATCAAACAATTGGAGATCAGAGAACAATGAGGCTGTGACAGAGGATAAGGATTCCAGTGCAAGTAACAAGTGTCTGGCTGTTGTACCGTGGGTGCCATCGCAGCATCATTCTGCACCAGGTGTCCAAGTTCCTCCTCAAATGGATAATTCTGGAATGATGGACACCGAAGAGGTAGGGGAGGCAACAATGGATATTGAAGCTGACAATGACATGATTGGTTTTGAGCAAAGAAACGTGAATGAGTCTGGTGGGATGAGTTTAAGTGAAGGTTTACATCACTGGCAACAGCAGCCATGCATGATTCCACAGCCTCCACAGAACACGGCAACTCCCATTGTTTGGTACCGATGATTGGATGAACTAGTTTGGGTCTTGTTATTATACCACGGTTAGATTCTCATTACGTGCGTGCTTCTCCTTCGAGATGCATAGAGTAGATATTAGAAATGTTAAAAGTACGATAGATGGGGCATGGAAACTGTGCTTTGCGAATGATCCTAGTTTCTGAATTCTGATCAAAGTAAAATGTTGTTATCCTCTTACAAGAGAGATTCATGGCCGGAACTTATGTTACATAATATGTTATCAAATTTGTTCCTTTTTACCATATGTTTCCATAAGTTGGATGTACATTTTTCTTCCAAGTGAAAACTTTCCAAGTGTGGGAAGGGATGAGGGACTGCTTATCTTTAGTGTTCATGCATATTTCTGTGACATCTATTATACTTCAATGCTCTTCTGAAAGAATGCTATATGAAAAACCGAGTTATATGATTAGCAGCTAATTCAACTCCTCTGTCACTGTATACAATAGAAATAGATTTTCCTATTAATTTACTTTTTATTGTTTTGCAATTCTCGCTCTCTTGAGATCAAGTAATAAAATAATCAATCTATTTCTTTTGACATGGCAGAACCTATAAATTTATTAGAAGCAGAAATGCTTGTGTGAAGTGTGCATATGAACTGCCATGGTGTTTGGACTCAGTGTAAGAACGAAGTGAAAATTTAAATATGCAGGTGTGAAGATTATGTTTTAGTTTGTTGTTCTTCATATAAGGATCTTTGTTCATGTTCGTCACGTCCCTGAAGGTGGTGGCGTGCAGCCTATAGCAGTTATTGTTCCATATTGGGTACAGTTCAAAGGCCCACAACCGGATCCGGGGGATGGACAGGTCATGGGTTACTTTGGGCCTTTGTTCAGATTTGGAAAGTGGGACATATTGGTCCAATGGGCCTAAGCTTTGAAAGCCCACAAGTAAATATTTGGAGGAACTTGTGGGCTTAAGCATGGGCTTGTTTGGGAGTTTTAGAGAACTGGTTACGATGATTTTTTTTAAATAAAGTACCGGTTTTTGGCATTTATGAGTGAAGAGGTTTTTAGTAACGGTTTTTTAAACAATTCAACATATGCTCGGGAGTTTATTATTTAGTGGTTTTAATTTTTTTTTTAAGAGAATCAATTACATACATGTTCATAAAAAAAAATTCAATTTAATTTTAAAATTTTTATATGTGTGGAAATATAAAATTAAATTTATGTTTTTACATGTGTATTTTTCTTTTGTATATGTTCTTTTATTTTTATAAATATTAAGTTTAGAATAGTTTTGAAAATAATTGTTTGAAAGTGGGTAAAATTGAAAGAATTTTTGAAGAACAGCAAAAAATCATTGATTTGAAAGGTTGGGAGATATGTTTTAAATTATACTACATCGTTTTTGGACAGTTTAAAAATTGCTCAAAATCGTTGCTCAAAAAAATTAATAAGTATTAGTTTTTTTAACATTTTATAAAAGGTACTACTCAAAATTGATAAAAAAACTCCCACGCATGCTCTAAGGCGAAGGGAGGTATATGTTCATCGCGGCCTCGTGTAGCAAGCTGGGTAATATACATACATAGTAGTGATTGATGATTGATCGTATTAAATCGTAGGAATGAAAATAGAGTGATGCTAATAGAGAATAGTGTTAGCGTACGATAATATATTATTAGAGAATTATATAGAATGTTATAAAAATATAGAAGAATGAAAAATAAATATTTTAATAACATCCATTCTTTTGCCCTCTTCATAAGAATTTAAACCATCTGTAAAATACCTCTTATGTACCTCTATACTATTTTTTTAAACACTTTTTCTATATGCATAGTATTATGTGGTCTATTCAATTATGTATTTGCGTGCATGTATAAAATGTTGTTTTCGCTAAATGTATCCTTATGATTGATGTAAATTCAAGAAATAAGTAATTTTAAATGTTTATTTAGTTTTGTTAAAAATAAATTTGTTAGTAAATTTTGATAAAAGTTGTATGTCTTATAAAATATGTAGTTAAAATTAATTGTTGACTTTGATTTCAACTATTTAACATATTTTTTAAGTAAATTCTAATTACCGACCGTAGGGAAATTTTTTTTGATATGGGAAGAAAAAAAGTCTATGTTCGTGTCTCACTACGTATTCAATTTATTCCGTCAAACGAAATTTTTCTTCAATTCAAACGGCCATCTCCAAGTTTTACTCACCGCCTAAATCTATCATCCTAAAATTATAAATTGATTTTTCTTCTTTCTTGTTTTTGTTTTGGTTACTACAGTATATTTTTCTTCGCTCTTTTTTTTTTATTTTTTTTATTGATATTATTTTTGTTGCCAAATTTTTTATTTGAGAATAAATTATAGGATCTCACTGATTAAGCAGTATACTAGTTTAGCTAATCAAACATATTTATTATCAACATATTTGATAAGACTTAAATTTGAACTTAATATTTATTTATTATCGATATATTCCATAATTTTTTAAATATATAATAGTTCTCAACATATGCCAAGTTATTTTCAGCATATTCAAACATGATCTAACGAAGACCTCGGATGTCCGAAACCTTAAAAATAAGAAAACGCGTTTCCCTTATGTGATACATGCACCTAATATACGGAGTGTGGAATCCAGGAAAGCAAAAAAGCCAACGGCAGACTGGTCACACCACCATCTTCTCAATGCTTTAAGTTTCTCTCTCTCTCAAACCAACCAACAAACAAAGAAAGAAATGATGAAGAAAAAGCCCTCTAGCGTGATCTCTCCACCACCACCACCTTCATCGTCTCCACCGCCATCACCGTACCAAAACGATGCCGTTTCGGAGGATGCTTATGCTATGATGGGGCCCACACTCCCCTCAGATCTGATCACAAGCATCCTCTCAAGGCTCCCATTAAAATCTTTGGGTAAGTTCAAGTGCGTTTCAAAGCAATGGCTTCATACAATCACCGACCCACACTTTGTTTCCACGCGCAGAAGCTTCTCTTTGCACAACCCTAACCTGCTTTTACTCAAAAAGACTCCGGTTTTACAAGAAACCCATATGAAGAAATGCACTAGAATTGATGTTTGTTCGTTAAATTTTGATGGGTCTTGTAAGAATCTTGAATTCTCTTTGTGTTTGAGTGATGATGAGAAGAACATTGAGATGTTGCCTTCCAAGTGGGATATAATTTGCTTTGTGAGTGAAAATGGGTTTTATGTTTGCAATCCTAGTACGCAAGAGATGGTGAAATTGCCGGAGGCTAGTTGTTGTACCTCTGGGGAGGTGAATGCTGGGATGGGGTACGTGAAGGAGAGGGATGAGTATGTTTTGGTGCATTTGTTTGATAAGAGCTTGGATATACATGTGGATTATGACATAGGCTGTGAGGTGTTGAGGTTGGGTGATGGGAAGGATTGTGAGTGGAAGGTGATGGAGGCCAATTGCCCGTTTGTGGTTCGGGGATGGGGTGTTTTGGTGAACAATGTGTTCTATTGGATGATTTGGGATGAGTACGATCATCCAGGCGATGAGGCTATTGTGTCATTTGATCTTGAGAAGGAGGAGTTTGGGACTGTTTTACCACCCGAGGGTTGTTTTGACCCGCATGGAGTGTGGTCCTTGGTGGAATTGGGGGGGAATCTGTGCTTGGTGGACAATGCAACTCGACCATTTACTATGGATATATGGGTGATGAAAGATTATGAAAATCAGAGGTGGGTTTGGGATTATAGCATTGATTTAAATGGATATAGCAATGACTTGCTCAAGTTCATTATTCCATTAGAATTCCGGGATGGGAAAATATTGATGGATGCAAAGCAAGAGAGTCTTGACTATTATGACGTGGATAACAAGGGCATTAAAAGAATGGACCATCTGATTGCTGGGGAATGGACTTGGCTGCGGCTTTACACTGAGAGCTTCTTTTCCTTGGGAAGTCGATAAATACATGTTCTTGATGCCAAATTTTTGGGCATTCATTTGTCTTCCATTATTTTTGTTGTTTTTTGTTGTTTTTTGTCTCTACTTTGTTGTACGAATGGCATTTACTTTTAGATTTCAGGAATTTCTTTTAAAATCTCAAGAAGTAAACCAGTCAGTCAACTAGTTTTTCTAGTTCATATTTTGAAGATAGTTCCTCAGACCGATTGTTTTTGTGGTCTTTGGATGTTATTTGATACTCTACTTAATTTAGGTGTGAAATGATGTCAGAAACGTCCTTGTGTTTGAATTAATGAATTGGTTTGGTATAATCTCCATTTTTCTACCATTCACGCGCAATTTAACTCTCGAGTTTTTCAATTGGCTAAATTTTACTCAGTTTGTGTTATGTTTTTATTAAGCATCCTAATTATTTGTGATTAGATAAGTTTCAACCAGGTGATACTGAAACACTATACTGAAAGTGCTTGAGCTGCATTCATAGTTCTTTTCAGCAGTAGTTTTTTACTTTTGGTGTTTCCTTGTATTCTTTACTCAAAGATTCATAATTTTTTTCTCAGTCACGAATGAGCTTATAAGACATCCATGTATGCTATTCCTTGATGATATAGTATGAGTTGATCGTGCTTTTTGGTTTAGGTTATTCATTGATGACATAGTTGAGTTGACTAGGAAGAGAGATATCATAGTCCTAGTACAGAGTTTGGAGCCACTCTAGATATAATCTTTCAGAAGTAAAGGTGTGCTTGATTGGCATTTATTTTCCATGGAAAATGTCTTTTTTCCGCCTATTTTCCAACTTGTTTGTTTGATTGCCAAAAATTTTCCATGGAAAAGGCATTTTCCCACTTATTTTCCTTGTTTTGTTTGATTGCAACTTTTTTTTTTTCCATGGAAATTTTTTTCAAAGTTTCCCACTTTTGGCCACATTTTCCTTGTTTTCAAGGAAAATATTTTCTTTTTGGGATAGGAGAATTTATTTTCCATGGAAAATTTGTTAACCCATAATTTCTTGGTAATTCATTTTTATGGAAAATATTTTCTTTCCACTCAAATTTTCCACTTGCAATCAAACACAGCCTAATTGTTAGGTATTTATATTCAATTATTAATAAAGAAAGATGATTTGAAGAGGATGTAATGCCAGGGACTTTATCCTCTTGGGAGATATCTATAAAGTTAAGTTTTACAGACCAATGACGACGGTGAAAGATAAAAGCTCCATAAGGGACTGCAGCGGAAATAGTAGAACGGGAAAAAAGAAATGTGAAAATTGACCGAGAGATCTGGGAAGTTGATGATAAATATCTAAATCCCAGTTTGATGATTGGTATGGGGTTTGTTCTCATCTAGCAGATTTGTAGCTGCTGATTTACTTCCTTTTGGGGTAGTTTGGCCTGTGGGTTCTTGAAAAGTTACAGGAGACAATTGATATCGTTTCATTCGAGTTAAATACGATATTTGAATTTCACTTAAGAATTATTGTAGTTTTAATGTCCTATTGGCCTAACAGCATGCTCATTTTGTTGACTTGATTCTTTCTGAACTTACTGGCTAGTATTGTACTATATAATGGGAAGAGACTACACAGTTTGTGGATTTGATTTCAAGAAGAATTGATTCTATAGACAAATCCTAAATATCATTTGGTAAGTAATTTTAGTGATAATTTTCTAGACTTTCTTCATCTTCTCCTCTTTTATCTGAGCTTGATTGTGAAGAACGGCTTGGTTTTCTTTTTATCGTGTTTTTATCCTCGTTAAGCTGGAGCTTCTGTATTATGCAGAAGCAATGACATCATGGTGTTATCCCACTTCCTTACCTAATCAAGTTTTGTTTGTATTGATGTAATGACTAAATTGCGACGTATGTATGATATTAATTCAATTGCTTGAGTACATGTGATAGTAGCTCCTGAACATTAGCTTTAAAAACTGCCGGGCAGGTCAGAATTTTCTACATAATTGGTGTTACTTTTCTTTGTGCACTTGTTATATGTAGCGCATGCTTGGCATATCCTGCTATCTACTTCCATTCATTTGAGAGGGAATTAACCCTATAGATATTCTCCTCAGGGAATAGCACCAACAATAAGATTTTGTGCCGCATGAAGTAATTAGATTGAGGAACTTTTTGCTTCACTGTTTTGGGGACTATTCACAACATTTAGCCTGTTGTATGATCTTACACAAGATTGTTTGGTTTAAACAAGAAACTTTTAGAGGTCGTCCGGAGGTGGCTTTTCTGACATCGTATCTATTTATGTCATGAAAAACATAATATTTGCTCCAGCTCCAACCGGTTTCCTAGGTTACTTCGTTTCTTGTGGCTTATGAGGGAGTGGAAACTTCATGTTATTACTTGCCAAATCCATCTTTGATGCTGTTTTCTTCCCGATAAATATAAGCGTATCGCATTCTACTGTGTTCTGATGATTACTGCTGCTGAATTGTAGTATCATTGTTTTTGCTTATGCTATGGAGCTTGGATTATTTACAGTTGCTTGATGCATTCTGAGCCTATAATTTTGGTTTCCTGCATATTACACTGTTTTTTCATCAGGCGAGTATGCCGACGTGTTCAGTGTCTGCAGTTAAGCTATTTTATGACTAGCAAAAGCAAAATTTTGTTACTCCAACGTAGAGGTGTAAAGTGGGTCGGTAGGTCCACCCACCTTTGGGGTTGCCTGGTATTTGCCTAGCATAGTCCCTCCCAGGTCAGCCGGTCACAAGGCATTAGTTTTTTCCCTATATTTTAGGTTTATTTTTTGGAAAAAATAAAAATAGAAAGGTCTTGGCCCTCGCACAATTCTCAAATTTTACAGTTGAATTATACTATTGTTGAATATTGTACGAGTTAAGATTTCTATGTTGTTATACAAGTATTCGAGTATTAAAACCACTTTGATTTAAAATTTCAAAGTTTTAAGCTATTAGAGAATGGAAAAATTTATTTATGTATATTTTATTTTCAATATGCTTTTACGGGCAAGTTTGATTTGTCTAATTTTTATCCAAGGATTTGCTTGTAGAATTTTTATAAATTGGTGGTGTGAAGATTTGAAATTTGAAATTTTGGATGTTATGATATTATATTGAACTATTAAATTTAAAAGATTAAATAAATATGTTTGTCTATATATTATCTACTACAATTTAGTGGTCTCACTCGGCATGTAATTTGGTCAAACTTCACAATGAACACATTTTATATAAATGACGTGTTCAATATTTCAATAATCATCGAATTTTTAGTCGCATATTCGATTACTCATTGAATTTTTAAATGTTGTGTATTTATTGAACTTTGAAAAATTATCGAATTTTTAGTCGTGTATTTGACTACTCATAGAACTTTCAAATATTGTGTACTCATTGAATTTTGAAAATTTACGCTCTGTTAATCACTCTTCACGATTCAGTAGCTGTCAATAGACAGAAGCGCCTATGTGGATGATGTAATCTCCACGTGACACACATTTGAGCTTAATTCTGAAGTTAAATGTTTTAATAATCATTAAGGGCCTGTTCTCTTGTCCATATTCAACCCATTTTTCAATTTGTGTTTTTGGAAATAGTAAAAACGTGTTTTCTTTGCCATTTTCGAAAATGTATTTTTTAAAATACCAAAAAAAAATTCAAAAGAAATAGAAAACGATCATTTCATCGTTTTGAGAGTTTTCTTTACAAGACGGTGATTCCCAAAACGGCTAAAATGCGCGTTTTGGTCGTGGAGGTTTGCGTTTCGAATCTTGGTTGTGGAGTGTTTTTTTTTTTTTTTTTTTAATTTTACGCTGGGCAAAATAATGATGATTTAACCATCTTTCGCGTTTTCTTTTACAAAACGGTGTTTCGTTTCTAAGTGGCTAGAAGTGCGATTTTACAATTGGTGGTTAGTGGTTCAATTCTCCTCTCTAAGTTATTTAATTGTTTATAAATGTTTTTATAATTAACTATTTTTAATTCTTTTTAAATATTTTTAATTGTTTTTAATAGTTTTTAAATATTTTTAATTGCGTTTAAATGTTTTTAATTGTTTTTAATTGCGTTTAAATGTTTTTCATTGTTTTTAAATGTTTTTAATTCCATAATTAAATGTTTTTAATTGTTTTTAATTCCATAATTAAATATTTTTAAATATTTTTAATTCTATAATTAAATATTTTTAATTCCATAATTAAATGTTTTTAATTTTTTTAATTATGTTTAAATATTTTTAATTTCAAGTTTAAATTGTTTTTAATTGTGTTTAAATGTTTTTCATTGTTTTTAAATGTTTTAATTCTAAGTTTAAATTGTTTTTAATTCCAAGTTTAAATTTTTTTTAATTGTGTTTAAATATTTTTCATTGTTTTTAAATATTTTTAATTCCAAGTTTAAATTGTTTTTAATTAATAATTGTTTTTAATTCTAAGTAAGTCCAAATTTATAAAAAAAAATTCAAGTAAAAGCGTTTTCGAATTTTTTTTTTTCAGAAACAATTTTCAAAAATTTCAAAAAGAACGTATTTTCAAAAATCTCAAAATAAACACTCAAAACACAAAACACAAAATGAATTCAAAACTCAAAACATAAAATTCAAACGCAAAGAGAACACCACATGCACTTAAATTTTTTGTCGCGTTTTCGATCACTCATTGAATTTTGAAAAGTTATGTTCTATTTATCACTCTTCATGATTTAGTAACTATCTATGTATGAAAGAGCACACGTGGCTGACGAAACGTTTACATGCCACACATTTTGGGTCAGTTCTATCAATCAATTGAAGCTACCCTTTAATGTCATCAACACACTTTTCAAAATGTATTTTATACATGAGAAATATTTATTCTTTTTTCAAATTGAAATCCCACAAATTCAATTTCTAACACTAACTCTTTATCAACTGCGACAAAACAACAGTGACATCACAAACCAGCCTAATCAAGGGTCACCGCTTCTCTGAGAAACTTAATCCTGAACGTGAAAAATATAGTTTTTTAATTATTATGATTAATTTCATGTTGTACATTGTCCGTTAGAACATGTTTAGGAATTAGCTACGATTTTTTTGTGCTACCAAATTTGGATAAATATCCAGATTTCATTTATTCTAAGAATGAATCTGAGGATATGAGGATATGATGTATGAGCAAAATATCACAGAAACCATTGAAAATGGAAGTTGAAGAGAGAGTAGTTGAAGGGGTCGAAGAGATTGATAATGAAGTAGATGATTTAGAGTATTCATTTTCTAATAAATTACTAAGTGATTATTGACTTTTAAATGAAGTGGTAGTATTCGACTAGACTGATTTGTGGAGTAACGCTGTCGTTTTGTTATAGGAGAAAATGGGCTATGGTTAGAGAACTGACTTCGAGTAAAAGAATAAACGTTTCTCATGTATAAATGACATTTTGAAACAGCGCTTTGATGACATGGAAGGACAACTTCAATTGGTTTGTGAAATTAATCTCAAATGTATGTCACACGGGTGTTCATTAGCCTCATTGCACTCTGTCCGTTGGCAATTACTGAATCGTTACTATTGATTAACATAATGTAGTTTTCTAAAGTCCACTGACCACGAAGCAACATTTAAAAGTTGAGTGAGTGATTAAAGCCGCTACTAAAAATTCAGTGATCATTGAAACATTTAATTCTGGAATTAATCTCAAATATGTGACACGTAGGCGTTTCATCGGCCAAAATGTGTTTTTTGGTAGTTATTAAATCGTAAAGAATAATTAACGGAGCGCAACTTTTCAGAGTTGAGTGAGCTATAAACATTTAACTCTTGTATAATTGACAAACCAAAAAAGCAATATTATGGCAAAAATAATAAGGTGGATCAAATATGCATATAGTTTAGTAATCAAAATTGCAATGAAAATAATTAATAAGTCTTAGCGAATAATATGAGAACTAAATATAAAAATAAAACCTATAAGTCCTATTTTTTCCTCCATTTGTAAGTATTTGTTCTCTTTTCATCAGTTTATTTGGTTTTTTAAATTACAATTTTCTTCTCAAAGCATAAATATGCTGAAATGCCAAAAATTGAAGATCTATCCAGCAGTAGGCCCAAGTTCATCACTCTTTCGGCCTAGTCCGCTAGTTTTGAGTCGAGAAGGGTAAGGCCACCGCTTTAGGCCCAAAATCCAAAGGGCCCAGTTTTTGTGAAAAAAAAGGATAAATTCAAGGCCGGTTACTGTTTTAGCACTATGGGCTCTAAAGTCATATGGTTAAAATTTAATTCAATTAAAGTCACATTTTAGATATGAAAGACCAACATACCCTTAATTGTAAAAAAAAAATGCTAATTATGATACTGTTTTGTTGTGATACTGTTTTGTATGATATCTATAATACTATTTTATTTAGATAATGTACATTGGTATATTTATACTATGTTTTTATCTTTGATACTGTTTTATTATGACAATGTTTAAATATATGATCTTGTACTCCCAATGGAATATTTTAAGAAGAGTATCATTACTTCAACAATTAAAATATCTTGTACTTAGTTTTATATATGATACTGTTTTGTCTATAATACTGTTTTATATGGATAATGGGCTATGAGACACTTACATCATGTTTTTATCTTTGATATTGTTTTATTATGATAATATTTCAATATATGATACTATTTTAATTTATGAAAATGTTATTGAATGCAAACAGTATCAATGGTCTTATATTACTAATGGAGCATTTTAAGAACAAAATAATTACTTCAACTAGTAAAACATCTATAATACTGTTTTAATCTATGATAATGTTATTGAATGCAAATAGTATCAATGATTTTGTATTACTAATGGAGCATTTTAAGAACAATATAATTACTTCAACCAGTAAAACAAATATATGATACTGTTTTATTTAGATAAAGTGATATGGTATATTTATACCATATTTTTATTTTTGATACTGTTTTATTATGATAACTTATGATACTGTTATTTTATTGGGTTATAATTTATATATGTGATACTGTTATTAAAGTATTTTCATGTATGATACTAATATATTAAGACACATTTATCTGTGATACTGTTTTAGAGGATGTATGATACTGTTTTGACAAGAAAAATTAAAGATTACCATTTTAAGTTAAAGAAACAACTTCAAATGGGTAAAATCTATCGTACGCAGTGGCAAAGCCACTAGTTTTGACTGTCTTGTCGAAACCATTCCAAAAATATATTATAATAAAAATTTTGAGCACGTATGTCAATTCTATGCTCATTTCTGTTGTGAACTGTTTTCTATGATACTGTTTTGTATAATACAATATCAAACAACACGCATGACTAACAACACAAAGAATGTGCCGATGGAAAATATTGAGGAATTATTAAGGACTAACAACACACATGATAGTATTAAAGAACAAAACGAAGCTAAAATTTTGTTTATTGTAGAGTCTAAGCCCATCCAATACTGTATACCAAAAAACCCTTATCACTTCTGCTGTAATTGATATATTGACACAAGTGTTTCTTGCTAGCTTAACTTTTTGGTGCTTTTTTTCTTGCTTGTCATGGCTTGAGCTGTGTTCTCATCTTTCTTGTGGACCATAAAGATGTGTTTGCATCTTCAGTTCCACACAACGAGAAGAACAGATATATCTAAATGTCAAGTTCTCACTTTCTCTCTATGCAATAGTAGTCATTAGTATTATTCTCATCATCAGAGATTGTCACACTTTCAAAATTGGATCTATCAAAGCCCAATCTTTAATTCCACACAGAAAGAAGTACATAATATTTAAATGTCAAATTTTCACTCTTTATGCAACACCTCTTGTTGGAGCCATTTCCTTCATCGGAGATTTCAGACTTCAAAATTGGAGTACCTAATCCCAATCTCACGAGACAACAAGTCATATAAATTTTTTTAACACGAACAACTTTACTTGGATGCTTGTCCCAAATGTAGGAGCATAAAAATGAACGAGGGCAGAGACACTGCTATTAAGCGAATTACATAGGCAATTTACATGACAAAACATATAAAAAATGAGCATTATTGGATGTTTAGTCACTTTGAATAGGTATGAAAGAAGAAATCGAACAAACACCCACCTAATGTAAGAAAGAGAATCCAAACAAACAAAAGTATAGAAACCAGCAACTAGGTCCGCATACAAGCAAAAACATTTTTTTGGCACAAAGCCACAAATAAGAGAGAGAGAGGAAGAGAGAGAGAGAGAGAGAGAGAGAGTGCTACAAATTCTTACACTAGTTGATTCAAGTACTTGAAACGATCAAGAAATCAATTGGCGGAGTATAAAGAAGAAACATGTAATTTTAACTGTGCCGTAGAAGAAGCACTTGCTAAAGGTGTAGAATGTTGTCGCTGGAGGTAGAAGAGACAGGAGGTTGTCGTCGGAGGTGGATGAGGTTTGTGGAGGTGGAAGAATGTGCCAATAGAAAATATGGTTAATAAGGGTGATTTTGAAATTAATTTAAAATATTACTGTAAAGTATGATTTAATCACAATGTTTTAAAAAAATTTGACCTAATTTGAAACAAGTTATTGATTTATTGGCAATTTTTCAAAAAAAAAAAAGAAAAAAAAAAGAAAAAATTGTGCAGCCCAGCCCTTCTGTCTATTTGTTCCACCACAGCTCCACTTTTCTTCATTTGTTCCTCACGTCTTTTTATCTTCGTGACGTTAATTCCATTTGTTCCTTCTTGCCCGTGTGATGATTGAAGATTGAACACCTAAAAAAATTGAAGAGCTAAGAAATCGAACCCGTAGAAGAGCCTGCTCGCTGCCGCCTGCTGCCTGCCTCGTCGCTGCTCGTCTCGCCAGCCAGCTTCCAGGTAAATTCGATTTTTTTTTTGTAGTTTTTCTTAATTTTTTTATGGTTAATGTTGATTGAAGTATGAACATTGTGGGTTTTGTGATTTTTGATTGATTGAAGATGGCGAGTGGGATCACAAACTATAAATGTACTATTACTAATGGGATCACAAACTTTAATTTATATTTTATAAATTGATTGCCCTGAAAAAAATCACACGTTTACTTAAATACACAGAATTGTGTGCACCTTTATTCATATGTGTAAGTATAAAATGAGATCAGCCATTAAAGAGGGGGGAGGGGGTTACAAATCATATGCTTTTGTATCTTGGCGGTAAAAATGAAGAACAAAAGCGCTTCAAAATCAGAGGTCCAGCACTTCAAAAACAAATTGAGGTTATAGTTTAAGTTATAGCGGGTATATAACTGAGGTTTTTTCAAATTGGAAGTTATTTTCAGTCAATAATGCATAAATATTCTAGGTTGGCTGATTGGCTCATCCTCTAACAGATAGCCATTGTTGAATATTTATGTTTGTGTTAACTGTTTATCATTTTCATTTATTTATATGTGTTAATTTAAATGCACTATATAGATCGAATCTATTCGTTGATTACCAACTACGTTCTGGTTTCATTTCAGGATTTTGAGTTGTAACGGTGGAGTTATCCAAGTGCCGTACTTTGTCATTTCTTAATTTTCGCTCAAGTCCCACTTCTCAGCTTTTCTTTGCTTATTTATTGATTTATTAAAAATAATTAAAGCGTTGTCGACTTATATGATTGTGGCATTGTCTGCTTGTGAGATGGATGAAATATTTTATTATTATTTTTTTAGGCTAATTATTGGACAATAGTTTTGAACATTTTTGGCGGCTTTATTTGATTATAATATAATTTTTTTGTATAATATATTTTGTATGTTGTTTTATTTTTGAGATTTAAGTTAACAATTAGTTCTATGGAATATTTGTGGATTTTAAATGCATATTACAATTAAAGGGGTCCATTGGAGGCCTAATCTATGAAGTTCGCCTCAGGTCCCGAAAATTATTGGACCGGCTTGGCCCAGACCCAACTCCTCTCCTACATATTAATATAACGTAATTTAATTCTATATTGAACATTTTCTTTGAAATTTCAGACAATTTTGGGCTTTAATGGCGACGGCTTTACGATTGATTGCTCATAGCTTGAGGAAGAATAAGATACAGCCGCCATACAATTCATGTTCATTTTTGCACTCCCATGCCACCAGTTTCGGTCAGTCCCTTTTACCTTCCAATACGCGCCCACACATACATAGTCATAGATATGTGGAACTATTTACATTAAAAGATGAATGACAGTGAGAAATAATGAGTTTTTGTGGCCTGGGGCAGTGTAAATATGGTATAGATTATGTAAATTATTTTGTGCATATATATGAAAGTAGGTGTGAAAAAAGAAATATGTTATGCCTAATGAAAGGCTACACGATTGTTTAATCCATTTTCGTTTTGGGTAGTTTTGTATAAACTTTGATTATACATCTGATTTTACAATGTCATGCTGAGTTCCAGGTTTTAAAAAAGTTCGGGAAGAGGAAAAGAGCCAAATGGTTGGTAATGTTTTCACAAGTGTGGCTTCAAGCTATGATCTCATGAATGATGTGATGAGTGGTGGTCTACATAGATTATGGAAGGAAAAGTTAGTTTTATTTTTTAATTTTTAATTTTCTTTCCCTTACAATTTTTGGTGATCTAGATCATCAATTATTCGTTTATGGTCATTTACAGTTGTGTTCGACAATTATATTATTCTCTATGAATTGGGTTCTTTTGTTAAAAAATATGAGTAGGTTGGTTTCCAAGTTGAATCCATTTCCTGGAATGAAGCATCTTGATGTGGCTGGTGGAACAGGTGTGTTATAACTATAGTCATGCTTGTGTTATTAGTTGCTATGTTCACATATATAAGGCAGGTTTTTGCTATTAAATTGTATTGATGCGAGTTATGAACTACTTAGTATACTGCTTTCTGTGGTATGGATCTTCTAGGACTCCAGAAAACTTGAGAGAAGTGAAGCAATTTTTGATTTGCTGCACAAAACAGAATTATCCACAAACTCTTATTGTATATGATATCTTCCAATTTTCGAGTTATCTTACATGAGGTCTTCTTCATATGGATTCATCATGAAATGAATCGTGCTACAATGAGATGTTGAGCAATCATTATTCTGCAAAATAAAATAAAATAAATCCTAATATGAACATGTAATGAATGGCTAAACAGAGTTTCACCAGTCACTTGCTATTCTAGCTACAGAGTAAATAGGAGCAATATTTCCATCCTTGTAATTATTGCAATCTAGGTTGAGATGGATAATCATCCATTATTTATATTCAATGTGGATGTTATTCCTTCACATGCGTGTCCCATCACTGTATTTTCCTTACAGCATCAAAGCCTGTTTAATTGACAGTCTCATCTTGAGTAAAATAGTTCTTCTAATTTTACAGGGGATGTTGCCTTCAGGATCTTGGAAAGTATAAATAGTGTCAAAAATAGAGCCCTGCTAGATGTTCATGATGATAATTTGCTGGAAGAAACCAAGATTTATGTATGTGATATCAACCCAAATATGTTAAATGTAGGAAAAAAGCGAGCCCAAGAGAGAGGTAAGTTAATACTGTATTTAGGATACTTCGATATGGAACATGTTAATTCTATGGCATGTATTTTGTTGAAAGAAGCATTGTCTTTTGATACATGCAGGTCTTGGAGATAATAGCTCTCTCATTTGGGTGGAAGGAGATGCAGAGGCCCTGAAGTTTGAAGATGATTCAATGGATGGTTACACAATTGCTTTTGGAATTAGGAATGTTACACACATAGAAAAAGCTCTAGCTGAAGCTTGCAGGTTATATTCTGGAAAAACTTTTTGTATTTGTCGTTGCATGTAGTGGTGCTTACTTGTGCAAAGGATCATTTCTTAAAGTATGGGATGATCAAGCTGTGAGCAGTTATATAGTACAAGTTCTATTCATTGTATAAGGCTGTCAATTATTATTGCAAGGCATTTGTCGCTGAGAAATTATATTTATGTGTTTTTTAAAGCACTTTAGCTTGTTATAACTTGTCTTCCTCCCAGGCACAGTCTACCGATGTACCCAATAATTCAAAATTCCATCTTCCTCCTTGAAATTAGGAATAAAAATAGAAATAAATGGGTACATGTGAGCGCAGACGGTGGGGGTGGGGGGTTCTCTAAACACTCACAGAGACGCACATTACTATGAATGCACATTCCTCGCTCATTGATTTGCTCATCAAGAATTATTCTTTGGAACTAGGAAATCATGCAGAATCAAACAAAATAAATGTTATTTTCCTTTAATTGAGCTTTTGCATAATCTAGGAGCACTTCATCCTTAGGTTGATCTATTAAAGTATACTTCTTTTTGAGTGTTTTTATAAGCTCTAATCATTGTATAAGGTTGTTGACTATCATTGCAAATTGGGTAATTATCTCTAAGAAAATATATTTAAGTGCTTCTTTAGGCACTTTAGCTTGTTATAATTTGTCTACCTCCAGACACTCTAGCGATTCACCCAATGATTCAAAATTCCATCTTCTAAATTAGGAAGAAATATAGAAATAAATGGGTACATGGGAGTGCAGAGGGTGGGGGTAGACGGTTCTCTAAATGCTCACAGACACACATCATTGCAAATTGGGTTATTATCTCTAAGAAAATATACTTAAGTGCTTCTTTAGGCACTTTAGCTTGTTATAATTTGTCTACCTCCAGACACACTCTAGCGATTCACCCAATGATCCAAAATTCCATCTTCTAAATTAGGAAGAAATATAGAAATAAATGGGTACATGGGAGTGCAGAGGGTGGGGGTAGATGGTTCTCTAAATGCTCACAGACACACACATGAGTATGAGTGCACAAGCATGGCTCATTGATTTGCTCATCAAGAATTATTATTTGGAACTAGGGAATTCATGCAGAGTCTCAAACAAAAATAAATGTTATTATCCTTTAATTTAGCATTTACATAAATTAGGAGCACTTCATCTTTAGGTTGATCTATTAACAATATATTTCTTTTTTAAGCTTCTTTATAATTGAATCAGTTGCACTGTTGTTATTGTGTACTGGATACATATTGATTGGGAAGGATACCTGACCCTGTACATAATTTGAGTGCTTGTTTATTTTTTACCAGTATTCGTGGATTGATCACGTATTGAAAATTGTTGGGGTCCTAAATTAAACTTATATTGAAAAAGTTAAATGTTGAATATTTTGCTACAATGGGGGCTTTGTGAGTGAAGGAGAACAAGAGAATTTGGAGAGAGAAGTTCAGTAACACTTTCTAATCAATTTGGTCATCTTCATAATTGAAAAATCCTATTCCTATTTGTATTTAAAATTTCTAGTAAAAAGGAAAGTTACCAAAATTACAAATAGAAAATTTCATAGCTTAACCTAATAATAAGGGAAAAAAAAAAATCAAATATTAATAATAAAAAATTAAATCTAAACTGTCTTCTTTCTGTGCCTAAATGTGGTGCATCAAATTTGGCATGCTTTCAATACAATTTTCTGTCAATTGGCTTTAGTGTGATTAGTCTAATTGAAATATTACGCATATGGGCTCTATAAGTGAAAAAAGGGTCAATTTTTGGTTAAAGCTTTAAACTTTTGACTTGTGTTTAAATAATGTTTACTTAGTTGTAACATGATTTGTTATCTTCTCAAAGAGGCCACGTCTCAATAATCCTTGATTACTTTTCTGATCATGATAAGTCTTGTACATGCATTATTGAATCACACGCGTTTTTTGTAACGACCACGGGCTTTTCCCTACGACCTTTTGCCTAGGGGCTATTCTGTGCGCCGTTAACTTACGTACTGTCCACTAGGAGTTTCATTCCAAACTGGATTTCTTTCGCGTTCCGGCGATTCAAACCCTTGACCACTCCCTAAGAGGAACTTATGGTAAATGCTGGTACCAATTGAGAGTAAAAGAAGAGCGAGAATGAGAGATTGCTCAAGATATGTAAATTTTTTAGAATATTACTTGACCTATAAGCTGATATATTATTTATAAACTTAATTTGTTAGTTATACAATTTACTTTATATTCATAGGCACGTGTCCTACTTTAGAAACATGTACATGTTGTATTATGATGTGCTTTTGCCACCTTGTTACTCAGTCACTCATAAGCTTGGAGGAGGTGAAATGTTGGCAACAAATGTATATTTCGTCCAACCTTCATGGATCATATGTAAATCTATTAAGGCACCGCATTTGAGACAAAAAAGATGTTCTATTTGGTTTTTAGGGAAAATAGGCCATCAGAAATTGGAGTGCTCAAGTAACATGAAATAATAGTGCAGACACACACAGAGTATATTTTATACAAGCCTGAGTTGATTAAGAATTGAATTTACAATCTTAGAAAAAATCTTAGGAAGGGCATTTTCAGTAGTCTGCTTATTCAGTGAATCCATACTGTTATTCATCTTGACAAGAAATTCTCATATGTTTCTTCTTTTACAAATTTACTGGATACCTTGTTTGATGTTGTACAGAGTTATACACATGTTGCGGTAATTTAATAATCTTAAAACTCGGGATGAAGTATAAATCATATAGCACCTTGTAAAGAACAATCTACTACCACATCTTTATAGAAAATAGACATTCACTTTTTTATGTGTACCCTTTATGGTACTGTCTAGATTTGTATAGATTATAGCAGTAGTACTAAACCAGTTAGTATGGTTTATGGCTTTGGCCCTCCTTCGTAGTTCATCATCCTAAGAACCTCTTGGTGACTTGTTTATAATCTCGCTGATATATGTTTTGACTAATTAAGAATTTTTTTATGTTTACTTCAATGCCTTAGTTACTTATTGAATTTAGAATATGTTATATAAAAATGATTCTATTGGAAACAACAAAAATACACCTTTAATCCTAGTTGGATCGATCCATTCACGTGCAGCAGATAAAACCCAGGTAAATGCTGGATTGTAAGAAATAGCAAGTAGTAACTTTTCATTCTTTACTTCTTCTCCATTTTTGTTTATGGTTTTGTGGTCAGTTTCCTATTTCTGATCCCTTATGTTGTTCTCTTGTAGATAGTGCCATTATGATTCCAAACATTTTTTTGGTGTGTTTGGCAGAGTACTTAAACGGGGAGGAAGATTTCTCTGCCTTGAACTGAGCCATGTGGAAGTCCCAGTGTTCAAAGAGTTGTGAGTATTGTCAACAACTAGCTCTTTTTGATGTGCCACATATATGCCGTTGAATATCTTTCTTGTTTCACTTTCTGTGGGCATTCAATTTACAAATGAACATAGTTACGTGAAACAATATTTTGGAGCCCTATAAACAGACAAAATTAGTAATGCATAGGTTGTTTGTTAGTCTACATAACACAGTGGTTGCTTAAACTGTATTCATTTGATTGGTTCTTAAATAATTCCTGGATTACTTAAAATAACGAACTCCTCAAATATTACCTTCTTCTGTGGTTTTCATGCATCTTTTGCTATCCTTCGACTGTGTGTAGGTATAATGTGCTAATTTTTCCTCTCTTCAGGTATGATTATTACTCATTCTCGGTCATTCCGGCCATAGGAGAGCTAGTTGCAGGTGATCGAGAATCTTATCAATATTTGGTTGAGAGCATTCGTCGTTTTCCCTCACAGGTAAAATGCTTGAATTGACCACAATAACAGCCGAAGTCTATTGGGTGGTCATCGGTATGGTTGTGACCATGCAAAGCCAGCTAACTGTTAAAAAAAAAAATAAACATTTGAAATTAATTCATCCATGCTCTTATATTTGAATAGTTGTCTCTTTGAAAATTGAGAATCTGAAAAACAAAACCAATTGAAATTCATTTATGCATGGTCTTACATTATAATTGTTTTTATCTCCGTGTTTTTCTTCTTTGGTTTTGGGGATGGGGTGAGGGACATGTGCACGTTTTACTTAATTGGGAAATTCTTCAAACACTAGTATTCTTATTGGTATTGATCATTGAATTGAAATATATATATATATTAGTTAGGCATGATAGCAATGAGAAATTAAATTCTACTCATAGTGTGAATCAAATAATAAAACTAATAACACAAATTTAGAGATCCATTTCTTCTGTATAGAATTAAGCCTTGTTGGTTGTCATGCATTGATTTGTGCGTTCTCTCTTGTACATAACTTCCTCTTCTCTGTTTTGCCTGCATCTTTGTCTAGTTCTTTTATCCTCAACTCGTTTTGTCATCTTGTGCATAGATAGGTGAAGCTATAAAGAATGTTAGTAGGTTTGTATATCTGTAATATTGTGCTTTGAAATACTGATACTGTGTTTGAAAAACCAGTGTTTAGAACCTGGGTGGAGTAGACTGCAGTATATGGTGTCTGCGTTCTGATTATACCAACGTTATCTCACACTGACACTTTGCGGTCTTAATCAATGACATCTTTCTATGATAATTTTTATAATATTTACCCCCATCTAAGTGAAGACTCATTATGATTATGATGATGAACACTAAATATTGTGAGGTTTGGATGCTCAGTTTCTTTGTGATTAGTTCTTGATTTTACCCATATTTCTTATAGTAAATTTTGTTATCTATGAATGTAGGAGAAATTTGCCAAAATGATTGCAGAAGCCGGGTTTCAAAAAGTTGAGTATGAAAATCTTGTCGGAGGTGTTGTTGCCATTCATTCTGGGGTGAAGTTTTAGGATTACGCGCTTCCTTTTCTGTTCTTTAATGCCACATTCCACATCTTCCCCCCCTCCCTTTTTGATAGCTCATGTTAGTTATCAGGCCAAGAATTGGCATGTTGAGAATTTTGTTTTCATGTCTTCATCTATAACAAAATAAGGACAGTGGGTTCTGGTTGCTCCTTTTGTACATTGAAGAAAGTTGCCTGGCTAAGTTATTTCCAATTGAAGGAACATTACTTAAATGATCTAGCGTGTTGAAAATAGTTGTGGCATATTTAGTATGTAGGACTATATCAGATCATACTCGACCGAATGAATTGGACTAATTAACAGATTTTATTATATGCATCTCTTCTTAATT
Source organism: Forsythia viridissima (assembly GCA_030279155.1). Classification (NCBI taxonomy): domain Eukaryota; kingdom Viridiplantae; phylum Streptophyta; class Magnoliopsida; order Lamiales; family Oleaceae; genus Forsythia; species Forsythia viridissima. The sequence goes on from CM059042.1 coordinate 17,569,755, forward strand.
TTGTCTAGTACAATAATGTATGGAACATAATATTTCTGTTTATTTAATACCATGTCGCGCATATGTGAGGCTATAATTCGTAAATCGCAGGCAACTGATAAATTATAACAATTGTCAAATGTCATTTGTTTAAAGCACAATTATGCAATATACCCAGTTAAAGCTAATTCTGTATTTGATTTTAGCTCATTTTGACTCCTCTTATACAAGAGTGATTTAGTCTAGAAGAAGGCATGATCTACTGTGATCACAAAAGATTTGATGTATTAGGCTCTCTAGTAGATATACCAATAATATATCAAAAGAAGTGACTGAATAAATTTTTTTTTTTAATGGTTAACTTGAAGAAAGAAAAAAAGTTCGTATGTATTGATTTTACAATCGATACTACTTTATATCTACTATTTTACGTTTTAATTATTGAAAAAAAAAATAAAAAAATCTACAGCTTATGACCCTTGACGACGATCAAGGAAATTAATATGCCCTTTCACATTGTATTTTTGAAACCAATTTTCATGCTCTTCACAATATATATTTTTCTGTCATACTCTATTTTAATTTTTGTTTCACAAGTCCATAGAAATACAAATAGAGTTATGTTCGTTAAGTTTGTTTTATGAGAGAGGTGTTGCTTTTATATGAACGAAATAGCATCATATTCTATAGACTGTAACGTACATTTATGTCCATTCTAAGAGATTGGGAGCCTATGCCATTGTTTCACCTGAGCCTAGGTAGAAAAAAAATGAGAGTTGCACCTCCTCCTTCTCTTCTTCTTCCTTTTTTTTGTTCACACTAGCTAGAAAAAGAAAGGCTATGTACATATCTAAAATAAATTGACACTTTCTAAATAGGTTTGTACAAGTTCTTTTGTTCTTGATTTATTTTTAGTACAAAATTGTGTTTTGGCCTAGTTAAACACTATGTACCACTATGATGATATTTTATTTTATTTTTTTGGGTAGTCTGTCTTGATTTTGGTAGAGAAAGAACCTAGTTTCTCAATCCATTATTAAGGATGATTTCTGTTAAATATTCTATTTGCATGCTTTGAAACGAGGAAAAAATATTTTGTTGCACTTTTATATTTATTATTATTTTTAATATGATTAAAAATAAGTCGTTTTACGTCTTCCCAACAGATTTTTTGGACGAAAACTATTATTAGGCACAAAATGTGCTAATTAATGAAAAATTGAGGATAAGAATGCGATAAAAAAAAGTTGGGGACAAGAGTTATACAATAAACAAAGATTGAGAATGTTAAATACAATTAAAATATAGTGCAACAAATAAATATTGTAGTGTGTATATTATTACTCAACTTTTATTTATTTAGAAAGAGTCTTCTAACGCTAGAATTGAAAAACTAAAATAACAAAATTTGGTTTATTTTTTTTTTAGAGTGATATCTTGTGTTCATCTAGGTCGAGTACAAGATTTCTAATCGACTTAAATCAAGAACCACAAAATAAATTGTGTCTATCGAATTCCAAAATTTTCAGTTGAAAATGTTAGCAATTTAGCAAATTAGTGGTAATATATTGATGCCTTGATGGTCTATAAATAAGTGTTAAGATCATTTAGGAGAATATTTATTTTCCCTGGTGGCGGACTCCCAACCAACTTTGCATGAGAGTAATATAGCTTAAACAGAACACTTAAAAGTAAAAAGTTACTTATAATTAAGTTTCAATATTCCCTAATTTCGACTGGTACCATATACTTGTCTTGAGTGCTTTGCATGAGACGAAGAGAGTCGAAGGTAGCCAAGAATAACTTGCGAGAAAGCAATTGCAAATAGTACAATTAATTTGCTGCAGATGCCGGCAAATCATTCCTGGCTACATTCCACTCCCTACCTCTTCATGCAAAAGCACTTGGACAAAACATTTCCCCAACCAAGTTTGTGGATACGTTTAAAGGAGCACAATCCTATATATAGGGAAAAATGAAGGCTTTATTATGCGATTATGATGGTGGTGGTGGGGTGGGCACGTGGCTTTGGGGGGGGGGGGGGGGGGACATGATGAAAAAGGGGTGACATATTCTCATTCTTATACTCTTGATTGATTATGCAAGTTGACTATTAAGTACGATGTATGAAATGATCATGTAGTCGAATCAAAACTTATCAATTCAACCAATGGAATGTCGTCCCACACTAACGCGATCTTGTCATATTAACTTTATATCCACTATATATCGTTGATAGGAGAATACAATTTTTCACGTGTTGAGAATGCCATACATGGAATCCAGTTTGGATTTAAGAGGGTTGCAATTGGTCAGAATGCCTTCAAAATTATTCTAGGAATGGTATCAATTGGAGATGAGGAATTAATGAAGTTGACATGCAACCTTTACTTTTACTAGTTAGACACGCGTGCGTTGCACGTGCTTTTGTAATCATATTGTTAATTTTTAATATTTTCAATTTTTTATTTTTTTAATTGTTAATAATTAAAATGTTAAAGTAGCAATTGCAATAAAGACAAAAAAAAAATATGGTTGTTGATAGCATGTTGTTTTGTGTTGTTCGATATTGATATTTTATTTACATTTATAGAAATACAATTGCAATAAAAGATGAGTTTTATATAGTAGTAATACGAATAGTAATTTGAATTCAGTGAAGAGCTTTTGGTGATTTGAGCTTTTAATGATTGACGAACCATTGATATCAAATCATATGGAATTAATGATGTATTAATATGGATCTTCATGGTTGTATTTTACAAAAAAAATTATTAATTATTAATTTTAATAAAGAGAATGTAATGATTGACTATATAATATTGTACATTTGTTGAAGTATTTACTCCTTGTAAACAATATTATTTGTGTATGTTCTCTTTTTTATTAAACCCGTCTAATGTATTATTAATTAAATTAAAAATTAAAAAAATTCATATATTAATTGTCAATTATAATCATTGTAATCCAATGTATTCAAAATAATCTTTTCATCTCCATGATTTGAATTTTAATTCGGTAATAAAAAAAGTTATAATTTTCCTATTCATTTTTTTCAAAATCCATTTCTCATTTCTTTCATCTACGTAAGGCAAAAAAAATTGATATCGTCTTTTCACCTTCATATTTAATTTAATATATTGAATATTTACAAATTTTAAATGTACATTTAATAAATTGTTAAAAATTTATTGTACGATAATAATGAACAATAAAACAGTAACAAATAAATATTAAAAGATAATTGCATTCATTTAAGTACAATTACAATTAGATATGAGTTTTATATAATGATAATGCCAACAATAACTTGAACCCAATTAAGACTTTTTGGTGATTTAAACTTTGGTGATTGACGAACCATTGATATCAAATCTTATAGTATTAATGATCTCTATGACTGCATTTTACGAATAATAAAATTAATAATTACTAATTTTATTGTGAGAAAATGTAATGATTGATTACATAATATTGTACATTTGTTGGAGTAGTAGTTCCTTGTGAACAATATTCTTTGTGTATGTTCTCTTTTTATTAGACGTGTTTGATTTGATGACATAGATGAAATGTCATAAATGTGAGTAAGAAATAAAAATTAAAGAGGTGTCAATACTTGCATTTGTTGTAAGAATATTGTTGACGGACAGTAGTAAGATGAAATTAAAAGAATGTTCTATATATATAAATTAAATTAAATTAAAAATAAAAAAGTTTTACACGTTAGTTCTAAACTATAGTATATGTTTGGTGGAGTTTAAAGATTTTGAAAAAAATTGGTAAAATATATGGTTGAAAAGTTAATAAAAGTTGTAGGTCTCACAAAAATACGTAGTTGAAAAAGAATTTGAGAAAAAAAGAATTTAAAAAAAAAAGAATTGAACCAAATATACTCGTAGTCACTGTAATCTAATGTATTAAAAATAATCTTTCCATCTCCATTTCAGTTTTGACAATTATTATTTGAATTTTAATGGAGTAATAAACAAAGTTAGAATTTTTCTCATTCATTTTTTTTTTTTTGAAACTCATTTCTCATTCATTTTATCTACTTAATGCAAAAAAATAAAATAAAATTGAGATAATCTTTTCACCTTCATATTTAATTTAATAAATTAAAAATTTAAAAATTTTAATTGTATATTTAGTAAATTGTTGAAAATTTAATGTACAATAAGGATGAACAATAAAAAAGTAATAAATAAAATATTAAAAAATAATTATACATTAATGGCTAAAGGTGAATATGGAATTTAAAAAATTTATAAGGGTAATATGGTCTAAAAATGTTTCTCCATTTAAGCCTCTTTTAGAAGTAGTATAGATTGAAGCTTTAGTTGGACATGAAGAATTTTCTAGATAAAGTAACTAGCCAATTTGCTTCACATAGATGTTGGAATCTATATGGATAATCTATATCTATATGTATACTACTTCTAAAAAGAGTTTAAATAGAGAAATATTTTTGAACTATTTTATCTTTATAAAATTTTTAAAATTCTATATTCACCTTTAGTCATTAATGTATAATTATTTTTTAATATTTTATTTTTCATCTTTATTGTACATTAAATTTTCAACAATTTACTAAATATACAATTAAATTTTTTAAACATTTAATCTATTAAATTAAATATGAAGGTGAAAAGATGATCTCATTTTTTTTTGTATTAAGTAGATAAAAAGAATGAAAAATGAATAAAAAATAAAAATAAATGAAAAAAATTGTAACTTTGTTTATTACCGCATTAAAATTCAAATCATAGTTGTCAAAACTGAAATGGAGATAAAAAGATTATTTTTAATACATTAGATTACAGTGATTACGAGCATGTTTGATTCAATTCTTTTTTAAAAAATAAAATTTCTTTTTTCTCAAATTCATTTTCAACTACATATTTTTGTGGGATCTACAACTTCTCAATCACATATTTTACTAATTTTTTCTCAAAATCTTTAAACTCCACCAAATATATACTATAGTTTAGAACTAACGTGTGGAATTTTTTTTTATTTTTAATTTAATTTAATTTAATTTATATATATAGAACGTTCTTCTTATCTTAATTTTGTCCGTCAATAATATTCTTACTATGTCCGTCAACAATATTCTTAAAACATAGACAAGTATTGACACTTCTTTAATTTTTATTTCTTACTCACATTTATGACATTTTATTTACGCCGGCAAATCAAATACGTCTAATAAAAAGAGGACACACACAAAGAATATCAACAAATGTACAATATTATATTGTCAATCATTACATTTTCTCACAATAAAATTAGTAATTATTAATTTTATTCTAGATAAAATGCAACCATGAAAATCATTAATACTATAAGATTTGATATCAATGATTCGTCAATCATCAAAGTTTAATTTATCAAAAGATTTTAATTGGGTTCAAGTTATTATTGTTATTATCACCATATAAAACTCATCTCTAATTGTAATTGTACTTAAATGAATCCAATTATTTTTTAATATTTATTTGTTACTCTTTTATTGTACATTATTATTGTACATTAAATTTTTAACAATTTATTAAATATACATTTAAAATTTGTAAATATTTAATATATTAAATTAAATATGAAGGTGAAAAAACGATCTCAATTTTTTTTTGCCTTACGTAGATGAAAGAAATGAGAAATGGATTTTGAAAAAAATGAATGAAAAAATTGTAACTTTTTTTATTACCGGATTAAAATTCAAATCATGGAGATGGAAAGATTGTTTTGAATATATTGGATTACAGTGATTATGATTGACAACTAATATATAATTTTTTTTTAATTTTTAATTTAATTAATAATACATCATACGTTTAATAAAAAGAAAATATACACAAAGAATATTGTTTACAAGGAGCAACTATTCCAACAACTGTACAATATTATATAGTCAATCATTACATTCTCTCCAATAAAATTAATAATTATTAATTTTTTTTCGTAAAATACAACTTTGAAGATCCATATTAATACATTATTAATTTCATACGATTTGATATCAATGGTTTATCAATCATTAAAGTTCAAATCACCAAAAGCTCTTCACTGAATTCAAGTTACTATTCGTATTACTACTATATAAAATTCATATTTAATTACAATTGTACTTCTATAAATGTAAATAAAATATCAACATCGAACAATACAAAATATCATATTATCAACAACTATATATATATTTGTTAGCAATTGCTACTTTAACATTTTAATTATTAATAATTAAAAAATAAAAAATTTGAAAATATTAAAAATTAATAATATGATTACAAAAGCACGTGCAACGCACGCGTGTCTAACTAGTTTGAAAGAAAAGAGGATATTGAGGTTTGAGGAATATTACTAGACTTAACTAGAACCAATCGGTTCGGTTCGGTTCAATAATTAGATATGGAACTCATTATTCTACTTATAAATTTTTCATCCATTCAGTTTGGTTTTCTTTAAATTCGAACACAACTGGAATGTTTCCACTCCTATAGAGTGAATGACTCATCCAGTTTATTGTAAGATGTCTAGAGCCATTTTGACTTTTATGTAGATAACATTACCTAGGATTTACATATTAATTAAAGGGACGGTTAAATCTTTAAATTTCTAGGCGTGCTTTACTGTCTTGTTTATTAGGTAAACTTTGCTTTATGTCAATTTCGAAAATATTATTTGGTGAGTTGAACAGCTTTGATATGTGCTAGGTTTTGTATGTAATTATATGAGCTCTGTTTTTTTGTGATGACACTTGTTTTGCCTAATTGCAAATTATAGTCTTAGATTTTTGTGATCGTCTTAAGGTCTTTCAGATTAATGATACTTTGGTGCATCTCAACAGGATACGAGCTCAACACCACTAGGCTTGGTTAATTGTTGAGATTCAAGTTAAGGCTCTTTGTTGGAGTTGATAAAAGTGCCTACAACAGCCTCGTCCTCATTCTTTTCTGTGCTACAAACCCGACACCAAGCCCACCACCTGGTCCAGCCGAATTCCAACCCTAAAATAACCTTCCCAGTAATGAAAATGGACTCGTGGCCCCTTTTTTTCTTGGGTCAATTTTAGTAATCACAATTTTTTTATTAAAATTTTTTGTTTTCCTTTTTTTTTCCTTTTAATTTTTAAAAATAAAAGGTTTATGGTTTATTTACACTTTTAAAAAAGTTAGGGACCTCAACTATAATTTTTTATTATTTTCTTTTAATTTATTTAAGTTAGAAGCAAAATTGTCCAAAAGGACCATCTGCGTGAATTTATTGAAAGAATGAAGAGGATACATGTGAATAAAATTGAATAAAAATAAAATTAGGGATGACAAAAAAACCCCACCCCGCCCCGATTATTTTTATGTTTTAAAATAAAAATCATATTTTCAAAAATAAAAATTAATATTAAAAATTAATTAATTAATTAAAATAGTGATAAATTGAGATTTTTCAATCTCTGCCGCGCCTACCAAAAATCTCCGACGGGACGGAGATGGTAATAGCCGCCCTAGTCCCGGCCCTGTTGCCATCCCTAGATAAAATTATTATAAATTTGAAAGAATAAGGATTGTAAGTGTATTTACTCAAAAAAAATTGTATTTGTGGCTCACGGGTTGGCCCGTATTTATTAGGGGCCGAGCTTGATCTAAAAAATCGGCTCAGCTCGGCCTTGACCCGGGCTTGTCCTTAGACGAGCTTGGGCCCATAATGTGCCGAGTTTTGTTGGGCTGAATCGTCGTGCCCACTGGAAATTCGATCCAGTTGTCATCCCTACTTTATTAAGACTTGGAATTTCATCTTAAAAGATCAACCTCGTTAAGATAAGTAGTTCAAATTCGTATCTGTTGATTATAGTTTCGATATTTAATTGACGTGAGATTTATCCCTTATACATCGGTATCAATATCTTCCATCTTCATCCCATTAGAGAAGATTGGCGAGTGCAAGCTCCCCTTATTGGTGTCAAATGGGATGATCTTTGATGTCAAAAACACTATTCAAGAATCTCTTTGACCAGAATTCAATTGGATTTTCCCAATACTTAAGATCTCTTGCAATGCATTAATGAAAACTATGGTTTTCATTTGAATTTCATATCCCTCTATAATGCACCTCTCCATTGTTTCTCCTGGCAATAGGAGTGTAGTTGGAGGGTACAATCTCAACGTCTCCTTTACTACTGCCATCAGATGGTGAAGTTTCCTCGAATCATCTTCATTGACCCGACCTTTATTTTCAACGAGATTTCTAATTTATGCTTGTACTTTCTTCATTGCGCTCAGGCCCGGTTTTGGGCCGAGACGAGTGAGGCGACCGCCTCGGGCCCAAAACCGAAGGGGCCCATTTTCGTAAAATTTTTTTTTTTTACTAAAGTTGTCCAATAAAAAATATTTGTACAAAAGTTTGAAATCCAACAAAGCAAAGTAAGCCGCATTCTATAAGGACAATGACTATTATTAAGTAGTGACCCAAAATTGAAGGGGCCTATTTTTTTTTAAAAAAATATTGAAGTCCAGCCCACCAATAGCCGACTATAACTTCTTGATTTGGGGGCCTAAATTTTGGATCTCGCATCGGACCCCGAAAATGTCAGAACCGGCCCTGATCGCGCTTGGAGTCCTTATGAGGGTTGTCATAGCCCAAATTATTGTTGCTGCAGCCGCGTCGCTTCTAGCGATAAATATATTTTGTCAAAAAGCACAAAAAAAAAACCATCATTTTCATCATATAAAAGTTTGAACAGATAAAGAGGATCACATTTATTTATTTAAATTTAGTCATCAAAGCTAATGACTTACCATGAATACTGCTTTTTATGTGATCCAATGTGAACTCGACATAACCCAACTGTTGTTGTGTCAGCTCGATTTAATGATCAAGAATATCATTATTCATTGATTTCGACCTATTAGGCTTCTGGTGCTCGTCGATAAGTTGTTGGTAGAAGGAATCCAAGTTTCTGAAGGTCTTCTCCAGTCGAGTTGCCGTACCAAAGAGTTTATCAAGCCACTGAATGAAGGTAAGTAATCAACAAAGAAAAATCCAGCATGCACGAACTAACATCAAACCCTCTTTGACCCGATCAAAGCTCCAACTTGTCACTGGAGGTACATGATTTCGATATCTAAAATGTCATGCCCACTACAAACCGACGGAAGATGTCATGAGGACACACCATCATAACACGACAGATAAATTGTCAATTTTTGAGAGAGATACCCCAAATTGAAAAAATTAGAAAAAGGACATGATAGTCTAGGTTGCAGGTCTAAAGCCTAGGAGGTAACCTAGGTGCATGCGTATGACCTAAAACCATCATTGCTCTTTGGTCGACATCATTGACGAATCATGATCCTTTAAACAAGCGGTTGCACAGGTTTCGAAGTTGGACATTGTAGTTAGGAGTGGGCGTGGGTCGGGTTGGGTCGATTTTTGACCCAACCCGACCCAAACTGAATAAATGGCAAAAAAAAATTGGGTCCGAAACCGACCCGAACCGATTCGGGTCGGTTCGAATTTTCGGTTTTGGGCCAATTATAGCTTCTTCTTTTTTTTTTTTTAAATCGAGTCAATTTCGGGTTAGATTTTTCCAAGCCGAAAACCGACCTGAAAATGACCCAAACCGACCCGAGTCGGTTCGGGTTTGAGTCTGGTCAGGTTGATTGACGGTTAATTTGTCCAATCCTAATTGTAGTTTAATATAACCAAAAGCATATTTGCATGCTAAAAAATATTTAGACTAACTATTATCGAAGACCATATTTCTTCATTAATAAAAAATTGATGATAAAAATACGACACAATACATAAGTATGATAATGAGTAAAGGTTAAAGTTTTTTAATACAACTATGAATATTGCATTGAAAGAAAAATGTGTAAAAATTTAACCAACCAAACAAATTTGAACAAATAAAATTGTAATTACAGAAAAAATTCGAGGATACGTTAGTCATATCACCAGCAGATGACCCCTAACAAAAACCCTTGACCTTTGCGTTGGTGTGCCAATATCCTCCTCGCTCCTCGCAAACCCTAACGCACGCCAAATCCGATCAAATTCAGTGAAAAGGAGAGAAATGGGAGTGTTTACGTTCGTGTGCAGGAGTTCAGATGACGAGTGGACGGCTAAGCAGCTGAACGGCGAGCTGGAGTCGTCGGCTGGAAGCACCTTCGAACTTCAGCGCAAGCTCGTCCAAGCCGCTTTCTCCGCCGACTCATCCGGTGCCGTCCAGTCCTCCTTCTCTTACGTCACCCCCTCCTCCGCCGTTTTCCAGGTTTCTTTGTTTATTGAATTTTTCGTTTTTCTTTTTTGGAAATGATTTTGATTTTGATTTTTATTCGTTATTTAATAGTTTGATGACCGTAGATCTGATTAATATGCGCCATTCCCTCCTTTTGGTGTTTTGATCTACTGTGGCAAGATACAATACTTTGTTGCGAAGAGTGCAGCATTAATGTGTACATTTGGCTTCGGAAATTGTACCTTTCTATTGCTGGAATTGTATTTGTTCATTATTTTCGTTTTTTCCGTGTTCCACGAGTGTCCTATTGCGTCCTTAAACTCCAAATTCTCAGTATTTCATAGTGTGAAAAATCTTGTGGAAGCACATTTAATAGTCGAATTTCTGGAACTCTTTTATTGGTTCCTCAAAGTTACGATAAATAATTGAATATGTCATAATGGCACAGGTGATTATTGGTGGTGCTGTTGGTGGTGGTGCATTCATTGGAGGAGGTGGAGCTGCAGCTGCTGCAGCCCCTGCTGCTGGCGCAGCAGCTGAGGCACCTCCTGCTGAGGAGAAGAAGGAAGAGAAGGAGGAAAGTGACGAAGACATGGGATTCTCTCTCTTTGATTAGTATATTTGTTTCGTCTACCCTATAGTGTTATTGTTGCTTACTTCTAAATGTTACTACTTGGTTAAATTGAAATTTTGATGATATTATGGGTTTGTAGACATTTCTTGCATTTTTTGAGTATTGAATGTCTATGGTGAAAGATTGTTAATGCTAAACTCTATTTTCCAGTAGTATTTACCTGCTATAAATTTCATTGGCCATGGATATGCATTTTCCAGTTTGCCTTGTATCGGATGTCAGCTTCCTTTTTTGTTTTCGAAGAAATATTTTCAAATCTTTATTCCTAGACAGTTAGCAACAGGTGCTTTAATTTTGATTATTCATCTAAGAAACTATGTATTTCATACATGAAACTGTACAAAATTTTAGCAGGGAATTTAAGAAGATAGTGTAGGGGGGTTAATGAAAAGGTAACCTATCTTATATCTGATATTTCCTTACAAGCCTGCGTTATAGCTATGCTCTTGATGTCTGCTAAGCTCAACTCGTCTATCGTCTGCCCCTCGTGTCAATTGGTTTAACCTAAAACTTCACTAGAATCTGCAAAACAATAATGTTAGGTGGCTAGGCTATTGAAAAAATGGGCCACGTATGTGAAGACATTCCAATGCTTAAGTTGGTTGTGTCCTACATGAAAGGATGAAATGTGATGAGTTTTGATAGAATTCTGAATTACTTTTAGCATGGAGTGTGACCGTGTATTTATGGAATGGGGTGGTCGGGTTGGGTAAGCGAGCCATGCTTCCCTAAGATTGCCATCTGTAGAGTTGGTAGCTTGTTACATCGGGAAGCAAAAGCACACAATCTTTTTTCGATGCCAAGCAGCTGGGATACTGAGATACACCTTTAGTTTTGAACTTTGTATACAAATTTAGGAAGGACTGTGGCCTGGGCTATTCTGTGCTGTGGTCAATCATGTGGAGGTGACTCTCCATACTATACTATGCCTACACCTCCCCTCACAAATCAGCCTTCTAGATGGCCTTGGTGACTTCAATGTCGGCTCTGTGGATCTCAAGGTTCCACATGCTATTCTGTGCTGTGGTCAATCATGTGGAGGTGACAATCCATACTATACTATGCCTACACCTCCCCTCACAAATCAGCCTTCTAGATGGCCTTGGTGACTTCCGTCGGCTCTGTGGATCTGAAGGTTCCGTGCGTCTGATGCCTAGTCAGACGCCAATTTTGAGTAGTTGAGTTTCGGGAGTGTAACTTGACTTAGAGTTCCATAGACGAAAATTTCAGTCTAATTTTGGTGCTTTCGTGAATAGTTGGGATCATTTTTAGACTATGGTACACAAATGTAAGGTTCTGGCTATCTTGTCTGTCACTTTCTGTCCAGACAGTGTGAATGCTAATGACTACAAATGGTCCATGATAGATGTACTTCCAGTTGCTTTAACTAGTAATCCACGATATTAATGGATATGGATGTTTAGCAGTTCCTTTTCCCCTTTGATTTTCTCCAACAGTTATCCTGTTTTATGGGTTTATCTTCAAGTCGGATGATTGCACAAAATTGAAGTTGAAGATAATCCAAACCTTACATCGAAGAGCACAACAATTAGTCAAGGGATGTGTAGGAAACTACATAGAACTGCCCAAATGCCCCTACCCAAAAACTAAATCTCTCATAATTCAATAAAGAATTCATGAAAATCTGACTTACAAGAACAATAAAATCTAAATCCAATTATGGATCACCGAGTGCATATAATGAGAAACTTGGTGTTGATCGAAACATGAAAAAGTTTATATTAATAATCTCTGATAAGTGCAACTGTAGATTATATATTCAATCTTCAATCAATGTTACAGACAAGGAAAATAATACAATACTGAGAAACATAATTTCACAACGATACGTTGCCAATAAACCATCAAGGGCATACACTTATTCACTAGACTTCACATAGTTGAATGCTGAATTCATTCATGACTGAGCATTAAGTACCCAAGTATTTCCTAGGCACAAGACGAAGTGCATTTTTCTTATGCATTGTAATTCCTGGCATAACATCTGTATCAATATCTTCTGCCTTCGTCCCACGAGGCAATTCCCAATCGAACGTGTAGAGAAGATTGGCGAGTGCAAGCTCCACCGTTGCAAGTCCTAGAGACATTCCGGGGCAGTTTCTCCTGCCGAATCCAAATGGGATAAACTCAAAATCCCGACCTTTGAAGTCAACAGCACTATTTAAGAATCTTTCTGGCCAGAATTCCATTGGATTTTCCCAATGCTCAGGATCTCTTGCAATGGCCCATGCATTGATGTAAACTAAGGTTTTGGGTTGGATTTCATATCCCTCTATAATGCAGCTTTGTATTGTTTCTCTTGGCAATAGAAGTGGAGCTGGAGGGTACAATCTGAAAGTCTCCTTTATTACTGCCTGTAGATAGGGAAGTTTCTCCAAATCATCTTTGTCGACTCGACCTTTATTTCCAACCCCATCTCTGATTTCTGCTTGCACTTTCTTCATCGCGTTCGGAGACTTTATCAGGCCTGTCATTGCCCAAATTATTGTTGCTGCACTCGTGTCCGTTCCAGCAACAAATATATTCTATCAGGCAGCATAAAAAACAACTAAAGTGTATGAGTTACTTTCAAAAAAGCAACTTTTTTACCTTTAAAAGTAACTTATTTTTATACACGTCTAAAGCCAAAAACTTGCGTGTGTTAAACCAACAATTATTTATTCAAATTTAGTCTTCATCATTATCGAAAGCTGATTACTTACCATGAGTACTGCTTTTATATGATCCCAGGTAAGCTCGACAGAACACGCTTGTTGTTCTTTTAGCTGGATCAAGAGATCAAGAATATCCTTATTTACTGATTTCGACCTATCAGGCTTCAGGTGCTCGTCGATGAGTTCTTGATAGAACGTATCCAAGTGTTGGAATGTCTTCTCGAGTCGAGTTGCCATACCAGAGAGTTTATCCACCCAACTGAAGGAAGGTAAGTAATCAGAAACAAAAAAGCCACCCTGCATTGCCTGAGCTTCATACATAAGTTCATCAAACTTATTTACTCCTGATCCTTCCTGGTCATCAAACTTCTTTCCAAAAGCAGTTCTACAGATTAGACTGCTAGAGAAAGACAACATTATTTCACTTAGGTTGGTAAGATGATCATGATCTGAACTCGCCAAATCCGATATCCTTGTAATCATACGAAAAACTTCATCTTCCCGAATCGGGGAAAAGGATTGCACTTGCTTATTACTTAAGAGATGAAGAACACAGATTTTTCTAATTTCCCTCCAAGATTCGCCATAAGGCGCAAAGGCTGCATCCAAGCCATTGTAGGATAATTTTTGAAGGCTAAGTAATTTAGGCCTGCTACTGAAAGTGAGATCATGGGTTTTAAATACTTCTTTGACCATTTTTGCTGAAGAAACCACAAGTACTGGCACAGAACCAAGCTTCATGGACATGAAAGGACCATATTTCTTTGCAAGTTTCCATAGATATAGATGAGGAGTCGCAGTATCAAATTGGAGCAGATTTCCAATGAAGGGAAGACCTGGAGGACCTGGTGGAATAAGGGTTTTCTTCTCCAATCTTTTCTGTTTCGAAAAGAGGAAAACCAACAAGACAGGTAAAGTTAGTAATAGCAAGTATAGGATCATTTTAGCTTCTTGATTCAACGATGGAAAATTGAAAATGAAAATTTCTGAAAATCACGCTGCCTCGATATAGAGAGGTAAACATGGAATTCTTGTTTTATACCTGTCAATTAATAGTTTTGGCAGGATTATATGTGAATTGATTAAAAAATTGTTCCACATAATTGAAATAGAAAGTATTTAAAAAATTTTGCTATGCAAGTTGATAGTAACTTCGTCAAGTTAAAAAAAAATATAGACATTGTTTAAAGTTTTGTCTAAATTTAAGAGATGCATTAAACATGCTGAATTAGTAAAATTTGAATTTTCTATATAAATTTAAATATAAATTTATTTTTATTTTAATAAAATAAAATACACATATATAACATTGGAGGCCAAATTTGAATTTAAACGTCTATTCATTAGACATCAATGCTATATAGATTAAGAGTTTTTCAATCTTCGTGTCATCTAGATACCAATCCATATAATACATTAGAGATGCTCTAACGTAACTATCTTGTGTGGAATGGATTAGAGCATGCATAACATAATGGTTCGAGTCTAAATGTATTGAACTAGTTTCTTTTAGTACGAGATCTCTTTACACTTTGAAGTTGTAAAAAAATCTTTGTCGGAAAACTTGTATAGAGATGAACTTATACTTAAGATTTTTCTCAAATTAATAATTATAATTAATTGGAGATTCTAAGAATAATGAATATGGTAATTATAATAAAACCACATTTTTTATTTGTTATTAATTGCATTTAATGTCCTCAATCTTTGTTCATTGTAACACTCATTTCCCTAACCTTTTCTTATTGCATTCTTATTCTCGATTTTTCATTAATTAACACATCTTGTGTTTAATTACGGGTTCCGTCCAAAAAAGGTCTGTTGGGAGGGTGTTAAACGACTTATTTACTCATCATATTTTTTAAATATAAAAAATAAAATACAAAAGTGTGATAAAATATTTCAAAGTTCGCAAACAAAATATCTTGATAGAAACCATCATGTAGGATGAGATGTGCTAATTCATGGAAGTTGAAGATAAGAATTAAAGTTAAGAATACAAGTGTTACAATGAACAAAGATTGATGACCTTAAGCAATTAAAATATGATGTATTTATAAACAATGTTCTAAAAAGCGCGCTTATGTAATGCCACGCTACACTTAGTCTATAGTGCGCAATTAAGCGGTCGATTGTATTTTTTAATATAAAAAAAGTACGCACATAGGCACGTCTAGTCGCGTCTAGGCGTGCGTTTTTTTTTTTTCATTTTTTAAAATTAAAAATTAAAAAATATTTTTTCACACTTCACAAGTTTGAAACTCAACATTCACGTCTAGCCACATTTTACATTTTTTAAAACACTATTTATAAGAAAATATAGTATCAATATTACCACCCTAATGAATAATAAGATGCAATCGTGCAAACATGTGGTGCATAGTGATGCACTTGGCACTTAGTATTTACGTAATCGAATTTTCAATTTTTTTTAATTTTAAATGAAACAATTGCAAGTTTTCACACAAGTCACAATTTTTTAGAGAATTACATTTTTTTTTTCTTTGATAAAAGGTTGTAACATTCTAGAAAATTGCAACGCAGCATTATAAATTCTCTCCTCTCATTTTCGAAATACCGTTTTATGAAATTTTCAATCAATCACTTGCAAATTTTCGACTATCATACCTAGAATTTAATTCGCAAAATAACAGTTTCACCAAATTATCTCATTTTTAGCGAAAATATCTACTCATTTCAACTATTTTTCTGATTGATTTAAATCATTGTGTCTTAACAACTTGTTCTCGTGGCTATCTGATATGAAAATTATCGTACATGGAAAAGTAATTGTAGCGTAGTCGAGTCAGATTGTCAACCATTTAAACGTGCAAGAAATCACTCCGAGGCATTTTTGTAGCATTACAGAGGAATATTGGACGGAACAAGCTTAAAAGTAGCGGTCACCCACTACTGGTCCTAAGGAGGAGAGACGAATATTAGTACGTCACCATGTGCAATAAATAAGGGACAAAAATGGTCCCCCATCAATTTTTATTTTTTATTTTTCAAATTAAAGTTACACTCATTCCAATTGTCTTTTCGAGTGACTAGGAGAGTAAACCTTTCAACCTTGTCCAGTTTAAGCGAAAACTAGCACGGTCTAGCATATTTTTACACGTTACTGTGAAGAAGAATTCAGTATACATAGACCTATGCAATTTTGGACTGCAAAAATAAGTTCAAGGGCTGCTCAATATGCTTATTGATCCACAATGTAATTGTAACCCTTCCATGAGCAATGTTGGACTCAAAAGTTATCGTTAAATGTCACCATTTGATCCAACTTCCAATTGGGCAAATAATCTACGAAGCCAATTTCTTACTGGAACTAGCCATCTCCAAATCCCCGTCCCCAACGAGGATCCCCTAACAAGGGACACATGCTCTGATACCATTGTTATATGAGCACTAGGGGTAGAAGATGACCGACTTCTAAAGGAAGGTGCTTAACGTGCTTATAAATCCATAAGACACCTTCCATGAGCAACATGGGATTCAAAAGTAATTGCTACAGCATACCCTCTCTGACCTCGCAACCATAAATTCAACCCCGAGAATGACAAACGAAATTAAAAATAAAAATAAAAAGAACAAAAAGGAGCAGCTACTTCCTACTTCACAGGTTCAAGAATATATGGGGAAGTCGGGAATATTGGAAAACCACACACTGGTATTAATTTAAAAAAAAAAACGAAAGAAAGAATTATCATCTACAAACTGCACATTCCAAAACATTCACAAATTCGAGTTGTGTAGAAGAACGATTTACTGTTTACATCTTCTGAACTTCACATGTTAACCTATTAATATACAGAGAAGCTCCTGAAGATGGAAGCTGAAAAGATAGGTTTGAGGCCAACTGAGAACCCTGTCCTACTGAAGTGACATAGAATGCCCTTTGGAAGTCACAGAAAGAATGGCAGCTGCAGATGGATATGATCTGGGGCACTAGGATTCTGATGTTTGAATTTCTGCATTCGTATAAATTAAGTTGTAACAAAACAATTTATCATGGAGAGGTAAAAAATCATGTAGCAAGATTGCAAAATAATACTCTATAATCTTTGAACGAAGACAAATTGAACTCTGACAAAAAGTCCAAAATATGTTTTCAGCTATGAATATCATAAAAGATCAATGGTACAATCAGATTAGAGATAAATGGATGAATGATACCAAGATTGCATATATCGAGAAAGATGTATTTGATAATATATTTGTAATGATGATGTTGTCAAATAATTCAATAATATAAAACCTCATAGACAACTTTAATTGTTGCTTTATATGCAGAATTCGTCTTGATATTTTTAGCTTATTATTTACCATTTTACCTAGTGTCCCCTTTAAGTAAAATCCTATGTCGGCCACTAAAACATTTAAGGAATTTTCTTACACCTTGAAAGGCAATAATCGAACCCATACACATTTGGTGGAGGTATAGAGAAGGCTGAAGAAAACTAGGTAATAGTATTGAGCAAATTGAATCCACTAGTAGAGATGGCATTTTGACGTAAAAATAAGAACGTGGTTCTAATTCCGATTTGTGGAAGAGACATCAGGGTACATTCGTAGGAATGACGCAAGATCAAGACCGACATGTTTGATTCCATTCCTCAACGAGTCAAGAGAACTGAAACAAGGGAAGTTTTTAGTTGCTTTTGATTTCATTAATACTTTTGGTATTATGTTTTATTGTTGTTGACATGATCGCGACATAATTGTAATGCCAAAAGAACCGAGACGATTGTATTATGTTTCTTATGGGGGATTATTTTCCCGTGGCATAAGGCCCGTGAATTTTTCGCTTTCGGTTTTATCATGTTATATTTGGCTTTGATTGTTTAGGTGATTTTTTATTTCATTGACTGCCGTAATCTTGTGATTCAACAAGGTCTAAATCATACATATAGGTTCTGGAGTTTTGTTTAAACAGGTTGATTGGACTTAAGAAAAATTGGATTCGAAAAATTGGACACTACCTATTAAACTCCACCCCCCACCCCCCTCCCCCCTCCCCCCTCCCCCCTCCCCCCTTTTTTTTCTCTCCTAGGTTGTGGTTATCCTAGATAACAACTTAACAGCATAGATGACCAGCAAAGCACAAGATTTAATTGAACTCGTGGGATATTGATGTTTCGGAATCATTATAAACATATTGCCAATCCCCTATTCCTTCTTATATTCTCAACCAAAAGATCACATGAATCATGACAAAACCCTAAAGCCTTTTTGGAAAAGGTAGTAGTGAGGTAGATGACTAAAAGACTTTTACTAATATAATACAAGGTATGACCAGCTTTCTTCGCATGCTTGAGCACCTAACTTACAGAAACTTATAGATGGTTTAGGCTAAGATAGGTAAAAAAGCATTCCTGGACTCACTCAACTGCTGTTTGTTGATTCAATTGGTTTAGTAACAATGTAGAGAAAGAGGAAAGTGGTTTGTACAGAGGTGGAGATCAAAGAGTATAGAGGGATTCTTTTTTGTTAGCGTAAATTGTGTTGGCAGTTCTATACTGGCAATTGTGACATGCTGATAATTGAAGAGATGGGAGGGGTGTGATGGCTGCGTGGTAATGTAGTGAGATTTCTCTCTCCCAAGTTTGACTTGAGAATATATTTTTCTTTTAACATATAGTAATTGCTGCATAGCCAAATGGTAAAGAGATATATTGGAACTGTTTTTTGGAGCGTCATTTTGGAGAGCCTAGACACACTGAATATAGAGTCAAATAACAAAGATTTCTAAAATCATCACTTCCCCAATGGATCCCTTTCTATAGCAACTCGACCGAAAAGATCCTTAAGCAAACAAAACATACGAGAATGACCACTTAAATGTTTATATACTAAAAACAAAACAGTTCAACTTTTATGTTTTTGCAAAGCAAAACAGGATTGCCAATCCCAGAAAAGAAAACGAGAAGAGATGATTTGTGGAATGAATATTTATTAGTTCACTCCTACATTGACTACGAATACCAGCGACCGAGATTGATAGGCTGCTTCTTAATCCATACCTCTGATTAGTCCCCTTTTTTGTGTCCAGTGTCGAGAGAGGATCTTGAATATATTTACATCAGTAAATAAGCTTGTTTGAGCTTACTCGAAAACAAAGCAATTTGAAGACATTTTCAAGCTTGTAAATCTTTTAAACTCGGCCCATTAAGCTAATTAGGAAAAACACAACACAAAGTACCAAACTGCGCAAGCTTGTGTAAGTTTGGTTCACCCATATCTTGTTAAAGCTTGGCTCATCAAACCAAAGCATAAACATTACTTTTAACACATTCATGATAACAACCCAAACTGTGAATAAAATAGAAGGCAAGCATAAGAAAGTACGCACCTTGTCCACACAGATGTTCAAATCGAGCAACAATGTGTTTCCCATATGTATACTTCTTTAAAGCAGAAAGATGATTTCTTATTAAACCAAGTAACACTTCCCTCTGATCATCAGTACATTTTTGAAGAATCTTCTGGATGACATAATTTGCATATTGGTCTTTCATCATTATCTAAGGCACAAATATCAGAAGCAGAAACATGTGAGAAGCATAAATGGATGGTCGGCTTTGCATAGGCAGACTAAACTCACATACGGTTACACACTAATGATATCTGAAGCTCTTATATCACTGCCATGTCTTGCAAATCAAGAGGAAAATAAAAAAAGAAAATACACAGGTTTTAGAAATGATCAACAAAAGCAATCAAATTCAAATTTGATGCAGTTGTATGGCCAGAGCAGAATATGTGTTAACATTAAATCAGTCAGTTGCAAGATCAAATGTTACCTTAAAGACATTTATCATGTACCCTCTCCGTCAAAAGTTGAATGACTTCATTTCCTTTCTGAGTCATATACAAATAACCATCTCTTTCCAAAAAAAGACATTACATTTCAAAAATACCATCCCTTAAAGCCTATGATGTTACAGACAAGGATCCTATGCCAGTGGCTTTGAGGGTAAAAATGAAAAGTTCTATTGAATACCCACATTTTCAACCCTTGCGTAAAGGTGAGTGTCAGTTTAAACAATACATTCAATTGCAAATGAAGGGAGTAATAAACATTTGAATGATCCTAATAAGCATGAGAATAGTTGATAACGACGAAAATTTCCCTGACCTAATAAACATTTATAGCAGGCATTTTTCCAGGATAAGGAGCACTAGAGATATATTTGAACTTTAGATAGGTAGAGCTATTGATTTCCTGTATAAACCAGTTTCATAATAATATCACTCCATACACAAATCTGATGGGTGGTAGATTGAACTTTGACTTTTCATTTCAAAATTACCCTCTTTATTTTAAATGTGAGGTGGGAATGCTAAGAATGAATAGTAGAAAACTATAGCCAGGAAAATTACCCCTGCCCTTTAGAGCATGACAGGATGCCTTTTACCCAAGTAGGAAGTGTTGAAGGTCTACTCAAATTTTAGATAGGCAGAGTCATAAAAGCAGAGGAACTTATTAAGGATTTTTTTTTTCCAGATGTTTCTTATTGAGTTTTATGAGTTTATGATGCTGAACAGGAGAGAGAGAGAGGAAAAGAAAAAGAGTAGAGAGGAAGAGTCAGAATAAGAGATAAAGAAAGATAAATTGGAAGGAAATTCAATATTACTTAAAATATCAATAATCAATTCAATAGTCTGCGTACTTGAAACACCCCACTCCTATTTATACTTAAAGTTCCTAGTAAGAAAGGAAAGTTACCAAACTAACAAAAATGGAAAATTCCTAACTTGAAAGTTAAACCTAAAACAGTGACTCCTGCTCTCATAGCCCAAGTTCAAATTTCGATAACAGGAGAACCCAGGGGGACACGATTTATGTGGTCTATCATGCACCAAACTGAGCACATGAACATGTGAACAATATAACAGAACACAATAAAAAATGTGGACAACTCAAACATTGGAAATGACAAGATTCGCGCTAAATTCTGATGCTTGCAGTATTAACTGAGAACACCAACCAGTATCACATGATCTATCAATGCATTTTTCATTTAGCAACAGGGACCCACGTGAATTTAGCAAATGGTTAACACTGAGCTTTCGATTGACATACCAATAAATTATCGTTTTTATCACCATGCCCAATAATCTCCTTCATCAGCATCTCCCTTGCAGTTGAATCACCATACTCCAAACATTTTTCAACAACATTTGAAGCAAATTTATGCTGGCTCAGTTGTACTATAGATCCAGTTATTTTGCTAATAATTTGGCTTCTTTCGTGAGGCTTTCCCCTCTCTAGTACATGCTGTCATTCATTAAAACCAATATAAGCAGCATGCACCAAGCCACAACTAGAAATTTGAATTGAATCCTCATTTCACTAATATATATTCACTTCAATCATCATGAGAAAGTATATGAATTTTAGAACCAACCATAAACACAAAATGGGGGAAATAACAAAAGAATGTTGAACCACTTGATCTAAAAGTTTAAGGGCTGTTCTCTTTGCCATTTTCAACCCGTTTTCTGTTTTTGAAAATAGTGAAAACGTGTTTACTTATCCATTTCCGAAAATGCATTTTTCAAAACACCCAAAAAAATTACAAAGGAAACGGAAAATGATGATTTAGTCGTTTTCTGCGTTTTCTTTACAAACGTGGCTTATTTCCAAAACGGCCAAAACGCACGTTTTCTGAAGGTGGTCTGCGTTTCGAATCTCAATGGCGGCCTTTTTTTTTTTTTAATTAACATTTTACGCTGGGCATGGAAATGATGATTTAGTCGTTTTTCGCGTTTTCTTTACAAAACACGGCTCATTTCCAAAACAGCAAAATCTCTAGAAATCTGAAGGTGGTCTGCGTTTCCAATCACAATGGCGGCCTTTTTTTAATTCCATGTTTTTAATTCCAGCAATAAATGCCAACAATAATTATTTTTAATTCCAAGTAATTCCAAGTTTTTAATCAATAATTGTTTGAACAAAATATCATAAAAACACTCAAAAATTTCAAGTAAACACGTTTTCGAGTTTTCTATTTTGAGAGACAGTTTTTAAAAATTTCAAAAAGAACGTATTTTCATCAATTTCAAAACTGGCACTCAAAACACAAAACCGAAAATAAATTCAAAACTCAAAACAGAAAACTGAAACGCAAAAAGAACACCACCTTAATGATGGAGATCCATAATAATATAATATTGAATATTTACCAAGTTTAGATACTTATTCTAAGAAAAGCAATTAGGGTTTAGTTTTAAAGATTTTCTAGTGTATTATATTATTTCTTTAGTTGTTTTCCTACTCAAATTAGACTACTTGAAACCATATATAAAGAAAGTCTATATTGTATTACTTAGAATTAATTATTGAATGAACTCAGATTCTCTCTCCCTCCTCCCTCCCTCCCTCTTTATTCTATCTTCTCTCATCTATTTCTCTTCCCCTTCTACAATTTTATTCTTGTTCAATTGTGGCTATCGTCACTTAAGTTGTTAGAAACGCCACATGTATATCATTTAAATTAAAGCCTCACATGCACAATTTCATTAAATGGATGGTGGTGAACCTGGAAGAGGACCTTTCTCTGCTCTAATACCATATTGAACTACTTGATTTAAAAACTTAAGATGTCACGAAGGCCATATATATCTTCAACAAAGAATAGGCGGGGGAGGTAGGGAAAAGAGTTTTTTAATTGAAGAAACCAAAGAAAATCAACCTGAGTGACATAGTTGCCATACTGGTCCTGAATAAGAGTGCAAACTGACTCCAAAATCTCGTCCACTATAAATTGTGTCTGTAACTCATCGTCACAATGCTCGAGGACCCTCTTCAAACAAAAAAGAAAAAAGAAAAATGAAACATCTCCATAATGTCAATAACAGAAATAAGGAAGTGAACAGCAAGAACAATAAGTAACAGTCCCTCCGATTACTTATGCAAAATTACCTGTATCACACGGCAACCATAAGGATGCATTGAAAGTGTTGCAACTTGACCACGGAATGAAGAAATTATAAAATCAATACCGGCAGCAGGAATGCTCTCTATGCACTTTTGTATTACATGATTCCCATTTTGATCACGAACACATCTCATCACATGTCCATCCAGCTCTCTGACAAGCTTTGCCTTTTGCTCTAACTCAATAACTTCGAGAGCCTACAAAAGAAATCAACCAAATATCAGATATGAGTTTTCCCATCATTATTATCTCCACTAGATTGTATGGGGAAAATAAAGCAGACAGAGAACAGTAATAACATCCATGTAGATTTCATTTTGATAAGCTAAACTGAAGAAGCGGAAAAATTATATCCTAGGGTATACAATATAAAGAATAAAAAAGAAACTAAAATACAATACTATATCCAATGGAGAGGACAGACTGAACCTCAAGAATTTATGGTAACTGTTTGATAAACAATAAGAAAATGTGAGTATGTTGATTTCATCTGTCAAATCTAGATTAATTCCAAGCCGAAAGCAATCAACGTGTCATCCCTTTACCAAACCGGAAACAACAAGAAGTAAGCCATAGTACTAATAAACTTGGGTCATAACATGAAACTTTTCGTCATTTCGTACAATCCAGAGCTACCTCTTCTAACCTTATCAAACTGGACAAATCTGATATGGTTCAGGTGATGCATACACAGCTTAGTTGGGCCCAACATATGAAGCATTTATGAGAAAATAAGTCGAAGGGGGAAAAAATAGCATACGCATACACATGCACAAGCAGTCAAACACCATATAGAATAATGTGTCTAGGAAGATCATGGCCAGGCGAAAAGGTTAGTATGCGTATATACTTATCAATTAAAACTGCAGTATCCACATGACAAGTTCGTACAGAAAAACTGCAGTAGCCACATGACATGTTCGTGCTTCTGTACATCTCCAGTTCTTCTAGAAGACAATTTTGAAGCAGAGGATGGAAGCCATCTGGTCTAGATTTTCATTACGGGCAAGTTTGGCGTGTTGTATTATCGGATAAGGAATAATTTAATCGTTTCTGGTGTTCGGGTGCAAATAATACCCAGATTAAATTAATCCACAGAGCTTATCCTCCTCTAGTCAACCGGATTAAAATAATATGCTTGGTTTAGGCAGGATTATTAATTCACCATATCATGAATAATGGGGGAGCAAGTTAGTTGAATATAAATACTTAAATTTACTTGCAAGTAATTAAGTTTATACAAGTAAATTTTACTTAATGAGTAAATAAATTACTTATAAATAAATAATATACTTGTAAGTAAACAAGTAAATTTTAAAATAAACAACTTTTTAATTAATTAAAGTAAAAAATAATTTACTTATTTTGATAATAGCGTTCCAAACAAAAGTAACTTCTTTTACTTAAAAGTAAATAAAAAATAAGTTATTCAAACATGTTATAGACAGTAAGTAAATTTACTTATAGTAAATAAGTATATCTACTCGTAAGTAAATAAGTGGGTTTTAAAATAAACAACTTTTTTTTGTTAATCAAAGGTTAAAATAAGTAATTAGTTATTTTGACACAAACTTAAGAATTACTTCAAAAAAAAAAAAGGAACTTTCTTACTAAAAAGTAAGAAAAAAGTAAGTTATCCAAAACATATTTATAGAACAAAAGTTATTTAAAAGTAACTTTTTTTATTTTATTGACTTGGACGTTTTTCTAATACAGTGTAGCACCAAAGGTCGTATTAGAACAATACACCTCAATCGACCTTTATACAACTCCACTTAAATCTATCCTCCCTAATTATGTCCCTCCTAAAAACTTAACCCCAACCCCAACCCCTACATAAATCATTACGGTGTACCAGAAGCACCCTAAATGTCAGCTTATCAAGTTCAGTCAAGATCTGCTGGTATTAGCAGTTTAAACTGCCAGGACCATTACTTTACACTAATATATTTATGCATCACATATAACACTGGACGTGCACATGGGGTTGAAAGGAGGGGTAGGGGTTTGGAGGATGATGGATTTACCAACATGCAAAAGATTTTGGTAGATCTACTCTGAAGAAACAAAACATATTGTCACTTGCATAAGAATTGCATTAAGAAGAACACTGCCACATTAAAGGCAGGACATTTACCTTTTGGATTACACGACACCCGTACATCTGCAAACTTAAAGGCAAAATTTGATCTGTCAATTGATTTGCAAGGTCTTTTCGTTGTTTCGGGGTACCATATTCAAAAAGCTGCAACACAATTTTGACAAGCAAATTTATGAAATCATATGAATAACTGCAAGTAAAAACAGGAAGAATCTACCGATAATGTCAAATAATTTGGGACAGCACCTTCTGAATCACGTAGTTGCCAAAAACATCAGTCATTAGTTTGGAGGCATGGGGGACAACTTCCTTAAACAAAGACTCCTTCTCTTCGACAGTACAATTTTCCAGCTTCTGCTGAATGAATCTACTTCCATGTTGATCAACACTGAAGACATAATTGGAAAATAATTCTCAACCCATTACAGTAATTGATAAGATGTACATAAGAAATTCTGGGATAGCACAGAACTTGCCTAACTTCAGCAACATGTCCTGCTATATCAGACAGCTTGTATCTTTGACCTTTACCAGATTTCAACTCTTCAAGAAAGGAAAATGAATTGGTATCGTCCCAACTTGGACTTTGAAGTCCGTAAGAATTGCCTGTGTTTCCACTGGAAGCCTGAGAAAGACTAATGTTATTTCTCCCTCCTGAAAAAGTGTTTCCTCCTACAGGAGTTCCTGGCAAAACTGGACTAATGACAGGTGAGGTAGGAAATTGCATCAAAGGGCCAACATTTATAGGGCTTCCAAAAGAAAAATGACTTGGTGCATTCCCTCTTCTTGGATTCAAACTGTTATAGCCTGCACCTGATGGATGCAGGAATTTCTGATTGGTTGAATATGCAACGAGTTCTGGTCCATTTTTAGGGTCACAAGCATTCACTTGGCTAGCAATTGCACCATCTCTTGGCGTTGTATGACCAAAATGACCATACACACCATAGGAATCTCGCACAGGTTGTCGGATGTATTGCATATGAGAAGGATCAGATAGAGGAGGTAGCATGGAAAATCCAACTTGTCCATAGAACTTCTCTGGATATTGCATGTCATATCCGTGTACACTTCCTCCCTCTGAAACGCCAGAAGCAGGAAATACAGAACTGTCAATAGCCAGGGGAACAGCACCATGAGGGGAAGATCCAGCCAGAATTGAGGGAAGAACAGCAGGGTGGAAAGTGTATCCACCCACACCATATTGTGAAGTGAAGTAGCCACCTGGCTGAAGACTAGGATAAAATGGATTTTGTGAAGCCATAAAGGCAGCTGGTGGAGGAGTGAAGCCAGATGACTGGAGTATTGGCTGAACCACTGCTGTAGAGGAACCATAATGAAAATGGTTAGAGCTATATGCACGAATTAATCCCGGATAACTCATCTGAGACTGAGAGCCCTGAACTCGAGAAGTATTTCCTTGTTGTGGAGATGCTTGCTGCTGCAGCATATTGTTGTGGGAGAAGACTTGCACGTTGTGTTGGATTTTGAGATAGTCAGAATTTGAAGCACTAGATAAGTTAACACCCTCAATGCCAGATTTAATATGGGCAACATCCAAATCACTTACCCCAGTAGTCAATAAATCATCTTTTGAATCAAGATTTACAGTATTTAAGTGTGTTTTGAGTAGAGGCGGCCTAACAAGTATACCCCTTGTACCATCAACAAGTGGTGGGCTCGAAACAGGGACATTAATAGGGTTGCATTGTGAGACTTTCCTAGTATCGTCTGCACTGGGAGCACTTGCAGCAGAAGTTGATGCACTGACAGAGATATTATGTAGTGTCTGGAAATCAGGTTCTAAATCAACCATTTTTTCCATTGATTTATGGCTCGAGGAGCAATACTGATCATATGAGGGTAAAGATGTCTGGTGGGACTCTTCCTACAAATGATTTGTTCTTTTATCATCACCTCCATAACTCAACTGACGAGCATGAAAATATGCAATGAAACAGAACTAAAGATGCTTCATATATTCTCTAGTTGTTGTATGGTCAAAGAATATATGTTTTAAATGATTGCCCCTTAGATCATTGAAATAGAAGTTAAAATCAGGGGAGACGGGTATTTTGTTTACACACAGTACTTCTTTCCAGAGGAAAGGGCAAGGATTGGGTGCACCATTTATATTTGCCACAAATTTTTTTTTTCTTTACATAGAATAATGATTTAAAAAGTTAAAAGTGACATTGATAAATACTGCCTAAAAGTGAATACTAAAACCTTGCCTGCATCAGTTTTTATATTTCTTTACAAGAAGCATATAATACCTGCGTCGAGTCAAATGTATCCCCGTGGTGACCCAACAGAACAGCTTTCTCTACAGACAGAGATCCACTCAGTTCGGATGATCTATCATCCTCAGGCTCTTCCTCGTGAGCAGGAAGGTTACCCATAGGCAATAGCATGGAATCATCATTTGGAGACATCTTCCAATCACTGCTGGTACTACCACTATCATGAAAGAGACGACGGCTTTCCCACGAGTTAATAGGCTGTCTGAACTTTGGGTCCAATTTGACATTAGAACCATGCTTCGAAAAAGAAGTTGACTCAGCAAAATAATTCCCTTGGGTCTCAGAGTTGTCAGCAGAGATGCTTGGATGTACCAAGCCAGGATTCAAAGTGGATGTCCGCCAAGAAAGGATATTCTCAATTGCTGCAATAGAACCCTCCATGCTTGGGGGTGCACTCTCGCTCCGGTTTGGTATCATATCCTTCCCAAGGCCTTGAAACCTTTGACCCTTTAGGAACAAACCTAGGTCTTCAATGGCCACGCTAGCAGATGCTGGTCCATACCTCGCAGACTGCTTATGGGACGGCCAATTGTCAGTCCCTTCTAATATCCTAATAAGGCTTTCAGTCGCCATTCACTAGAGATGATTGCCCTTTGCTTAAATCTTACCAGCAGTGCACATACGACTTCTCCTAAAAGCCACAAAGTAACCACCTTCAGTCCACATTTTATAACACAAGAAATAATTGATGGGACAGACCAACATACACATAGATTTTAAAGGAAATAGTACATAATTTATACAGCAAGGCGTTACAAAACGTGCAACTCAATAAGTGAGCTTCGTTAGGTGAAATTCCACATAGATCAAAACTTATCAAATGGGTTTTTAAATAATTTCTCTAGCCAAACGAAAACGAGCCGAAAATATATATTTGTTTTTTGCAATAAATTACATCCAATTAAAATGAGAATATTTTACCTGATTAAGAATATAATGAATATTTTAAATTCAGAGATAACTTTTCCGCTGCTATGTTTAAGTTGATTGTTGAGTGTTGTTAAATATATCTCACATGATCTTTTCATTAAATCAATGAAACGGAAGTATAAAATAACATGCAAGGCTTCTGCAGTAACTACAGCAACTACTTATTGAATCTGCACATCAGTTTTTATCTCAAGAGTTTATAAGGTCCAAGGCTATCTTTATTTGAGCTCTTAGTTGGAGCGTTAAAACCATTACTTCAAACAATCAATTTGAAGCCAAACAAAAACCCCCCCACTAACTTCTTCATCTTGCATATCTTCGGGAATTATTGCAAATATGTGTCATTTCTTCAGTATATCACTTAAAGACTTCCACATGGACCAAATGCAATATTAAATTGTCTTAATCAGAGAAACAAAAAGTTCTAGAGAGCTGCACATGCATGCAGAGGGAAAAAGATGGCCACTGGGGGATTTGAGCTTGGAAATCCCTTCTAATGTGCCGTGTGCTACCATTATGCCTTAAGACTTTATGGAGATGGCAACCTCAAGAAAATGCTGGCAGGAATGAATTCCAGGAGATTCTTTTTGCCTTTGGGCAACAAAGGATTAGTGTTACTGTGTTATCTCTCTCTCTCTCCTTAGTTCATAAGATCATATTACTATTTGTCTGCACCAGCTCACTCCACATGCTCTTCACTCAATTTTTATTTTTCTTTTTTCTTTTTTCTTTTTTCTTTTTTCAGGGTGCAATTTCACAGGAAAAGTACTTGAAATGATTGCAAAATAAAATTTATATATGTGGCTTGAAAATAGACTCCATACATGCCTAAAAAGCATGTGGAGTAAACACTAAAAACTACTTGTAATAGATAGCATCACTGTAGATACGTGGTAGTTAATGTGGCATTCCCTCCGCATATAAAAAAAAAAAGAAAGAAAGAAAAAGAAAAAGAAAAAGAATCGGCCACAAACAACCATAGCAGTCATGAGGTAGCATCTAGTGGCAGTAGTACTAAAAAATTTCCTGATTACTATGAGCTTGCACCAAGGTGCTATCCTGAGTTGTTATCTTTTCTCTCCTTACCTTCTCACTTTGATCACGGTCGAATTTATTAGACAAATCCAAGACATCCCTTAGTGTTAATTTTGCTGATGATATAGTTTTACTTGATGAGATTGAGCGATGATAAATTTTAAATTACTTTTGAGGAGCATTTTGGACTCAAAGGTTTTAGTGTAAATGGAAATAAGACTAAACAATACATTGATGTGCTTTTAGTGATTATGGGTATAAGGATAATAGTGGGGCTTTACAGTGGATCTTGTTGTCTCAAAGAGTAATTATTGTAATTAGATTCAATTGTAATAAGGACTTGAAGAGTATATAATGCATAAAATTAGAGCAAGTTGAACAAAATGAAGTAGTGTAGAGATTCCATATGATAACAATAACATCATTATCTATAAAGTTACACAATATTTATTAGAACATTTATCATTTATGGTACTAAAAAAATATAAAGGGAAAATAGTATATTTGGTCCCCAACCTTTAAAATAAGTAAGAATATACCCCTAACCTTTAAAAATAGCATCAGACATCTCCAAAGTTTGAAGAAATAGGCATGGTAGAACCTTGATGACAGAATCCGCCCATTTCAGCCGTTAAGATCAAATAAGAAGACAAAATTGCCCTCTCCTTAAACATCCGTCCATGGTTCTCCGACGTATGGATTTGAGCTTTCATAGTATAAAATAAAAAATCTTGCGGGATTTATTACCGCGGAGGATCTATCCAGTTGTGTGGTATGACCTGGTGTTAAATTAGAAAAGCTCAAATGATTAATTTTTTGTCTTCAAATCATGCAGCCTCCTGTATTTCCATGTCTGTAGTACTTGCTTGCTCTTTTGCTCCCCATAATCTATTACTTGCATGACCTAGAATTCTTTGTAGAGCTTATATTTTTTTTTACATTGAGAGAGAAGAGACGAAGTATAATTCCAGCTGTATTGAGCAATAGAAATTATCTTTAACTTTCTTTCATTTCTGAAGCTAACTTAATTTTCTTCATATTTGGTTGTTGATCTTGCGCCAGTTTCTTTTCAAATGGGATATTGGTCTCTTTTCTTCTAAATCTTATACTGGTAATATCTATGGTCCTGAATTGTCTAAATCCTCATCTAGAAATGACCTTATCTAGAAGTAATGATGTGCATTCTTTTGATCATTTGTTCAGTTTCTACATAGGTACAAATGTATACAGTGGTAAAACTAGAAATGTCTAAAAAGGGGGATTTCGGCTATTTATGGAAGAAATGGAGGGATTTCTCCCCCCTCTTGTTTTTAATTTTTTTTTTTTTGGGGAAAAAATGGTGGTGAGGGTATTGGTGGCGGCGGTGGGTTTAGGAGAGATGGGAGGTTGGGTGGAAGCCAGTCGGGTATGTGGTGTTAGAGAAAAAGATGATCTATTTGTTATTCTTCATTTTGGGGGGCTACATTTGGTTATTTTGTTATTCTTTTTTTTCTTTTTTATTTTTCGCCTTCCGTTTTTTGCTTATTTAAAGGGGAAGGAAATTTTGTCTTTTTATTTGACGTTAACGGCTGAAATTGACGAATTTTGTTATCAGGACCTACTATGTCTATTTTTTTCAAACGTTGGGATGTCTTGTGCTATTTTTAAAAGTTATGGGTATATCTATTATGTTTTTGAAAAATTGAAGACCAAATATATTATTATCTTAAATATAAATCAGATTAACAAAATGAAAATGATTGTGCTAAGATGGTTTTAGCAAGTTAATGTGGCACCAATTGAGGATAAACTAAAACTGAAAATATGCATTAACAAGTTAATGTGACACCAATTGAGGATAAATGTAGGGAATAACTTTGGTGGTTGGGTTATGGCGTGTATAAAAGCTCTCATTTACAAGCACAAATTTGTCCCAATAGAACAGTTTACAAGAATAGGTAAACCAACACTAACCGTTGCAAACGAGTTAAATACATGCACAAATTTGTCCCAATAGAACAGCTTACAAGAATAGATAAACCAACACTAACCATTGCAAACGATTTGATTTAACTGGATATTTCGACAATTGTAGTGTAGCGATGGATTAAACAAAGTGGCCAAAAATGATTCATGAAGTCAGCCACCAATTTATTGATAATACATAATGGTTTATTATCATTGGAGTAATGAAAGACAACCAAATGAATTCTTCTACGGAAAAGATGTGGGATGATTTAAGAGCTAGAAGATCAATAGTCACGTGCTACCTAAAATTACTTGAATGTTCAAGAGTACTACAGTTGTCTTTGTATACATATACTTTCCATTACAAATATCTTAATAAATTCCATGTGCTAAGGAAAAAATAGACAACACACGAAGGCTCTTAAACGTCAAACAACAAAAGTAATCACCCATAAATTTGTGAAAGTGGATACAAATAAAAATCAATTAAATTATCTTCCAAAAGATACCTAAAAACAGAACCAACTTTGTGCATGTTTGTCAAAGCTCTGGTCAAACATAATTTTTATCCACATATTTCACAAGACCCACAACTTACTACTTACTTATTATCCACACATTCAATAAGACCCACAACTTATAAATACTAAAACATACTTTGTATGTTCCTATAGCTGGTAATAACATGATAGGATAGAGCAAGATGATGGTCACAGTGTGTCGGTGTGGTTGCGGATGGGGCGGAGCAAGACATTGAGAAACTCTTCATTGATGCTTTGAACACAACCGAACCCAGGCCAATGGAACTCACCACGGGCGAGTATAAGCACATGAGCTACAACTATTTCCTTTCTGCCAGTGTTTTTGAGGTAGTTTTGTGAAACTACAGCCTATTGACATATATGATCAACACGATTATGTTAATTCCAAGAAAAAAAGGTCTTGGATAACATGTAATGTGTTATCTCTCTCACTCTCTCCCCCCACAGGAAGACACATTATCTCCCTCGGGCCCAAAGTTTTCACTGTGTCCTTTAAGAACAAAGCCAGATGCGTTTAATTCTTAAAAATCTAAAGTAAAGGTTATAATCCTTGACATTAGGATTAGTTATGGCTTATGTGAAGGCTCTAATAAGGCTTAGTTTTACTTACACACAGACTAGTATCTTAAGATATATACTCATAAGATATAAACATATACATATTTAGAAATAAATTAGGTCAGAAAACATTGACAGGTCATTTGCCCTGCCCAAAAGAAAAGGAAAAAACACAAAGTGCTCATTATTGGCTACTCCACTGATAAAATGACGGTTCTGTTATCATAAAGAGTACTTTTATAGATACAAAAAGCACTTGTATAAAAATTTAAAAAAAAAAAAAAACACAAACCCACACTAGAAGTGTATAAAACACCAACTCTTCCTAAAATTCATCTTAAAAGCACCCCCAATGTAAAGGAAAAGTTACGAAAGCACATATGCTAACACACCACTTCTTCTGACCCTTGAATTAGTTAAAAGTTAAAACTAAGTGATGATAAGATGGGACAACAGAAAGATAACTTGGGTTTTTCCTTTTTATGCTGATAGTGTACGAAATATTTACTGCTCCTCCAAACCATTAATTTACTAAACGGATTACAAAACTTCGATCAAAAACAAAAAGGGCCAATCTTTTTTGCTGTCTTCTCAAATTGTACGGAGACCAACATAAACAGCCTACACCAACTTTGCCAAATACAATAACCCAATTGATTCTTTCCACTCTGTACCCCAGATTTTTCCTGACATCCAGATGGAGAATTGAATTCCTCAATTTAATATGGATATATCAATCAAACCCTATTCACCTATAAATTTAATCAAAACAGAACTAAAGAGTAAAGATACAAAATTGATTAACAGAAATTCGAGAAAACCAGTATCTTACGCGTGCAAACAAAGTCAACTGTTAAGCAGTAGAAACCAAGAAAACTTGAATCAAAGCAAAACTCAACAAAAATTCAATCTTTTGGCAGGTTTCATAAGATACAAACAAACAAACAAAAAAAGCCAGCAAACCCATCAATCAAAAAAACAAAAAACAAAAAAACACTTTTTATACATTTAACATAACAAAGAGTCAATATCCACAAAAAGAATCTTACCTAAATACTCAGAGCTACATATCAGTGTTCACTGTTCAAAACCCTTGATTCTACGAGAGAGAGAGAGAGAATCTTTTGTGCTCTATTACGGGGAGGAGGGGGGCATATGGGCATATGAGCATATGTGAAAATGAAATAAAATGAGGTTTTGTTTGACAAGTAAGCTACAAAGGTACAGACAAAGAAATCGGGGTTTTGCTAAAAAAACGGGGTGGGTGGGTGGGTGGGGTGCTAATTCCAGAGTATCTTTTTGCATTTTACATTAATCACGTTGATATATGTTAATAGAATGTGGATAGGCTTAACATACTTCAGTGTACCTCAAGTCTAGTTTTGTCTGTTACAGTACATGAATGTGCTGCTATAAATGGGGCACAGTTGACAAATGCAACATTTGCTTTTGTTTTGGGTAACCCTTTTTTTTCTTTTTTAATGTAAAACTTATTTATTTTTCATTTCAATTCATAAAAAATTATTTATTTTAAATTTTCTTATTTGATTCTAATGACCCGTTTAGTTTGTGGATAATAATTATTTGGATAACAAGTTTACTATTATCCTGTTTGGTTTAACTAGGTATAAGAATAGAAAAACACTACTTTTATATTTATCATGTTTGACTCAACAACACTAGATAAATAATAAAATTATTGAAATATCCAAAATACCCTTCTTACTATAAAAGATTCAAAATAATAACATGAATTATTTTTTAGTCCTAGTGGGTATTCGTACGTAATTAATATGTTAAATATATAATTATGCTATAAAAAGAAACACAAAAACTAGTTAATAATGTTTATAAAACAATAAATTTTAAAGATTTTAAATCCAAGCAAGTTT
The DNA here is from genome assembly GCA_030279155.1 of Forsythia viridissima. Lineage (NCBI taxonomy): Eukaryota > Viridiplantae > Streptophyta > Magnoliopsida > Lamiales > Oleaceae > Forsythia > Forsythia viridissima. Next base: position 17,604,532 of record CM059042.1, read on the forward strand.
TTCAAAACCAATATGAAAGTACTCATTAAACAAAAGTAACTCGTCCATCTGAAATTGATTTGGATAAGGAGAGATGTCGAAATTGATTTGGATGAGAGATGAAAACAATACGTTTCCTGGAATATAGATCCAATAATATATGGGTATTTTTGTCTATTAAAAAAAATGAGTAATTTTTTATCCGGATAAATATTTTTGTCCTCCTCTTTATGAGGATAAAAATTGTCTTCGTTTTTAACTTAAAATTATTATCTGGATAAACTCGGATAAAAGTTTATCTTGATATTAGTTTTACCCAAACAAGATAAAATAAAGTTTATCTATTATCTTTGTTCATTGACCGTTTACCAAACGGGCCTTAAGTAAATTTATTTTATAAGTAAACTTTTTAAGCTTTCAACCAAACAAGCTCTATAACACAATATTAATATGCAAACAAATGTTGGCATTTTTTTCCCTCTTTGCATGTAATGAGTAATGATTAAGCTTGAGAAAGATAAAAAAAAAATTGCTAAAAAATTGATGTCAAAGTCATAGTTAATTTCAACCACATATTTTATGATACCTACAACTTTTACTTTTCAACTACACATTTTATCAACTTTTATCAAAATCTACTAAAACTTTTATCAAAACATTTATCTAATAAACCAAAATCACATTTTAACAAAAGACATACATGAAGCATTACAAGAAAAATGCAGTTTGTCGATGGAATTATCGACGGACTATATTCTTGTTAAATTGCCAACAGAATTCCAACGGATAACGAGTCAACGGAATTCATGCCAAAATGTCGGCGGTCTATTAATGGACAACTTAGCTACAATAGACATCCGTCGATAAATTTTGACGCCAACATTCCTACCACATTGGTCGACAAATTGGTAACGACTTACCAACGAATGCTATCGGCGGAAAATACATTTGTCGTTGAAGATTGGTGCCAAAATGTCCTCCGATATTGCTGACTGATTAATAGCAATATATCGATGATATGTGCCGAATGAGGATAAATGAGTATCCTCTGATTGTCCGTTGTTAAAGTCATGTCGTTGGACTGCACTCAATCAATCCATAAACAAATTGAATCCGTCGTAACATGTTGAGTCAGTCAATCTACTATATACCTTTCACTTCTTATTTTTCCCACACATCTCTCCCCAAACTTCTCCTCCTTCACCCTCTCCACCCAACTTCGCCAGGCACCTCTTAAGGTTAATATTGATTTTTAATTAGTTAATTAATTTTGATTAATGTATGAATATTGTTAGGTTGGGGTTTAGATATAATTTTAATTTTAAGTGAAATTAGTTTATGAATTCGACAGTCAGTTAGTTGGAAAATTAATTTAAATATTATGAATAAACATGAAAATAAAAATGGGTATGGATTGGTCATGGATGTATGCTAGCTTATGTGATGGACTACTTAACCCAAATTTTCTTATTTGGTTAGAAGAATTTATCATGTTTGCTTGCGGTCAACCGATATTTATGGGTGAAAGTAATATAAGGTTACGAGTATTAAATGTAAGAATAATAAATTCGTTGAAGTGGAGTATGTAAAACTCCATCTTATGATTAAAGGGTTCGTCAGTGATTATTACGAATAGAATCGACATGGAGAATCGTATGTAAATAGAAGAATTAGGCAATATTCAGATAGTCATATGGCATATAATGTGTCAATTGAGGATGGTAGAGATACATATAATTTATACCACACAATGTTGATGGACACAGCAGGTCCTAGCTTTGACCAGAACAGTACAGAATAAAGTCTTAACCCAAATGCTTATAAATTGTATGATATGTCGCAAACTTTCGAGCAAGAATTGTGGCCCGGTTGTGAAACTCATTCACAGTTAACTGTGATGGCTCAGTTGTTGAGCATCAATTCAAAACACCATTTTTCACATATGTGTGATGAGGAGATATTTGGATTTGTGAAAGAGACATTACCAGGTGAGAACACGCTGTCAAACAGTTTTTTATAGCACAAAGAATTTTGTTCAAAGTTTGGGACTTTCGGTTGAGAAGATTCATTATTGTATAAATAGTTGTATGATATATTGGTGTGCTGACAATAAATTGGGAAGCTGCAAATTTTGTGGATGCCCTAGGTATAAAAGTAGGAAAAGATATGAACACCTAGGCTGCAAAGACTATATGCATCAACGGCCACAGCGACACACATGAGATGGTATGCATGTCATTGTTATGATATTGCATCGTGGAAGCATTTCAAATGCATCAATTGTTCCTGACACAAACACAAAATTTTAGATTGGGATTGTACATTGATGGGTTTCAACCATTCGGATAGTGGGGCCAACAGTACTCGTCATGGCCATTCATATTAACATGTATAATTTGCCTTACTGGATGTGTTTGAAAGAATTGTACATGTTCTTAACAGTAATTGTGCCAGGGCCGAAGAATCCTAAATAGAAAATATACATATTCTTCCAGCCTTTTTTTGTTAAATAACAAATGTTATTAGAGTTGGGTGTTGAGACATATAATATATCTCGAAAGCAGAACTTTTAGATTTGAGATGCTCATGTGGACTATTAGCAACTTTTCAACATACGCAAAGTTATTAGGTTGGAGTATAGTTCAAAAATTAGCCTATAATCATTGTATAGAGTTTTCTAAAGCATTCACTCTCTCCAAATGTGGCAAGACGAAGTTGTTTGACAATCACTGTAAGTTCTTACCTTACGATCATTATTTTAGAAGGAACAAAAATTGATTCATTAAGAATAGAATTATCACATTGACAACTCCACCAATATGGAGTGGCGATGAGATCTTCCAACATATCACTGACCTTTCTTTGAAGAAGGTGACAGAACTTAGTGGTGAAGAATACCGAACAAAGACCTTTGAGATGGATATTCTCCGAGAGTGTCCACTTATGAAATGGATCCGAATTAACCTCTTTCGACTGAGATGTAAAGTAACCTTCGCATTTGCTTGGAATGCTGAAATATCTAAGAATTTTGGATGTGGTTCGAAGAAACGTAGCATATTTTGGGATTTACCATATTGAAGAACGAATCTCATTCGTCATAATTTAGACGTAATGCACATTAAGAATAATATATTTGAAAATATGTTCAACACTATTATGAACATTAAAGGGAAAATGAAAGATAACGCTAAGGTAAGAGAAGTTATGAAAAATATTTACTGTCGAAAGGAGTTAGTACTTAATGCTACATCAAGCAAATATTTGAAGACTTATTACAGTTTAGACAATTTGAAAAATAAGTAGTGTGCGAATGGGTTAGAAATCTGGGATTTTTGTATGGATGTGTGTCAAACATATAAAGTATTTAGGATGAAAAGCCATGATTATCATGTGTTCATGCAGAGGTTAATTCTAATCATATTTCGTGAATTGCCCCCAACTAATGTGACAAAAACATTGACAAAGTTAAGTTTATTTTTCAAGGAGTTAGTATATACTTCACTCAGATATGATGAGATTAATAGACTTGAAACAAAAATCCTATTTATTTTATGCAAGTTTGAGCGCATTTCTCTCAAGCTTCTTCGACTCAATGGCATATTCCAATTCATTTGCCTTATGAAGCACGGATTACGAGTCCAGTCCAATATCGGTGGATGTATCCGTTTGAAAGATTCTTTCGACACTGGAAAATGAATGTGAAAAATAAAGCTAATGTTGATGGATCGATTTGTAATACATCTACCTATAATAAAAGAGCCAAAAAATTTTACTATTTATATCGCCACATGTCGGCTTCACATGTGGCTGTCCTCCTCTTTTTTTCTCCCCTTTTTTGTTTTTGTTTGTTTTTTTTTTTTGTTCCTTTTTTATTATTTGAGTAATTATATTTAAACCATACTTTTTTTTTAACCACACTATATTTTATATAATTATAATAAAAGTCCTCAACAATATCTAATTTTCATATTTATGTCTCTAACTATTTGTTATCACATTTTTTATCATCAACATATTAATTAGTACATCTTATCTTTGTCTGTGATAATGATTTCTGTTCAAAAAATTAATTAAGGGGGCGTAAAAATAATTTTTTTTAACCACAACTTTTTATAATTGTAATAAAAATCCTCAACAATATCTAATTTTCACATTTATGTCCCTAACTATTTGTTATCACATTTTTTCCTATAATAAAAGAGCCAAACTTTTTTACTATTCACTTCACCACATGTTGGTTTCACATGTGACTGTGTTCCTCTTTTTCTTTTTTTTCCCCCCTTTTTTTCACCTTTTTTTTTTTGGGTAATTATATTTAAACGACACTTTTTTTAAGCACACCACATTTTATATAATTGTAATAAAAGTCCTCAACAATATCTAATTTTTACATTTATGTCCCTAACTATTTGTTATCACATTTTTTATCATCAACCTATTAATTAGTACATCTTATCTTTATTTTTTATGATAATTTCTGTTTAAAAAATTAATTAATGGGGCGTAAAAATATTTTTTTTAACCACACCACATTTTATAATTGTAATAAAAATTCTCAACAATATCTAATTTTCACATTTATGTCCCTAACTATTTGTTATCATATTTTTCTATCATCAATCTATTAATTAGTACATCTTATCTTTGTCTTTGATGATGATTTCTGTTCAAAAAATTAATTAAGGGGGCGTACAAATATTTTTTTTGTCTATCATATTTTTAAATAAACAAAATAAATATCAAATACAAAAGTTTGATAAAATATTTGTTCCTCATTTTAATGGACATTAAAGTCTTCAACAATATCTAATTTTCACATTTATTTCCATAACTATTTGTTATCACATTTTTTTTATCATCAACCTATTAATTAGTACATCTTATCTTTGTCTTTGATGATGATTTCTGTTCAAAATATTAATTATGGAGACGTAAAAATATTTTTTTTGTCTATCATATTTTTAAATAAACAAAATAAATAACAAATACAAAAGTTTGACAAAATATTTGTCCCTAATTTTAATACATATTAAAGTTATCAACAATATCTAATTTTAACATTTATGCCTCTAACTATTTGTTATAACATTTTTTATCACCAACCTATTAATTAGTACATCTTATCTTTGTCTTTGATGATAATTTCTGTTCAAATTTTTTTTTTAAAGGGGCGTAAAAATATTTTCTTTTGTCTTTCATATTTTTAAATAAACAAAATAAAAAACAAATACAAAAGTTTGACAAAATATTTATCCCTCATTTTAATGCACATTAACGTCCTCAACAATATCTAATTTTCACATTTATGTCCATAACTATTTGTTATTATATTTTTTATCGTCAACCTATTAATTAGTACATCTTATCTTTGTCTTTGATGATGATTTACGTTCAAAAAATTAGGATCCACAATTTACAACATATTTTTTATCCACATATTCACTCACAACTTATAATATAAGCACTTAAAAAATAAATTCAGCACTACCAAAGATTTCTCAACTTCTAATATTTTACTTAGTAAACAATTTGAAAACACTTATGCAATCAACCACAAGTTCTTCTAGGTTGTAAATTGTGGTTTGTTCAAATAACTGTTTGCTTATTATATTTATATTTAAAAAATGTGTCTTTCGATTATCTATTTTATATTTTTTGAGTGCTAATTTTCTTAAACCATTTGCTGTAAATTATACTCGAACTATTTTATATCTATATAGATTACAAATTAAAATACAATAACATAAGTATCCTACGAACCACTTTACGTGCATCGCACGTCCTACAACTAGTATTTAGTTGAAGAAGCATCAAGTTTATGTTCACATTATTTTGAATCTCACACACCCACGAGACACAAGACACAGAAAAGTGCTTCGAAATTTTGGATATGGTGGATATGTAGAAGCAATTGAAGAGAATCTCAGTCTCTCCATATTTAAACATCATGGTCAAGCGTATGGCATGTCGAAGATAAGACCACATGAAGATAAATAATATGTTGTTGCTCGAACGTGCAAATTTCTCAATTTCCAAGAAGTTCAACCATATTTCAAGTAAGTATACAAAAATGTAATTGAACTTCATAACAGTACATATGTTTTTAATTTTCAACTCATAAGTTTTTTCATGTAGTACGTATGTCGATTACTTATGAGCCACCGATTCAAATATTGGTGATACTGACATTGACTGCAACGCTGCTATGGATAACGAATTTGCATTTTCGTTAAGGCAATATGTAAGTTCTCGTTACTTTATGTGTTATTAAAGTTGCTTATTTTCAATTTTAATGTAGTTGTTACTTCCAGTCAATTATGAAATTTTCAGTTATACATAAGCACGTGTTCTAACAAACATATACAACAATTTCATCAGAGATCTTGTTGAAAACTTATTACGAACTGTCAAGTTAGTTCCGGTCTATTTTGAAAATAGATTCAAATTACATACTACAAAGCATGACTTAAATAAATCCAAAGTTAACAACGGAGTTTGTATAAATGGTTCCAATTATAGTGAGTCGGCGAGTGACTACTATAGTCTCTTATCTGAAATACTAATATTGGAATACTCTAGAATACCAATCAGACCAACAGTGTTGTTCAAATGTGAATGGTTTGATCTGACTCCAAATATTGGAATGAGAATGTTTAAACAATATAATATGATGGAGGTAAACTAGAGAAGCAGATTCAACAAGTATGAACCGTTCATTCTGACTATGCAAGCAACTCAGGTTTATTTCGTGCATTGTCCAAGTTTAAGGCACGATACGGCTGACTAGTTGGCAGTTCCAAATTTTCTAGTTTTTTCTGCTTCTGGCTTAACTCACACGAAATTATTGCCATTCCCTATGATATTTAGGTACTTTTTTCTTCTCTTTCAAGTTTTTCTTATACTATTTCATCTTTTTTTGGGTTCTTTGGCTATTTAAGGATTTTATTACAAGATTACCAAAACCACACTACTTTTGCCATCCAGTTACAACAAAAATAACCTCCCAGAAAACCAAATTCCTAAAATCACTCAGAGGAAACAACCACTAATTCTGAAATCCAGGGCAACATCGCGAAGACCTCGTCTTTGTCTGAGAACATACCCACCACCAGTAAACCAATTGTTGCTTCCGGAGCTACAATTGTTTTTGATGATGTAAAAATGTTGGTTCGTACTGAGCTTGTCTACCAAAGTTTTGAGGTAAAGAGGCTAAGCAGTTGCGAGGCACCTGTCTATGCCTCTGGCCATGCAGAGCAAACCAAAAGCCTTCTTGAAAGCTATGTGTGAACAGTCCATAAAGATATGGGGCTCAAGCTATCATTTCATCCATTCTTTCGTGCCCTCTTAAGCTACTAGAACTTATCCCCCTCACAGATAACCCCAAATGGCAGGGCCCAAGTGATCTCAACTTTCCTTCTCTCGAAGATTTCCAAGCAGCTGGGAGACATTCCTCCTGAGGCGTTTAGGACAACATAACACCATAGTAAATTAACTTTGGGCAAGGACGGGTACAATGTCAGCCCTTTGCCTTAACGGGATGGATGACATCAATAAAAGTTTTCAACAAATTCGATCCTAGAAAGAAGGCTTCTTTTTTGTCAACAGATAGTGAAAATTTTGTCTAGAAGACTCTCAGTCGAACCTTCGGATACCCCATCGCTATGAACGTCTAGGTGAGCCACTCTTTGCCAACTTTAGTTACACATATCTGTTCAACTCCTAACGCTTCATCTTGTTTCTTGAAAAGTGCGAGAAGAAGGCAGCACTTTTCAAAGACGACTTGGAGGCCTTCAAAGTTTTCGTTGACAAGATCCTAGACATCTCTGAAATGATCCGATCACACTAAAATCTTCTGATCCATCCCAAATACCTAATCAATTCGGCCTAATGGGTAAGCAAGCTTCATTTTTATTATGACATTGCTTGTTTCACTTCAAACTCATATTAAGTTCTAACTTATTCTCTTCATAGTTGCTTTCAATTTCGACAACTTGCCCAAGTTTTTCATCATTGACAAGAAAGAGGAGAATGATAAAATACCTCTGGTTCGCCGTTCGACGATGCTATTTGCTGATATCCCAGTTGGGGTCTCCTTGGGCTCCATACTAAATGAATCACCATCGTTGGTGCCCTCGCTGCCTCGAGCACCCACTCTCTCTCCATCCACTTCCATGCAAACTGCCAATCTCAAGGAAAAATAGGTCACAATGGACGACATGAAGAACAAGAAGAGCAATGGGTCTCCCGATGAGAGAAGTTAATGGCTGCTACACTGAAGGTGGCAAAGACGAAAGAATTGGACTTGTATAATGTTACCTTAACACTCATGAGGACTTGAGGAGAAAGATATATCCCAATATGAATTTAAAACTAAGCATCCATGTATAATGTATAATGAGGATTTGGGACTTGATAATACCCTATGGACTGAGAGCTTTATGTTAACCTATTTGCCATATGTGACATGTTAAATACTATTGTATCACATATCAATATCAACGTATTAATGCATGTTAAAAGAAGCTTAACATATGTGATAATCTAAGTTTTTCCTTAAGTCTTTTGTACACCTGAGTTTATGGGGACCCATGATTCATAAATTGAAAATGAATAGTTTTAAGAATTGGTCGAAGCTAAAAGAAGCTAGGGGATTATCATACCTAATGGGCCATAAGTTGTCCGAGAGAAACATTAGAGGTTGATCAAGACAAAGAAGAGCCAAGAGAAGGGGCAGCGAATTGTCCTTGTATCGAGATACTAAATTTGATCAACACTTGGCTAGGTGCTTGTAGCATAATATTTTTAATTTATACTTAAGAAAATGGCCCAAAGAAAAGATAAATTATTCTTATGTGTCACATCACACAAGCAACATATTTTTTCTCATTCAATATCATTATTCATTGACGTTTTCATGTCAAAGTGTAGATAGATCGAGAGTATTTTGACATTGTTGGCCAAAAGTCGATGTTATTGGAGGATGGAGAATAGTATCTGTGGGTCACGGAGGTTAAACTTTGGTCATACTATCCGAGGCGATCCGATCTATACAAGCATGAAAGCCCCATTGTTTTATTGTGACCGGTATGATGCAATGACATTGGACTACATGATAACCAACTTTAAGATCATATCGAATATACTCCTTAGCTAGCCATATTATTGTGTGGAAGTTTTCTTTAAGTAAGGGACTAATATTGAACTCATTTTGTCTTAATGATAAGGATAGACGACATGTATAGACTAATCTTTTGAAAGGTTATGTAGTGGTTTTGGAATATTATGAACTATCAAACAAACATCCTATTTTTGTTAAATGAAGGTACTTATGATTTCTTAATCCAAATTCAAGACTTTATGATTTGTTACGTTACCATTTAAAAAAAAAAAGTTTATTTGAAGTCATTTCAACTTACCTATCTAGTTCATTTATCAAATATAGTCATAATCAAGATATGAAGTTAGACATCAAGACATCTTGTATCAACTTAAATTACGTACTTAATGATTTCACAAGTCGTACCCATTAGAGATCCTATTATATTCTAATTCGGTCAAGGCCAATTAATGTGACATATGTATAACTTCTTCCAACCAACTGTTAGAAAAGGGAAAGAATCAAACTTATTCTTAAATTGTACTTAATGATTTCACAAGTCGTACCCATTAGAGATCCCATTATATTCTAATTCGGTCAAGGCCAATTAATGTGACATATGTACAACTTCAACTGTTAGAAAAGGGAAAGAATCAAACTTAATCTTAAATTGGATTTGAGGGGAAAAGTATATTGCCTAATAGGTAATGTACCCATCACCACAGGTATCGTACTTGTATATATTAGCCAAAAAAATCAGGCAAAATTTCGAGGGCATCACACACATCACAGGGTGGGTTGTTCAAAGTCGAGCATGTGTGTTGGATTCACTGGACAAGTTCATTGTTTTACTTCATTGTCAAAGAACACATCATTCAACATAACAATTAACCAACTTCTAATCTTCAAAACCAACTCTGAATAATGTCCATATAGCAATTATAAAAATATAAAATCCAACATATTCCTTAAAACTCTCAAAAATTCAACGAAATTTAAACATGAAAAAACTTATCACATGAAAATATCTTGTCTTTTGGTCTCTATTATCACATGGCTCATCATCTCCATCATCATGCCTCTGTCCAAATAGAAACTAATCTGTAGGAGAAGGGGAATGAGTACGTTTTTGAATAAAAATCAATAGGAATACCATCAAGTATAGATGCAATCTCAATTAAAAGCTTAAATTAATGTACAATATCATACCATACCATACTTCTAATTCAGGTTAGCTCAAGGGGTTCAATGATCCCAAATTTTTCTTCGTGTGTTCAATCATAAAAGATTAAACACAATTTTCTTTATTTTTTGTATAACCAAATTGATTATACACAATTCTTGTCCAAATGGCCACAAAAACAATCTTAAGCATAAATTATTCCATATAATTACAACAATTAAAAGTGATTAAATCATCTTGCACGTAGTATACCTATCTTGTGTATTTGATGGGGAAATAGAGTAAGATTCTTTAAAAAAACGCTTGAAAATATCTTTTTTTACTTTCTTTTTCTTCTTGAGACGATTTGTGTGCGCGCTAGGGAGAGGGAGAGGGAGAGGGAGAGGGAGAGATGGGGGAGAAGAGGGTGGGCGTGTGAGTGTATGGAGGGTAAAGGGGCTAAAATCTTGGAGTCTTTGGGAGATTTTAAAAATATATCGTTCTTCTTGTTTGTCGCTCATGAAATGGGAAAGTTTTCTTTAATTAAAAATTGTAAATTTTTAAAAGGTGGCAACATCATAAAAAAATATCATTTATTAACATTTCTTCAATAATTTTTTAAATTGCTTCGCGCAGAAAACGTGTTCTTTGCTAACAATTAAAGGATTCAGACGATGTGTAAGGGACGCCAAACTTTTTGAGACAAAGTCCCAACAAGAGGTGTTTGATTTATGAAGATTACAATACTAACAAATGATGAAAGAACAAAACGAAATGCCTCCAAGGGACACAAGCATACTGGAATTCGCTGTAAAGAAATATATAAAACCTAAAAGGGAATGAAATTACATTTCTCTGTTTTTTTAGAGTTGTCTTCTTTTTTTTCTTCTGTTTCAATCTTCTTTCTTTTATACTTCATCAAACGGTTTTTCTCCAATCTTGCGTAAAAATTGTGCGTCGCCCAATAACTACCCACTTTCTCCCTTGAATGGCAATAACTACCCACTTCTTTTATGATGATTCAACTGCTTATAATTTTTGAGCGTCCACTAGGCCTGAGCGACACATACTCTTCCAACTACCCACTTTCTCCTTTAAATGGTAATAACTACCCACTTCTTCCATGATGATTCAACTGCTTGTAACTCCTCCATGATGATTCAACTACTTGTAACTCCTGAAACGTGGGGTAATGATAAGAGAGAAAGAAAACTGTTTAAGAACGGTTACTCTTATAAGATGATTAATCGTTCTAGTCGCCCAACGCCCTGGGCGTTCTTGATCTGGGCGATATCCATGGGCCTTATCTGGCCTGGATAATTTCTACTGGGCCTCTATATATATAAATTTACCTGGGCGTCCATTGGACTTGGACGACATATACCCCTAGGCCTATATGCTCGGGTACTTTCTATGGGCCTACAATTTTTCTTAAGTTTCTTTCTTTAGGCCCTTATTATTTTGTATGTCAACAATTACCCCCCAATATGGCTAAATCAATATAATCATTTATTAATTAGCCATATTCACTTAGTGACGTTTCATCTTCTAAAAAGTATGTTTGGCGCTTCGATTCTGAACTCTCAAGTGCACGATTTATATAAACTCAAAAAAGGCGCCATTACCATGCACCAATAACCACGTCCGGCCCCCATCACGTCGCCGTCCATCACGTCGTCGTCCCTTTTTTCCTCTATAAAAGGACACTATTCATCCTATCCTCGATTTCTCATTTACTTCTTCCAGTTGATCATTACATTTGCAATCCTTCTTTCAATTTGCTGAAACAATGGCTACGTCTAAAGCTTCCTCAAAAAATAGCATCACTTTCGAAGATTTTCGTGACCTCCTATCTAAACCTTATGTAAACCCATCGTGTCTTCTGCCCTCTAGGCCTGATATGAATGAGTTCTATTTGAGCCCGTCGTTCAGGGACGCAGACTCCATTGGACGACTGGCTACGGCCCAATTTTTTCCTTGTACCCAAGAACCTCCTTTCTTGGACCCTTTCTCTTTGAAACCAGTCCGCGAGAAGAGCATTCGCACATGGCCTAAAGCTGACACCACTTTCCGCCTCTGGCAGGCGCACATGATGAAACACGGCCCCACAAAGGCACTTTTTGATCGTGCCAGGATCTCTGACCTTCTGGAAATTGCTACACGTCCCCCGCTCTATGACCCTGTTCTTTTTCCAATCGCCCTGAGTTTCTGGTCTTCCGAGTACAACATTTTTATTTTTCCTCTTGGCCCAATGTCGATTACTCTAAGGGACGTTGGTGCTTTGGTCAATCTTCCTCCTCTGGGCGATACCATTTCTCCTGCCATGCTGATATCCTCACTTGCTCCAAAGTTTGATAAGAAGTACACGGACTCCTCTTCAGGCATGCAGGAGCTTTATGACAATACTGGCAAAGATCCTACTCATGCAGAGCGCGTAGCTTTCCTCCAGGTTTGGCTGTGTAGGTATATTCTTTGTGTTTCTAGTCTTAAACCTTCTATGGCCTATTTGCCCATCGCCCATGAGTTGGCCCTCGGTAGGTCTTTAAATCTCTGCTCTTTGTTTCTGGCCGCCTTCTATAGAGGTATGGCCTACCTTCAACATCAACTTAAGACCAATGCTTCTCCCACTGGAAGTGGGCCTCTTTGGCTCGCTCAATTGTGGTTGAGAGTATATTTTCCACAGCTTGGTATTCCTTCAATACCCCCTAGGCCAGTGAGTTGTTACGGGCTAGTTATTAACCAATTAGCTCCTGTCGATATGTCTAACCGGGATGTCTTTACATTCTTTTATAACTTAAATTCAATTACCTCTTTCATGTACTAGGAACCCTAGAAAATTTCCTGCATTAACACCAAATGCACATTTTAATGGGTTCAATTTTAATTTATACTGTCTCATCCGTTCAAATGAACGTTTCAATTGTTGGAAATGGTCTTCTTCTTTCAGCGATTTAACCACTATATCATCAACATAAATTTCAACGAATTCTCCTATCATATCATGAAAAATTAAATTCATTACCCTTTGATAAGTGGCTCCTGCATTTTTTAATCTAAAAGGCATGACCACCCATTCAAAACATCCTAGAGCATCTGGGCATCTGAATGCATTTTTATGTACATCTTCTTCAGCTATATAAATTTGGTTGTGTCCTGAATATCCATCCATAAAGGAGTACATCACGTGCCCGGCAGTTGAATCCACTAAGGAATCCACTGTTGGCATTGGATATTCATCTTTGGGCGTTGCTAAATTCAAATTTCTGAAATCTATGCAAACCCTAATACTACCATTTTTCTTCGATACAGGCACAATATTGGATAACCATTCAACATATCTGGCCGTCCTAATAAAACCTGCATTTAACAATCGTTCTATTTCTTTCTTTACTTCGGGTAATACATTAGGAGCAAAACGCATGGGGGGCTGCTTATGGAGTTTAAAATGTAGCTTGGTTGGCAGCCTATGTTCTACCAAATCTTTATCTAACCCAGGCATGTGTTCATATTCCCAAGAAAAACAATCTTTGTATTCTTTTAACAAAGCGATTAACTGGTCACTTACCTCTTTGCTAAGCATTTGACTGACAAATGTTGGGCGATCTTCTCGTTCATCCCCAATATTCACTTTCACCAAAGGATCTTGTGCTTGAGCGTGCCCGGTCTTCATAACTCCTATCACATCATCGTCCAGGTTCCTTGTAGTAATGCCTTCTACATCCAAACAATCCACCTTATTAACTTCTCGGCCGATATTCTGTTCTAATTCGAACACTGCTAACTTGTTCTTTAAAATTTTTAAAGCCGTTTCTTTTTTTATTTCTTCTTCGCCCTTTTTCTTGAAAGCCATTGACTTGGCTTTGAAATCCTGAAAGCTAGCCATCTTCCTTAACATTTACTGAATATCTTTTTTGCCAATTATTGGCTCCTCAAAGGCCACTATGTTTGGCTTCATTTGATCAAACATTTCAGTAAATGCATCTACTAATAATGACTCTTCGCTTTGCGCGATGATTTGAGTTTCTTCGCCATCTTGGACTACCCTCACAGGTCCATAATTTTCCTCATACATGAACTTCTCGATCGAATTCGCCTCTGTGACAAAAGGCCTATGATCTGCCTGTACCACATCTGCTTCACCTTTATCATTCCAAAAAACTAGACATTGATGGAGCGACGAAGGTATACAACGATTTCCATGAATCCAATCTCTTCCTAACAACACATTGTAGCTAGTCGGCCCGTCTATTACAAAGAATACTGTAGTTTTAGTGATAGTTCCTACTGTCACATCTAAAGGCATTACTCCTTTGGCCGAAGTTGCCCCTCCATTGAAGCTTGTGAGAATAACTTCAGTAGGGATCAAATCACTCTCCGTCTTTGCAAATTTCTTTATCATTCTGGATAGAATGGTATTGATAGCGGCCCCATTGTCAATGAGAACTTTGGCTACTGGGATGCCATTGACTAAAGCTTTTACATACAATGGTCTTAAATGTTAGGTTAAATTGGCTGTCGGCTTCTTAAAAATGACTTTTTCGGTTGCCTCTATCTCTATCTCTTGCTTCCCATCGTCTTTTGGATCAAATTGCTGTGTCAAATTAACGTGCAATATTTCACACTGATCTTCCGTGCCGGTCTTCTGAGTTTCTATGTCGCTCTCTTCTCGCCAACCTATAGGGAGTGGCAATATCATTAGAGGTGGTCCATACTTTTCAGAGCGTGGTACCCTCATTTTTCTCTTAGGCGTTCCGTATAACACGTAATAATCAAAAGATCGCCCAGATGGTTCGCCCAACAAATCTACTTCTCGGATGCCTTCTTGATATAGCTGCTTTAGTAGATTGTTATATGAAACCCCTCTTTTTCTTCTTTCTGATTCTAGGTCAATCTCTTCTTCAATATCGGTCAAGCCATCATCTTCTCCTTCCTCACATATACCTCCAGAGGTTTGCCCGATTTCTCCCTCGCATTCCAACGTGCATGCTTCTTCTCCCTCATCTTCTTATGTCTCCTCATCTCCCTTACTCTTAAATTCATTGGCAAGCAAATAATTATTAGCCAAAACTGGGGGCAAAGAACCAAATTGAATAGTGATGGATTGTCCTGGATCATCTTCGTCGTCATCTTTGCTGCATCTTTCAAATCTCGACCTACTAGAAGAATCTTCCACATCATGTTCTTTCTCATCTTCGAGATTTTCTTTAGCAACGGCCTTGGACAAATCGGGCATTTTGGGACGTATCATCTCATGTTGCTGTCTCATCATTCGTCCATAATTCTTCTGATGACGTCTTTGTTGCATCCTGGTCATTTGATCAAAGGGTATCACCCTTCCTGCACTATATTGAAATGAGTGCCATACATTTGCTCGATGTGGCTGTGGCCTGAACGTTCTGCTGTTGAGCATCGACCTACCGTTGTGCATCGGCCTGCCATCCTGCATCGGCCTGCCATCATGCATCGGCCTGATTTGTCTTTCAAAAGGAGACCTTGGTACCTTTCGCCCTTGAATAGGCTGGAAATTTTGGGTCATGTTAGGATGATTGTGACGCCCCCATACTTCCATCTTCTCTTCATCTTCATTTATTTCTCTACTACATCTAGCACACAACATTCTTTCGTTCTTTTCGACTTCTTTGCCCTTGAGACGTTCGAACACACTAGGATGCTGTTCAAGATCCTCGTCTCCATTATCAACTACCAATTTGAATTTAGGTAAACCACTTTTGAAACCCGCTATCATATTTACTCCTAGTGGCCGCGGGAAAGGATTCTCATCCACTGCCATCTTCTTTTTAGCTTCAAAAGTGATTCGTCCTGATTCAATGGCATCCTGTAATACATGACGAAAAACCAAACAATTATTAGTTGTATGAGACCATGTATTATATCACTTACAATATTTCTTATCCTTAATTTGCTCAGGATTTGGCAATTTGTGCTTATCGCTCAATTTTATTTGTTTGTCTTTATACAATCTATCAAATATGGTATCAGCTTTAGTTATATCGAACGAAAACGCTCTAGCCTTTTTGCTTGCATCTCTTAGAGGCTCATTTTTTGCCGTCGTCCCTGAGTTAATCACTAAGGGGCATGCATACGCATCTCCTTTAACCAATTCGGCCAGACATATTTCGGTTTGAACATAATATTCATCTACAATATGAACATCGAAGTTTTGGTCTCTATAGTAAGTCCCTTTGCTAGAATTTTTCATTTGTTCTTCTTCCCTTATCAAACGCTCATATCTAATCACGTTGGCCGTTAATTGGAAAAGATCAGGAAACTCCCTATCCTGAAATTTCTTTTTTAAATCGAAACTTAAACAACTTTGAGCGATCTTAACAAATTCTTTTTCAGATAAGGACACGAAGCATTTACTCCTAGCAGTTTTAAATCTTTGAAGAAAAACTTCCGCCCATTCAGTTGGCATTTGACGTAAATTCGCCAAATCGGCTAAGGTAACTTCAGATTCGGTTTTATAGAATTGAGCATGGAACAACTGTTCTAATTGTTGCCATGTCTGAACAGAGTTTGCCGGTAAATTGATGAACCATGAAAAGACTATCCTTGTTAGCGAACTAGGAAACAACCTCATTTTATGATAATCACTTACTTCACCACATTGCAATGTAAATCGCCCTACATGTTCCAATGTTGAGACTTCTCCTAAACCTGTGAATAATGAAAATTCCGGCACTTTATATCCTCTAGGTCATGGATACGCTTGGTCTATCCAATCGGGATATGGCTTCCTATAGGTCGGCCTAATGAAAGGACGCTTCCCAAAAGCCATCTGATCTTGCATTATCTCTGCGATTTGGTTTCTCAAAGCCGTGTTAGGATCGTATGGGACTCCTATAGGTTGGTTCACAGGTGGGATCATCTGAGGTCTATTATTTAACCCCGGGTTTGTGGCCAGATTACCATTATTCAAGGTATTATTGCCATTTACTTGGACATTTGCCCCCTCGCTAAAGCGGGTTGCGTTTTGTCCTATATTTGGGACATTTTCTCTTGCATTCGGACTACCCCCCAAGTTGGACGATCCCACATTATGACCACTCAAATTGGCCATGCCGCCTCCCCCTACATTTGACGTTGATAGTATAAAAGGCGTTTCTATTCCCTGACTAGGGTTCATAGGGTTCATCGTTGGTGAATTGTGCCCTACGATCGTCCTGGCTTGGAAATGATTCCCTATACTTTTCAAATTTGGTTGGCATGTTTGGCCTACTAACTTATTCATGAGTTCATTTAAAGTACTTAATTGCTTGGCCATGTTATCATAATGCACATTTTCATTTTGAACAAACTTTTCCATATCATGAACATTTTGCAGGCTTACCTGTCCCACAACATCTTGTGTAAGTTCGCCAAGCAACGCGCGCATGGTGCGTGGACTCAATTCCGTCATCAGTTCATAACGGCTTTGATTTTGTCCCTCTGTTGCCGGTGTATTTTGTTGTTCTTCATATCGCTCGATCACGGATTGGATTCGTTGGTTTGCTGGCTCCTTATCTGAATTTTTGTGAGGCATATTGTTCTACTTTCTTGTATCTTCTAACACCAAAAAGGGTCCCACTGGGCGTGCCAAATTGGTTCGCGCAGAAAACGTGTTCTTTGCTAATAATTAAAGGATTCAGACGATGTGTAAGGGACGTCAAACCTTTTGAGACAAAGTCCCAACAAGGGGTGTTTGATTTATGAAGATTACAATACTAACAAAGGATGAAAGAACAAAACGAAATGCCTCCAAGGGGCACAAGCACACTGGAATTCGCTGTAAAAAAATATATAAAACCTAAAAGGGAATGAAATTACATTTCTCTGTTATTTTGAGAGTTGTCTTCTTTTTTTTCTTCTGTTTCAATTTTCTTTCTTTTATACTTCATCAAACGGTTTTTCTCCAATCTTGCGTAAAAACTGTGCGTCGCCCAATAACTACCCACTTTCTCCCTTGAATGGCAATAACTACCCACTTCTTTTATGATGATTCAACTGCTTATAATTTCTGAGCGTCCACTAGGCCTGAGCGACACATACTCTTCCAACTACCCACTTTCTCCTTTAAATGGTAATAACTACCCACTTCTTCCATGATGATTCAACTGCTTGTAACTCCTCCATGATGATTCAACTGCTTGTAACTCCTGAAACGTGGGGGTAATGATAAGAGAGAAAGAAAACTGTTTAAGAACGGTTACTCTTATAAGATGATTAATCGTTCTAGTCGCCCAACGCCCTGGGCGTTCTTGATCTGGGCGATATCCAATCTGGGCCTTATCTGGCCTGATAAATTTCTACTGGGCCTATATATATATAAGTCTACCTGGGCGTCCATTGGGCTTGAGCGACATATACCCCTAGGCCTATATGCTCGGGTACTTTCTATGGGCCTACAATTTTTCTTAAGCTTCTTTCTTTAGGTCCTTATTATTTTGTATGTCAACATAAATAAATAAAAGGGATTTTAGAGATAATTAATAGCAAAATATTTTTTTTGGTAGGTTGGGATTTTTTGTCATTCGTAGAATATTAGGGATTAGTAAAATATTAATAAGCATTAAATAAAATTCCCATTTCGTTCTAAAATTTTCAGAATGTTCCTTGAACGAAAGTGAGCGATGCACTTCCCCGAAATCAGGCTTCGTAGATGCATCTAATTGGACCATTCTCCATGCACATCCAACGGCCCTTCTCGACTAAGTCAGCACAACTTACTACAATGCAAGAGATTTTTATAATTAACATATAGAAATTAATTCATCCCATGTAACATGCACGTCTCTAATCTCGTAATAATAGTGCCAATCTTAGGTACCGAAACATACTATATTAATATAGATTCAATCATTTTTACAGATCGCATGCACAGTAAACTCAACTATCGTAGAGTTCATAACTTGATCGTCAATAATAACATGTTTTGAAGTGCTTATACTTAAAGTTAGTCAAATATTATTTTTATTCATACATTCTATATGACCTATAACTTTTATCTCCTTTTTATTTATTCATTTTGTAAGACAGACTAATTATAATCTGCAAAAAAAATTACCAAACAAGTACACAAAATAAAATGATTTTGAAAACCTGTCAATGCCAAGAAAGAAGTCCAACAAGACATCCAATTCGAAACAAAGTGAAGAAAATTATATTAATAATTGTTGGAAAATTAAAAAGGTGAAAAAAAGAAGCAAAATTAGTGGTGGGGTGGACCGTTGAAGATGCCAACCAAAATAAATGCTTGGAACATTATCAATTTTCAACTTTTCAACAGCCCAAAATTTTGTGCGGTCTCACTTCCAAAATTCACGATGAATGCTATCTATATGTAGCATTTCTAATATTTAGTATCAGTTTATGTGACAACACATCTTCAATACCAATTTCAGGGACACATTTGGTGATTATACAAAAAAATACAATTGAGTACCAATTATGAGCGTGGACTCTACTATCACATATACAGACGTTGAGCACTATTTCATATATGATACATAACATTACTTAGAAACGTAAGGATCAATATCAAATCCATTTTAAAAAAACTAATAATTTAATTTCATAGTAGTATTATATACTACGTAACGTTACTCTTACTTAAAATCCTCTGAATAAATAACCATAAATTCCCAAACACGCACTCTCTATGTGTGTGTGGAGAAAAACTTCACAGGAATTTTGAGCCTAATTTTGAATCCTTCTCATGTCCAAATTTTGCAACTGTTTTTAAAAGGCTTCAGTTTAATTTTTAATTTTTTTAATGGACCCCCTTTTAGATGACCATAGAAAACATCATTTAAGCTAAATAATAAGGAATTATTTGTAGTATTTAATATTTATATTGTTGAAGTCTTTGTGTTTTTTTCCTGTTGTCCAAAATGAAGAAAAAAAAATCTGCATAAAATTTGATCTTTTTTTGATGAGGGTAAACATGAAATCAATAATCAATGTTTGGACTATTTCTATTAATAAAGTTAATCTTTAAAATAAAAATCCGAGACTTAGAATATATTTTGTAAAGATTTTTGTAGATTATAAGCAGTGAATCATACGAAATGTGTTAATAAAAATTATATTTGACCGACTTATAAGTGCTTATAAGCACACACAAACATGTTCTTATTAGAATTCAAACTTTCAAATTGTTAATTTCAAGACGTGTTCTCGAGTCGCTATCTTGATTGTGACATTTTTAAATATAAAAATATTAATTAATTTCGAATTAATCTTTTTACCAAAGTTGTCTTTCGTATTATTGATAGACAATAGGCATAAATCTTGCCTTTGTAATGGAATTTTCCATGTTCAATTCCACTATATTTTACAATATATATTGTGGGCTCACTTTAATTTTCTCAATTGATCAACGTCCATAGTTTTGTTTTAAAATCTTTTGACTTAAATATAAAAATTTAAAACCTTCATTCTAATTATTTTATGGCCTCTCCCTTTTGGCATTTAGGCTTGACCCAGCAGTAATAAGAACAGTGTAATATTGTTCGTATCTTTCAATTATTTTATGTGGTATTTTTTCCGTGTGCATGTATGGAAATAGAAGTTTCTTTACAAGGTTTTGGAATATTTAATATGCTCTTAATATTTTTCACATTTGCTAGAGAGTAAAAATTATTAGTGGCGAGTGAATTTATATGCCAAATACTTTATCCGCATCCATTATTAGTTTAACTGACGAAAAAGTTAAATACTAATAAAATGTATAGTCGATTATTTCAATCAAGTTATCAAACTTTCATATTAGCTACGATTCGATATCACGGTAACTCTTTAAACCAAGTTGAGGTAGTGAGACTAGAGATAGATGTTAAGTTGTGGAGTTTAATAATTGTCTTTCGTAAAGCTTGTTGTCCTAATTTTTTTTTTATATAAATAAGAAACCATTAGGGTTTGTTTTATCATCAAGCAAATGGGGAGAGGGAGAGAGAGAGAGTTTAGATTTATCGTGTAAACTACTCTTTCGTTATAATGAACTACTGCAGCAATAGGGAGATGACGTAATCTTATATTGAAGCGAATCTCTATAAAACTTGATCATTCGTCTATGCCTCTCTCTTTTTTTTCTTTTTTTGCGATATTTTACTTCGGTGATATAAAATTAGAGCCTCTAATTCTCAAGTAGACACAAATACAAAGATGGACCGTGGGGGTTGACAATTCTTTTCTTTTCCATTTTTCTTCTCGAATCTTGAAGTTCTAGCTTAAAATTTTAATTTTGTATCATGTTTGAAAGTACTTATAAGCTGATCAAACATAAGTTTTGTCTACACATTTTCTTGAACTCACAATTTTTATTCAATTTTTATCCACACATTCTATAAAACTCACCGTTTATAATTCACAAAAATTTTTACCAAACAAGAGTAGCTGAATATCTTATATGTTGATTATTGCTTTAGTATTTAAGCTATGCGAAATTAGACTGTCAATATTTTTTCTCAAGATGATGAATTTTCAATCCGTTTACTAATTTGAGTTTTAAACATATGGATTGCTCGTCTGAATTGTTGGACTATATATGATCAATATTAATAGAAATAGTCTAACCTCTTGTACATTAATTATTGTTTATTGATCTAATTTCAATTGCACCTAACATTATTAAAGGTCAAAAAAAAAAAAAAAAAGTATTAGGGAAGATATATGCGAATGAAAAGAAATGCAATGGAACCATGTTCTTCTAACCCTTCAACAACCCATTATACCCACAATATTAATTAATATATTGACCAATCCACTTGTCTTCTTGGATTCCTTTCAATTGTTCATATATTCTATTCCCATTATTGTTTCAGAATTCAACCATTAGATCACCTCTTTGCTTGTCAATAAGGAGGCCCCACCATAATTGTTGCCCCCCCAAAAAGAGCACCTATCCATATTTGGCAAGTTTTGCTTGTTTCCAATGACAGGAGAATCACAATGATTTTGTAAGGGTGCTTAACTACACGATGCATGTCTTGTTTAAAAGCTTAAACTATTATATAAAAAATAAAATTATTTACTAAATATATATTTTCATGAAACGTCTACAAAATTTACAATTTTTATAAATAGACAGAATATGTTAGTGTGAGATTTTTAATACGTTGTTGATAAGCTTAACGTTTTTGACTAAACTATTGAACAAATTTGATGTGACAGAATATTTGGGACTACATGCATTGATAAACCACCTTTTATCCTCTCCATTCTTTTGTGCCTATATAAGCACAAGACAATGCTCAGTTGAATGTAGAATTAGACAAGTGATTTGGCTTCTTGTCTTGAGAGTTTTGCATGAAGAGGTAGAGAGTGGATTACAGCCAAGGATGACTTGCCGAAATGATGCGATTACTCTTCAAAAAGTTTCGGCAAGTTGTTTTTGGCTAAGATTTGCTCTCTTCTTATCATGTACGCTCAATAGATATCCATCTGTCCATCAGCATTTGAAGCATCCATTTTCACATACATTTGGCTACAAAATGCTCGACCGAATGAATGACTCTCGAGGTGAATTGAAAGCCCAACAACAAAGGAACCTACGGGAGAGGCCCTATTCTATTGGCTTAAGATTCGTGAGAAAGAGCATGACATGTTGGTTCTAGAGAAATGGGGCACCCCAATCTTGGGATGGTTTGCCACGTTCCTTCGCTCTTTTGACTTGTTATATATAGTTAAATTCATTCGATCTATGATTGCACTCCTTTAAGACCCAACCGTTTGTGACACTTATTCATGGTTTTTCCTTTTTTGATCTCCCAAGAAACTTTGTTGTGTAGGATGAAAATGTGGATACTGCATAAAGAAACAGACAGCCAACAGTTTCTGCTACTTGAAGAGACATGTTGAAATATAGTGCCTCTAATAAAGGATTATCTTAAGGTGTAGTGTTTGATTTTATGCATGGATTTCCCAAGTAGCAGTAATTTAGGCAGCTATATGAGGCCCATAAACTCACATGAATCACTCCCGAAAGTGAAAATATTGATTCTCTCCCAAATGACACCCGTTTTCATTTTGTAGAAGTACCCGATCAACCAAGGAAAGGGCCATAGGCGATGGTGGTAAAAGCTGGTTGTAGGTACAGTTCTGCCATGTATTATCCATTGTGGAAAAAATATTAGTGCATCATATTTTTTACATTTATTTTAATTTGATTTATTTAAATTATATTGTTGATTTTAAAGGTTGTAAGTAGAGGTAAAGATGTATGTTCTGACTTGACACGCTGGTACCATTCTGATTGACTGAGATAGTAAGCAGATTTTTCCAGGTCACATGAGCTGGGAATTTTATTTTGTTTTCTTATACTTTATGATGTAATTTCGTAGTAAACATATACCGTTCGAGTTTTCTAGGTCCTGTACCATCTCTTATATTCTTGGATTTGTTTAGGAAGAAAATATTAGGGATAATCTTGACTTTTTTAAATACTTTCCTTCTACAAATCTTAAAAATCTTTTTGTATCTTTTCTCATATTCTTACCATTCTTATTGCAAATTTCTAGGTAAGAAATAATTCATATTTGATTATTACTTTTACCTATAAGTAAGAGTAAAAATGAATTAAGCTTTAAAAATACAATTTGTGTTCTTGATCTTAAAAATGAATTAAGCTATAAAAATACAATTTGTGTTCTTGATCTTTAAGCTCAAAACCGGTTGACTCCATTGATGAAAGAACAAGACATGAAACTTTATTGATTAACTTTCAAAGTCAACGGATTCTTCAAGACATTGAAGAATCTAAAAAAAAAAAAAACAATTGGTGCTCAAAGAACGATTCAATATTTTGGTTAATCTACTTGGCGTTAAGTTAAGACGGGGGTTCTTAATCTAAGTGGTGGTTGCGGCCAAGTACAATAGGAAAGTGGTGATAAAGTTAAGACCAGTGGGTTTGATTCCACTTCATTAATAAGTCAAAAGATGAAGTATCAAATAGAAGTTGATCGAAGTTCTTTTGATTGTTATTTTATTAATTTCACGAAATTACAAAAATTGAATATTATTGTATTTTTAATCAAGATTATTAGTAAATTATTTTTACCCATAGCACGGGGTCCGTGGATGTTTTCCTTCAGGATTTACTACGTTACATTTTGCGCTCGTGTTTAATTCTTTAAATTCCATACTTAACAAATACTTAACAAACTGATGTTAAACAAACACTGTTATGACATGTGTGTAAGTTAGAATTGTTATCATTGTTACTCGCCAGTTCTGAGTATTATCGTTCTGTCCATTACTTTTAAATTAAGATTAAAATTAAATTAAATTAAATTAAATTATGGTTGGTTTTAGAACTTTCATCCATCATATCAAAGTTGGCCAGTTGATCGTTTGACTGTAGATGTGCGAATGATTTACTTTACAGTCAGTAAATATTTTAATCATGGTGTTTTAAGTGGTTAGTTAATGTAGAAATTTGTGACTAACAAATCAAGTGAATACATAATTTAACAAAATATTATAAATTGCATGTTGGCAAGATTTGAACATGAAGCCCCGTATACATTCTTGATTTCCTTATTTATTGAAACTTGAAACCTCGTATTCGTGAAATCTCAAATTAAATAGTTTTTTTTTTTTTTTTTTTTGATATCAATTAAGAATGATATGAAATGAGCAATGGGGCATTTCATCTAAGCAACATTAATATTTTAATTTGATATCTAAAGAATGCAGAATATATATTAATTAATTGCCTATATTTGCATTGTAGAAGAGGGATACCCTTGGATTGTGGGTTTTCTGAATTTTATGTCACGTGAAACTTGGAGTCAAATCCATCGGCCCCCATATTCCACCGCCCATAGAAATAAATTATATAAATATATCTAATACTATCTGTGCTTAACATTTAATTTAAGTGACAAAGACTCAATTTCATTAAACAATTAAATATTTAAATATTAATTCTCACTGTTACCTAAACTAGTGCTAAATAGCATTACTCAAATTATATCAAGTGTAAAATATGTAATTAATATAAAAACTTCAATGTCGTTTTTTTTTTTTTTTTTGTGTGCAGTGGTTCACATGGGCCAAGATCTGAACTTTAATTGTAGTGATCATGTTTGGTTAAACTTCAAAAAAGTATAGGTATTTATTCAAAAATAAGTAAACACTTACTTTTAAAAAGTAAATTTTTTAAGTCATGAAAAATAGTTCAAATATATTTGGTACAAAAAGTAACATAAAAGTAATTTGCTTAGCCAAACGTGTTCACATGTTCTATGGGAGAGAGTCTAGATGTGTAAAGTGGGCTGGATCAAATCAATTTGAGGTGACGTGGGTCAAACATGGCCCACACTTTCCCATGGTTATCGGTTTTTTTTTTTTTTGAAACGCACCGAGTAATATGTCGTGAATTCTTAGAAATAGTACCTAGAAACCATCCCAACGATATCTCGAAAACAAACCGCAAAATATGTCGGCGAAATTGGATACATTGCTGGCAGTTGTTTTTGGCTAGCTATTTTGGATTTAATGTCTAACAGTATCTTAATTTGAAAGATGCACTACCAGTACCAAATATCGAGAGCTTTGTGTTAACCCATAATCAAGTTTTATTTGATAATCGGACATTAGATTCTAAAATCAATTCAGCCTAAGTGCTTCCAGATTGTTGTTCCGACGAAAATATATAAGCTTTACGCAAGAACCGCCTCATCTCCTGCACCCTGCATCCCCCGGCTTGTTACTCGTATAATAATTAAATAAACGTGTTATGAATTTGAATTTGCAAAGGCACAGCTGAAAGGGGTGAAATACATCCGACCAGGTGTGTACAGAACTTCCGTATGACCAGCAATCTGTTCAGAGCCATATAAACCACTGGCCCAACAGTTCTATCCACTTCATCTGAGCCTACTCCCAAATTTTCAAGCAGCCGTTACATTAATTGAAGACAACTGCAAATTGCAAAATCTCCTACAGGCATTCAGAGTTCAGACCTACCCTATATTCCAACTGGGCAAATGTCAAACCGATGCTAACAACAAAGGTAACCAGTAATGTGTGGCACGTGTCAATTTGAACTACAGTCATACAAAGCACACCAAAAAAAGCATCAAATTAGATGCAGAATGACACCATACAGTGAACAAAACTAAAGCTAAAAAGCAAATGCTTTTAGCATCAGAATGCATCGATCCAGACTTATTCCGACTCGCTACAGAAAACAAAACATTCACTGGTACAGCCATAGCATAAAAATGGGTATACGGTGGCCGTGGCACCCCAAGAAGCATCAGGGAAAACATGCAAACAATAATCTATATTTGCAAACCTCTGAAAAAGAATTAACATTAAGCATATATGGGGGCCATGGCACCCTAAGAAGCTGCTCGTAGAGCGATGTAGCAGAATACAGCAAACAAGATTACAATGTGAGTTGTCCCAGAAAACTATGAATTGAAAGATAGAGTACAGTAATAACAACTGTGGAATAAATCTTCGAACCTACACAAGTTCATTAATTAACTAAAAAAAAATTTTCACAGCTAAACTATTTCCTGTTAGAACCATATTCAAACCATGTGGAATGGGAATCTTTGTGCAGAAACAAAAAGGTACCATTGTTATGAACTTTAAGAAAATGCTGATATCAAGTTTTATGCAGTATTTGATAAAATAAAATAACATAATCACAGACCAGAATGTTATAGCGACGCATACCAGCTCCAGCAGACACCAAATACAAACAAAAGATAAGCAGCCCAATACATTTCTTCACACAAAATCACTAAATCACATCCAGCATGTATCCTCTCAGATGCAATAATCACATGTTCCCATCTTCAACCTACATTACTGAAAATCAGAAAAACAAGCTATAGAAGAAAGAGAAAGATACACAGAGTCTCGCAAAGCGATTAAAAATATTCTTGCTGGCATTGACATCAAATCCAAGTTACAAATCAAGCTTTTAAATATGAAGTATTGGCTTTTGGTGAGAGAAGTAAAAATATGAAGGCGACAAGAGATGAAGAATGGTGAGAAGTGATAGATTTTTATTTTTTTTTTGGCAGAGAAAATGGGGAGGCAAAGAAAAGAGGATAGGCATACACATACTTCACTTTATTAAAATATTTTTTCCCCTGCATTCATGTTGGACATCGATCTTCATTTGTGTTTCAAGTTGGTCACTAAATTTAGACGTTTGTTACAATTTAGTTATTCCACACGTCACTTAGTTTGAAGGAAAAAGGTAATGAGTAACCTCATTTGCCTTCACCTTACCTTCATCTCCTTTCTCCAACTTCAAAATGAAATAAAAAAACAAGATATCTAACACATCTTCCCCTTTTCTCCTTGTACTAAACATAGCCAAGTTCAACACCGGGTCACAAACATAAACCCTAACAGATTATAGCAAAAAGATAGTACACTACCCAGAGAAGGTAGACAAACCAGAAAGCACAACACCACTCTTGGGTGAGGACTGAGCTCATGTATACACATCCATGCACTTTTTACTGTACTTATTTCTTCTTCTAGAAGGTGTTGGCTTGTTGTAAAAGAGCTAGAGGGACTGCCAGGCATCCCCCCCCCCCCCCCCCCAACAACACACACACACACAAAAAAAAGGCTTCTGAGAGAATACGTTCACCTTATGGTGCATACGCATTCCATTCATGATCTAAGAGATGCCAATTGTATTAGACAAAGTGTAAGGTGGTCGCCAGTCATAAAAGAATAAGATAGTTGAAGATCATTTGTGTCCTTTTCATAAAACAAGGACAGTATGGAGGACATATGGGAATAAGTGAATAGTTTTAACTTCTAATCAAATTAAGCCTTTAAGGGATGATGGAGTATCAGAACTACTCCAGCTTGTAGTTGCTAATAATCAACATCAGCGATCCAGATAGTGGCTAATACCCTGTTCCATTGTCAAAAAGTTTTGCAGCACATGCATGTAGACAAACACCTTTATTCCATCATTATCCTAAAGTGAACGATCTGTGGTAGCATTCCTAAATATTAAGCAGTTTTTGTGTAGCAATTCCAGACACAGGGTCTAATCACCCGCTATTGGACATGTGTTGATCTCATGTTACCAAAATAGACTGCAGATACTAACTTTCAAGAAATCTAGAAATCACAATTTATAGGACTAAAAAGTATATTCTTTAAGGCTAAATATAAAATAAAAATAGAAATCTCATATGAATCTTTTGTCTCCAGCTATTGGGATCCCATTGCATCTCAGCAACTTTTAATCATTTAAAGAATTTCAAAAACTATTCATCACAGAATTTTAGCAAGGTTCTTGAAGCATGCATGATTCCAAAATATCAAAGATACTATCACCTTTATAGTCCAGTTATGCTTATGCACCTCCAGGCTCCATCGCAATTGATCAATGAGTATGTGGTCAATCTTCTACTAGCCTAATAGCATCGAGAACTCTACATATTAGGATACCGCTTCCCCATGGTGGGATTTGATCATAAGATCTATGAGAATGGATCACTGGAGTCATGATGGACGAAAATAACGATATGAATTGAGGTGTTTATAGTCTTAGGATTGAGGCATTGAGTACAACAAGGAGAAATCGTTTGAATGAGAGTTTCGTTTGAGAGAGAGATTAAAGACACACGGATGTATATATTCTGTTTTTCTTCCGGCAGCAGAGAAAACTCATACGGTCGTGATTAAAACTAATCTAATGAGCAAAATAAAACATAAGAAATTGAGCACCATATGATCAAAAAAAGTAAACGAAAGGTAACAGGTAACACTTCTCCACAAGATCTAACAAATATTAAACTACACAATAAGGTAAAATAACTAAATGCCTCCATTCAGTCAAGTTGAACTTAAAAACATTGTGTGATAGTATACGAAGAGAATTCTGGATTCCATGCAAATAAAACAACCCACCACCTATTACAATCCAAATAAATTTTACAAAGATTCATAGCTGCAACTTTTTAGAATGAACCATTAGCATTGATCACAAAAACCAACCATTAACCAGCACGGTACAACATGAAAATGAGTAAATGACATTGAGTTTAATTCATAGAGGTTGAGAATTGCAAACTTCTTGCATACCATAAGGTTTCCTTGCTTAGAAGATGACACGTAAAGCAAAAAATCCATTCATTTTACCAAATAAGAGAAAAAGTTAACAACTGTCTTAAACCTTCAATCTTTAGTAATGTAACCCTCCTTACGTCCCTCAAACCCAGGCCTCATCAACTTCTTCTCGCGCTTGGCAATCTTCCTCGTCTTCTTCTCCTTAATCCTTCCCATGATATTATCTTTCCTCTTTTGCTGTCTCTCCTTCTTCATCTTCTCCTGGGTCTGCACTCGATCCTTCCATTTCTCCGCATTCTTCTCCCTCTTCCTCTTCTCCTTCTTCATGCTCTCCTTAATCATTCGTGCATCATCATGCACCTTCACCCCCATTGCTCGGCTGGTAGCTGCCCTCCATGACTCCCTATCCGCCACTCCCATGTTCTCCCTCTTCACCTCCTCCAACCTCTTCACCCTTTCCAACTCCTTCACCTTCGACATTTTCTTCTTCTTCTTTTTACTCTTACCCTCCTCCTCATCCCCCAACTTAACTTTCCCATACTCAATAATCTCCTCCCCATCTTCGCCCTCATTCACATCCGAATTCCCAACCTTCCCGCTCTCTTCCCCATCATTCTCACCCCTCTTCCTTTTCTTTCCATCATTCTTCACCTTCTTATCATCAACCTTCTTTCCACCACCCCCTCCACGATTACCCCGCAACAATTCAATCTTTTTCCTCAATTTCTGCCGCAACTCTTCATATGTAACCGACTCATTCCTATTATCACTACCCATTCCCTCCTCCAAATCAATGGACTTAGCCCGAGTCTCACCCGCGTCACCATCCTCTTCCAAATTACCAAAACCACCCTGCCGGTTCTCTTCATCCGGGTCAGATACTTTGTTAATTTGTTGATGGAGCAGGAGGAGGGTGGAGGAGGACTTATTCTCCGGGTCCAGGCGGTTGCGGCGGGCGAGTTTAAGGTTTTGCCTGGACTGTTGTTTCAATGAAGCTTTGGCGGCTTTGGAGAGGCCCTGGTACCAGGGCTTGGACTCTGCGTCGTCGTTTGAGAGGTAAAATTTTGCCGGAATCAATTCTATTAAGTGGTCGAAGAATTGGCTGTGGGATCGGATTAATGATTTCAGGTCAATGGATGGCGACGGCGTGGCCATAGAGGTTGTAATCTTCAGTTTCTTCTTCATCTTTAGCTGTGTGAATTAGGGTTTGTACTCTATGTTTTGTGGGTTTTAGGGATGGAGTCTTAGAAGGCAACCTCTATGGAAGTATGGATGGCAATGGGTTGAATAAGGCCGGTCAACAAGGACTAAGCTTGGCCCAAGAGACGGGCCAAGCCGAGCTCGGCCCTTACAAAAACGAGCGTAGTTCCGCCCATGGCCTATGGCCTTATGGGCTGAATCAGGCCTACCCACGAGCTCACTCATTATTTTTTTTTTATACAGTCTTTTGTTGAGATTTTAAAAAATCAAAATGAAATAAGCTATGAAAAATTTGACATTTAAAATCATATTTTTTTTCCCGGGCTTGGGACCGGCTTTTTTTTGTGTGACGGAGTTAAAATTGTACACGAATAAATTATTACGTGTACAATTTTTGGTAAAACTTAAAGTAAGAAAAATAAATAAATTTACACAAACAATACTTACAAATTATAAAGTTGGCTCTCCAAGTTCTTCGGCTAATATAGTGTCTACTTTATTTTAGATCCGAAGTTCTGCAATCTGCATCTTTTAAATCTTTTAAACACATTAAACTCTCTAATATGTTTAGTTTAAGTCTTGACATTAAATCAAACAGAACCATGTCACATGTACTAAAAACAGACTCCGATGCTACAGTTGATTCCAGATGTATTAGTAGATTATGTAGAATAATTGAAATAATTGAGTATTGACGCTCACTTTGTCTCCACCATCGTAGTATATCAAAAATAAAATTGTCTCATCTTCATCTAATATACTAAGCGTGTCGTGAACATAATATCTAACTAACTCTAAATGTACGTCTCTGTTACATTTTTTTACATTCGTAGCACGGGAAGGGGAATAAGAAAAACTAGCTTGTTGAGCTTTCATAACTGAACTAAGGTAACTCTATAAATCGTTATCGTCATTTGATGACGGATAAGATATTGGTATATGGGGTCTTCTAATGTTGCTACCGGTCTTTTCTGCATAAATTTTGTACATCTCACGTAAGGTTTTTTTTTTAGATTACCACATGTTAGTAAATTTTCGTAAATTAATTTATTAGTAATTGCAGACATATTATGTTTTATATCTTCTAAATTTAATATGGTTCATAATTGAAGCTAAAGGAAACAACATAGGTAATTCCTCTTAATATTTTCTAAACTTAATCTCCATTGCTATTACAATATTAAAAAAAAAAAAAAATAGAAAATTCTTATACCTATTAAAA
This sequence comes from Forsythia viridissima, assembly GCA_030279155.1. Taxonomy (NCBI): domain Eukaryota; kingdom Viridiplantae; phylum Streptophyta; class Magnoliopsida; order Lamiales; family Oleaceae; genus Forsythia; species Forsythia viridissima. The sequence goes on from CM059042.1 coordinate 17,636,254, forward strand.
TTATTGACAATATTATAAAAATGATTTAGAACTAATGGACTGGTATGATAATAGACGTCAGCACATACGTTTATTGCATCGAAATAAACTTTAAAAATTTCTCACATAAAATGAGTTTTTCCAATCATATTTCAGACCGTATGAGTGTCGACCATTATAATAAACAATAATATAATGTTCGTAACCTTCACATGATTTAAGTATGAAATAAGTAGAGTTTCATCTGTGGCTTACATCTGTACAGAAACATTTTGTTTCAAATGAATTTTCTACATATAATTTATAAAATACTTGTTTTCGAGCCAGGGAGACAATAATATAATGTATGGCATACCTAAATTTTTCTAACTGTTGGTCTATAAAATTTAAACTATACTTGACAAATAAATTAAAAATGTGACATACACAACGAACATGAAATAATATAATACCAAAATTGGGATTTAAAAGTTGCGTTAATTTTTTATTATTATATTATTAGACATAACAATGTCAAATATGAAAATTGCGAATTCTATATTCGCAATTAAATTCCCTAATAATAATCATTAAAATATTAAAAATATTTATTCCACTATAAGAGTAGTCAACTACTTTAAATACAATTAATTTTTTTTATGTATTATCCATTATTTATCAATAAAATGTAAAGTGACAGCAACGTATCATTTATGATTTTTATCGGATCATAAGCCCGAATTAAATAATACAACACCGGAATATTTATATAAATCACGTATTATGCTTCTTCTTTTTCTATTTATTGAATAAAACAATAGTGTTTATAGAATATGTTGTGTACCTCAGTTAAACATACATTTGTACAAACTTGGTGAAGTTCTACTAAGTTAAACAGAAACTCACCACTTGTAACTAACTGAGTCATGCTTTCCCGATGCATGTTCTCTTGCAAATAGACTCAGTTGTTTATATTCGGACTAGAATTAGAAGTTGCACAGGGAGATCCAAATTGAAGTTACAATTGATTTATATCCATCCATCCGTGTTTTTTAAAATACTTTGAATAGTGTCAGTTTAGATGGCTCGTGCCCCCACCATTTTGCCACAAAAATATGTGTTTACAGCTTTTACACACTGTCTTATAATCTGGTTATTCGTCAATTGTTGTACCAGTCTGCACTAAATTGAAATGTTCCTAACACCCAGTTTTTTGTTTTTTGTTTTTTGACTCGTTGTTGAGTTCTCGAACTAGTTGTTGTACAAGTGTGTGTTTCTAAATCTTCATCGATATCCTCCAAATCAATTGGATCTGTGCTCCTATAATCATCACCAAAATCAAAAATTCATTCAATCCACTAAAATCATCATGTTTGGTTGTCACATCCTTGAGTGTAATCCATTTGGGTAGTTTAAGAATGTAGAAAATGGAAATTTAAAATAAAGAATGCATAAATGTAGAATTTGAACAGAAGAAATTATTAAAATAAGCAAATTAAATTGTTGATTGCACAATAAAAGAGATAATATTGATAATATAATACTTTGAGATTAAGCAAGTTGAGAGTTGCGAGGAATATTGAAGTAGATTGGGATTTATATACAAAAAAAATACGACCGTTATTTTTTTAAAAAAGAAAGTTTAAGAGATTGAACGGTCACTTTTGTGTAGGGATGGCAAAAAAACCCGCGACCCACCCCGCACCCCGCCCCGCCGGATAATAGGGGCGGGTTTGGAGCAGAATTTTCTGCTCCGCCGCAGGTCCGGGGCAGCCCCGACCCTCCAATTTTTTTTTTTTGAAAAATCATAAAATAGAATATAAATTATAATTTTCACTACAAATAGACTAAAGAAAATTCGAACCCGGGTTGAAACTTATAAACTACCAATCTTAACCACTATACCATAACCTCATTCTTATAATTTTTTTGTTTTGTTTAGTACAAATATATATATAAAAAAAAGTACTTTTTTTTTATTATTTTTTCAGTTTTATAAAAAAAAAAAAAAATTAACCGGGACGGTTGGCGGGTCGAAGGACAGCCCAGCGAATTCGCGGGTCGCGGGGCAGGGCCGACCCGCCCCATTGTCATCCCTACTTTTATGACTCTTAGAGTCCACAGCTTTTTAAAATTGACCGTTGAGGCCCACGAGCTACGAGCCGGCTCATGGCTATAGCCCACAAGCCTTTATACGAGTCGGTCCAACAGGCCAGTCCATATATTTCAAGGGTCGAGTTGTTTCCAAACCCTGGCTCAACCCTGGCCTGGTCTCGTCCTTAGACGAGCACGAGCACGGGCACATGGCCCAATTCCCATCCTTATACCCCAACTGGATTAAATAATAAGATTGAGAGGAATAAAATTAATGAGATAGATTAAAGATGATAAAATTAGGATATGTTCAAGAGTTTTTTTTTTCACTAGTTTTAATCAATTTTAGGTGATACCATTTATGAGGGAAAATCAGTGTTTATTAGTTTTTTGGGCCACTAGTTTTGAGTGGTTTAAAACCCACCCAAAACCAGTGTGGTTGTATTTCTCAACTCCAAATCGGTGGTTTTTTGGCATTTTTTTAAAAAAAATTCAATTTTATCATTTCTAAAACAATTATTTCTAAATCCACCATAAACCTAAAATACATACTTCATTCTCCATTTTCTCTTCAAACAATAATTTTTTGTGTTATTGACTTATTTTTGAAAAATTTTACAGTCGAATATGTATTTTCATTTACAGATATTGATGACTCAAATTTGAGTTTTGTAATAAAATTTATTGTAAGTAATTAATGAGCAAAATAGGGAAAAAATTAAGAAAATTTGGTGTAAAGGTTAGTCCATACACAATAGAAAATGATTAGGTAAATTATGTAAAATCATATTAAATTGTAATATACACATTTCTTTATATTGTTTACATATACTTTATTCTTTAATACATGGGCATGTATGAAATTTTATTCTTTTAAAAAACTTTTAAAGTCGTTGGATAATAAACTTTTAAGCATGTGTTCGACTGTTTTAAAAATTGGTACTAAAAACTATCCAAAATCGGATCCCTCGTAAACGTTCATAACCGATACTCCAAAACTCTCAAGCAAGTCCTAAGGGTGAGTTAAGAGGTATTATTCTAATACGACATTTGTACTATATTTGTATTAGAAGATTGTATAAGTAATGAAAAAAAAAATTATGACAATATTTTTATTTTTACGTAATTTTTTTAACTTATTGAGTTTTTTTTTTTTTTTACTTGTAATTTATTTGTTCATAATTTTTTTTAATTATGCAATGACTTTTTACTTATAATTTTTTTTACATATAAGTGAAGTTTTTACTTATAAGTAAATTTTTTTGTTATAAGTGATTTTTTACTTGTTAATAACTTTATGAGGATTGTATGCTGAAGACCACACTTTTATGAGGATGGGTCACTTTGTATTTATAGAGTTAAAATGATAGAATAATATAAATACATATCTCTATCTTAATAGACTATTTACAAATGATAGTAACATAACTACATATCTCTATCTTAATAAACTAGTTACATATATAAAGATAAATTCAAATAACTTTAACTGCTATTACGCTCCAGCAAGCTGCGCCAAGGATGTACGAAAAGCTTGGAGAGTAAATACTGGAAACGAGCTGAAGACAACATTTGGTGAAAATATATGCACGTTCATCTTGACTACAAATATAGTCAACATTCTATTCGCAGTGCACCACACTCTCCAATATAATGATATTCCACTTCGAGATATCGTGTGCGAGCATGAAAAACAGGATTGGATGCTAAAGAGATAGAGCTAATGTTATCACACCAAATTTTAGGACAGGATAAAAATAATTGCAAATCTTTGAAGATAGAGCACAGCCAAGACAATTCAACGACTGTATATGCAAGTTGTCTATATTCTGTCTCGGTGCTGGATCGAGAGATAGTATGCTGGTCCTTTGAACTCCAAGAAATAAGATTTGTGCCGAGATAAATGCAATAGCCTCCAATGGAATGACGATGATCAGGGTCTCCGGCATAATCAACATCAGTAAAGCTAGTAAGAGATAAATAACTAGACTAGTAGAACAAACCATGAGAATATGTGGGCTTAATGTATCGCAAAATACGCTTAACAGCAGTCCAATTGGTAGTAATAGAAGCATGCATGAATTTACAAACTTGATTAAGGGCAAATGATATGTCAGGACGCGTGATGGTGAGGTATTGTAAAGTGCCAACCACACTGCGATATTCAGAAGAGTCAAGAAGATAAATACCATCACTTTTGCTGAGACGTTTACCACTAGTAGCTGGAGAGAGAACTAGTTTAGCATCAAGTAAACTGGTACGCTTTAAAAGATCCAAAGCATACTTGGATTGAGTAAGAGAGAGACGAGACAATCCTCGAGTGACCTTAATTCCAAGAAAATAGTTAAGAGAACCAAGATCACTCATACAAAATGTAGTATTCAATTGTGTAATAAGAGTAGTGATATGAGTATAACTATTGCTGGTAAGCAGAATATCATCAACATATACGAGGAGAACAAGGAAAACAACACCATGTATGTAAGTAAAGAGAGATTAGTCAGCCTTTGATTCAATGAAACCCCAACTCCAAGAGAAAATCAGAGAATCGTTGACACCAAGCACGAGGAGATTGTTTGAGACCATAAAGAGAGCGTTGTAACTTGCAAACATGATAAGGACATTGATGATCAATAAAACTAGGAAGTTGCTTCATGTAAACTTCTTCGGATAAGAAACCATTAAGGAAAGCATTCTGCACGTCAAATTCACGAATGGGCCTAGAGGTGTCAAGACGGGCAGACCGGTCGAACCCGCATTGCCAACCCACCTTGACCCTTAACCGTGGGCCAACTCATGAACCGAACGGGCCGGTCACGGGCCGAAGACGCTGAACAGGCAGTTAAGCTGGCCCGTTTGATAATTTAAAAAAATATAAATTTCATGTAAATATTTTTTGTTATAAATAACAAATGTGAATTTATCATTGTTATTTATTTTTTATTTAGTAATTTAACACATTTTTTGCTATAAATGTAAATATTTTTTTTAAGTACAATAAGTTAGTAAAAGTTAGTAAATTTTTTTAGTAATTTCAAAAAAGATTAATTTTTTATTCATACGGGTCGAATCGCGGTCCACATGGACTCAACCCAGATGAGTCGACGGATGGATTGGGCTCGTGTTCAATTTTCGTGAGCTGGGTTGACCCGGCCCGCAACCTGTCGTGGCGCAGGCTTTTTCTAACGCGTGCCGTCACCGAACTTTATCGGATGCGGGCCAACCCGGCCCGCCTGACCCAGATTGACACCTCTAAATAGGCCAATGATGATGAACAACAAGAGCAATGATTAAACGAATTGTGGTATGTTTAATAATAAGGTTGAAAGTTTCAGAGTAATCCACTCATTCTTGTTGATGAAATCCATTGGCAATAAGACGCGCTTTAAAGCGCTCAATACTGCAGTCATATTTTTGTTTAATCCGATGGACCTACTTACAAGGTAAGATATTCATACAAGATGTAGGCGGAACTAACTACCAAGTGCATGTCTTTTGTAGAGCATTAAATTCAGAACTCATAGCAGACCGCCAAGCCTCATGTTTAATTGGCGGTGCTAAAACAAATAGGTTCAACGTTAGTAGAGTCAATAGAAGCAAGACAAGCATATTTGGGGTTAGCTTTGCGAATTCTAGCTTTACCACGCGTTAACATCTGATGAGAATTAGTAGAAACCTCGCGAACAGATAGGGAAGGCAAAGAAGAAGAACAAAGAGTAGTTGTCGAATGAGGGATAAATAGTAATGTGGGGGAATGAGTGATGTTTGATGGATGAGAATGAGAGGGGTTGGTTGGTGATTATGGAGAAAAAATATTAGAAAAAGAAGTGAAAAACAAAGAAGGAGAAGACATATTAGAAGTTGATGAACACGTTCCCTGGGAAGATGCGAGAAAAAGAATCTGGAAGGGAAAAAAAACTTCATTGAAAATAACATGCCGAGAGAGATAAACACGATCAGTAGACACATCAAGACATCATAACCTTGGTGATCAAGAGAATATCCAAGAAAAATACATTGTTCAGACCTATATTTAAGCTTATGAGATGTATAAAAACGAAGATGTAGAAAACATGCACAACCTTACACCCGAAGAAAATTATATTGTGGTGAACAATGAAAAAGTTTTTCAAATGGAGAAACAAAATGAAGAACACGAGCAGTTAATCGATCAATAGTATAATATAGCGGAATTAAATGCATCAACCCAAAACAAAGATGGCATAATGGCATGAGCAAGCATATTGAGACCAATTTCAACAATATGTCTATGCTTGCGTTCGGCTAAACCATTTTGTTCAGGATGGTGGAGACAGAAAGACGGATGTCAATCACATTGTGATCAAGAAAGTTCTTAAAAGCATTGTTTTTAAATTCACCACCTTCATATGTTTGAAGAGTTTTAATACGGCATAACAAAAGATTTTCAACATAAGTTTTGAACTTAAAAACAAACCAAATACCTCAAATTTTAATCGCATATGAAACAACCATGTATATATCGAAAAATCATCTACAAAAAGCAAGTAATACTTCAAACTAGTATTAGATAGTTGAGGAGAGGTCCATACATCAAAATGCAATAACTCCAAATGAGCATGTAAAATAGAATTTGATAATGGAAAAGGAAATGTATGACTTTTGCCAAGAGGACAATAATTACAAAAGAAATTCCTAGACAACTGAAAACTAAACGAGATAAAACAGACGTCGCCAGATGTGCCAAGCGACAACTCCATACAGACTGAGAGGCCCTAGTGCCAATGAAGGCAAGAGAGCTGGGTAGAAGAACATTAGACTTAGGCTGTAGGTAGAGAGGATACAAGTCGTTATCACATCGTCCTTGGAAAAACATCTTCTTCGACTTAAGGTCCTTGACAAAAAAATAATGAGGATAGAAAACAAAGAAACAATTATTATCTAAGACAAATTTATAAACAGATAACAAATTGTGAGATGCAGAGGGATAATCAAGATTTTTATTAAGACGAAAAGAAGAAGTAGGAGAAGAAATGAAAGTGGAACCAATATGAGAAATAGGTAAACCGAAATCCTTACCAACACCACCAACATGATCAAGGCCAATGTATGCAAAGGGGTTGGAAATATTGGTTACATCAGGATTGACATAGGTGTTTACACTACTATCAAAAATCCAAATAAATGAGGAGGTAGAAAGATCATGAAAAGTGGCTAAAGCAGAAGGATCATGAGGAGGCAGAAGGATAATGAGAAGCGGCTAAAGCAGCAAGCTTTTTGCTGGGTTGTTTTTCTTGATCAGACAAATTCATCGTGTTGAATCAATCAATGGCAAAATGACCTAGTCTGTCACAAATCAGACATACAACGCGACCATCACAAAAAAGGAAGGACTTGGTAGATGAAGAAAATATGAGGCAAGACCCAAAATAGAAAGACCACCACGAGAAAAGAATGAGGAATCACCAAGACCACAACCAAAAGAAGCAACCGGAGAACGGCCTCATACACCACCATGTCGGCCAAAATGAAAACCACGTCCAGATCTACGTGGACTTGAGGTACTAAAAGCTGTAAAGATGTTGTCTAGAAGAGGACAGTCGCACTCATTAAGCCTCATTTCTACACTTAAGAGAAGAGCCTCAAGCCCGTCATATGGGATTGGAGTATCACGGGCCTAAGCGGATAAATCAGTGGTCTCATAAGTAGGGCCAACATTTTGCATGATGATGGTGACAAGATCATCCTTAGAAATAGAACGAATGGCAAAGCGAGATTGTCAGCGACCGCATTAATACGATCCAAGAAATCAGAGAAGGAAAGAAAACATGTACTTGTATGCATTAGTACACCACGGAGTTGAATGACTCGGTGTTGAGATTGAAAGGCAATGCACTTCTCAAGAGCAAGCTAAGTAGCAGGAGCAGAGGTTGAACGAACCACAGTAGACAAAACTGTAGGGGTGAGAGAGGTGTTGATTCACCCTAAAATCATTTGATCCTTTTCAACCCAGGATTCAAAGTTAGAATTGACTACATCGGTAAAGTGACCATCATCATCAAAAAGAAAAGTAGGAGGGCAATGAAGGGAACCATCAACAATACCTATAAGTATGCGGCCAGGAAAAACAAGCACAAGTTGAGCAAGCCGTAAAGAGTAATTTGAACGGTTAAGTTTGATTGTCATGAACTCATGACACTGGGATAAGAAGAATAATAATAATAAATAGAGTATCAGGACGCCTTTAGAAAAGAAAAAAGAGAGAGAGAAAAAATGAAATTGGAGTCGTAAGACTATTAGTGCTCTGATACCATAATAACTATTTGAGGATTGTATACTGAAGACCACACCTTTTATGAAGATGGATCACTTTCTATTTATAAAGTCAAAATGATAGGATAACGTAACTACATATATCTATCTTAATAGACTATTTACAAATGATACTATAACATAACTACATATCTCTATTTTAATAGACTATTTACATAGATAAAGATGAATTCAAAAAACTTTAATTGTTATTACTTATAACTTATAAGTGAAGTTTTTATTTGTTACTTGTAACTTATAAGAGATTTTTTTTTATATATAACTAATCTTTTAATTTACATGTGAATTTTTTTACTTATACTTTAATTTGCTAGGTTATAAGTGAATTTTGAACTTATAAGTAATTTTTTGTATATAAGTGAATTTTTTGTTGTAAGTAGTATTTTTTACATATAAGAATTTTTTTATTTATTGTAAATGCATACACATTTTCTCTATTATCACTTCAATTACAAGAAACAAATAATACAGTGTAAACCCACCTCATTAGATGAGTTAATTTAGGATAGTGTATTTAATTAGGATTTTTAAAGAATTTTATAGACTTTTATAATTGAATAACTTTAGTAGAATTCGTGTACTTTTAAATGACTTTTATAAATTTGTTAAAAATTAATAAAAATCTTCATTAAATTTTTGTAGACTTTGATTAAAATTTCTGTAGATTTCTATAAAAAATTTCATTTAAAAAAAATATTAAGTACATATAAATCACCCCCAACACATATAATATAATACAATATTATTTTGAGTAACTTCTCGTATGTCCAAATAATCTGCATCACATATAATTAAGAATTCAAAGAAATAAATCACATTTCTCAGGTCAATAAAAATATTTATTAACAAATTTAAAAAAAATTAACACATCAATTAAATTAACAAAAAAAAGATACAAGAAAATCCTAGAAGTGAAAGACAATAAGCGTTCGTTATTTAGGGGGCTCTAAAGTCTTCACAAATCTCATGGTAGATGTGAGATTTTTTTAAATTTGCTATTTATATTTTTCACTAAAAAGTTTCCATAAGTTTCTAGAAGTCTAGTAAGTAGAGAATCCCAAAAAGTCCATCTCAATTTGAATATCCCATGACTATTAGAGACTCTTAAGAAGTTTTAATTCAATTCTCCGTGACCTTTAAATTTTCTTTGAAAGTCTTTATTGAATACACTAATACTTTTAATAGTGATGGCAATGAGGCGGATTCAGATTGGATCGGCCTAATCCGTATCCGCCCCGGATCAAGTTTAGAAGATCCAAATCCGCGGATTGATCCGCAGACTAATCTGTGTAAATTTTTTTTTTATTCAATGGTCATTTAAAAAATTAAACAAACATTAAAACAAATTTTACTACTTTACTATTTTTTTCTATATTTTTATTTCTTTATTTTTCAAGTGGGGCGGATCGGATCGGAGCGGACATGATCCGATCCGCCCCGCTGATTCGTGGATGGGGAATTTTTCACTCTATTCAGACTAGGTATCCATCGAATTTAGGACGAATCATATATTTTTGTCATCCCTAACTTTTAAAGAGTCTTTAAAAAATTACATTGAATACCTTCAAACTTTTAAATACTTTAAAGTCTTAAAATACCAATTTGAATACTCCTAAGGTGACTATGAGATGATTGACTTGTAAAAGAAAAATAATCTGGGTATTGTCAATACCAATCGCCGTAGGGATTTAAATTTTTTATCTTATATTATGTATCAAACACACCCAAAATGTCCAGAATATTTCCTATTGCACCCAAAATGTCCAAAATATCGCAAAATTCACACTACAAGTCCAGAAAATTGCATATTACATCCCAAAAATTCCAAAATATTGCATATTACACCCCTACGGTTCACTTTTATGACCTTGTACACAGGAAATTTTGTCAATTTAATTCTCAATCTTAACATATGTAGTAAACTTTTGTCCAAATATTATTTAATTGCACTATATTTTAACTTTGAAATTTTTGTCCATTTAATTCTCGACTTTTTTATTATTTACACTATATTTTAATTGCAATAAATGTCTCTTAACCTTTGATATTTTTATATTTATATTTCCAACTTTTATTAACTTTATTTTTATCATTAACTTTCAACTAATTTTCACATCTTGTCAGTAATGATGATTATCGTCCAAATATTCTGCTAATATTTAATGAGAAAATATTTTGTCAAACTTTTATATTTGTTATTTATTTTACTTATTTAAAAAATACGAAAAGCAAAAAAATCTTTTTACGTCTTTCTAATTAATTTTTTGGATAAAAATCATCATCAAATACAAACATAGGGCATGAAAATTAATAGACTAGTGATAAAAATGTAATAAAAAAGTTGAGGACATAAATACATAAATGAACAATAGTTGGAGACCTTTGTTACAATTAAAATATAGAGTGGTTAACAAATAATGTGGTGTGAATATAATTACCAATAAACTAGTATTCAAACTTCGTATTTAAAATTTTACTTATAAGTACAAACAATCACTATAATTCATGATATGGTGAATTAAGTAAAATTTTCACTTATAAGTAATTTTTTAAATTATAAGTAAATTTATGTACTTCAATTCAACTTTTTTCTATGATTCTTGACATGGTGAATTAATAATAGGGCGTAAACCATCTCATGGAGCTTTTTATCTTAATTGATTGACTAAATTAGAACAGGCTCTCCAAATTAATTTAATTCTAGTATTGTTTTAAAAGCATATAATGCTATATGTTTGGTAGAGCTTAAAATAAACTATTTTTTCTCAAACTCGTTTTCAATCACATATTTTATAAGATTCATTACTTTTATCAATTCTTTAACCACATTTTTTACCAACTTTTTTCAAAATATCCTAAAAAACGAGTTTGAAACTCTACCAAACAAACACTAAGTACACAAAATTTACCATTTAAGTTCTTCTCTCTGTTTGTTCCACCATTACCGAACACCTTCAGCATAAAGTTTGCGAAAAATCTAATCGAGCCATTCAATTTCAATGAAATCAACGGATTGCTAAATAAGCTGGCCACATAAATAAAATAGCTAACATCTAAAAGAAATTTCAACAATGCAACCTAGTAGAGAGTTAGAGACTCTGTCAAGCTGATGTAGTAATAGGAAAAAAAAAATAGTACATAGAGTTTCGTCTAAATTCAGAAGCTCTATCAGACCTGCTGACTCAACGAAATTTATATTTACAATGCAAGTTTAGATGTAGTTTTATATTTATTTTAAGAAAATAAGATGTGTCATCAACTCAAAACATGTTTGATAGAGTTTATTTTAAATTCTTTTTTTCTCATATTTATTTTCAACCACATATTTTATTAGACTCACAACTTTTATCAACTTTTCAATCATACATTTCATTAACTTTTTGGAAATTTATAATTACCGTCCTCAACCTTTGCCAAATGTAACAAATCTACACTTAACCTTTTTTTAAGCATAACCATCCATAATCTTTCAATTATATAGAAAAACTCGTCATTTCCTCCATATTGGGCATTAAGGGATGGATATACCCCTCTTTAAATAAACAAACGTAATAATAATAAAACAACAAAAAATAAGAGAAAATTGAACGATTGGAGATTGACTATGCTAAAAAAAGTTGATGATAGATTTGTTACATTTGACAAAGTTTGGAGATGAATAGTGCAAATTTTTCTTAGATTTTATCAAAATTTCCTAAAAAACTACTTTAAACTCCATCAAACAAGCACTCGTATTATAAAAAAAATCTTAATATTTATGAATTTGATTAGTATTTCGAATAAATTTATTTTAACAAAATTCTATATTATAGATTTTAATGGATTCTGATGGATATCTATTAACTCTCATGTACTTGTGGTCCTTAATAAAAATAGTAATTTTACAATTACAAAAATTTGTCAACCTGGAGTGAAGAAAAATTTAAAATTTTACCATATCAATTAAAAGTCTTTTTTTTTTTTAAAACAAATTAAGCTTGAACAAACAACTTGCTCTAAAATTAATGTTGACTACTGATGATATAAATAATGACAGCTGCTATATGTTATTTAGTTATGGTGGCACGTCTTGGCACGCCTGCCTCGTTGGTCTCATAAGCACCCTTCTGACAGATAGACTGCAATAACTCAACTGTGGTCAGGTTAGCCAGGCAGGCGACCCATAGAATGACAGTTACCATCAGTTATCGAGAAGACGAAACATATCTCAATAATTGAAAAGATGAAACATCCCTCATTAACTCTTAATAATGAGGGAGATGAAGGGACACTCGTTATCAAATGAGGGAGATGAAGGAACACCCGTCATCAATAACTGCAGGCCATCCCTATAAATAAAGGCCAACCCCCAGGTAAAAACAGAATACACAACTCTTATACACTCCATATTGCTATTCAGCACAAATATTTTAATCATATACTGATTATCACACCAGAGTGGATACGGGAGAAAAAAGCCCCCATACCTTTTACAGGTCTCCACCGCTGTCGCCGTCGTGCTCGGATGAGGAGAAAAATATTTATCATCATTGGGCTCCATCTGTGGAAAACGCACAATAAGTCATGACTCGAACTAGAAGAGCTAAGAATGTAACCGCTCCACCAGCCCCCATCAGGGATGTAGACACCGAGTCTAACGCTGCCACTAATCATCTACAAAAAGAATTTGCCTCTGCCGCTCAACTTGCGGCACTGCAAGCTCAAGTGGCGGCCTTAACAGCTCTACTCCAAGATCGGAACGCTGCGGTTTCTCAGCTACCACATAGTCCTAACCTTCTGCTGGTAGGATCTTTACCACCAGGGGCTCTGCCCCAAGGTCCTAGCCCTCCACCAATAGGGCCCTCACTGCCAGGGGCTCCTCCCCAGACTCCTAACTTTCTAGTAATAGAAACACCGCTAACGGCAGCTCCACCGTTGGCTCCACCTTCCGCATCCCACTTCTATTCATTGACATCTGGTCCAAATCCACACTGGGGGGCAACCGTCATGGATGCCCACGCCTACACTGGTTGAGACACCAGTGCTAAGTTTGGAACAGCGATTAGAAGAAATAATGGATCACAAAATAGCTGATGCCATGTCTAACAATAGTAGTAGGCAACAATCTATGGTGTTGGAAGAAGATCCTTTTTCCCTAGAAGTGATGACAGTCCCCTTGTCACGAGACTTCAAACAGCCAAAAATGGAGAGGTACGACGGATCCTTTGATCATGTCGATCACCTTAGGGCTTTTGTTGACTTTATGAGGTTGCAAGCCACCCCTGACGCGATTATGTACAGGGCTTTTCCGCCAACACTTAGGCGGAAGGCCAGGGACTGGGTAGCCACCCTTCCTCTAAAATCGATCCGTACATTTAATGATTTTTCCAAGAGTTTTACTGCACACTTTACCAGTAGCAAACTTGTTAAGAAAACTGCTATCAGTCTGATGCAATTGACACAGGACAATGATGAATTGCTGAAAGATTTTATTGCCCGGTTCAATAGAGCCACGCTAGGAATCAAAGATCTACAGATGTCTGCTGTAGTCACTGCCATGATGAATGGAACTCGAAGTCGTCCTTTCAAGATGCCACTCTCCGAAAACCCGTCGGATACGATGCATGAGTTACTCAAGAGAGTGGATAAGTATGTGGACGTTGAATAATCATATCTCATTACCAAAAGTATGAAAAATCGAAATGAACTTGAGTCTAACAAAAAGAAGATTCAGGACAAGCCTGAACCTCGAAATAATAGAGGCAAACTTACCCAAGCTGAGGTGAGTCAACCAGGCGAGCTAGTTGAGCCAAGGTTTAAAAAAAAAATTGCCAAGACGAGCTCACCTAAGACGAGGTGAGCCAACCATGTGAGCTAGCTGAGCCAAGGTTAAAAAAAATGAGCCAAGGTAAGCTCACCAAGGTGAGGCGAGCTTCCCTCGAGTGAGCTCGCCCAATCCGAGGCGAGCCAAGCCAATGCTGTAAAAAAAAGTTTTTTGAGGCAAGGCGAGCTCCCCAGAGGCGAGCTCACCCAGAGTGCCAAGCTAATACTACCAAAAAAAAAATTTAAGGCGATGGACCTATGTTTAAAAATCAAGGCGATAGCCACTATGTAAAAATTAAGGTGATAGCCACCATTGAAAAACAAGGCGATGAGCATATGTTTAAATATCAAGGCGATAGCCATTATTTAATAAACAATGCTAGGCTACGAGTCCTACTAAAAAATAAGGCTAGGCGACGAGTCCTGCTGAAAATTAAGGCGATGAGCCTCTATTTGAAAAATAAGGCGATGAGCCTTTATCTAAAAAACAAGGTGATGAGCCTTTGTTTAAAAATCAAGGCGATGAGCATTTGTTTGAAAAACAAAACAATGAGCCTATGTTTAAAAATCAAGGCGATGAGCTTATGTTTAAAAATTAAGGCGATGAGCCTCTATTTGAAAAACAAGGCGAAGAACCTTTGTTTAAAAATCAAGGCGATAAGCCTCTGTCTGAAAAACAAGGCTAATGAGCCTCTATCCAAAAATCAAGGCGATTAATCTTTGTCTGAAAAATTTAGAAAGAAGCATGTGTGGTAGATTATTTCTACTTCTCATTGACGACAGTCTATGAGAAGTAGAGGGACTTATGATGATATAAATAATGACAGCTGCTATATGTTATTTAGCTATGGTGGCACGTCTTGGCATGCCCGTCTCGTTAGTCTCATGAGCACCCTTCTGACAGATAGACTTAAATTACCCAACTGTCGTCAAGTTAGCCAGGCAAGCGACCCATAGAATGACAGTTACCACCAGTTATCGAGAAGACGAAATATATCTCAATAATTGAAAAAATGAAACATCCCTCATTAACTATTAATATTGAGGGAGATGAAGGGACACCCTTTATCAAATGAGGGAGATGAAGGGACACCCGTCATCAATAACTGCAGGCCATCCCTATAAATAGTGGCCAACTCCCAGGTAAAAACAGAACACACAACTCTTATATACTCCATATTGCTATTCAGCACAAATATTTTAATCATATATTGATTATCACATCATAGTGGATACGGGGGAAAAAAGCCCCGCCACCTTTTGCAGGTCTCCACCGCTGTCGTCGCCGTGCTCGGAGGAGGAGAAAAATATTTATCATCAACTACCCAACTCACCATAAAAATGCACCATTTACTTTGTTATGAATATATTGATAGCTATCGGAAAAAAAAATTGACAACTAATTCATGCCCACTATTAAAATAAAATAGAAATAGCCCTCAAATGTTACACGCCTATGTGGAATGCTTTAATTAACTGTTCTAAAAAACTTGCATATGCGGCGCCAAACCTAGCCACGCCTCAGACTTCGCTCTTGCCTTGTCCTTGTCTCCTCTTCGCCTAGGCTACGTCTAGGTCCGAAAAGTTTGAAACTCGACATTTACACATAGCCACGCTTTACGTTTTTCGAATACTTTATTATTTCTATCACAGATAACAAACAATATAGGCTACAAATTGCTAAAATGTTGATTATGACAATGTTCTCATCACACAGATTATAGCTTTAAACAGTATATAAAATCCATAGCAGCTAAGCTTCTCAACTCTAACATCTCCCTCCCATTCTTGTAGTCAGGGTCGGACTTTAGTTTTTTCAAACCTGAGTTTAAGTTTTAAAGTTGGACCCTCAAATCTTGGTGTGTATTTAAATTTTTTTTCTTCATAAGAATTTTCGAGAACCAAATCAATAAACTAAAAACTTCACACTAAAACGATAAACAAAATTTAATATCCATAATATTTATATTAAAATAAAAAATAATGCTTGAAATATTCTAAATAATCATTTAAATGCTACACACCTTACAATTTTCGAGGTAAAAATTAATGATTTATCTGAAAAGTATAGAAAAAATAATTCAATGATTCAAAAAATCAAATTTTCAACTCAAGTTACCAACATTCGAACAACAATACAACAATTCAACGCCATATATCTATATGCAACAGCAGCAATCAACTTAAATCCATAATGATCCAGATATATTCCAATAATTAAAATCAATAATAATAACCAAGTCAATAATATTCCAAGTTTCCGACAATATATAAAACTAATTAGAATTATTATTTCAATTATTTAGTCCACTAAAAATTTCAACTCAATCAACCCAAATAATATTTTCAAATAACTAGAAATAACATCGCATTAAAATAATATTTAAAAAAGTAGAAATAATCTTGAAATTTTCTATTCTATAAATTATATGGGATTGTCGTTGCTTCAGCCTTCAAAAAAATAGTGTTTAGAGTTTTGGAGTGAGTTTTAATTGGCTAAGTTACAAGGTAGAAGTTCCTAACACAATAACTTAATGGCATTATAATTTTTATAGTATCATTTCTATGAATTGCCTTTGCTCCAACCTTCAAGATTAGGGTTGGAGTTTTGGGGCTCAGTTTTAATCATGTGGGTTTTTAATTAGATAATTGGGTGAGTTTTTAATTGGCTAATTGAATAGTTTTTTTAAATTGGATATGTGCTTAGACGGATTGAGCTAATGCTTTCAAATAACAAAAAAGAAACATAACATACTATTTTTTATTTATGGGCCTCCACAAATTTTGGGTTTAAAGCAACCGCCACTTGGGCCTCAAATAAAATCCGAGTCTGCTTGTAGTTTCTTTGACTAATACTGCCAAAAGAAGGAGCTTAGCCGAAAAAAATAATCATCTATTTATCAATTTGCTGACATAACATATTTTTTTACTTAAAATAAGCAGAAATAATTTTTTAAATTTTTTATTACAAATAATCTTAATTTTCCATTGAATGGGTTTTAAAAATCAATTTGGAATAAGAAATCAAACAATTCAAATTATTCATACATATGAGTAAATTGAAAATCAAGATCAATGGTTTAGTAAAAAGAATATGTGACACAAATGTACGGGAGAGGCGTGAGAGAAGTGGTGGATTGAAATTTTGATGGGTCGAACTAGAATTCCTAAAGAATTTGGTATTTATATTTAGAGACTTGAAATCCTTTAAAATCTTCTAATTAATGAAATCTTTAGAAATTCACTAGTTATTGAAGACGCGTAGATTTTTAAAGGATCTATTTAATTTTAAGTTGATGATACCTAAATTTCAATGGACTCTATTAAAATATATGTTGAAGTTATTTAAATTTATATGGATGTGTAAATTCATTCAAATACGAGTTTAGGATACCCCTATGAAAGAGACCTAAACAAAATTATTAGGTTGTAGTATGTAGATGCTCGAGTGTCAATTCGTTAAATATCAATGTCACATAATTCAAAAGTTTTTCAACTTGATTATCACCTAAATAACAATCCATCGAAAGAACTGGAGATGCTCTAACACATGCAAATCTTAGAATCTTTCACTGTTTGAAATGTTTTAAATAGATTGTTTTTTATAATCTTTAACCAAGTATTAAAGTGGGTCTCATAATTAGTTTTAAGCGAGACAATAGTCGAATATGTTCTAATTCATGAGTAGATGTTCGTAGTATATTTGGATGTTCAAAATTATTTCCGGATGAATGAGAAATTGAAGCCAAAAGTGAGATTTTGGAATTGGACAAAATTAGTTTAGAAGCGAAGGAGACAAATTTTAAACTTTGTCCCACATTGGAAAAAGAATAGAATTATGACATATTTAAATATTCCTACTTTGAGACTTGGATTTGGTCCCCAAATGATATCACTAGTCCTTGAAAGAAGGAGGATCTAAATGCTATTGGGCTTGGTTGAAAGCTCACACACATGTGTCGCCCGGGCCCGAGTCATGGGTTCAAGTGTTAAATAGTTGGAATTGGGGCAAGACTACATATTCTTTTGGTGAAATAAAATAATTTTATTTATTATTTAAATTTGGATTTTCATGTATTTGACACGTTTATGTTGAAACTCATTCAGAAAGCTGTCCTTTTTAGAAAGATATGTCTGTTTAGTACATGCGTGTATGTTCAAGACAAAATCTGATAATAAAAGACATGTCTTTTCAGATCAACTTTTTATTTGAGTTGTATTTTTTTGACATAACTTTTGGTTTATTATAAATGGATTCAACATTTCCACAAAATATTCACTTCATATTTTTTGGCTTTTTATTTTTGCCTTGCACTTTATAATATTTTGCATTCAGTCCCTGCATTTATAAAAGAGTATAAAAATAAGTTTCAATTCGCTGTTTCTTGTAATTTGAAATGCTGTTATCACAAAAAGATATCGTTGTATTTTAAGAGACAGTTGTCTTTCGACCGTAGGCACTGGAGTGTAGATGTTCTAATCTGTGAGTAGATGTTCGTAGTATATTTAGATATTCAAAATTATTTCCGGATCAATGAGAAATTGGAGCCAAAAGTGAGATTTTGGAATTGGACAAAATTAGTTTGGAATTGAAAGAGACAATTTTTAAACTTTGTACTCCCACATTGGAAAAAAAAAATAGAATTATGACCTATTTAAATATTCCTACTTTGTGACTTGGATTTGGACCCCAAATGATATCACTAGTCTTTGAAAGAAGGTGATCTAAATGCTATTGGGCTTGGTTGAAAGCCCACACACGCGTGTCACCCGAGCCCAAGTCGTGGGTTCGAGTGTTATATAGTAGGAATTGGTGCAAGACTATATATTCTTTTTGGTGAAATAAAATAAAATAAAATAATTTTATTTATTATTTAAATTTGGATCTTCATGATTTTGACACGTTTATGTTGAAACTTGTTCAGAAAACTGTCCTTTTTAGAAAGATAAGTCTGTTTAGTACATGCGTGTATGTTCAAGACAAAACCTGATAATAAAAGACATGTCTTTTCAGACACAACTTTTCATTTGAGTTGTATTTTTTGACACAACTTTTGGTTTATTATAAATGGACTCAACCTTTCTAAAAATATTCGCTTCATATTTTTTGGCTTTTCATTTATGCCTTGCACTTTATAATGTTTTGCATTCAATCCCTGCACTTATAAAAGAGTATAAAAGTAAGTTTCGATTCGTTGTTTCTTGTGATTTGAAATGCTGTTATCACAAAAAGATATCGTTGTATTTTATGAGACGGTTGTCATTCGACCGTAGGCACTAGGGAGTAGAAGTTCTAATCCATGAGTAGATGTTCGTAGTATATTTAAATGTTCAAAATTATTTTTGGATGAATGAGAAATTGAAGCCAAAAGTGAGATTTTGGAATTGGACAAAATTAGTTTGGAAGCGAAAGAGATAAATTTTAAACTTTGTACTCCCGCATTAGAAAAACCATATAATTATGACCGATTTAAATATTCCTACTTTGAGACTTGGATTTGGACTCCAAATGGTATCACTAGTCTTTGAAAGAAGGGGATCAAAATGCTATTGGCTTGGTTTAAAGTTCACATACGCATGTCACCCGAGCCCAAGTCGTGGGTTCGAGTGTTAAATCGTTGGAATTGTTGCAAGACTATATATTCTTTTTGGTGAAATAAAATAAAATAAAATAATTTTATTTATTATTTAGATTTGGATCTTCATGATTTTGACACGTTTATGTTAAAACTTGTTCAGAAAGCTGTCTTTTTTAGAAAGATATGTTTGTTTAGTACATGCGTTTATGTTCAAGACAAAACCTTATAATAAAAGACATCTTTTTAGACACAACTTTTCATTTGAGTTGTATTTTTTTGACACAACTTTTGGTTTATTATAAATGGACTCAACCTTTCTACAAAATATTCGCTTCATATTTTTTGGATTTTCATTTATGCCTTGCACTTTATAATGTTTTGCATTCAATCCCTGCACTTATAAAAGAGTATAAAAGTAAGTTTCGATTCGTTGTTTCTTGTGATTTGAAATGCTGTTATCACAAAAAGATATCGTTGTATTTTATGAGACGGTTGTCATTCGACCGTAGGCACTAGGGAGTAGAAGTTCTAATCCATGAGTAGATGTTCGTAGTATATTTAAACGTTCAAAATTATTTTCGGATGAATGAAAAATTGAAGCCAAAAGTGAGATTTTGGAATTCGATAAAATTAGTTTGGAAGTGAAAGAGATAAATTTTAAACTTTGTACTCCCGCATTGGAAAAACCATATAATTATGACCTATTTAAATATTTCTATTTTGAGACTTGGATTTGAACCCCAAATGGTATCACTAGTCTTTGAAAGAATGGGATCTAAATGCTATTGGACTTGGTTTAAAGCTCACACATGCGTGTCACCCGGGACCAAGTCGGGGGTTCAAGTGTTAAATAGTTGGAATTGGTGCAAGACTATATATTCTTTTTGGTGAAATAAAATAAATTAAAATAATTTTATTTATTACTTAAATTTGTATCTTCATGATTTTGACACGTTTATGTTGAAACTTGTTCAGAAAGTTGTACCTTTTAGAAAGATATGTTTGTTTAGTACATGCGTGTATGTTCAAGACAAAATCTTATAATAAAAGACATGTCTTTTCAGACACAACTTTTCATTTGAGATGTATTTTTTTGACACAACTTTTGATTTATTATGAATGGACTCAACCTTTCAACAAAATATTCGCTTCATATTTTTTGGGTTTTCATTTATGCATTTCACTTTATAATGTTTTGCATTCAATCCTTGCATTTATAAAAGAGTATAAAAATAAGTTTCAATTCGCTGTTTCTTGTGATTTGAAATGCTGTTATCACAAAAAGATATCGTTGTATTTTAGGAGACGGTTGTCATTCGACCGTAGGCACTGGGGTGTAGATGTTCTAATCTGTGAGTAGATGTTTGTAGTATATTTAGATATTCAAAATTATTTCCGGATGAACGAGAAATTGAAGCCAAAAGTGAGATTTTGGAATTGGACAAAATTAGTTTGGAATTGAAAGAGACCATTTTTAAACTTTGTACTCCCACATCAGAAAAAAGAATAAAATTATGACCTATTTAAATATTCCTACTTTGAGACTTGGATTTGGACCCCAAATGATATCACTAGTCTTTGAAAGAAGGGGATCTAAATGCTATTGGGCTTGGTTGAAAGCCCACACACGCGTGTCACCCGAGCCCAAGTCGTGGGTTCGAGTGTTATATACTAGGAATTGGTGCAAGACTATATATTCTTTTTGGTGAAATAAAATAAAATAAAATAATTTTATTTATTATTTAAATTTGGATCTTCATGATTTTGACACGTTTATGTTGAAACTTGTTCAAAAAACTGTCCTTTTTAGAAAGATAAGTCTGTTTAGTACATGCGTGTATGTTCAAGACAAAACCTGATAATAAAAGACATGTCTTTTCAGACACAACTTTTCATTTGAGTTGTATTTTTTTGACACAACTTTTGGTTTATTATAAATGGACTCAACCTTTCTAAAAATATTCGCTTCATATTTTTTGGCTTTTCATTTATGCCTTGCACTTTATAATTGTTGACGTCTGAACCTGCACCAGTCTACGTGCCAACAGATCTCCAGTCACTCCTCTGCCAGCTCGTATGTTACCTGCACACTAGGACGACCGTTAGGCACCAAGATCTCCAGAGAAAAAGGGTCCGGCGATCGTTGGCACTCCGACGATCAAATCAACTGCCGGTATATGGGAGATACACGGGGGCGGGAACAAAAAAGGGGTGTGAGAGAGACAAGCAGACAGAGATTTGAACAGAGTTTAGGGTGGGATTCTTAAGCATAAAAAATGCGTCAAGAAAATTGCGTACTAAAGAATGCGTACTCAGAAGTACGTACCTTGAAATAATCGGAGTCTGATATTTATAGGGAGAGAATCCTAATTGATCTAGGAAAGCAATCAATTAGAATTCTGTTGGAATTCTCTTTCCTTATCAGATAAGGTAGGTTCCAATCTCACCGTGATCTTCCGAGATTGCATCCCAATCTCTCTCAATCTATAAGATTGTGCTGCTGATTTTATTAGATTGGGATATAGTTTCCTTTTGACAATCAAATACAATCTTTCCTGAGATATCCTTTTAGCTGTGCGGACCATAATAAATACGAAGCCGGGCGAGGCTCTCTGGATTGGCCATGAGTGTCGAAGCCCTTCATGGGCCTCGCAATACTCTGATTCAGGAATGCTAAGATGTTCCATGGGCCTTCGAGGCCTTCGTCGGGCCAATTGAACCTTTATGAATCTGGAAGGCCTTCGCTGGGCCTATAAGGCTTTAGCGAGGCCTAGATGAGACTTTTACTAGAACTTTGCTGACGTGGAGACTTTACAAAAATCGGGTGGTAACAGTAGTCCCCCAAGTCCAAGCCTATTATTTATATCAGGCGTAGGACTTTAAGAGGAAGCATTAAATGAGGACGAAGGCCTTTAGAAAGCGAACCTCCAATGGAATCCGTGAAATCACATCTCCAGTCATATTTCTTCATAAGAGGTATTTTGAACCATGCGGAGAGTTCTCTAGCCTTCAACTATTTGGAGAATGGGAGATCATCGTCGTCATCAAGGTCGCACAACAGTTCTGGTCTTTCATCCGCAGTCCTAGAGTCCCTTCTTTTCTCTCAGTGGTCATCGCTGGGCTCGCTACGCCGGCTACTTAATGATTGAGGTCGAGCCACAGACGACCCAGACTCCAACCTGTCGAATACGCTGGCGGAGGCGACCAGCTTCCCCACTCCCGAGGCACGAGGTTTCTCTTGGTCCTGGGATTTTTTCCATTGAGGATTGGCGAATCATCTTGAGACCGATGGCTTTCGATAGAGCCGGACCTCGAAGGGCTTCGCCGGGCACGGCTACGCTCGGGTCCATGTTGAAGAGATTGATTCTCCAACAGTTCAAGCGCTACCTTCATCCGGTCATTGTCCAACTTCGGGCGTCTCTATCGTTGTCTTCTTCTCTAGCAGTGGGTTGCATTCTGAAAGTCTTGACCTCTTTTCTGTCTCAAGTCAGTATGATGGGACTTTACTTTTTCTTCCACGGAGTTTTCTATTGCCATGCTCTTTCGGGTAGAAAAACATGTTTTTACCACAAGTTGTTGGTCGTGTAAGGTTTTTCGGTTCCCACAGACGGCGCCAATCTGTTGACGTCTGAACCTGCACTAGTCCACATGCCAACAGATCTTCAGTCACTCATCTGCCAGCTCGTAGGTTACCTGCACACTAGGACGACCGTTAGGCACCAAGATCTCCGGAGAAAAAGGGTCCGGCGATCGTTGGCACTCCGACGATCAAGTCAACTGCCGGTATATGGGAGATACACGGGGGCGGGAACAAAAAAGGGGTGTGGGAGAGACAAGCAGGCAGAGATTTGAGCAGAGTTTAAGGTGGGATTCTTAAGCATAAAAAGTGCGTTATGAAAATTGCGTACTAAAGAATGCGTACTCAGAAGTGCGTACTCAGAAGTGCGTACCTTGGAATAATCGGAGTCTGATATTTATAGGGGGAGAATCCTAATTGATCTAGGAAAGCAATCAATTAGAATTCTATTGGAATTCTCTTTCCTTATCAAATAAGGTAGGTTCCAATCTCACCGTGATCTTCCGAGATTGCATCCCAATCTCTCTCAATCTCTAAGATTGTGCTGCTGATTTTATTAGATTGGGATATAGTTTCCTTTTGACAATCAAATACAATCTTTCCTGAGATATCCTTTTAGCTGTGCGGACCATAATAAATACGAAGCCGGGCGAGGCTCTCTGGATTGGCCATGAGTGTCGAAGCCCTTCATGGGCCTCGCAATACTCTGATTCAGGAATGCTAAGATGTTCGATGGGCCTTCGAGGCCTTCGTCGGGCCAATGGAACCTTTATGAATCTGGAAGGCCTTCGCTGGGCCTATAAGGCTTTAGCGAGGCCTAGATGAGACTTTTACTAGAACTTTGCTGACATGGAGGCTTTACCAAAATCGGGTGGTAACAATAATGTTTTACATTCAATCCCTGCACTTATAAAAGAGTATAAAAGTAAGTTTCGATTCGTTGTTTCTTGTGATTTGAAATGCTGTTATCACAAAAAGATATCGTTGTATTTTATGAGACGGTTGTCATTCGACCGTAGGCACTGGGAAGTAGAAGTTCTAATTCGTGAGTAGATGTTCGTAGTATATTTAAATGTTCAAAATTATTTTCGGATGAATGAGAAATTGAAGCCAAAAGTGAGATTTTGGAATTGGACAAAATTAGTTTGGAAGCGAAAGAGATAAATTTTAAACTTTGTACTCCCGCATTGGAAAAACCATATAATTATGACCTATTTAAATATTCTTACTTTGAGACTTGGATTTGGACCCCAAATGGTATCACTAGTCTTTGAAAGAAGGGGATCAAAATGCTATTGGGCTTGGTTTAAAGTTCACACACGCATGTCACCCGAGCCCAAGTTGTGGGTTCGAGTGTTAAATCGTTGGAATTGTTGCAAAACTATATATTCTTTTTGGTGAAATAAAATAAAATAAAATAATTTTATTTATTATTTAAATTTGGATCTCCATGATTTTGACACGTTTATGTTAAAACTTGTTCAGAAAGCTGTCCTTTTTAGAAAGATATGTTTGTTTAGTACATGCGTTTATGTTCAAGACAAAACCTTCTAATAAAAGACATGTCTTTTTAGACACAACATTTCATTTGAGTTGTATTTTTTTGACACAATTTTTGGTTTATTATAAATGGACTAAACCTTTCTACAAAATATTCGCTTCATATTTTTTGGCTTTTCATTTATGCCTTGCACTTTATAATGTTTTGCATTCAATCCCTGCACTTATAAAAGAGTATAAAAGTAAGTTTCGATTCGTTGTTTCTTGTGATTTGAAATGCTGTTATCACAAAAAGATATCGTTGTATTTTATGATACGGTTGTCATTCGACCGTAGGCACTGGGGAGTAGATGTTCTAATCCGTGAGTAAATGTTCGTAGTATATTTAGATGTTCAAAATTATTTCTGAATGAATGAGAAATTGAAGCCAAAAGTGAGATTTTGGAATTGGACAAAATTAGTTTGGAATTGAAAGACAATTTTTAAACTTTGTACTCCCACATTGGAAAAAAGAATAGAATTATGACCTATTTAAATATTCCTACTTTGAGACTTGGATTTGGACCCCAAATGGTTTCACTAGTCTTTGAAAGAAGGGGATCTAAATGCTATTGGGCTTGGTCTAAAGCTCACACACGCGTGTCACCCTGGCCCAAGTCATGGGTTCGAGTGTTAAATAGTTGGAATTGGTGCAAGACTATATATTCTTTTTGGTGAAATAAAATAAAATAAAATAATTTTATTTATTATTTAAATTTGGATATTCTTGATTTTGACACGTTTATATTGAAACTTGTTTAGAAAGCTTTCCCTTTTAGAAATATATGTCTGTTCCCTTTTAGAAATATATGTCTGTTTAGTACATGCGTGTATGTTCAAGACAAAACCTGATAATAAAAGAGATGTCTTTTCAAACACAACTTTTCATTTGAGTTGTATTTTTTTGGACGCAACTTTTAATTTATTATAAATAGACTCAACCTTTATACAAGATATTCACTTCATCTTTTTTGGCTTTTCATTTTTGCCTTGCACTTTATAATATTTTGCATTCAGTCCCTGCATTTTTAAAAGAGTATAAAAATAAGTTTCGATTCACAGTTTCTTGTGATTTGAAATGCTGTTATCACGAAAAGATATCGTTGTATTTTTGGAAACGGCTGTCATTCGATCGTAGGCACTGGAAAAAATTCGTTTCAAGGATAAAGAATCAAACTCTTGTCTTAATCTAATTTCATTTCTTCTTAATTAATTGCAAGTAAGTTTTTATTTTTTGTTAGTTTATAGTTGCAGTATTAAAAAATATATTTAAAACCTAGCAAAACTCAAGTTCCATAATTATAAAAAGTCTCTCATTATTCGATCAAAAAAAAAAAAAAAAAAGTCTCTCATTAGTTTTTTAAAAAAATATGACCTGTCACCGTCACTTCTCATGAATTGTAAGTTTTGTACGAAAATAGGTGAAAAAGAAAAATTCAAATCTCATAACCTTCACTAGTGTTATCCATTCTAATTCAAGTTTTTAATATAATAAATAAGCATCATGAAAAAAAAAATTAAGGCTATAGTTTAACGTTAATTCCGTGAATACTTTATCTCTTATTTCAAAATCATACACAAATTGACATTTGTTTTAAAATCATGCATGAACTTATAAATTTGTTTTCCATTCATGCACAAATTAACATCAGTTTATCAAAACTAACGGAATAGATCACGTGACAAACAACGAGCCTACATGGCTAACAGTTGGCATTATTAACATATGATTAATTACGTAAATTGTACATGAACATAGAATTGAACTTTGTTACGAAATCATACACGAACTTACAATATATATTGTAATTTTTATCCATACAAAGTTGACATTTGGCAATCAAAACTAATGGCGCGTCTATGTGGCCAACAAAAAAATTAAAAATAATTAAAAAAAAAACCCATAGGTTTTAGTCGCGAAACTAGAAAGAGAAATTCTCTTGATTTTGTGAAATCGGTTTCGCTAAATCAATGGGCGATTTCTCGCCTATAGTTTCACACCCACGGGAAAGAAATCCCCCTTCCCGGTGGTGGCGGGTGACTAGGCTGGGTGGGGAGGATGATAGTGACGGTGATAATTGTAGTGGCGAACAGGGATGTGGTGGCGCATGTTGGGATAGAATGGATTTCTGAGAGAAGATAACATTTTTTTTTGTTTTAAATTATTTTATTAAGCATATCTACACGGTATATTTTAATTACATCAACTGTTTGTCATATAATGACCACCTAGGCGCGTTGTTTGTCATGGAGACTGTCTGTCTGACTCGTTAGTTTTGATTGACAAATATTAATTTTTGTATGTATGAAAAATAATTTTGTGAGGTGTATGATTTTGAAATAAAATTTAATTTATGTATAATTTTAAAAATAAGGGTAAAGTTCGTATAACATTTGCGTAGTTATCCACTCTAATTTTACATACCTATTTTCAAAGTTTCATTTTCATAAACGTATTTCAATTCAAACGCTTTATTTTTTATTTTTTAATTTTAACACAATTGAAAAGTCAAACATGGAGGTAGTACTACAAGGCATTATCATCACCATTTCTAGTGCTATTTTGCTCAATTTTCCATCATTGACAAATAATCCTACACCCTGATCAAAACGTTCAAGCTAAAGTTGCATAGATACGTTGCAGTCCTTAAAATGCTTTACGTAAAACTGCAATATTGATCGTCATACATTGTAGCAGGTAAAGTTGTCGTAAACCTTTTAAAATAAGTGCATAACTAACTTTTATAGGTTTATTTTATTGACAGTCATTGAAGTTTCAACAAAATTACAAAACAGTTACTGAAATTACAAAATTTCATCTTAGGTTATTGAAATATACTAACGCGTTCACCGACGGTTATTCTGTTAAATTTTCAATGTTAATTGATGACATGTCACTGTTAAGTATCCACGTGGCACACAATTGGTCAATATTTGGTAGAAATTGAGGTCACGTGGACTTAATGTACTAATAACAATAAATTCGAACAACAAAAAATACATCTAAAATACGAGGATCTAGTAGCAATTTCTGGACAATATTTAAATCAGATTCCTAAACCATTTGCAAAACCTGATTTTACCCAAAAAAGGATCACAAACCCAATTTTTTCCCCAATTACTGTAGTTCTACTTCGAGCCTACCAATGTCCGTAAGAATCATCTGCATTTCTCCTTCAACTTACTCTCATTTGGTCTCTACTCTATGCCGCCTCAATTCGGACGACTTGTTACTTCTAAGCAAGCTGAGAAATATAGATTTCTTTCGGTTCAGGTTTGGCAAAAAAATCAGGTTGTGCAAATAGTTTGGGGATCTGATTTAAACATTGTCCAGAAATTGCAGCTAGGTCCTTATATTTTAGGTGCATCATTTGTGGTCCAAATTTATTGATATTAGTACATTAAGTACACGTGACGTTAATTTTTGCCAAATATAGACTGACTGTGTGTCACGTGGACACTTAACTCTAATACGTTATCAATTCACACCGAGAATTTAACAGAGTGACCGTCGATGAACGCATTAGTATACTTCAGTGACATGCACTAAAATTTTGTAACTTCAGTGATTATTTTGTAATTTTACTTAAACTTCACTAATCGTGAGTAAAATTAATCCAATTTTTACATATGATTTCCATCTAAAAACTAATTAAAACGACATGTGCAATGCATACGTAGATAAATTGAACAAAACATACATAATTTTAATAAGAAAATATAATTTTTATTTATACTAATTAAAACTAATTCTCAAACTCAGTTAACATTGTGTCGGAATGTCATCAACAGATGATATGTTTCAACAGAATTTATAAAGAACGACGTGCAAAATTATTTCATTTAATTATTTTGATTGTATATATATCTGATAAAATATATTTAAATAATATATTTAAATATAGAACCATACATATGTATGATTATATTTGACGGATGGCACATGTTCTAAGATGTTCGAATTTTGATCCCTAGTTTTTAATTAGAAGATTCCTCTCTCTTATCTCCTCACGTTGTCTCCATCAAATCAGAAGATTCCTCGTTTTGTTCGTTCCATGTGCAATAATTAAATCAACATGAATTATTAGAGAATTTAATTCATAAATAAAATTTCTTTCTGATTTAATAATTAATAATAGGTAAACAAAACCAAGTTGGACGATATTAAAACTTACAGGAAATTTCAAATTGCGTGTTGACTTGGCAAGTTGGTAAGTGGTTCTGATTAAAAATTAAATAGTTGGATTATAAAGAATGTAAGTCTAATTATCGCATATAACAATTGCTTTATGGTGAATTTTAGAGTATCATTAAAGAAATTAAAATTAGAATTTTACTTATTTTATTATTTAATTAATTAATATTATATACCGACTTTAGTCTCTTGATTAGGCTAAAGTGTCTTGCGTAAGCTATGATTATTTGTTGAAATTGTTGAAAGTTGAGTTTGTTGGTCATTAATGAATCAATTTTGAATTGTAAGCAAAAGCTATCAAATTGGAAAATCGAACCAACCCATCGATTTGGTACCACGTAAACCAAAATCAAAACCGTTTTGACATGGGTCAAATTAATAAATTAAAATCTTAAACCTTCAAAATAAGATATATAACTATTAAATTTGTTTATCCTAAATAAAAGGGCACTTTGGTCAATACTAAAATTCATAACGTAATAATATATTGCGAAAAAAGTCATTTTAATTAAAGAAAAATACTAATTGACAAACGATTTAAATAATTGTAAACTTCTAAAATGAGTATCAAAACTTTAAATAAAACAATAAATAAAAGACTAATACTAACATCCGAAATTTGACATCAATCGTTTTACTAATTAAAACATCCTAAAAATCTAAATTTATTTAGCGACCAATGACACAACAATTTCAACAATTCGCTACACATCCAACACGTTAAATATCACAAGAAAATTTGTTAATGAGGAGGGATGTGTATAATTAATTATACTCAATTAGATGTTTTGTACTCCACTATTATTCAAAAATAGCCATATTAGTACAACGATTTTATTTGTTACACCACATTATGAATACACACCAATTAAAACATACTTTTTATAAATTCACCACAATAATTTTACAAAGATAACTCTAGTCAATTTTTTTTAGAAAAAGTAAAGTATATCATACCACATTCGTGTCCGTTCCCAATTTCATCCTTCACATTTCCCTTCTCAATCTTAATTCACGACCTTAGGCACTCCGCCCCCACCAGCTCAATCATCTCTCATGCTTACTCCCTCTTACAAGGTATAAAAATTCATCTTTTAATTCATATAATGCAACAAAAATGGGTTGGCTGATTTCGTTGATTTCGACTAGATGGATTAGAAGAGTCGGAGTCAGAGAGAATAGTGGCAATTTGGCTAAGGTTTTTTAATTTTTAAATTATTGATTTTGTGAGATTGGGGTAACAGTAACGTGGTAGGCGGATGTTGGACGGTGATGGTGACGGTGGGGTGCGAAAAAAGAAAATGGTTCTGTTGTGGGTGAGGAAGAAAAACGGTTGTTGGTTACTTATTGGTTGGTAGAAAAAAATGTTGTGTAAAAAAATATTTAAAAGTGTAGTTATTTATGTAGTATAAACTAGGATCATGTTAGTGAGTAGATAAGAATATTTAAAATCGTGGTGTAACAAATAAATATCGTGGTAGTAATTTGACCATCATTGTCCTAATTTGATAAACCAATTAATCAAATATTGTTTAGTTCATGGTTCAAACTCTAAATCCTTTTCAGACCGCAAATGTTGAAAACTCAAAAGCTTTACAAAAACCAAGCAAAGCGGCAATGGCAATGGCGTCGTCGGTGAAAGCTCCAAATCTATTTAACTCTTTTTTGCAGTTACAAGAATCGCAAAGATCTTGTTGGAGAGCATCAATTTATTTGTGCTTTATATTTTTTTAATAGACTTTTATTGTGATTTTGTATTAGTTTTTTTTATTTGTACGAATTTATCATGAAAAGGTGAATGGAATATTTTGTCGTGATTTTTATTGTGACTTTATTTTAGTTTTGTTGGTATTTAAATTTACATTTTAAAATATTTAGTTTATTTTATTTAATCGCCAATAAAATATAAAGATATTTATAATCCATGAATTATAGAATTAATGACGTTAAAATGATCACGAAGATAAAATATAAGACGAAATTGCAGTTTAAAATTGAATCAAATCGTTACGTTTATGTTTGAGTGTTTCTCAAACTGTTTTAAATGGTTTGATTTAAATTTGAAATTTTTTTCAAATCGTTTTAAATGAAATAGTTTGAAAATATGTAAAAAAAATCGTTCAAACTAGACCGCTTACCCACCTATTCCTATATCTATTTTTGAACAAATTAACCTAGGTCCATATTAATTGTTAGTGGGGTCTCCGGTGCAATATCTCTAGCAACATAATAGACACGTGTACTTTGATAAGATAAATTTTAAAGTCCTAATATCAACAAAGAAAAAATATATATTTGTCAACTTTGATGTTCATTTTTTTTTCTACAACACACAAAATATGAAATTATACACTTAGTTTCTTAGTTTAGGTCCGTTTGACAAAATTTTTGATAAATTTTTTTGTAGATTTTGATAAAAATTGTTGTAATGAGTGGTAGAAAAATTATGAATCATATAAAATGTATAGTTAAAATTCAAATTCGACTAGTTTAAAAGTTGATAAAATTTTTGTCTACCAAAGAAAATGTCCAGAAGAAAAGGAATTTTCAGCTGAAATTGTTGCAATATCACTTTGTTGGTTCTTAAAAGGTAATTATATTAACACTACAATTTTTATTATTTACACTACGTTTTAATTATAATGAATATCACCCAACTTTTGACATTTTGGCACTTATGTCTCTAACTTTTTTCATCTCATTTTTATTATTAATTTTCAATTAAATATTCTGCTAATGTACATTGAAATGAGGAAAAAATATTTTGTCAAATTTTTGTATTTATTATTTATTTTTCTTATTTGAAAATACGAGAGGCAGACAAATCTTTTTACGTCTTCTAAATTAACTTTTTAGACAGAAATCATCGTCAAATACAAAGATAAAACGTGCAAATTAATATTCTGATAATCAGAATATGATAAAAAAAAAAAAGTTAAGAACATAAATACAAAAATGAGCAATAGTTGAAGACTTTCATTACAATTAAAATGTAGTGTAAGTAACAATTAATTTAGTGTAAATATAATTACCTATCTTTAAATAGATCTACTTCTAGAAGCGCTCATAGTCACGATCCCTATCGGACCCATATACCCTTCTCCCACACCACTCTTGAAAATGGACTAAAATAAGACTATTAAGATTGAAGTTTCCCGTTGTTTTTTTTTTTTTTGTCCCTATTAAAACAGCTCTGCGCTAAATTACGCAAAATTACTTCTACACAAATGTTTTTCAACTTATTGTTTGTTAATTATAGCTATATATTTAATTTTACAAACACTTAGAATAATTCTTCGACACTTCAATTAAGTTAAAAGAGAACTAAATTAGTTAGGTATGATCGTATAAAATTATTCAAATGATATATCTTCTGCAAAATCAAGACGGTCATTCGATGCAAAATTAAGTCAAATTGTTTAATTGTTAATTGTCTAAAGTAATTGATTTTTTGATTACCAGTAGATACTACACGTTGAATGATATCACTTGAATGATATTATCAATTTAAAACGAAAAAATAGACAATAAAAAGTTAAGAGCACGTCTTCAATGCACTCTGTTTATAGTAGTCCATGTAGCAGGTAAAATAGACGAACTTCTAGTCCATGTGGCACTACGTCTATTGAATAGACGGTCAAATTATAAATTCATATTCAGTGGGTTCCGTCTAAAATTAATATTACCGTTCATGTGATATTAAATTAGTTTAAAATTGGCTGGTCTTTAATTTTTATTTTCCTTTTGTGGCTTTTTTTTAATAAAATGCTAAGATTGATTTAAATTTGTTGAGTCACTCCGTCTAGAAGTCCGTTCAAATTTAGACGGACTTCTAGACATAGTCTATTTTTAGTGTGCCAAATCAGATAGACGGAGTTTTCGTTAGCATGCATTGTAGATGATTTTTTATAACTCTATCTATATATGCTTATGTAGCATGTCTAAAAAGTAATATATAGAGTGCCAGAGTAATATTGTTAGTAGTAATCATTATTAGTTTAGGTATTAGTTGACCCAGTCTAATAGAGTTGCAATACATTTTAATGCACTTAGAACAATAAATCTAGATTTTTTTTTTTTTTTTTATGACTCAAATGTCCAAGTTTCGCATGACTAGTTCTGAAGAGTGGTGGCCTTCCTTCCTGGTTCGCCACCCAGTTAAATCTGGATGCGGTCACAGGTTATACACACTTGAGCCGGACATTCTACGGTTCTCCTCCCTGTAGACCTCTGTTTTCTAACATAGATGTTGCTTTTCAACATTTTTTTTTAAATGTTGCCTTTCAACTGTCGTATGGATTCGAACATTCGATACTCCGTAGAGAACCCTTCTACTTTACTACTGCGTCATATCCGTAGAGGCAGAATTCTTTATTATATAAATCGGTGATGATGACAACTAATAATAAATAATATTGTTCGAAAATTTTTGTTCAAAGCAAAATTTTAAATGCTTGCACGTTTCCACATTGACTATAGACTCGACATATTCGAGCAATAATTCAATGCGAATGGGAGGGATGACTGGCTCAATAGTAATTACCCTTCTAAACATGACTATAGAAGGGCATTGCAGTCTTTTAGTTATAGGGGACAGGTCAATGATACGTTAAAAACCGTACATACCTTGTATTCATAGAGCCACGCGCCTTGCCTTCTTTGACCAGGCACGCGTGTTCTTCTTTTCCAATTTCCTAGGCCACGATAGCCAATAGCATATCGCTACGAATTTCCATTGATATGTATTTCGCTTGCAAGCAAGTGATCAACAAACCTTATCCACAATCAGAAGTGATGCATAAAACAGAGGGTAAATAGTATTGAAATCCGAATCTTTGAACTTTGTGACGATAAAGTCCTAAACTTTCAATTTGCAACATCTTAGGTCTTTAACCTTTAAAAATCATACGAGCATAGTCCTTTTGTTACAAAAACTGTTAGTTTGATGGTTAGATGGTCAATTTGTTTTCAAATGACCAATATACCATCTTTTAAATTAAAACAAGAAAAAAAGAAGAAAAATAAAAATTGCAATCCACCCCTCTTTCACTTCTTCTTCTCCAACGAATTCTCAATCAACAAAATCCAACTCCTGCCCAACTCCCAACTCCGACACCCCGCTGCCACAGCCGCAGCGGGCATTCCACCATTGTCAAATTCAGTTTTTTGATACTAGAAATAGCAATTTCTTTGTTTTGCCATAATGAATTTTTTAGTAAATGCACGTGTTCTTTTCCTTTTATTGAATTCGATCATTTTCATCTTGTTGAGTTTGATGTGATGGTTAGGTGAATGAGTACACCTTGTATTACACGAAAAACTTTAAGAAATTCAAGGTGGAAGATCATTCCAACAGCAAATGGCATGAACAGAATGCCATTAATAGATTTCAGAAAAATGAAATATAACCTAATTCAATTTTATTTTGCAAGACTATTTTACTAGCATTGATGGTTGGTTCTCAAAAAAATTGGACTTTCAATTAATTGTTTGACTTTTCTAAGGCCTGATTGATTCCTTATTCTCTAATCTACACAATATTATAAATGGCTAATTTCAATTGACCCCTATGAACAGTGTATGTAGACACAATTTGGCAACTGTTGAACTCAATTGGCACTGTGCTAATTTCAATTGCCCCCTATGAACATTGTATGTAGTCAAATTCACAGCCCAAATACTACAAATCACGGCCCAGCTACTGTGTCTTATCATTTCGCGAATCTACTATTTGGGCAGGGTTTCATTCCAGCCGAATTAATTATATTGTAATCACATCTTATCATTTCGCAAATCTTGTCTTGTTGTGAATGTAAGGATCCCGATCTTGGCTTGTACGTGCTCTTCAAAATCAAAGATTTCCTCCATCTTCAAAATCAAAGAATCCTCAAATTTCCTATTTCGCTTCGTAAAACACATATTTCGCAAATATTGAACTCGATTTTCGATCGGTATTGATTCTCGTCTTCGGGGCGTCGATTTTTCTATTCCTCTTGGATATTTCGATTAATTTATTAGTTATTCATTGTCGGCTCATCAGTGGTGTGAAATTTGGTGGTGGAGGAAGCGTTGTCTTAGCCCTAATTCATCCCCAGCAGTTGGTTTGTGTTAGCCCTAATTCATCCCCAGCAGTTGGTTTTTGGTGTTGGCCCTAATTCTACGTAAGCTACACATTTGCATAAGCTGTAAAAAAAAATTTGTCCATAGATCTTATTGTGTAGATTTTTGTTATTTGTTTGAACTAATAGATAAGCTGGGTTTGTTTTTGTGTATTTATTTAGGATGTTTACGTACAGTTTGAAATGTGTTTATAGTCTTTTGATGGCCTTCATTAGCCATTATAAATATTTATTATGTCATTTTTGCTTAATTTTTGGTTCCATTTGAAGTTATTGGTAACCATTTATTATGTTGTTTTCATAAAATGATAACAAGAAATGTATCTAGGAAATCAGGTAATCTATAAAATGGCAATCATAGATTTTCACACATTTTGGGAACTTTGTATTGTAAAGTGGACATTACATACTTGGATTTGGAAGAAGGACTCCGTGGAGTCAAGCGCCAACGCAGGTAATGTAGTTTACTTAAGAATAAGAAAGGTAATGTATGAAATGACAATCATATAGTTTCGTTTTCGTAAATTATAGTCGGAAAGAGACATGGCAAGAACACATTGAAGAATTCTACAATTACATGACTAATTTGACACAATGGTGACCCATTTCCATTTTACGAAGTGTTGGATGAACTCCTATTAAAATATTCCATAGATCGTTTCAATAAATATTGACGGCTTCTAATTGGAAGATTTATAAATATATTCAAAATATTAATTTTTGAATTGAAATAATGAAACAATTCATAGACTCAAATTTTAAATATTGATGTTAATACGTAGATATCAATTTAAACAATAGAAGAAAATAATTCTCCCTGTTGACGTTTTTGTTCATTTTTTTTTAAAAACTGTCTATGTCTCCCTTGTTCTTGATCCAACCCTATCTACCTAACTTGGCTGACAATTTTGTGTTTTTTGTAAGTTACTTTTTGTCGAACGGTTTATATACGTTTTTAGTTTCAAGGGTTTTCGATTTGGGGTTTTCCAGAAATTAGTTTATTTTTTCTGGACTGTGTAGTTTCTTTGAATCTTTTGTTTATATTGAACAAGTTATATGTGTTTGAAGTTTTAGAGATTTCGATTCGGGTTTTTCTTCGGAAATTAGTTTAATTTTCATACTTCTCACAGCATTTGTTTTTTATATTACTGTAGTGTTTCCCTAGAGCAGTAGTTAGTTGTGAAAAATAGATTGCAGAAGGTGGCATATTCAAATACAGGTAAATTATCGACCTTTGATTTAATTTTTTATTCTTCTATATGCTACAATTTTTCTGTTTTCTGTTGATATCGAACATGTCGACTGAAGTTGGCTTTGCATGTGTCTTTGTTACGGTTAATTTTTCTTGAACGATTGTTGAAACTTGAACTAGGTTTTCAATTTTTTAAAGATCGGTTTTTAAATTTATTTTGGAATTATTTTACATTTAATATGATTGCAAGGAATATTGCGCCATTTTTATGTCCATTGTATGAGTAGTTTTTTAGTTCCATCAGTTTTCTTTTCAATTTGTTTGGATGGAATATGTTGATTTTTGTCGTATGATGCTTTATATATTAAATCAAATTTTGTTACGGTTATAATCTTTATTAGATTGGTGTCTTTTCATTATTACTGTGCTTTGTATTTGAATTTTTTTTTCATATGGAAATTTTAGTGTTATTACTATATTGTCCAGTTAGTGTGATTAAATAATGTAATTAACTGCCTTTTCATGTGCATCAATATAGTCTTAACCATGGTAGCTGTTGGACCAATTTTGGTTTCACCTATTAGCCTTGTGGGTTTGTAGTTTGTACTAATTTGATTCACCCTAAACTTGATACATTGATTTAGTTTTCACCGCTCTAATGGTTGTCACTCCTACAAGTTAAGCTCTAAGATATGGTAGTCACTCTTCCATTTTTTATGTCCATTTTAGGATGCGGACAAAACGTGAGAAAAGCTGCTCAATATGGACTCTCTTTTTCCAAAAAACGGCATCGTTCAATAGGGGCGCTACTGGAGGAAATGATTGACTTCGTTTTCTCATTTCCAAAACCTAATTCATCGTCTCCTTCATTATCTTCAAAGCAAAAAGCGAGTTCTGCTCTCTCCCATGTGATTCCACGGTAATTCCGTCTTCCTCCACATATTTTGGTTTGATTTGGGTTAATTTGGTTTTTTCAATTTTTGAATTTTGGGGATTGTGTTTCGATGCATCTCTGTGGTCTTTGATTTGGGTTGTGATTGTCTGGGTTTTGAAATAGCAAATTTAAGTTATTTATGTTCAATCTGTGTTTGAGTTGGTGAATATTTATCTGGATGTCCAAAGTGTACAACACTCTTCCTGAATCAATCCAGTTGTTGAGGTCTTGCTTTTGCCATTTTAGGGATCCTATTGTTTCTTGTCATATGTGCTCTGTTTTGTGTACAAAAAGAAGTGTTTTGGGAAGTTTTGAATTCTGTAGAATGTGATATTGTCTGAAGATTTCCACCAAAATTAAAGATAATTGCTGGCCCGTTTTTCCTTTTACATGTATATACTCATACTGAGAATCAGATTACCAATCTAAGGCAGAATGTGTTTTGATTTGGTATTTTCTGAATTTGCAAAACTAATACTAGCTAGAGGTTTGCTTTAATTTAGAGAATTGTAAGCAGCTTTTGTTATTTTTGAAATTTATAGAACAATCTTAAAAGGAGCTGATAATTGTTCCACAAAGGATACTAATATTGCTCCACTAAGGAGCAGTTTCATAAAGGCTAAAAGTGAGTTATTTGTGGAAGATGTTTTTGCCATTCTTGAAATTGAATTGGATCTGTTTCGAATATCACAAATGAATTATACGCCCAGGTAATGCTTTCTATTTATTTGACAATTTATTTCTATCGAATTTTTCTTCTTTCTTTTTACTTGATCGCTTTAATATAGATGATTTCGAGGTTGAAGAAGAACACCCTTTACCCGAATTCTCATGGCCGTATTGCCACGAGGAGTTTGATATATCCTCCATTCGCTCACATCTAGAAGATGAACAATTTGGTTAATCAAAAGTCATTGTGAGTTTCTCTTTAGCCTATGTGTGTATATCACATGTTTGTATATTTTTCTTATAAATTTCTATTAAAGCAAAATACTTCATTTGATTTGTTGTTGTTGTTGTATGCTTTCATTATTTGGCTAATGTTTATATTTGCTTAATTTGTCATTTTGGTTCTTTGTTTGTGCCATGTTCAGTAAGAAGAAACGGATGTTAGTGACTGTTAAAGAAAGAAATAAGCTAAATCTCATTTATTATGAGTTCATGTGGGGTGGAATTGTTAGTTAAGGTTTAGATTTGTAAATTTTTGTACTGTTTAATGGAGCTTAAATTGTTTTGTTCAAAGCCATTATTTTTTTGTCACATAGAACATGCTTTCAAGCTCTTTTCTCAACTCAAGGCAGGGTGTCAAACTCATTCCACGCTTTTGTTCCTGCGGAGGTAAAATGGGTTTCTTTTGATTTTATGCTATATTTTCTTTTTAAGAATCTTTTCCTTAATGAATAAAAAAAATAGTAGTTCTTGTAGGATCGGGCTTTAACCATCTAAGTCTCACAACCAATTAATGTCTCAGTCCACCATCATTTGAGGGAACTAAATCCAGTCTTTCAATTTTCTGCATTTTGGTCATTCTTCGAGTACTGCAAATAAAAAGAAACCCAGATTTTCAGTTATATGTCACAGCTTATGTGTGAAGCTAATCTGAATAATTGTCAATGCTTTACCATTATTCTGCAATTGATGCTTTCTGTCTTCTTGCAAATTTTTACATAAATTCATGCCCTTTTGTCTAAACCTTATATGTCAATTTTCTTGTTTTTTGTGTTGTACTGTGAAAATTAGAATTGTTTTGAAAATTGGTTACAAATATAAGTTAACGTTGCATTATTAGAAGTCCAAATTTTGTGCCTTGTTGTATCATTTGTGTTCATGAGGATTAATGTTCATTGTGAATGTTAAGATGAGAATCTATCTGAATTTCTTGAAAATTACAGAAACCATTGTGCTATTTTGTGTTAGACTTCTACTTGGGCAATGATGTAAATTACTTCTGTTTATTTCTCTTATCTTTTTCGGTTCATTTATAGGCATTTTTTCCATGGCTTCTTATTCAAGAACTTTACAAAACGGTATTAGCTCAGTTAGCCACGAAAATATCTTAGTATGATTTTTCATTCATAATTTTGTTTTCCTATTATCTATATCACTTGGTGGGGGCGGTGATTAGTCTACAAAATCGATGTTTAGATTTAAAGCATGCGGCAACATGGGAAGTTGATACATGATCAATGATCAATAACTGGAATTCCTTTCTCCATCTACCTTCTTTCAGGTTTGAACTGTAATTTTATATTTAGTTACCTACTAATTATGCTCAATGGCATTTTGGAATGGAAATGTGTTCATTAGAATTTGTTCTCAATTTGTAGTGAAACATTAAGTGAACAATATTGATTTGCATTTTGGTTGTGCCACAGTTGTGACTTGCCTCTTATCTACTCTAATTGTTGTAGTGTTGGAATCAAGAAAACATTATTTTGTTCTTAAGTTGCAGTGGAGATGATGACCCTAATAATCTTAGAACGTAGCCTTCTATATTGAAAGTGGCTGATAAACATGATTATGATAATTTGAACAATATGTGTTTTGATTGCTAATTTATTTTTCTTGTGTTTTTGTATCATCTTTTAATTCATTGCGTTTCTAATTGGCTCTTTTCACTTTCTTCACTTTTTAGGACGACGGGATATTAGTAATTCCCACAGTGGCAGATCCTCCACCTAAACTTCGCACAAAGAAAGGTCTAGCTGTAGAGTTCCATGATAGAGTATATGCTTTGTTGACCATTGCTACTATGTCTGGACTTTCCAAAACTCTCCAAAATTCTGGTCTCTCTCTCTCTCTCTCCAATCGATTTATGTGGTTCGTGAAATTCATTTTCCGACATTTTATTTGGGATTGTTTATGCAACATTTGGCTTTTGTGTGCTTCTCTTTGGTCCACGTTCAAATCGCAAATTTAGGGTATCTTTATTTGATTTATGTAGATTTGTCGAATTTTGTTTA
The DNA here is from genome assembly GCA_030279155.1 of Forsythia viridissima. NCBI lineage: Eukaryota > Viridiplantae > Streptophyta > Magnoliopsida > Lamiales > Oleaceae > Forsythia > Forsythia viridissima. Next base: position 17,676,518 of record CM059042.1, read on the forward strand.
CATAGATAAAATGTAAGTGCACGCCGCGATAAATTATGATTTTGATATTTTTCATATATGTGCATATGATGCTTTGATTTCAATGTCAATTCTTCATACCCAAGATTAATATGACGATTTTATGCTCATATTATGTATAATGTTTGATGGGTTGGTCAGATAATGGATAGACATCAAAGAAATTGTGAGGAAACACAATCTTTTTGGGGGCATTAATTTGTCTAGCCAATGTTAGCTGACAGCCCTTTGCTGGTGCCCTAGGAATCGAGATTTCATAGAAATCGTGGTTACACTCATCAATCAAAGGTACATGACTTGCCTTATAAATACATTACTCAGTCATTTCAGTACATTTCTAGAATGTTGATATATTCATTTGCTTATTTATTATTTAATTATAATAAATTAGGTCCAATTATGCCAATTTTTCAAGCATAATAAATGGCACATTTGCAGGATCAGTAATGCATTTATATGCTTATACACTGTCCTCTCCCCGGGTATGATGGATAAGGTCCAATTACACTTATTCTTCGTCAAATTCTTTGGTATGCTCCTCTTTAGCCTTTAGACCTTGTAATGTCATGGTGATTTTAAGGTTTATATATTGTTTTCTTTCTAATACCTTCTTTGGTATGCTCCTCTTTAGCCTTTAGAACCTTGTAATGTCATGGTGATTTTAAGGTTTATATATTGTTTTCTTTCTAATACCTTGTTTGTTCAGCTCTAATAACTAGACATTTTTAGTATATATTCTGAAAACTGTTGCTTCAAAATAGTTATTTTTTCATGAAATTTTTTGACAGCTCTATGAGTTTGTCAATTTAATTCTCAAAAACAATGGTAGACTTCATAGTCTTTGAGACAACTTTTTTGCTAAATTCTTTTTATTGGATTATTGTTAAATTTTAAACCTTAGAGCCTATTTTAATGGATGCTGGAGATCTTTTTTTATTTTGTTATTTCATTCAGTACACGCCCCAACTTATATATTAGAAGTGTAATTTCTGGGAACCTATTTTTATTTTCAAATGTTTCATTCAATCTCACTAATTTGTTTAATTTTTTTATTTGATGCTTTGTAAAATTTCCTTTTTCATTGTTGCAGCACGATATTTAACTAGAGAGGAGAACAAGGGATAACAAAATTAGATGAGATGATAACAAAGTTTGTGGATGATAATGGTTTGATTCTGTCCTCATGATTTGTTTGTCAACACTCGAAGTGATATAGGTCATATCTTCATTCATTTATCTTCACTACACTTTCCACATTTGAAGTTAAATTAGTCACAAAGTTTTCTTACAATAAAATGTTCATGTCTAAGAATGTATCGAGGATTTAAGAGCTCGACGAAATATGTAAGAATATAAACTCGGTTGTTTTTTTCAACATGCCAATATTTTCATGTTCTACACATGTATTCCCGCTTATGCTTAATCTTTGTTGCATTCATTTGCGTTAGGGGTGTGGCTCGAAATGCATGATCCGAAGTTGAAGAAAATGTAATATTTGATTTTTATTTTTTTGTGGTTCTATTATCAATGTCTTGAGTCTTGACAGTGTGATCGCAAGTCTTCCTTAGTTATGTTGGCTATTTTTTTTAAAAAAAAAATCTTTACAGCTTATTTTAGGAAAATGATGATTTTGGTAATATTTATTATGTATGATTGCAAGCTTGTGAACTCGCTTTCAGTAAACTTCGCAATAATAAATTTCTTATTTCATGTTTATGTTATTTTGACAGGCTTACATCGATGAATTAGGTGCTTCAAAATATTTATTCACTTTTTAAGATTCTTTATCCTTTCGAAACACCTCCCATTTTACTATAACATTACTTTGTAAAAAGTTTTCCATTCAATTATTACTTCAACAATTTTTAGTAACTTCAATCTGGTAATTATTTATTCTTTTTCTTCTTTGTGCGTGCTCCATTGTCTTCATTGCAAGATCCAATTTCAGCAAGCTGGTTGATTAAGTGGGTTACCAATCTGAAATAAAATAAATTTGAAGCAATTTGATAAATAAAATTGAAGCTTGATTTGGGAGAAATGAATTGGGCCATTTTGAGAATAATTTATCTTCAAAAATTGCAAAGAAAATAAAATATATGCTCATCAAAATTTGACGGATGTGGAAGGCGGTGGGATGGTAGAGTTGGGTAGAGTTCAGGGTTTGTTGACTGAGGATTGGTTGGAGAATAAGAAGTTGGGGGTGGGATGTTGATTGTAATTTTTTTTTTTTTTTGGTTGGTTGGAGAAGAAAAGAGGGAGGAGGGGTTGGCTGCAGTTTTTGTTTTATTTTTCTTGTTTCTTTGTTTTGTTTTAGTGCATCTTTGGTAGAGTTTAAAAATAATTTTTAAAATTTGATTAAATGTGTGGTTGAAAAGTTGATAAAAGTTGTAGGTCATAAAATATGTGGTTGAAAATGAGTTTGAAGAAAAAAAAAATTAAAATAAACTAAACCAAACATGCTATTAATTCAAATAAATGTAGATTGGTCTTGATTTTTTTTAAAAAAACTATTTAACAGTCAAACTAACGATTTCTTTAACAGAAGGACCACGCTCGAGTGGTTTTTAAAGGTTAATGACGCGGGTTCTACAAATTTAAGGTTCAGAACTCTATCGTCACAAAGTTCAAAGGCTCAAGACCCCAGTGCTATTTACCTTTAAACAAATATTCTTTCCATCTCATGTGATATATTTATTTTCATTTTCAAACAGATTAAAAAATTTAATTAATATTTTACTCGCACTTTTCCTAATATACTTCTACATGAATATCATGATAGTTCATATTTGTTGATAATAAAATATATTAAATGGAGACACAATTGATAAAGTAGATTGAATATTGTCTGAAAAAAGAAACAATATAAAGTTCTTTGTTCGTATATTATGATTCGGACACAAGGAAATCGATCGAATGCATTTAGCGAGTGAAGCTTAAAAAATTTACGTATAATTAAATGGGGATCATTCTTCTTACCAATGTTTTTGACAAATAATCACGGTCCTTAATTTCAACTAATCTAACGGTCTAGATGTATTAACACATTTAAAATCTTTATATCCATGTCCAAGAACATCTCGATAAAGGTTTTAATACATCTAGACTGTTAGGTTGGTTGAAATGAATGACCGTAATTATTTGTCAAATTTCTTCGTCAAAAACATTAGTAAGAGGAACGGTTTCCTAACTAAATTTATTTAAAAGTAAATAATTAAATTTTAAAATAAATATCTTTCTTTTGTTAAGGTAAAAAAATAAGTAATTTTATTATAAAGTAAATCACATTACCAAGATAAATAATTTTGTCTACTTCTAAGTATAAACACATAACCAAAATTTACATAAAAATAAGTATTGACTTTCTTAAAAAAAGCTTAGCCAAACATGCCTATTAGAGTATGTTGGTGTGTGTTTATAAGTTGATTAAATATTTTTTTTTATCTACACATTTTGTAAGACCCACTGTTTATAATCTACAAAAATATCTACCAAACATACACTTATACTCAACAATCTATAAACTATAAATTAATATCTTATGTTGTAATTTGGGTGTCTTGTTGATAAGTTTCACCCATTTCCTCTTATGAAAAGTTATATATGTCAATTAGGAAAATTGACTCATATGATCCTTAACCTATGTCTGTTGTGCAAAAATAGTCCTTAATCGGCGGAGAGATCCCGAACTTATGCCTTTAAGTAGGGGTGGACAAAAGAACCGAAACCAACAGAACCAAACTAGAACCACCCGGTTCGTTTCGATTCCACATAAGTATCAAACGGTTCTGGTTCCTAGAATTGAGAACCGACCAATTCTGGTTCTAGACATAGAACTAAGAACCAGAATCGATTCTAATTTGTTAATTTTTTAAATAATTAATAGTATCAATGTTTCCAGTTGCTAACTGCCTGATCTATTCAAATAATTTATCAATTTTCTTAATTTTTTATACAAAATCAATTATTTTTAAATCAATTACTTCTTCAACCCCTTATTTTTTCCCTCTAAATCAAAATCAATTTATTTTTAGTGACATAAAGTTGTATTGTAATTTGCATAATTATTTAAATTTTTTGATTATAGAACCGAACAAAACCATACCAGGACCATTTAGTTCGGTTCCATAATTTTTTTTATAGAACCAATGGTTCCATTAGAAAATAACTAATGGTTTGCAGTTTTGGTTCGATTATCTTCAGAACCGAATCAAATGGAACCATGCCCACCTCTAGTTTTAGGTGCACAAATGGTCTTTTTAGATTAATTTTGCACACAAACTCTACTTTCTTTTAAAGCAAGGGATAATTTGTCACATCTATAATAAGATGAATAAAAATAAAATAATAAAATATAGCGTATTCTTCAACACCCCACCTTGCCACACCACATACATTGCTACTATTGCCGCCGCCACCAATGCCATTCATCCACCACTTCCTTGATGCCAGCCTTTCTGCCATTAATGGCAGGTTAGGAGGAGGAGAAGGTCTCCCTAATTTCTGCCATTAATGGAAGAAACCAATGAGAGCTTCCCATCCCTAATATATTTTGAAGAGGGGGGAAGGTGAGATAAGTCATTGTTTTCTATTATTGAGAGCATCTTCAATGCAACTGTGCATTGTGCTTAAAAGTTTGTCATATCATTCTAAAATGTTACATGGTAAGCAAAAAGTTGAGAATGTCTAGTACCCCGTCTATATTTAGACAATATGCTATACATCCTCTATTTTTGTTACCACCTGATTTTGATAGGGCCTCCACGACAGCAAAGGCCCAACGAGAGCCCCATATAGGCATAGCGAGGGCCTCGTAAATTCTAAAAGGGTCTCGGAGGCCCATCAGACATCTTAGCATTCTTGAACTAGAATATCGTGAGGCCTATGGAGGGCCTTGATATTCATGGCCGACCTATAGGGCCTCGCTGGGCTTCGTATTTACTAGCACGATATTATGGAATGACCAGATAGATAATTGAAGACAGATTGCGTTGGATTGGCACACGGATCCTCACAAGGAAACTAAATCGTAATCTCCTAAAAATCAGGCAACGTGATAAACTCAAATAAGGTAGACAATCTTGGAGATTGCCTTAACAATGAATGATCCCTATCCCATAAGAAAGGAGGATCCGATCGGGTATCTGATTGATTTGTTTCCTAAATCAATTATGACTCTTGCGCTATAAATACAACGTCTCCGGTTGTTCCAATGTACGCTCTTTTTGCACTTTAATTTCACCCTAAACTCTGCTCAAATCCCTACATGCCTGTCCCTCCTACACCCTATTTACTTGCATTTTTTTAAATACAAAACTAAATTAAAATTTAAAATAAAACTGGTCTAGTAGTCTTGTGGCTCAAAAGCGGGTTGAATTGACTCAGTAAATATGAGACTGTATAATATCGAGCTAAGTTGAGCATAATTAAAACTTTTATTTGTGACAAATTTATTTATTTTTTATATTGTAACGTTAAAATTAAAGTTTGAATTTTAAATAATAAGATTACTTAATAATAATAAAATAATTTTAATTAGTACATTCGTTAATAATTATGAGCTTAAATTTTAGTTATTTTATAATAGCTCGTAAAATATACAAAATAATTTAGTATATTGTCAATTTGTTAGTTTTCTTTTAATTTTTTTAATAAAAAAATTAAAGTATCGGATTCATTTTCACTTTTTTTAAAGATTAGGAATCTAATTGCAAATTTCTTTAATTAAAAGTAAGGATATTTTTATCTTTTTCATCAAATAAGGATCAATTGTGTACCAAAATATAATTATAGGTTAGGGACTATTTGCACCAAAAAAAGGTAAAGGTTAGGGACCATTTGCGCCAATTGAAAGAAAAATGTAACTTAACAATTTTACCCTTACTAATAAAGACAAAAACAATGAGAGAGACTATTTGTGCACCTAAATAAAAGGTTGTTTAACGAATTTTTAACGTAATTCGTCCACAAGGACCATTTTTGCACCTAAATGGATAGGTTAGGGACTATTGTGCCAAAAATAAAAGGTTAGGGACCATTTGCGCACTAATGTGATACGTTAGGGACCATTTGCGCCAATTTCCCAAGAAAATTCAAGAAAACATGCCAAACCCGTCTTGTGAACCCCACCTGACAATATATGATATACTATGTTACGACTGTCATTTCTTCTCCACGCGCCCGTGCCTGCGAGTGGTCCCCGTCCTTTTCATTTCACACCAGAAAATTAAAAAGTTCAGAATTGTAAAAATCGCCGGCTGAAATGCTGTTGGACTTGCACGGAGAGGAATAACGTTATATTTTACACACACTACACACACTAGAACTTCCAAATACATCTAAATATATATTATTCTGCCAATTCATATAAATTATAAATATAATTTCAGTCATCCGCCTCGCAATTTGTCGTGCCCTAGATCTCTCAATTTTATATAAATAATACAATTGTATGTATAGACGTAGAGATGCATGTTTACCGTTCCTTTTGATTTTAGATTCAACTTCTTTTTCTTCAGCTCTTCAGTGTTTTTTCAATCAGGTTGGTTACGTTTTCGTTAATTAGATAGAGAAATGTGTGTGTGTGTGTGGGCGTTGTTGAAATGTGAATTTAATTGATTCTGATTTGTGTTTTTGAATTAAATGCTGTACATTTATTTATGTGTGAGTTGTATTTGCATAGCGTGGTTCGGGTTTGCGTATTTATGTCGACAGAAGTGAAGTATAACGTGTATTTTGTGCGTATCTTTGCAGTGCATGTGCGGGTGCATATATTGAAACTTTAATCTTTGAAAAGGTGTGCGTATTTATGTCGACAGGTTTGATTTAACTTTTTCTTGGAATGTTTGTATTGCATTTTAACTATTCTTACATGATTTATTGGGGAGGAGAAGGGTGGGGTGTCTGTTTGTATTTTAGCAATTTGAATCTGGCAAGGTTCTGTGTATTGTCATAATTTCTGATTTAGTTTCCTCATGATCTCACTTCGACTATTTTTCTCTTTTAATTTCTAAATACTTTGGATCTAAAGTTCATTTCCTGTTTCCTTTTTCCTTTTTTCCCTCTCTTTCAACGCTGTGTCATTGATTTTGATTCTGATATTTTGAAATTTTGGTTCAGTAGTTAGCTGGATTTGGATATACCATGAATGATTGTTCTGTATGGAATTTGAATTATCATGTGATTTATGCTGGTTTATGAGGTGTACATTGATCTACTTCTTTTGCATTGTTTAGAGGTGGGAATTTGCATCCCCTCTTCTGCAATTATTGGTTTTACCTGCAAATTCACAATTACAGTGTTCAAATGTCTTTGGTTCCTGATTGGCTGAAATTTGGATATATTTGTTTTAGCCATTTCTCACCTTATCTATAGCAGTATGCAACTGAGCTATAGGAATTGGGTTGTCACCAAAATTAATTAACGTAACATTCAATGTTGTTATTGGCTACTTCCATTTCTCAGGCTTCTGTTTTTCTTGTCCATCAGTATACCACATTTTGGAATTATTTTCAAATTCATTTCAGTCTGAGTATACTTCCCAAAGTTGCATGTAACATTATTATGTTCTTTGCAGGTTCAGAGTCTTGCTGAATCCTGTGTTTGAGGGTCTGCTTTAGGCTGATAGGTTTGAGATAAATAAAGTGAATTTTGGACTTGAGGCAGGTTTTGGCATTTTCTTTTGAGGATTAACCTGTGATGCACCATCTCTAGATGAAGTCAGCTCAGGCGTGGCGTCTAGGCATGAAAGACATGCAAATGGTGCCTGCGTCTCGCCAGCGTGGTCATATAAAGAAGCCCACATGGATCATCATATTGGTTTCTTTAGTCAGTGTCTTCTTAGTTTTGGCTTATGTTTATCCACCTCAGAATTCTGCTGCGTGCTATGTACTCTCGTCTAATGGTTGTGAAGCTATATCTAATTGGCTTCCACCTGCACCGGCAAGAGAATTAACTGATGATGAGATCGCTTCACGTGTTGTAATTAGAGATATTCTGAAGACAGCTCCTATGATAACAAATAATTCAAAGATTGCATTCCTGTTTCTGATACCTGGTGCTTTACCTTTTGAGATGCTGTGGGATAAATTTTTTCAGGTAATCTGTTTTTCTTTACCACTAAACCCCCCAACCTTTTATAGAATTTTTTCTTTACTGTTTCTTAATATAGAATGTTGCTTTTATGATCTGATGAAAACCAATTTCAAATAGTGTCTTTGAGGAGTTATCTTTAGATGTTCAATCAAGTGGAAGCAATTTATAATCCTTGTCAGCTTGCACTAGGAGATGTCCTTGTGGGGAAATTATGGCAATTCTCTTTTATGGATATACATACAAACTATTGATGGAATCAGTAAAATATTCATCTTGCCGATGTGCCAAGTATCTATATATGGGTTACATTTAGATTTTATTCACTGGCTAGCATAGTTGTGTTATCAAGCCCCATCAAGTTGCCAACCTACCCAATCATGATGGCTTATCTGACAAAAAGAAACATGAAAGACCAAGGGATGCAATTCTTTTGGATTTTTAGAATTTCCAGCTTGAATACAAATGTACCAATAGACAGTAATAACATCTATCAGCCAACTAATATATGAGTTGTTTTTATCAGCAAAACATCGTATCCTTGCTGTGGACATTGATAGAGGTATAATGCCTTTCACGATAGAATGCCATCATTATGTTTTGCTTATTAAGAAACATTCAGATTCTGGGATTTTTATATGAAACATTAATTTAAATGATGTCAACCTTTCGCTTTTGTTTCATGAGTTCCAGGATATCTCTGAAAATAGTTGAAAGTCTATATTGCTGAAATATTTTATACCAATTATGCATCTTCATATATCAAGTGCTATACACACTTGACTATTTTAATAGAATGTCTTTGAAATCCATTTTTTATAGCAAATATGTTAAGTATAAAACCAAAGAAGTAACTTTAGGACTGGACTATATGGTAGATGGCTTAGGACGAAACATGTCTAAATTATATGACTTTGAACGTTGTCTCAACTAAAACCTTGCAACTTCTAATATGATTGTATTAACTGCAGTTGACAGTTGTTGATCACTCAATGAAAAAAAACAAAGAAAACAAGAAAGCGGAAAAATTTAACTTGATGGTCAGTTGTATGCTTGTGCTGGACTCTTAGATCACCACTTTTGGCGTTCATATATCAGCTCTCCAGTATTCCCAGAGGAGTTATCATGTGTTTGTGCCCCAAGTTCCCAGTTACGGCAAATGATTTCTGGAAAATCTGAATGAGGGGTAGTATGTGTTCAAAAAGTAGGAAAACGAGTAAAAAAAGATTACCTAAAGAAAGGAATTGCTACCTTAATTTGACTTTGGGTGTGTTGGGTCGCTAGAAATATTTTTAAGAAAAAATTGCATTTGTTTATTAATGAAAAGATTAGGAAAGAAAGTCAGTAGAAATACCTAATCTGCATTTTTTTCTTAAAGAAAAGATTAGGTCACTAGAAATACCTCTCTATTCGAGTCCTAACTTATTTACTAGCGTCTTTGAAGCACGGACACGCCACGGGTGGCGATGTGTCGGTGTCCGACACTTCGCCGGTGGCTTTATTCAAGCGTTTAAAAAAAAAAAAATGAAAAACCAACTTTTGAAGGCCGTTTAAACTTTTCCTTAAATTTCTTGGTTGTGCACATCTCCGACGCGAATTTGAACTTTTTCTGATGAGATATTGATGTCGCGTGGTTGCTAAAACCTAGAGCTGACAAATGAGCTGGGTCGGTCCAGCCCAGTTTTGTATGGTCCAGAAATGTGCTGGTCCGGCCCAGCCCAGCCCAGCTTATCAGGCCAACCTGGTCTTAATTTTATTTTTTTATTTTTTTTTAAAATAATTTTTTTATACATATAATACATTGCATCAAATACAATCTTAGATAAACTTAGACAATATATATTTTGAGATTTTTAAAGAAATTAATTTATAAAATTAGGACTCTCGTGTATTAGTCAATTGATAAATATCAATTTTCTTTCAAAATAATAATGTTTTTTTGGTTAATTATAACTATAAACTATTTGTTAACACTTTTTTTTTTAAAATATAAATAGTAGAAGCATGCTAGTCTTATTGCTTTGAGATATAAGCAAGTTTGGTTTAAATTTAAAAAATTACTTATAAGTAAATTTAAAATAAATAATTTACTTGTCACACCAAACATAATTTGGATTGAAACTTGAATTAAACTAAATTTTAATTAAATCTAAACACTTTTATATTGGAGCTTGGAATTTTTGGACTAATGTTTAAAAAAATAATTATTTAAATTGGAGACTTGGGTTTAGGCCATTTTAAATAGGGATGTCAATGGGGCGGGCGTGCCAATTGGCGGGGCGCGAGGCGCCCCACTGCCCTTATAATTTTTTTTTAATTCAGTCAAATAGTGCCACTACAAAAAAAAAATGAAAGCATGCTGTGTGTTGAACTGCTGATTCAAGAGACTTATTTGATATTGAAGGTGTGTATTTACCATCATGTCAGCTGGAAGCAAGTTTTCATTTTTACAGGGTAAAAAGAACTGAAAAGAAAAGTAAAATAAAAGCACGTCCACTATTACAGCTCTTACAAACACACAAAATTTAGCCACATACTAATTTACTGTTCTAATTCTAGCTAATAAATTCGAGCATACAATATAACAACTTGTGACCTGTCCCATATTCAAAATATTAAATTGTACAACAAAAATATAAACAATACAATCTAACACAAAAATCAAATGGTTTCGAATATAACACGATTGACAAAGTTCAACAACAATAACAAATAAAATTAAAATTGAAATCTATAATCTTCATTCTTCTCCTTGCATAGTTGTGACATAGTCGGATCTCAATAATTTCTGTATAATGATTAAGAAAAATACGTATATTAAATAGTATTATAATGTAAATATATTTTAACATAATAACATTGTATATTGAAATAAATAAGATTATTTCGTCCTCAATTTTCTCTTTAGTAATAGTAGAACAACATTTGGTGTACGATGACAACATGGGAGAGTTTTCTAACAATAAAATAAATTGAGTTAATAACAAATGAAATGTCAAGAATAATAAATATAAAAACTAATAAATACTTTTATCATACCATGAATGTCAGTCCACAACCAGTTTTGTGCAAACATTAATGCCTCAAGGTCTTCGGATGAAGTCTACTTCTATGTGGACTCACAAATCTACCACTCGTACTAAATGCAGACTCAGAAGCAACAGTAGAAACAGAAATGGCCAATATATCTCTTGTAAGTTTTTGTAAAGTATTGTATTTGCTTGAATTTGCTTTTCATTAATTCAGTAGGTCAAAATCACTAGACCTAGGCAAGACCGGCTCGTCCAAATATAAGTCGAGCTCAAATTTCACATTACTAGTGCTGATTTTTGTGGTAACAAATAAATCAAAGTCTTCGAACTTATTTACTACTTCTACACTTGAAGAAATCCCAGAATGGGAATACGAAGATGAAGATTGAGGAACATTCACACTTAAATCTTGTTGTTTTGTGTATTGAGATACCAACTTTCAACAAAGTACACCGACATTGACAATTTCAACTGCTGCACATTTATGTCCATAAATCTTAGAAAAATAATACTCAACCAACATCATTTTAAACCTAGGATCCAAAACGGTTGCTGCAGCTAATATCCCGTAAATCTCATTCCAATATTTCTTAAATTTTTTCATCATACTTAAGGCCATCATTCTAATCTTCGAATAAGCAGAAGTAGTTCAAGTACGAATTGACAATTTTATTTTACAAATTTTTGGAAAAAATAGATTCGCTATAGGATACTTAGTTCCAAAGAAAGTTCAGTTACCACATAAAACAGCTTTAACCTTTCACAAATTTCTTTGGCCAAATTCCATTCTTGATCATTAGACAAACTCTTATATTGGTTCTCTTTGCTTCAAACAAAAAAAAACATCAATGTCTCGGAAGTAGTGTGAAGCATGATGTTTGTAGAATTCTACCTAGTCTTACAATCAAGTATCAACTTTTTTCCACAATTATTTTTAAGCTGACGTGCATTATTCTCAAAATTTTCCCATCTTTTCGGTGTTGAAGGCCAAAAAGAAACACTATCTCGAATTTTTTCAACACTTTCCTCAATATTTTTCAAACCCTCATTTACAATTAAGTTCAATATACGCGCACAACACCGCATATGAAAGAAATCACCAATTGCTAAAAGTGAATCATTAGAAAATTTATTATCTAAAAAGATATTGATCATAACATCATTCGTTGAGTAGTTGTTAATAGTGAGAGTATATAACTTACAATCAATGTTCTAATCTAATAAGCTTTCGTATAGAGTGGTAGATAGTGATTTTGCCGTATGTGAACAAGGAATATATATGTACTTACATACAAAACCAAACAAAACAATTACAACAATATGTAAATTACAAAAATAATAATTACAATAATATGTAAATTACTTTGAATTGCTTAGTATTTACCTCATAAACAGTTTTGAAGCCTTCAAGCATCATCAATAAAAGTGTGCAGTGATGACCATGAAACTTTTTTTTTTTTTTTTTGGTTTGAAGTCCACAAGTTCGTAGTTACGGCAATTTTACTCTTGTTTTCCTCCAACACACTCTAAGTCATAAATCTTCATAATGTAATTTTTAATGGTATTTCGAGATACAACTTTAAATAGCGGTTGAATAGATTTCACAAAATTCTTAAACTCAATATGCTCAACCATACTAAGCGGATATTCATATAAAATAATCATTTTGCCTAATTCTGTTCTATCATGGTCTTGATCAAAATAGTAAGTCTCCATAATCACCTTTTCACTCACTTGCTTTGTAGGGTTCAATATTGTCTGCCTAATATCAATTTGCTTACAGTTACAAAGTGCACATCTATCCAAATATTTTTTCAAATGATTTGTCTCGTTTTTACTATGACCTACTAACTTTTCTGCACAATAATTACAAATAGCTTTGATCTCGTTATCAATCATTTTGAGCTTGAAATGGTCCCATACATGAGACGTCAACTTTCTTTTTCTACCCACCACACCAATACTCGTTGTATGATCTCCATCCGAATCTATACTTATTAGATTTTGGTTCGAATTTTGGTCTGCTGATAACGATGGAGGATTACTAGTATTTGCTGTTGTTGTTGGCGTGGAACCATCGCGAGGTGCTAGCAGAGTAGCAGATGTACTTCTTATTGAACAACGCTCTTGTTCCGACATCATCAAATATAATAAACAATTATGATTAAGAAAAGGCAAAAGAAAAAGAAAATACAAACTACAAACAACATATCAAGTACTTGGACGTGTACCTGATATAAACAGCATAATTAGCATATAAACAATATAAATAGCATATAATTAAAGGCATAAATAACATAAACAGTAGAGAGTTGTGATCACTAAATTAAATGATATGATTGCACAGGAAAAATCAAAATGTCTAAATAATTGAAGACATCAATAAAGTTGGTGTTTGTCTACAATAATACAAGGTTCGTTTTCTGATTTTGTTCCTTCTTTATTTCCCTATTTATAATCCTTTTTACAGAAAAAGAGAAACATTTGTATTCATAGTCAATAATATTTGAGCAAGTGCATTTGGAAATTGTACTTTGGCAAGAATATTAAAAATGCAAAAAATGAATCTAGTTTGAGACTTCTTTTTTGTTTTCCACGACAATATTATAATTATTCCCTTGAAAAACAATTACTTAATCCTTAATTCAAAGAAAAAAGGACTATCTAGTTTTGTTTGTTTTAAAGGAAGATGGAAGGAATAAATGATGGAAAAAGCCTTGGTTACCATATGAAAAAATTAAAATTTTAGCCAACTATTTTAAAATGAAGAATTCCAGTCAACTATTTTAAAAGTGAAATTTGTTCATATTAGTTTATGAAAAGGCGTTGGAAATGTAAAGTCCTTGGTTACCATTATATCATATGAAACAAAAATTTACCTTAAAAGATAAAACCTAGCTTCACTGCTTTGGCAACGTTGCGGTGATGGATTGCCGACGGCGGCGGTTCGGAATCGATTAGAGGGAAGCTAACGCTGAGAAATGAGGAGGAATGAATCAAATTCTTTTGGGCTGCTACTGTGCTGAGGTGGATACGCAAAGAATGAAAATTTGTAGGGTTACTGGGTTAGATGGAAGAATAGGAAATATAATTAATTTACCAAAAGGATTGAAGAAGTTGTTATAATATGTTATATTAACAAAAATGATGCATATCAATATTGTGGTGTAGTGGTTAAGGATCGTTATTTCATTTATTCAACCAAGGTTCGACTCTTGAAGGACTCATTTTTGCTAAATTTGTTTTCCATATTTTAAGACTAGTGTTTGATTAAAAATAAAAAATAAAAAATCATTATAGGGTAGGGGAGGGGCAGTTCTACGCTGACCTGAACCCGCCACGAGGCGGATTTCTTTGTCCCAGACCCGTTCCTATGACCCGATTATCCGGGGCGGGTCGGTCCACAATGGGGTGGGGCGCGGGATGTGAGTTAAATTGCTATTTCTAATTTTAGATTGGTATTATTTGGATTATGTATTGAGCCTATTCACAAAATGAGTAATTAGTGTTAATGAGCAAAAAAAAAAAAGAATTTTTTTTTGTGGGCCGGCCCGTCTATAGGCCCATTTTTGTTTGGACCAGGGCCAGCTCAACTCAAAATCTGGGTTATATGGACTGGCCCGCGGGCCGGTTGGTTTTGCCACCTCTATTGAAACCCTAGCAGAGCAGTTGGGAAGATAAAGGGGACGATAACCCAGAACGTGGTTTGCTTTATTTGGGATATTTTGTTATAAATGGGTAATGGACCATTTCAAAAATGACAGTTGGGTTTTGTGGGTAATGGGCCTATTAATGGAAAAATACAACTTTAGGTTTTGTGGGTAATGGGTTTGACCCTTTTTTAAAATCAAGTACTTAACTTACACAACAAGCTTGCATTTTAAAATGGGTTTGTTTTTTATGTAATAAAATAAGTGTACAAATTTGAAATTTTTTATTTGCTTTACACGTACAAATTTTTTTTTAAAAAATGAACGTGTCGACTGCATGTCGGTGTCAGAAATTTTTCAAATATTGCGTGTCAACTCCGACACGTATCATATCGGACTCGCGTATTCGTATCGGTTTATCATAGACTAGCGTAATAAACCCAAGGTGTGAATCCCTGGGCCTTAATTATTTGGGAGCGAAGTGTTTTGCATTTCTACATGGTGATCCACAGACATTTTCTTCGAGTTCATTTGTTCAAGCATCTATGATTTTGGTCCATAAGATGTTTGTAGCGTGATATGATGCTCAATGCCCCATGTGTCTTGATAAATCTTTAGTTGTTGGGTAGGTTGGTCTTATTTTTTTGTTTGAAATTTGATAAGAACTTCTTGAGTTGGAACATAGACCTTAGAAAATTTTGATTTTATTAATAAATAAGATTGTCAAGCATTGGAAGAAGAGGTATTAAGGTGATGAAAAGGGAATTAGCATGACATGCGATAAATCAAAGCACAAAATGAAGTTCTTGAAGATGCAATAGATGGATATTAGCAATGTTAATGGAAAGTAAAAGCAATCAAATTTTGGTCTCGTAATTTTTGCTCATAACTGTCAATAAGAAAGTTCAAGTAAAAGTAAAGTAACCCTTGACCCATTAGCGGATATAAAAAGGGACAAGAGGGGGCCTAGGTCCCTCTCAATTTTAAATTTTCTAAGGACCAAAAGAGGCCAATCTCCTAGGCCCTCTAAATTTTAAAATAAATAAATTAAAGGTTCATATTCATCTATAATTTGCTTCATCTCTCCTCTCTGTCCTACTATTTGCCCCTTTTTGTGTCACACGGTAAAAGAAAAAGAGAAAAAAGGCATCTAGATTGAATTGGTGATGTGATATTGCTATCGTGAGGCGTTTATTTTGTGTTTTAGTTGTATTTGTGAACTCTAAGCAAAAACGAAAGTTTTCAATTTTAGTTAGCATACTTTAAAAGTTATTTCATACTTTGTTTTGCAAATACTTTGATTATTATAATCATCAAGATAATCTGTGGGATAAATGTATCTATTTTTGCTTAAACTTCTCAAATTTTGGAGATCGGTTAGTTTTTTAGCCAAATTCTCGATTTTTGTATTAAATTGAAAATATAAAATCATCTCATTTTTTTTTTATCGTTATGCCATCACTCTCTTTTTGTTTGATCATTATGCCTATAGGCCTAATTTTTAAATTTTTTGAAATGATCGATGTATTTTGTAGCCAATGTTCCTGAAATCTAATGAGAAAGGATCTAGGAAAAAATAGGAGGACTAGATTTTAGAATTTGAAGTCTTATCTTCGACTGAGCATCGGTGTCGCAAATGTTTTTGGAAATTGAAAGCTCGAGATAAGTCTAAAAAAATAGTCTTTTCTCATTTTAATTACTAGAAATGCATTTTCAAATGAAAATTCAAGCATCTTTTTGAGAGGCAATTTTCCAACATTCTGAGAATTACATAGTGCCCCCCCTTGAGTAAAATTTTATGTCCGCCATATAGAGATGTGTCCATGACATTTCTTAGCCAAAAGAAAATGGAAAAAGAAAAAGAATCGGGTTGATCCTCTATTACAAGGAAGGGTGGTATGGAATTCACACTCTTATGCATTATGCAATCGTATTTTAATTTCCTGTTTCATAGTTTGTAATTTCGGGATGGTTTGCATTTTGTTACTTTTGAGTTACACAATTTGTTCCCTTAATTCTGCAGGGCCATGAAGGTAGATTCTCTGTCTACGTGCATGCATCCAAGGATAAACCAGTACATTTTAGCCGTTACTTTATTAATCGGGAAATTCGTAGTGACAAGGTTTGTATATTTTTGCCCGACTTTGTTTTGCTTATTTAATTTACCTAGGTTATCGAGTGTCTTAAGGAAGTTAAGCTTGTAATATGGTACATTTGGTTTGTAACTTCAATTTTTTTAGTTGCTTATTTGCAAAGAAAGTGTTTATACCATACGCTGAAGCTTAGAGTTTTCCCCCTATATTTTCTTTTTTGTTGCTTAAGCCAAAGGTCTAAATATAGGTCAATCATTTTCTTGACATCCTTGTTCAATATACTTTTAAGCCTTGAGGGGGGAGGGTCTTCAAAAACAAGTGGCCGAGATCGAGCTGCTGCTGTCATTCATTTGTTAAGACGTCTTCATATTTGTTCCCTTTCTTATTGTTATGCCAGAGTTTAAATTTCAATTGTAATAATATTGTAATGTTGCAGATGAGCTTTATAAATAATGTCAAAGCCTCTAGGAAATTGTTTTCTTTTTATTATTTTGAAATTGTTACGTGACGTTGTCATCGAGGAATGAAGTGGGCTCATAGGAAAATTTGCACTAGATTATGTGTAGTCACTGTTTTTATTTATTTATTTGTTATATTATTATTGTTTTGTCTGCGTGTGTGTGTGTGTGGGGGGGGGGGGGGGGGGGGGGGGGGCTTATGGGGGACTGAAAGGGTTCTGTGGCTCAGTGTTATACCTGTTAACTTTAGTTTGTATACTGGACCAATGATTCTTTCATAACTTAATTTTTGTGCAGCTAAATTATATAAGAAAAGTAGCTAAAACCAAATCTGTATTTGTAACCAAAAATAGAAAGAAAAAAAAAAAAAAAAAAAACTCACCCTACGGTAAATGATAAGGACTTCGAATTTATGCCTTGCTTTAGGTGCATGTTTGTCATTAACTTTGTCATGGTTTTATTACTGGTCTGTTTGTGTCTCTGGTCTAGCTCAGATGGAAACTGCTGCCTATACCTATAATAGTTATTAGCTGAACATTTTTATTGTTGGTTCTATTTGCAGGTAGTATGGGGAAAAATTTCAATGGTCGATGCAGAAAGACGGCTTTTAGCAAATGCGCTCAAAGATCCTGACAACCAGCATTTTGTACTACTTTCTGATAGGTGGATAGGATAGATGATAAGTCATTGTTAAGTTCCTTCCCCCACCCCACCCCACCCCACCCCACCCCACCCCTTTCCTTTCATGTAACTGGTCACTTGTTGATTAATCAATTTTCCTGAACTGCAGTTGCATACCACTGCATGATTTTGACTATGTTTACAACTATCTCATCTATACAAATATAAGCTTCGTAGACTGGTAAGCCGCCCCCCGTTTTGGATTATGTCATTATTTCTTTGTGGATAGCTTCGGTAACGTAGTCAAAAGTTTTCTGCAAGTTAATTTATTTTTTCACTTATTACTGAGTATACTGTATAGATAAGGTTTCTAAAAACAAAAATTTATGAACCTGAACCTGAAAATTTAATTTGAATTTGGCTGAAAATTTTGTTTCCAAAACTTCATGCTTCAAGAAATAACAAAAAAATGTAATTTAACTACTAAATAAAATCACCCGTAATGAAATATATGTAAACATAAAATATACTCCAACCAAAAGGTGGATTATACTAAATGAAGACAGATGGGAACATGATATATATGACACTGCCAGTATATTTTTTGTATATGATTAAGCTTTCAAACAGTTCAAAGTTTGAGAACTGTACTTTTTGTAGTTAATCAGGATTTTGGCCATTTTAATTCTCTTTGGTTTTGCAGCTTTGAAGATCCTGGTCCACATGGAAGTGGCAGGTATTCTGAGCATATGTTACCTGAAGTCGAGAAGAAAGACTTTCGAAAGGGTGCACAGGTATGGTTTCGTATTTTGGTAGAGTCCACTGAATCTGAAGAGAAAATTATAGATTGGCTGTCAAACATTTGAAAATGAAAAAATGCATAAAAAGTGGTAAGCAGCTATGTTGTTTATTACCGAACTTTCTCTTGACCTAGTGAGTTTTGGATCGCCAAATGTATCTTAAACAAAATATAAAAAAAAAAAAACAAAAAGCTGGAAAAAAATCTTGTTTTATTTGATTCCAACTAGATATACAAGCACAACAACTTTCTAACATTTTCTGAGAAGAAAAGCAATTTTTGTCTATTCTATCCTCTGTGTTTAGGAGCTGACAGTAGATCGTCATGTTTAATTGCTGTACTCTGATTGTAATCACTCATAGTTCCCCATGTGCTGGGGAGTGGGGATGACATTTTGGGTTTATATTAATTTGATTGCAGCTTTGATCAATTTGAATTTCTTTATTATAGGTTTTTAACTTTGAATATTGCAGTGGTTCACAATGAAGCGGCAGCATGCTATTATAATTGTGGCTGATAGTCTGTACTACACAAAATTCAGGGATTTTTGCAAGGTGAACATAATTTGTTAAATAATATATTTCTTTGTTATTTTCAGTATGTAATTTTTCTTCTTTATATTGATAGTTTAACTTTAATGTTGGGTATTTTTTTTTTTTTTTTTAAAGTGCATGTCCTCCATCTATTTTTATTTATTGTAGGCCTGTTTGATTGTTTTTTATGCATGAAGTGGTTAAGTATATCAGAGTTTATGGGCCCAGATTAATTGTGTTTCTAAGTAAAACTATTATTTCATCAAATGCCAAAAAAACCTATAAGTTGTTTATGATTTTATTTGAATGTGAAATGCACAATTTATTCTTAGTATTGCTGGGATTGCATCTATAATGATTATTGTTATTGTTATAATATTTTGAACTTAGGTCGTTATCATTTTGTTTTGAGGGGAAGAATAATGATAGAGGGGGGTGAAGATAACTTCCCATGCTTATAATCTTTTGTCCATTTATGTTGTTATTTGTTTATTCACAAAGAGGATCCATGTAAACTAAGTTGCACAAAGTATGGAATAAGGCTTTTTTGAGTATAAAGGTGCATGTGGCCTTTGGTTAATTGGAGGAGCCAAACTGCTAAATTAACTGGATCTTGGCTTGTCTGGGGTTTTTGCTCATCTCAATTAAATTGGACTTGTAAAAATATCAAACTCACTTAGTTTGATAAGTTGACAAACAAACATTACGCAGATGTATCCAGCTATTCTAGCTTGACTTGACAAAACATTTTGAGTTTGAAATCCAACCTTGATCTTACATGAACTTTGCATTCCATTTCAAATATCCCTGAAAATCTATCCACATCTCTCCGCTAATTGTATTTTAAACCATCCAGCAGTCTTTAGGACTATTGAAATTTAGTACCCCTTTTTTGGATTAGTTGGGCAGCATTTTAGATAAATAGTCGTCCAAAGCAGCCCACTACTGCATCACATAGACCCTTAGATTACCTTTCTATAGTTGTTTTAATTTGTCTATTTCTTTCGATGTTGTAATTATCAAATCATGCTTCACATATCAACACCGAGATATATTAAGTTACAAAGGTCAAACCCTTTATACCTCCTTCCCTCCATACCTTCCCTGGGTATATGAGTTGCAGCAGTGCAAGAGGAGAATTTGGTGTAAATATCTTGTTAGATGTCATCATCGTTTCTTTGGATCATACCCAAAACAATACATGCTCATAGCAGGGGCTTCTCATCGAGGGGTTCTGTTATTTACTTGATTACAAGCTTTCACCTCAAATTGGCTCTCCAAAATTTCAATCTCTAGTTACCCCTTTTGTGGTTCAAAGTTCTTTGCTATGTAATCTTGAAATTGTTTGAAATTTGAAGTCACTTATTTCATCGAACCATTGGTGACATATTTCTTTTGACCGAACAGCCTGGCATGGATGGACGCAATTGCTATTCCGATGAACACTATTTGCCCACTTTTTTCAATGTGAGGATATTATTATTTACTTCTTTTTGGAATTTAAGACATCTTCCTGTCTTCCCCTTTTTGGGTAGTTTTAAAGGGAATAGATTTCCCTCACCTTTTCAGATGCTCGATCCAGTTGGAATTGCAAATTGGTCAGTAACACATGTTGATTGGTCAGAAGGGAAATGGCATCCAAAATCTTATCAATCACAGGATATTACCTATGAGCTGATGAGAAATATTTCAGTATGGCTCTCTTCTTTCTGAACTTTTGTGTTAATTGCAAAAAATCGTTGTATTTGTGCCTCTACTTAGTCGTGCACATCCAATTGCGATCTGGTATTATGGCTTCACAATAAAAAAATGCAGAGAGCATATTAGTTGGTGCTGTATCTAATTTAATTTTGTGGTGGCTACTGAAGCTGAACTTGTGTTTTTGCAGTCTATTACAGATAGTGTGCATGTTACAAGTGATGAAAGGGTTAGTATGCTTTTGGAAAACTATATTTTGTTGAAATTGTGTAATCTCAGTATTCTGAAGAGAGTTTATTTCTTTGTTCTTCAGAAAGAAATTCAGATTAGGCCTTGCTTGTGGAACGGAAACCAACGACCATGTTACTTGTTTGCAAGGAAATTTTTACCTGAAACTCTAGATAAATTGATGCTCCTTTTCCCCAATTATACATCTATTTGAGTGGGGTGATATCTTCATATTGATTCTTTGGTCGATTCAAGACTTGCATTCGACCCCTTCATCTCCATTTTTCATATAGCTTCTGCTGTTGTAAAGCCCCTCTTGTTACATAGGATTGAGAGCTCCCCAAGTTGGCTTGGCTTTGAGTGCAATGACTACTGGCCTGACCGTGAAGGTGATGTTGAACCAAGATGAAGTGAGTGTTCTTCCCATCGTTGCTTCCTTAGGAAAGGTGATTTCATGTTTAATTTTCTCCTCCATTTTGGGCAATGTATGTTACATTCTAATCTTGGGACGAACTCTGGGGACTTGCTGCAGCACTGTATGGTTGACCTTTTGTAGAATTTGCAAATATGGACATTACAGTAATAGCTTTCATCTTTTCTTTTTTCCCTACTTTTAATTGTTTAATTAAATTTTGGTTTCCTAATTTTTCTTCATTAAACTAGAATTCAAAGTAAGATATATTGAAGAAGTGGGAGTGGATACTGGCTGGTGTAAATGAACCTCTAGTTCTTGCATATGACATTTGAAAATCTCTTGTTTGATTAAACAGTCAGTGGTGAGATTAATGAGTTCTGTGAATGTTAACAACTGATTCAGTTGTATGGGGTGTATGTACCTTCAAGGACTCTTGTACATGCATACACATATATGCTTGTTTGGTAATTTTTTTTTTTAAGATTATAAGCACTGGATCCTACGGAATTTGTGGATAAAAATGATATAGGCATGATAGATATACACGGTTTGGTTAATTGAGCAATTTACGTTTGGTTCACAGTCATGGACAAATGGACAACATTTTGACATCTTTTTCTTCTTTAATTTAATACTGTATAGTATTGTCCGATTCACTTTACAAAACATCATTTGGAATGTGAGCTGTGATTTCTATACAACTTATGGTTGATGTGCAATAGCAAATTGTAGGAAAATTTGCCATCCAGGGATGATTACAAACTCGGGCGAGATGTTCATATAAAGACATACCAGGCACTGCCAGTTGCGGTGAGATTTGCCCCATTAATCAAAATTTCACCCACCAAACAAGATTTCTAACAAAAGTTGTACCAAATTAGTAGAATTCAATAACATACTGTGGAATGGTTGCTGTAATGAAGTTGTATTATGAAGATTTACTCTGTCAATGCAACTGCCTTTTGGAATTCCTAGTTTACATAACTAGATTAGAAAGATTTGGTATGATTAGTATTTACCCCTTTTAAATGATCGTGATATTTGAAACAAAAAAAGACATCAAATGCTTGATCAATCAAAGTTTCTAGACGGCTTGAAATTTGATATATGTTATGATATGCGCTCTCCATGTAGCATCTGTTGTAAGTTAAGTGAAAACCAACTCCATCAAACCACTAGAAGAGCATAATTAGAGCATAATCAACTTATATTTATAAATACAATGAAAGTAGTAGAACATATTGGTCAAACTGATCAAACATAATTTTTATTTTAGAATTCACAACTTACTATCCACTTATTATTCACATTCCATATGACTCACAATTTATAATCACTTAAAAATAATTTAAGCACTACCAAACATATAAGTTAACGACTTCAAAACGTGAGAACCCTATGAAGTGAGAAACCTACAAGTGCAATTTTGAAGAGTGACCTCATGCTCACAAGGTCCTTTATAACTAACCTTGTATTTAGTAGAAATTTTAAAATAATCTCGTCTTATTCTTTGTGTTATGTTCTTCCTCGTTCCTGTGTCGATCTTGATACAAAGTAAGATGAGGAAGAATCCCCATAGTGAATTGATTGAGGAATTGGGGAAGAAAGGGAGTCCAAAACTAAGGGTCAACTTTGATTGTTTTGAGATTAATTTTTAGTTTTGATTATAAATTGAAGTTGATATTTACTAGGCGGGGTCAATTTGGCCAGGTTGTGATCAATGATCAAAGCAAACCTTTTACAATACAATATTCAAGATCTTTCAAAACAAAAACAAGGTAAAAAACAATTCATCAATTACAGTTTTTACAGATTTAAATACCCAACAGTTGAACTCAGAAGTACTGTAATTTAAACTAAAGCAGAGCCAAACACATGCCAAATTGTAAGCCAATGCAAGCATATATCTAATTCTATAGCAAAATCTTCTCAAAGAATTACATACATTCGGATATTCCTCTGCACCCTGAAAAGAAAAAGAAAATAAAAAACAACCGTGGAGAGTTGGGCATCCAAAGTTGAAACCCGTGTTTTACAAGGATTACCGGGCAATTTGCAACGATCAACCAACATATGCTACATGCACTTGAGACTTGAGAGACTCCCTGCAAATTTTCACTTTGGATCAGATGGTTGAATACTGTGGTGCTTGAAAATTTTCTCAATCCATAAGCACTGAGACTGTAGTCGAACTGGAAAATCAGGCAACAAAGGTAACTTCCTGCTAGTACTGCCAAGAGTCTTTCTGAACATGCACGAAATATCGATAGGAGAAGCTAGCAGGAAATGAACTTGATGCAACAAATATCACCAACATAGCAACATGTTTCAAACATTAGAATCTTTTCTAGAACAATACGGGAAGGCTTTAGAACCTCAATCTTCAACTCGAAGATTAAAGATGGAAGTCCCTACCTGAGTTAATGAATCATTTATGCTTCGCCTCCTAAAACACCTCAAAAAATTTCAGATACTTTGTATCAGAATGCAAAATTGCATATCTTATTTTTCCTATTTACCATTCTTCGAGGAAGTCCGAAACATAAATGCTTATCCATACCATGCAAAATTCTTGCAACTTAGTTCAAAGATACATTGAGAAACCAGAAACATTAATTGGATCCAAAACTCCACAAAATACTGTCCTTAAGCAATCACAAATCAATGATCACAGACAAACAATATTGGCTTATTTACAGATGAATTAAGACCAGATAAAAACAACTATGCCCATAAAGAAACCATAAATCATGATTTTTTTTATCCACCGGTGGATCTTTTGTTTGTACTGTACATGCGGGCAGCTGGGGGAACAAATTTTCAGAACTTTATTAACCTTATAAAACATCCAATTTGAATGAACCCTGGAAAAATATGGTTGCCACACCCACACATGATTGCATGCATAGAAAAGGAAAATTTGAACCAAAAGCTAAAACGATTCCAATCCTCAAATTATGCTTACAAAACAAAATTGTATTCATGAATCACGCATAATTGTTCTGAAGTATTAATGCTACTGAGAAACTGGTAGGATCCCAATTTGTTTTGCAGTTTTTTCAATTAAAAGAAGTTATGGATTGTGAGCAGGAAATGAAATAATGTGAATATTATTGATAGCAATAGAAATTGAAATTACAATGTAAATTGAGCTCTTTGAGATGTTCAACATCTCACTCTGTACAAACATGAAAAATACTATGGAATGAAAGATAACAGAACAACCCTCCCCCTCAACCCACCAAACAACTAACGGATGTGGCAATGTGGCTTAAACATGTAACTCCTTAGCAACTTGGCCCTCCACCAGCTTTGCCTCATCCTTCTTCTTCCCACACCTGGCATAAGTGAATCGAGTTGGAGGTCTATCAGAAATCTAACTTCTCAAAAGTGATGAAAGGCTCAAAAAATCAGACAGAGTGAAGCCATAAATGTAAGCTGATAGCCTGATACAGACAAATGGAAGCAGCTTCCAAAACTTATTGGTTAAACTTTCACAGAATATTTAGTGATATTTGTGTTGACTGCTTGTACAATAATGTCAATGAATCACTAATTAGGAGTCGCTAAAATCTAATAGTATAAGGGGATGCAATGTAAAAACGGCAGGACGCACAAAGCTAGCAGACATCTAGATCACACTTTCTGCCCAGTAAAGGTGTGATAAAAATCACAGATGCAAAGAACGAATGTATCAGGTGGCATCAGATTTCAAGGATCAGACCAAGAAGAGAGTGTAAAAGGTAATAATAAAACTCAGACTTCATCGAGTTTTGTGATCTCCTAGATTCCCTGTAATGAATTGCATAGTCTACACACTAGGAATTATGATGCAGACACGCACTAGAATCTACCACTAAACATGACTCAATAGTACAAGACATACCTTATTTTTTTTAGCCACCATCCTGGACAGTTTGTCTTCCAATGCCCTTTCTCTCCACAATGGAAACATTTTCCTTTTGGCTTCCCATCCTTCTTTCCGATACTACCCTGAGATTGCACCTTTAGTTTATCAACATTCTTGTTCTTCTCCTTATATAAAGAAGGGCTAGAAGAATTCGTCTCTGCATCCTGAACACTCCAAGCGGGTTTGAGTATCCCCTCTGCCATATGAAGCTGATTCATCAGTTCTGGAAGTGTCATAACCATCTTTCTCATATGATAACTCAGCTTGAATGGAATGAAAGAATCTGGCAGGGTCTCAAGAACCATATCGACCTGGACATCCTCACGGATCTTCATCCCTAAGAACTCCATCTCCCTAAAGAGCCCAATTAATTTAATCATGTGATCTCTAACAGGAGTTTCCTCGGCCATCTTAGTGTTCATGGTGTTCATGATAGTCCTTAAGGCAAACACCCTCGCAAATCGGCCCGTGTCACCAGACATCTCGTACAAACTAGCAACTAATCTACAGCAGTGGGCATATTCATTACTTCCATCTTTGCTTTAGGTATTTATCAAAATAATAATAAATTTTCAAACTTTGCAATTGAATGTAAAATTCCCGCAGTTGAAAATATCCACGAAACATCCGGATGCTTTCGTCTTTGGACAACATAAAAAACAGACAAACAATTTGGAAGTACGATATATTGCATGCATGATGCATGTTACTATTTTGCTAACTGGACAATTAATAATATATAAAGTAGAAACTGCAATAATTATTAAAAAAGAGAAGAATGAATTACCTGTCGCCGATCTGGTCGCCGGTAGGCCTGCCGTCCAAGTTTGCAGAGTTTTTTTTTTTGGAGCAGATGGGTTTCCCTTCGGTATTTATAATTGCAACTGGTATTGGTATTGCTGTTGTATTTGTATAAGGATTTTACTATTGGGTTAGGTTAGTATAGGTTTGTTATTATTGTAAGAGATTCAGCTTTTGTTGTATTGAAGAAAGTGTTTTTCTTGTTTTATAATTGTTTTATAATTGTTGTATATTTCAAAATTAGTATTTAAGTGTTTAGTAAACAAAAGTGATTTATTGATGTAATTATATAAAATTATTAAAAAGAATATTGATTATAATAATATTATTTTGTATTGTTATTATTATTATTATTATTATTATCATAAATAGTATTGTAAAATTTATTTTTAATGTGTAATATTATCAAATATTTTTTTAAGACAATGTATTTATCATAATTATTTTAAAATAAAAATAATATACATCAATTAAATCTCAAAATTTATAAAAAATAAAAAATAAAAGCATAGTAATATTGTACAAAATCAATAAAATTTAAATTAAATTATTTGTGGAGATGCATTATAATTAAAATACAAATAAACATGTGATATAAAAGGAATTTCTTTAATTAATTAAGTTCAAAATTGTTATTTTAATAATAGATAAATAGATAAGCTAAAAATAGAATCTGAAAAGCTACTATTTTGCTACTTCTCAAAATTTGCTGCCAGATGATACAGATTTTTTTTATAATTACTTTTTTAAAATTTACCAAATGCCTAAAACAACTTCTGATTGTTTGGATTCCAAAATCAATTGCACATGACCCTTTAATGATGTCTATACTTAAATTATAGGGATAATTGCATCAAAGGTCCTCCAACGTTTCAAAATCGTTGGAGATATGCCCCTAACCTAAAACAATTGCACCAAACGTCCCCAACGTTTTAAGAAATAGGCATGGGAGGTCCCTCTTAACACTTTCCATCAAATTTCGCCGTTAAAATAGAAGTGTGGACTGCACGCGCAATTTTATTCCAAAAATGGAGAGTGGGAATGGCATGGCAAAAAGGTAAATCCACTTTTAAGCTGGAACCTACTATTTGCCTAAGAAATATGAATATGAAAAGTTTCTCTGGCTATTTTCCAAAACCACCATTGCTCCACGCTTGAGCCGACTGTTGAGGAAGTTGCTTGGTAACCCCAAATCAATCGTCTAATCGTCCATTTCTCCACGCTTGGCTATTTTCCGTGAGGCATCTTTGAAGTACAATGAAGTACCACTGGAACTACCGCGAAGGAGGAGAAGGAGAAGGAGAAGGAGAAGGAGAATGGATGGATATGACATGTAGCATATGTGGGAAGGTTGGACATAATAAGCGTAGTTGCATCAAGAAATCTAACACCACAAATACCAGTGCAAGCACAAGCTGCGGGAAAAATATGAAGCGCAAGGAACCTCAACCAATGAAGCAGAAGAAGTGAAGTTATATCTTCCATTTCATGGAAGAAGTCTTTTGTTGTTGTGTATTCTGTATGAATTCCAAACATCTGTGATTTGGTCTAGTGGGTTCATGAAAATATGCACTGTGATGTGTTTTTCTTTTTGTAAGGGATGATGAAAAATTCTATATGGTTGATGTCATATGGCTTTTGAATGGATGATCTTTTTTTGCTTGTGCTTGTTTGCACTTGTGCTTGTTGGGATGATATAAAGTTCTTTATGAGCTGCTTTGAGCAGGGTTAGGCTATTAGTACAAGCAGAATCTTCGTCCTCGTACTTTATAAAAGTTTGGCATAATTGGTCCTCAACCTTTTATGCCAGTTGCATGAATCATCCCCAACCTTATTTCTTAATAGCATATATCATCCCCATCAAATTCAAATCAGTTGCACGACACATCCCCAACGTTTTCAATCAGTTGCACGACACATCCCCAACCTTTGGCACGTTTGGTCCCCAACCTTTGAGCTTCTTCCATATTTGTAAGGTGGAGGGAAATCAGCAAACTAAATTAAAAGGATAAGCTACATTGATAATGCAAGCTTCGAAATACTGAAATTACATATATCCTATACTAAAACAAGAATATCCATATGAGGAACAACCCAAATACAAATAACCAAAGCCTAACACGACTCCACTTGTATTTTTCATTACTAGTTTCCACATTCTCAATCCTTGCTAACAATACTTCGTTTTCTACTTGTAGATCTTGAATCTCTAACTTTTGCTTGTTAATCTCTTCTTCAAGTGTCTGCACATGAGCTTCTGATTCTTTTATCTGTCCTTCATATCTTTGCTTTGAATTCAGCAAACCTGGAATCACTTGCTTCGTCCGGTCACAAATTGGTGGGTCAAACCATGCAGAACAACCACATCGATTTTCCTAGGGCACAAAAATTAAAGTGTCAAAAGTTTCATTATTGCAGTGAACAAGATCATCTTCCTTCTTAATGAACTCACCTCACAAACATAGAATCTCCTAGCTGGGTTCGCTTCAGTTCATGAAGTTTTTAGATCCATGTAATTTCCACAACGGCATACTCTCCATGCCATGTTTGCAGTAGAATATGAGAGGAGAGAAGGATAAGAGAAAGCTAATTGCAGTGAAGACAAAGTACATGTAAGAACAAAAGTAATAAATAAGAATGAGGAAGGAAAAATGGAGAGAAGTTGAAAGTGGATTTACCTTTTTGCCCTGTCATTCCCACTCTCCTTTTTTGGAATAAAATTGCGCGTGCAGTCCACACTTCTATTTTAACGGTGAAATTTGACGGAAAGTGTGAAGAGGGACCTTCTATGCCTATTTCTTAAAACGTTGGGAACGTTTGGTGCAATTATTTTGGGTTATGGGCATATTCCCAACGATTTTGAAACGTTGGAGACTTTTGATGCAATTATCCCTAAGTTATAATTAGTTAAATAGGTCAAATATACTTTTTATCTCTATACTTTTCATAGAACTCATAATTTACTATCTACTTATTATTTACAATATTTTATAACTTATAAGCACTTATAAACATTTAAATAGTCCTATATGGGTTTAAATAAGAGAATATTAGTTCATCAACCTAGTTATAATTAAAAAAATCAAATATACTTGGATCATTTTAAAATTCTAAAAATATTGAACATTCCTACTACAAATGTATTTGATAATTACTGAATACCTATAATTTATTTATTTTTCTATTAACTAAGAATTGAAAGAAATAATTAACTCTTAAATTAAGCGACCAATAATTAAATCACCATATTTATAGTATTTCATATCTCATTTCAAATTACAATATCATGTCATTCATTTTTCGGACTCTATCAAACTCTACTTTCTTCACATTACCTGTGCATTCTCAAAATCGCACTTAATCTTATAATTTTTTTTAATACAATCGTAGAAAGAAAGAAACCTTACACGAAAAGTTGATTATCAGAATGTAACATTCATATTTCTTATTTGAGCAAGATTGCAAGTTACAGAATTTGTCCATTTTTGTGTTATAATCTTTTAAGTTCTCTTTAATTTTTGACCCCTACTTTGTATTTTCTTAAGATTTTGGTGATGATAGTTACTCGAAATGGTAGCAATTCAAGATCCAAAAACAAGATAAGACGTTCTTTCTTCATCCTAAAGTGGCGCAGATGTGACCAGAAAGAAGTCGCTAAAAACCAGAAGAATAAACTAACAATATTTGTCTTGATACTAGTTCTTGCTGCTATATTTTTAAGACATTGATATTGAGTGCATCTTGTGCCGTGTTAATGTTAACGAATATTGCTACACTAGGACAAACATGCTGTTTCAATCCATTAGTAATCTGTAGTATCAGACTCCGAATTAGAATTTTTGGACAGTTCAAGCAAATATCATCATATTTGTTGAGCAAACTAAATATTGACTGTAATTTGTTGAACAATATTTAAATTTTGAATTCAATTTTGATGATATTCTTGGATAATAAAAAAAATTAAATGGTTGAGTAGATAATTTGGATGGTAATATTGCTAAAATCAAGATTTTGAATAAACATCCAGTATTTTTCAATTATTCGATTTGCTATAGGTATTTTTTAATTTTTTTTTTAAAGTCTAGTAAAATTCAAATTTCAATCCAGTTATTGTATATGATTTTGAAAAGGAAAGTTTAACAATTACACTAAAAAAATAAAATAATTACAATAACGCTGTTTAATATTATGTATTACAAAAATGTTATTTTTACATTTGTAGTTTTTTAAGAGATTTTGAAAAAAATTAGTAAAATATGTAATTGAAAGGTTGATAAAAATTATAGGTCCCATGAAATATATAGTTAAAAATAAGTTTGAAAAAAAAATTATTTTAAACTCTATCAAACATGACGTAATACAAGTGCAACTCTGTTAAACACGTCCTATCGCCTATTTCCAACAACATCATTGCATGTTTCCATTGATGCCA
Organism: Forsythia viridissima; assembly: GCA_030279155.1. Lineage (NCBI taxonomy): Eukaryota > Viridiplantae > Streptophyta > Magnoliopsida > Lamiales > Oleaceae > Forsythia > Forsythia viridissima. Next base: position 17,707,294 of record CM059042.1, read on the forward strand.
CCATCGACGCCGAAACAATCACCACAACCACAATGTTACAAGCAGAAGGTAGTGGCAGCTTCTTCACCAGCTAAAGGAGAAGGACGAAGGAAGGAGACACAACAACATCAATGTCCATGACAGAATTTCAAATGTGAAGGAAAATACACTCACATCCATACGACATCGTTTAATTAAGTAGCTTAAATATTGAAGTTGTAATAGTTTAGAAACACGCTTTTAAGATTTATTCTTTTTTATTTGCTAAGAACGATTGCTAACTGAATGGTGTGTTGTATAAATACAGCATGTGCACTGTAAAGAGATGATGCTGAATTTTGTTGAAGTTGTTTGTGGAAATTATAATTTCAATCCTCCATTCATCTCATTCTTACCCCCATTTCTTCATTTTACACTTTTTTCCTTAAAAATTACTGAATTTATTATACATTTGGCATTTGTGAAGCTGGGTTTTGATTGAAGATTTCAGCTGAGTTCTTCAGTCATGACAAGTGGTATAAGAGAAGTGATCTTACGGAATGATAGACACCAGAAGAAAGACACATGAAGAACACTTGCGTAAGGTAGACAAGGAGATGGGTGATTTGAGCACAGCCTATACAGTAGTATCAAGTAAGGTAGAGTCCTCTGATTCAACTCTTAAGGTGTTATGTAATAGGCAAGAGAAATTTAAAAACATCATGACTGAAATGAACCAAAAATATGAAATGCCGGTAGCTATGATGGCTCAGATCAATGGGAGTAAGCATGAGGCTAAGGATAAACAAGCAGAAAGTTCTACTCCTCAAAATATGTCTGGATCTGGTTTGGGAAGCAACAGATTAGGACCAGCACCTGTCTACTAGGTCAGGGATGAGAATATGATGAATACCAGACTGCCAAAAATTGACTTTCTTTATTTTAATGGAGAGAGGCATAGAGAATGGATAAGGAAGGCTAGAAAATACTTCCAACTACACCATGTGACTAAAGAATTGAAGGTAGGCATTGCTGAAATGTATTTAAAAGGGAAAGCAGATATATGGTTCCATGGGTTTGCTGATTCCCATCTCGAGGCTGATTGGAATTTGTTTGCTGAAGAGTTGTGTAAAGTTTTGCTGAGAATATTGGGGAGGAAATTGTAGAGACCTTCAGCAAAATCAGGCAATTTGGCACCATTGCTGAGTATCAGGAGAGATTTGAGGAATTAAAGGCTCAGGTTATAATATCCCTCCCTCCCTTACCAGAAACCTACTATATTTCTATCTTCACTAGTGGACTTAAGAGTAAAATTAAATCAATGGTTAAGATGTTGAAAGCTATTACTATTGCCTAGGCATTGGAAATTGCATCCCTACAAGAATCCACTATAACTGCACTAAACAAAGCCCAGAAACCAAAGTCTTTCTCTAATAACACCAACAGATGGAGTCAGCCAACCTCCAAAAATATAGATACCAACACAGCACCTGAACCTATTCAAAATAATCACAAACCACCAATACCCTTCATAACCATATCCCCTTCTGACTTCCAAACTAAAAGGAACATAAGCATATGTTACAAGTGTGATGAGAAAGACTTTGGTTTCTGGTTGATAAAACTAAAAGTATACATTAGGCCATGTGTGTAAAAACAGAATGATAAACTTCTTGCTGGTTGATGATGAAGAAGTGGAAATGAATGATGAAATGATAGACGATCAGAAGACCGAAGAGATTATGGAGATATCTATCAATGCTCTAGTTGGACACATGAGGCATAAGACCATAAGGGTTCCTGGCTAGGTGAAGGGGAAGAAGATATCCATCCTTATTGACAGTGGTAGTACACACAGCTTTGTGGATGAAAATTTGATAACTCAACTTAAGTACACCATTGACCAATCTAGGCCATTAACAGTGACTGTGGCAAATGGGGCAAAATTGCAAAGCAATGCTATTTGTAGGCCATTAGTATGGAGAATGCAGGAATTGGAATTTCAATTCAATATGAGGACCCTCAAGCTAGGGGAGAGTGATATGGTCATGGGAGTAAATTGGCTAAGTCAGTTTGGACCTATACTATTTGATATCCAGTACAGCACCATTAGGTTTCTTCATCAGGGTACTCAGGTTGAATTGAGGAGAGAACAACCTGGAATACAAATGGGCTGGATTGGAGAGAAAGCAACCTATTCCCTTCTACACCCACACTCCTATGGAATTGTGGGACAGTTATACTCCATCAATGAACCAACATGAGAAGAAATACCCACACCAGTAAGTGAAGTGGTGAATTCTTTTCTTGGGGTATTTAATGAACCAAAAGAATTGCCACCACCTAGGTCACATGATCACCATATTCTCCTGAAGGATAGAGCCAGACCATTCAAAATTAGGCCTTACAGGTGCCCCTTTATACAAAAATATGAAATTGAAAGGTTAGTAGAAGAAATGTTGAAGAGTGGGATCATCCAAGCTAGCAATAGTCCATTTGCCTCCCCAGTGCTCCTGGCTAAGAAGAAAGATAGGACAATGAGGTTTGTGTTGATTATAGACAGCTGAATACCTTGACAATTAAAGATAAATATTTCATGCCTTTAATTGATGACCTTTTGGATGAATTATATAGACATCACTATTTTTCAAAAATTGACTTAAGGGCTGTTTATCACCAAATCAGGGTTGCCGGTGAAGATATTCATAAGATAGCCTTCAAGACTCACCAAGGCCTATATGAATTCAAGGTAATGCCATTTGGTCTCACCAATGCTCCAGCCACCTTCCAGAGCCTCATGAATGATGTATTTAGACAGCAGTTAAATAAGTTTGTTCTTGTCTTCTTTGATGACATATTGGTTTATAGTCCTGATCTAGCTTCACATTGTCAACATCTCAGAGAAGTGTTACAAATATTGAAAGATAATCAATTGTGTACTAAATGGTCCAAATGTTCTTTTGGCCAATAGCAGGTAGAATATATGGGCCACATTATCAGTAATAGAGGGTATCTGCTGATCTAGAAAAAGTGAAAGTCATGTAGCAATAGCCTAAACCTAAGAACACTAAACAGCTGAGATGATTCTTAGGCCTTACTGGTTACTACAGAAAGTTTGTTAAGGGTAATAGAGCAATAGTTAGACCCTTAACTGACTTACTGAAGAAGGATAATTTTGGATGAGATGATTCTGCTAATAGGGCTTTTCAACTACTCAAATCAGCCATGATCAACACCCATATGTTAGCTACCCTGACTACAAACAACCATTTACTATTGAAACCGATGCTTGCCAGAATGGAATTGGGGTAGTATTGATGCAAAACAAGAGACTTATAGCTTACTTCAGTAAGGCAATATCAGGAAGGAATATGGGACTTTCCACCTATGAGAAGGAATTGCTGGCTATTGTAACTGCTGTAAGAAAATAGAGACATTACTTGGAAAGCCACCAATTTGTCATAAAGACTAATTACCAATCACTGAAATACCTGTTGGAGCAGATGATTACCACCCCAATTCAACAAAAATGGTTAACTAAATTATTTGGCCTTCACTATGAAATAGCATACAAAAAGGGAACAGAGAACAAAGTGGTTGATGCTTTCTCAAAGAGATAAGATGGACAAACCTGTGCAGCTATAACTATAGCAACACCAATCTGGGTTCAAGAGATAATTAACAGCTATCTAGGGGATGAATTTGCTGAGTCAAAAATTAAGGCACTACTGCTGCAAACCATTGCTCTAACAGATTATACCTATGTTAATGGACTTCTGAAGTATAAAGATAAACTATATGTGGGATCAAGAGGGAATATGAGGCAGAAATTGATCCAAAATATACACGACTCTCAGGAAGGAGGGCATTTAGGTGTTCTAGCCAGCATATACAGAGCCAGGCAACATTCCAGTTGGCTTGGCATGAACAAAGAAATTAAAAGAACAGTCATCCAGTGTGAAGTATGTCAGAGATGTAAAGGGGAACATGTTCCATATCCAGGATTGCTACAACCATTACATGAACATTTGCACTATTGGAGTCACATATCCCTGAATTTTATTGAGGGGCTTCCAAACTCAAGAGGGAAGAATGCTATTTTGGTGGTAGTGGACATGTTTACTAAGTATGGCCATTTCTTAGCCCTATCTCACCTATTTTCAACCACTGATATAGCCCAGTTATTCATGGATCATATTTCAAGTTATATGACATACCTCAAAGTATAGTTTCTGACAGAGATAAGATCTTCACTAGTAAGTTTTGGCAAGAGCTATTTCAGTTAATGGAGGCTCAATTACAGCTAAGTACTGCCTATCACCCACAGAATGATAGCCAGACTAAAACGCTCAATCAATGTGTAAAAATGTATTTGAGATGCATGACTCATACTCATCCAAAACAGTAGCACAAGTGGTTAACCTTTGCTTAGTGGTGGTATAACACAACACTTCACTCTACGATTAAAATGATTCCATGTGAGGCACTTTATGTGATTAAACCCCCTCAACTTGCATTGGGACCCTACCAACAATCAAACATTGCTGCATTTGAGGATCTGTTACAGCAAAGGCACAAAATTGACCAGCAGCTAGGCAGAATCTAGCTCAAACCGGAGCAAGGATGAAATAATATGCATACAAAGAGAGGACAGAAAGAGTATTTGAGGTTGGAGATTGGAGATTGGGTTTTCCTAAGGTTACATCCCTATAGACAACACTCATTACACCACAAGTACAATCAGAAGCTTGCTACCAAATATTATGGACCTTATTAGGTGATCAAGAAGTTGGGAGAAGTGGCCTATCAGTTAGATTTATCAGTAAGTTCAAAGTTGCATCCTGTTTTTCATGTTTCACTACTTAAGAATAAGATAGGAGAAAATGCGATTCCTATTCTGCAGCTGCCAGATATTACTACTAAATATCATATAGACAGTCGACCTCAGAAAATGCTTCAGGCAAGCTGTGACCCAATGGTTGATCCAATGGCTACAAGGAACTGATGACGAAGCTACCTAGGAAGATGCAAACTGGATACAATTGAAATTTCCAACATTTGATCATTGGGGACAAGATCAAGGTAAGGGAGAGGGCTATCACAAGCAGAAGGTAGTGGCAGCTTCTTAGGATGAAGGAAGGAGACACATCAACAACAACATCCATAACATAATTTCAAATGTGGAGGGAAATTTATTTACAGCCATACGACGTCGTTTAATTAAGTAGTTTAAATATTGAAGTTGTAATAGTTTAGAAACACTCTTTTAAGATTTATTCCTTTTGATTTGCTGAGAACAATTGCTAATTGAATGGTGTGCTGTACAAATACAGTATGTGCAATGTAAAGAGAGGATGCTGAATTTTGTTGAAGTTGTTAGTGGAAATTATAATCATCTAGTTCTTACCCCTTTTTCTTCATTTTACACTTTTTCCTTAAAAATTACTGAATTTATTATACATTTGGCCTTTGTGGAGCTGGGTTTTAATTGAAGATTTCAGCTGAGTTCTTCAATCATCACACACAAGCCTTTGTCGAAACCACTTCCAACGTTGAAACCACCAAAAATGTTTAAATCAACTCAGAAATCAAAAAAGAAAAAAAATGACACAACATCACAAATTGAAGCAAATATGACTCAAACCTACCAAGAAAGATCGTGGGATCAATTGTGAAGTCACTTGTCACCAATCACGTGATTGTTGGTGGTGTAGTGGTTGAAGGCGTTGGTGGTGAGAGGAAATGGCACTGGTGGTGGTTGGGTAGCCGAAGGCGGTGGTGGTTGGGTAGCCGAAGGCAGTGGTGGTGAGAGACGATGGCAGTGGTAGTGGCAGTGACAGTGACAGAGATGGAGCGAGGGTTTCGTAAATTGGGAAAGTGAGGAAGGGGAATTGATTTGGGTATTTTAATATAAAAACAGTATCTAAAAAAATAAACAATAAAATTGTAAACTAAAAAAAAAAGTAGTATTCGGTGAAATTTTCTTTTTTTTTTAAAATTACAACACATGTCACTTTTGGATAGATAAACTATCTAATTATTAGATTTTTGGCATCAAGGTGTACGCTTCATTAAGCTGAGTAAATGTGTGTCGTACTTTTCTTGTTAAAAATATAGTTGATTTCTTAATTTTTTTAATATGTCTCTATTTAATATACTTGTTATCAATAAATATGGACTACCATGATATTAATGTAGGAATATATCAAGAAAAACGTAAGTAAACTTTACTTTTCTAACTGTATTAATTAAATTTTTTAAAATTGAGCTGTCATAATATTCCAATGCTATGGGCCATATAATACATTTAGGGTGTGTTTGATTGGTAAATGTAGAAAAGAAAAAAATTTCCATGTAAGTTAGAATAAAAAAAACCACCATACCCATAAGAAAATATTTTTTCCATGGAATTGGTAAAAAACAAGCTTAAATTAGTTGTACCCTAGAATTTATTTTCTATTTCTACCTTTGTATCAAACAGCCAAAGTATAAATTATTTTTCTTGAATGTGACATTTTCCATGGAATTGGTGCCAATCAAACACACCTTTAAAGTAGAATTTATTATTTTTGATATTTTAATACATTTAAAGTGGAATTAGAAAAATGTATAAAATTTTTGTCAAACTATTATGGGTATATGAGTTAAGGGTATGCATTCTTATTCAGAATTAACCGAATCAGATGATTCAGTTCGATTTTAGTTAAAATTAGTTCGATTTTAGGTTATAGAATGAATAACCAAATAATTTTGGTATGGTTCTACTTAATTCTAATTATAGAATTAAATTTTGATTCGATTTTAAATTTTTTATTTTATAATCAAAATGAATTGAATCATAACTAATCGATTCTAGTTTAGTCCGATTCTTTTTTGGCCCATAGAACTCATAGTTCTATTTCTACAATTTTCAATAGAACTCGTTTGGTCTGATCCTCAAAAAATCTGGACCGAACCACATGCTGCCCGTCCCTAATTTAAGTTATTTTATGTGATAATTTTGCTACATACTTGATTTTATATTAAAATTTTACAATTATTTTTTAACATTTTAAATTCTAAATATAACAAATGTAAGTTGGAAAATGATCTACCCACTTATATTGTCCATGCTGAGGTAGCATCACATGATTTGTAAAAATAATAAGTGTAGAACCATGGTGCCACATCAGTGTAGGCAATATATGCAACATAGGTGGAGAACATAAGTAGGTAGGAAATCATTTCCCAACAATTATAACACACATTTTTTATAATAAGATATGTACCAAACATAACAAATGTAACAAGTGTTACAAAAATAAAAATAGTATTTTTTAAATTATTTTATATTTTATGGCATGTACCTACTTTTACTTTTCAAATTTAAAGCATATAGTAATCATCTTCTCAATCAAGAAATTCATCTTCCACTCTTTTAACAGTTCTTGCTGAATAAAGTAATCACAACTTCTCTATATGAAGTTTAGAATCCTCGGTATTATGTTGCCATTTTTTTTGCAATGAGTTTACGATTCCTAACTTTCTCAATAATTTTGTTCTATTACTAAATTGATAACCCCCTTTTGAACAATGATGACCGAGCCACTAGCTGCTGCAAGGCTTCAAGCTACATATGTATTAACTTTATACTATTTCCCGATGAGCAGGGAGTGACAACAATTGGAGCTGTGGGAACCAACTTGTGATTTGGTAAGCATTCCCATCCACTTTCCTTGCTGTTAGATACTGTAAAATGCTTGGGAACCCATTTTTCATCTTTTAGTTTTCCTTCTTTTGCAACCTCTCTTTGCCTTTCCTCAACGGTGTTCTTTGCTTCCCTCGCTTTCTCCCAGTTCTTCTGTAGAATAGCTTGGCTCACCCCGGCCCATATCAATGTTGATTCACTCGGCACAATACCCTAAAGCGTAAAAATCACAGGATCAGAATCACAAGTAAAGATCCTAATCTTGCTAATAACAGTTGAATACACATCCATGCATTCATTCTTTTCCAAAGAAATTCATTGCGCTTCCATTTCAGTCGACTTATTTTAAGCAAACAGTGAGAACATTATGCTTGGCTGTTCTGAATCCATTAACAATAGTAAGAGACTAACTGTCTAATTGTATTCAGCCTAATTGGAAATATCATTATTCACGACAAAACATTTGAAGCCTTTAGTACTGTAAAAACTGATACGAAAATTAGTAGTTAGCTAGATGAAATCCTAATGTAATTAACTATAGGTGTTAAAATTGAGGTTATCAGCAACATCAGACAAGTAACCAAACAACTATTTGCGGAAATAGTTACCTTTGGGTCTTTGACTATTGGGGTCTTCAGTCCTGAAAGTGCTTCGTTCGCATTGTAGATGATTGTGACTCTTTCATTGGAAGCATCTTTGACGGTGACAGTTCTACAATTTAAGCAAGTAAAAAGGAAGAAAAGAATATATCAATTCTGTAATCCATTTCAACATCTGAATAGATGTATGTTCGGGCACTTTTATCAATTGCTACATGAGTTTGGCACAAGTTTTCTAGATGGGCCTGTTCTCAAACATACTTTGTAGTTGCAAGTGGTGAATAAAAGACATCATCAAAATCCATGTTAATTTTAAGGTACCTGTCCCAATGGCCATTAATCTCGTAAATGGTCTGTGACGACGACGACAGAAAGATCTTTCCTTTAATTGACCTGTGTTGTGATCGACGTGATAAAAATGAGTTGCCTCTATAACATAGCTCTGCTTCAAGACCAGTTTCTTTACATTGGATTGTGACGTTGCCCAGCCAATCAACCCTAGGCACAGGTAAAAATCTTATCACAAGCTTTGGCGAGTTCATTACATAAGTTTCACTCTTATCATGGAGATTCAGCTGTCGTTTCCCATGCACCTCAGTTTCAATATTAGTGCCTGTAATTTTGAACGTTAATTAGGATAAAATAATGATCCAAAAGGAAGCATGTATAGATTCATGTATACAAAAGGATAACATTTAAAACCGCAAAACTGTGTTAGATATTTTGGAGGTAATATGTAAGGACGTGTGTGTGTGTGTGTGTGTGTGTTTGTGTGAGACACGTTAATTACGATGCAAGATTGTATAAAGCTATTAAATTCCAAACTATGGCCTAAAGAAAAGGAAAATACCATCTTAGAATATCAAAAGGAGAGTGGGTTAAAATAGTTTGGATCTAAATCTGAATAGTACATTCCTCAAGAATCTATACTTGCTAGATAAATGAGAACTAGGAGAATACATTGGGATACAATTTCAACTCTGTTCGAATGGGTGCCTGATCTTAAAATTATAGTAAACAACCGAACCAATATCTGGAAAAGAAATAAATGAGTAAGAGGGCTTGGTCACACATAATGAATAAATCAGAACAACTGGCATTCCTGCTGGCCCTGTGCCTGATTCAAATTTCAATTTGTAGATGGCTACTGTGACAAGTAATCAATTGTATGTACATAACACAAAAAATACCTAGGTTTACATATTAAAACATGGTTTAGGGAAGAACAGTTGAATACCATAGAACTTCGGAATAGGCGAATGACACCATATAATTTCGATGTTTTCTTTCTCATCGGTTGCATGAAGTGCAGTCACTGGAGGATGATGCGACACCTGACATCATCAAGTACAAAATCTCAGGGTTTCACGGACATAAAGCACATATATGGCAAGTTGACTTGGATTCATGGCTCGGTTAGCTAAGCATAGCAAGTTGGCTACGGTTCGCTCAAATTGAGTCTGTTTCTGAAACCTCGCTCTAGCTTATTAACAGTTTTGTACCCTCTGAACTCATTTGAGTGCCTTAGAATGTCTAGCTTAATGTGAATAAGTCACTTCAAGATGCATGAAGCTATTGATGAACGAAAGAGATCAATTTTCGACAGAATATCCTTGACGAGGAGAAGTGATTAGAAAATCCGTGTTTATATAAAACCTAATTGCTTATTTAATTTACAAATATGGCAGGGGTCCATAGGCATGATAATAAAAATCTGTGCCTACGCAAAAAGAAGAGTCCATCATTTGCTGAATGCAGAGTGCTTCTAAATACATAACCGAATATGATAACAAAGTTGCAATCTTATTTCCGACATTGGTAAATAAGCATAATTAGTTAACAAATTCACATTTAGCAGCCTTCATTCGAGAAGAGCAGAAAATTAATCAAGAAGGTTAAAATGTCATATGCTGAAAATCTAAAACGTATACCTGTTCCAGTAGCACATTGAGAGTGCCTGACGAGACATGGTGAGTCTCTCCAAGAACAGGATTGTAGGGAGCCACACCAAACATCAAAGGACGCATGGTGGATATGCTCCAAGCAATAACAGATACGAATCTGTCAAGAGGGCTTTCCCCATGGTTGCACTTGCTTAACATATCAGTATTAATGCAATACACTGATTCTCCATAGCATTGAAGCTGTGACTTTGGAAAGTTGAACAGCGGTGGCAGCTGCATTTTTAGCCAACACAATAAGAACCATTTATCTTACCAGTATAAATCTAATGTTAGACAAAATATTGGGCTGACAACTCAACAACAAACTAAACCTTGTTTATAATAAAATTTAGGTCGGGTACATAAATTCTTTTTTGTCTCTCCTTACGGTTCATCACTACAATAAGTTACATCCTTAGCAACTACATTATTCCAAGTCTATTTTGGTTTATCCATCCTTTTAACGTGTTCTACTGAAATGGTGTTACTCTTGTAAATAATTGCCTCTTCAACTCTACACAAAATATATTCCAACTACCTAAGCCGTATTTGCCTTAATTATCCTCAATCAGTGACACGTGCACTTGTTGACCTATATTCTTATTTCTTATCTTATCCAGCATGCCTACTCAGTACTCACCCACCTAACATCCTCATTTCCGCTGAACATTTTGTCCTTTAACAACATCATTCAGTATCATAATGCACAAAACGTCCAATAACCGAAGGAATTCATGCACACACGGAGAGAAGCTGGGTACATCTTGACATTTTTATTGGGTCTTCAACTTGAGGCAAAAGGTGTTAAATGGGATAAAGTTCAGACCATTATATCTCAAACCTATTCATATTTCTTATTAACTCGACTGCAAAAACTACTCTTCACACGCAAAATCAACACATAAACGGCTTGATTTGCACCTAAAATATAAAAAAGCACAAAAGACGATTCCGGAAGGATTTAAAATAAATAGCAAATGGAATTACTTCACTTGCCTGAAGGCGGATGAGATCCGATCCTGGGTGCACATTATTCAACAGACTGAAAATGCGCTGAAGCAGATTGGGAGGTCCATAATTGGAATCAGATTCCTCTCCCTCCAGTGACAATGGTGCAGTTAGAACAGCCTTCGTTCCCAAATATCCTTCTGTTAACTGCCCCACAGCGTAGAATTCGCTCACAAAGTATTAAGTACAAATGCATCCGCCCTCTTTGTTTTCATCTTCTATTATGTATTTATGCATTAAAGTTTTTTTGAAGCATAAAGAAAGGGAAATTGGCTCAAATGGTCCCTAATGTATGATAATATTGCACAAATGGTCCCTAACCTTTTATTTTTGATAGAATGATATATAAACTCTCCGTAATTGATTTTTTTGGACATAATCCATTTAAAACATATCCATTTAGGTGCACAAATGGTCCCTCTCGTTTCTTTTTGTCTTTATTGGTGGGGTAAAATTGTCAAGTTACATTTTTTTTCTTTTTTTCAATTGGTGCAAATGGTCCCTAACATTTACCCTTAGTGTAGAAATAGTCCCTAACCTTTGTTTTTTTGGTGCAAAAGTACATAATCTATATGTTTTTGTCGCAATTGGTCCTTATTTTAAAAAAAGACAAAAATACCATTAGTTTTAATTAAAAAAATTGCAATTGAATTTGTAACCTTTGTTAAATATGCAAATAAGTCCGATACATTTATTAAATAATATTTAATTTAACATATTAAATATATAATTTATCATATTAAATATATTACTATAGTCGTGTCAATTAAATTTTTCATAAAAGAAAAATGTAAAATTATTGCACTTTAGTTGTATGTAATTGTTATGTGATCTGAAAAACTTAAATAAAAATTAAATTAAATAAATAATAAAATGGTGTATATAATTTTATGATATTGAACCCATCTTATTATATTTTATGAACATAAAAATACTAACAAAAATTAATTTACGCATTATGTGTTCTTTATTTTTGAACGATAAATTAAAATATGAAGAACACAATTTGAGCTCTAATATTTGTAGTTAATAAACGAATAGCTCAATTAAATAAAAATATTTGAGTATCAAGTTTGTGACAAAGTTATTTTTCTTTTTATGTTGTAACGATAAAATTAAAGTTTGAATTTGAAATAATATGATTACTTAATAATAATAAAATAATTTTAATTAGCACACTTGTTAATAATTATGAGCTTAAAGTTTAATTATTTTATAATAGTTCATAAAATATACAAAATAATTTAGTATATATCAATTTGTTAGTTTCTTTTAATTTTTTATAAAAAAATTAAAGTATCGGACCCATTTTCATTTTTTGCAAATGTTAGAAATCTAATTAATTTTTTTTAATTAAATAAGGACCAATTGCGCACCAAAATACATAGGTTAGGGACTGCTGCGCTAAAAAATAAAGGTTATGGATTATTTCCACACTAAGGGCAAAGGTTATGGACCATTTGCATCAATTGAAAGAAAGAAAAGAAATGTAGCTCGACAATTTTACACTCACCAATAAAGACAAAAAAAATGAGAATGATCATTTGGTCACCTAAATGAATAGGTTTTAAATAGAATCTGTCCAAAAGGACCAATTGCGCACCTATATAGATAGGTTAGGGACCATTCCACAAAAAATAAAAAGTTAGGGACCATTTACACAATATTGTCATACGTTAGAGACAATTTGCACCAATTTCCCGAAAAAAATTCCGACCTAGTAAATACATTCCTCCCGATGTAAATATATTTTATTACTACTTAGTTGTATAGTTTAGTAGAATTATTGGTTCTATTTAAAATTAATATATCGCTTAGAATCTGTTTGTAGAATTTATGAGAATTTTTCACTGAAATTTAAATCTCTTTATTTTTTACAAGGTTTTGATGGACGAGAATGACGATATGAGTTGCGGTGGTTATGGTTGGATAAGTAGTCAAGCAATGAGTAGAGCAAGAAGAAGATCATTTGATAAAAAATTTGTTTGAAAACGAGATTGAAGATGTAGAGACACACGAAAATGAGATTGAAGACGTAGAGACACAAATATATATATTCTTTTTTTCTTTCAGTGGCAGAAAAAATTCCCTACAGTCGTGATTATGAAATCAAAACAGAACCAACCCAAATAGTTCTAGTTTGGTTTGGTATGATTCCATAACAATTTTTTTAAAAAAAAATAATAATACAAATTACAATATAAATTTATGTTGTTACAGATTAATTAATTTTGATTTGAAAGAGAAAACAAGAGTTTGAGTTAATTTAAAATTAATAAATTTTTGTATAAAAAAATTAGAAAATTAATAAATTAGTTGATTGGTTCAAATAGTCACAACAACAACATTATTAATTATTAAAATTTAAAAAAATTAATTAACAAACTAGAATATATTCCAGTTCTGATTCTCGTTTCTAGGTCTCGGTTTTAGAACCGAGAATCAGAACTATTTGATACTTACGTAAAATCGAATCGAATCGAACCTAACCAACTGGTTCGATTCAATTTGATTGGTTGAGGTTCTTTGGTCTTCCCCCAAGTGTTATTGTATATGAGAAATTTACGTAAAAATTATTTTTTAAGAGCGTATATTATAACTTATTTTTTAGTAAAAGAAATTCTGTAAGTAAAAAAAAAAAAATTGAAAATCAAATTAGACAAATAATTTTAGATTATTTCTAAACGTAACCATAGGTGCTCCTAATGTGGTGCTAAGCAAGGTTAGGTATCGAAGTTAAAAATCGGATTTGACCTTTCACCGAGTAAAATGTCTTATGGATTAATTTTATAAAACGCTTTTCTAAAAGTGTACAACTTTTTAGACACGAAATAAGGAAAATGTTAAAAGGAGAATGTGAGAAAAATAAATTAATAAAACATAGAAAGTGAAAAAACAAATTAAAAAAATAAGGAAGAATATATTCCGGTCCATGGTCAGCCGAAGCTTATACAATAATGGCATACTTGGAAGCAGGTGCGGATCCAAGAATTTTTTAAGATCGAACTACTCACTTTAGAATTGGACTGTTACTAAAAAAAAAAAAATTACACTAATTTTTTTTATTTAACACTATAAAAAACGATTTTTTCTGAGGCAGGAGACTGGTCTATAATCCAGTCTCACACTACTGAATTCGCCCCTGCTTAAAAAAAATTTGATAGTACTTGACAATATTTAAGAAAAAAAACTAAATATATTGATATTGTATATTCTTATAAGTGCGTTACATTTTAATTGTATGAAATGTTCATAACTTTTACTAATTGTCACACTTAAGTCTCTAACGTTTTCTATCTCATTTTTATTCTCAATTTTTTTATTAATTAGCACATATTATCCCTAATAATGGTTTCGTCCAAAAATTTCATTAAGAAAGAGTAAAAATACTTATTTGTCTCTCTTATTTTTAATTAAGTAAAAAAACAAACAAATATAAAAGTGTACAAAATTTTTATTCTTAATTAGATTTTTTGGCAAAATCGTCATTTGAGACAAAATGTGTTAATTAATAAAAAGTACGGTTAAAAAATTAAAAATATAAATATTACAACGAATAAAGGTCAATTTTTTTTAATATAATTAAAATATAATACACTTATAAAAGAATGTCATATCAATATAACAACACATAAAAAAAATATTAAAATTCTAGTTTGCTAAAAGCTTGTTTTGACAATGAATATATCCTAAGATACTAAAACTTGGATATTTATTCTATAAATAATTCTCTGCATTTATTGCACCCAAACCCCTCAACTCTCAAAACCTGCGAAAGTATAGTACTCTTCTCCTTTTGAAGTAACAATAACTTTCCTTTAGCTGCTGCTTAATGACAATGAAATTATTTTTTAAATACTTATAAGTTATAAGTCTTATAAAATATATAGATAGTAAGTTATAAGTTTTACAAAATGTGTAAATAAAAAATATATTTAACAATTTGAGCAACTTAAATTATAATTAAAGCTTAGAGTATGTTAGATAAAGATTTTTGTAGATTATAAGTAAGTGGATCCTACAAAATGTATGGATAAAAATAATGTTTAATCAGCTTATAAGTACTTATAAACACACACAAACATAGTCCCATAAAAACAAAATACTCACTCCGTCCCATAAAAATAGACTTCTTTCTATTTTCACACAGATTAAGAAAAATTAATCATTATAGTTGGAACAATAAAATTTATTTAATTTGGTAGTTCATATTTGTTGATAACAAGTTATATTAAATATGAACATATTAAAAAATTAATTAATTATATTATCAACAAAGAAAATATATTATAATTTGGAATAGACGAATAAAAAAATAAATTTATTTTTATTGGATGCATGCAGGGGCGGATCCAGAAATTTTTTTAGCCCGGATTTTACTACTGGAAAAAAAAATTTCGCACAAAATGTTAATAAGAATTTTTTTTTCAACTGTAAACAACGACTTTTTCCCGCCTGAGGGAGCTATAGGCCCCCCAAACAAAAACCCAAAAAAAAGCCAATCCGCCCCTGGATGGATGTAGTATGTAGTATGAGTATATATTATAATGAATGTATGACACTTGTCCTGGTAGAAATTATAACAATGTCCACCGGAGGCATTATATCAAAACTGATATTATAATTATCCCACCTTCTCTATGTATATATGTGTGTGCATAGTGTACGTGCGCGCGCGTGTTTAACAACTGCACACATTTTTTTATATCAGACATGATGAGGAATATACGAGGTTATAAATATTGTCTTTACGTATCATGTCATGACATCATATGTACACCATTGATGATAACTACCTTAAGAAGTTGCCGGAATATAAACGCAGATATGAATGATCCAGTTAGGAAACTAAAAATTGCCTTCTCCACAGAAATTATATATATATATGGACATCAATACACACACTGCGTATATATATATATATATATATATATAGAGAGAGAGAGAGAGAGAGAGAGAGAGAGAGAGAGAGTACCATTTAAGAGGACTGGATTGATGGCAAGGAGAGAAAGGTTCTGAATAGTCTTCTACAAAGAGAACCCGAGGCAGGAGGGTTGGTTTGTGGGTAGGGGGAGGAGGAAAGGTTGTGCTTGCCGCCTTGCCGCTTGGGAGGGGTTGAACATGAATCTGAGAACAGAAGTCCCTTTTAAAGGCTTTGCCTTTCAGCTATTCAGGATAAAGCATATATCTTTTTCCTTTTTTGGTTTTTGCTTTTCGCTTTTTCTCCATTTAAAGAAAGTTTTTGAAAATTCTCGTGTTCTTTTCTTTTCTTTTTACGATTTTCCTTAAAAGTGACTTATGCTAGACACTCTTTTATGATATATTTAAATCGATCGGTCGAGTTTCTTATCCTATATGTAAAAACTCGACCATGCGAGTATAATTATTGTCTATAAATAAACAATCACTTCTCATTTAGAAGGGGCGGAGAATATTTCTTAAAGAAAATAAAAAAGAGCTCAGACCATTTTCTCTCTCAAGAATACAACACGATCAATGACATTTTGGGAGTTATTTCTACATCTGAAGAGTCAAACTCACTCTATTTTAAAAAGTTAAATTAGAAAGCTCGTTGGAGTTTTATTAAGGATTTACACTTTAAAAAATAAAGTATTTTACTTTTAAAAAGTCTCTTGGAGATCAATGACGGAAGTAGGTAGTCCAATCCCGTTTTAGAAAAAATTAATTTTTGACGTGCAAAAATATTTTTTTTTATTAGTAATAGTTCGATCTTGAAGTACAATTTTTTTAATCTAAGTAATAGTTTTTATTCTAAAAAATTCTAGTTCCGCCTTTGTTGAAAATAGTCTTTTATATATATATATAAACATTTGTATGTCGATTCAGTGCAACTATCGAGCTTCGACCAAGGTCGAGATAGATTATAAGGAAATATGCGTTGTGTTGTTACTGTGTTAATAGTTAAGGAAAAAATATATGCATTCATAAGACAAAACCACCACTAATTTAATTATACTTGGTACGAACGGACAATTAGATTGTAACAAAATATTGTAGGCATCTATTATCTTTTAGGGCATTTATAATAAACGTATAAAGATAACGAATATAATTTGTCTTATTATGTTTGAATATAATTGATATCCAGATATATTTTATCCAAATAACAATTTAAATAAAAAATGAGAATAATCGCCACCACCTCCGCCACCCATTGTCCACCACCACCTACCGTATCTAAATAGCCATGAAGTATTAATGACCACATTAAATAGGAGTATATTAGAACATCTCCAATGCAACTGTGGATTGCACTAAAAAGTGTGACACGTCAGTCGTCACCTGAAATTACATACATTACAAGAAAAAAGTGGAGAATGTCTAGCACACCACATCCTCTATTTATTTAATGTCTATTGAAATGTGTGATAAACTCCTTTCATTTAATTTTCTATAATTTATCTTCATCGAAATATGTGTTAATAAAATTTTATTTAATTTATCTACCAATATCTCATGTACATATGGATCACAATTTTTTCCAATCTACAAATCTATTGGAGATGTTATTTTCTTTGTCTATATTTTATTTGTCACATATACAACAATATACACTGTTGTCAGGGGCGGAGCCAGAATTTTTATTCAATGTAGGCGATATGTTAGCACAAAAACAAAAGTTCAGGGATCAAAAGTGAAATTATGTTATTCAGTGTCTACCAAATAATCATGCAATCATGTTATTTCTTAATATTTCGAATTTCAGAGACCAAAAATGAAATTTAAAATTTAAAATTTAAAATACCACTTTCTCTTTTTCACCTTTACTCAAATCCTCATAAAGTTATATACACACATACACACGCGCGCGCAGAAAGCTTTCTTCTCCTACTCCTATTCCGTTTTTCTCCATTTCTTCTTTATTTCTCCATAATTTAGTGCAAATGAATTTTTGCTCTTCTACATATTTCTTAAAATTCAGTGCAAGCGGCTGCCGGCGTTCGGCTACACATGGCTCTGCCCCTGACTGTTACACTGTAGATGTTTTTAGAGAACTAATAAATCAACTATACTCTCAACAATGAAAGTGGTCTATAATTTGGAAATAGTGAAAAAGAAAACAAATTCATCTTTTTAGGACGAATGAAATAAAAATTTAATAAATTTCGATAAAAATTGATAAAACGTTTTATCAAAAAAATCGTGTATCCCAACAAATGACTTGAGTCACATTGCCCATACGATAGACACTAAATTTGGCTCTTTAACAAGTCATTTATTGTCCTTGACTGCTTCCTTGATTAGGAGCGTCAATGCCAAGATGAGATAGAGGTAGGCCATTCAATGTCTTATTCGTGGGGGTTAATATAAGTGATGTGAGATGTTGGGACATTTTATTTAATAAAATTTTTTAATAAAATATGTATTTAAAATTAATTGTTGATTTTAATTGTTGATTTTAATTTTTTTTTTTTTTTTTTTTATGTTTTCAAAAATTACAAAAATCTTTATTGAAATTTGTTATTAGTAGAATATTCCTCGTTTTCATTCAAAAATAAATTTGTATTTTCTATTATTATCATTAAAATTAATATTAAAACATATTTAACTATATTTCTTTCTCCGTTGTCTCATTTCTTAAAATATATATTGTTATATTTAATGGGTAAATTACACTCCAATTCCACAATATTTAATATGCTTCGTTTCAATTTTGTCTCTATTCAATTTTAATAACATTTATTATCTCCAAACTTTTACTGGTTCATGTACCATTATCCTTCCTGACATCTTTAATTTTTTCAAAAATGTAAATAAGTCTAAACCTCTACACCAACCCCTGTCCCACCACAACTACTTTTTCGGCCCCAAAAACAAAAAATAAAAAATCTCTGCTACATACTTTCAATTTCTTTTTTTTTTCTTTTTTTTTTTCGAATTCCAAAATATAATCAATGTTTTTATATGTAAAATCTAGCTCTAAATGTCAAATAAACTTGAAGAAATGAAAGATTAAAGCTTTAAATTTATAAACTTATTTAAAGTTTCATTTCTTATACATTCTAACATAAACTCCAATTTGATTTGCCAAAATTCGATTATACAACCACGAATACACGTTAATAGCCTTAAATAGGCATGTACATGATTTTAATCATTATTAATATCAACTATTCAAGAACCCTAGCTCAAAACTCCAAATTTTTCTCAATCTTACATTAACCATTGTTGGTGAAATTTCTTTTTCTCTACGTGTCTGCATCTTTATTCTCTAAGCCTTTTATTTTGCAAAGATTTGAGAGTGGACGGGGAAAATGGGTGGAAAATGGCGAGGAACTGGAGAATTGTAGGTTCTCTATTTTAATATTTTTTAGCAAAGAGGGTGGCTGTTATAAGCAGAGAAAATGGTTGGAAAGTAGTTTTACGAAGAAAGAAATAAAAATAAATAGTTGAAGATTCATCGATGATAGGTTCTAGGGGTAGTGGTGATTGTTGGGGAAGATAAAGGGATTTCTTTTTTCTTGAATTATTTTCATTATTTTTGTTTTATTTTTTGTTTTTCTCTTTTCTCTTTTTATGTTTTTAATTGTTTTAAGTGAACAACGGGTCAAAAACAAAAATTCAAGATTTATTTATACTTTTGAAAAAGTTAGAAATTCCAACTGCAATTTTTTTTTTCTTTTTTTCTTTTTTAGTTTATTTTAGTTAGATGGCAGAAAACAACTATCTACGTTAATTACTGAAAGATTAAAGATGATAGATACTATTAAAATTGAATATTGACGAAATTAAAATAAAATGAAAAGTTGGGGCCCCGAAACTAATCAATTGAGTCATTTGCAGTGTACGGAGTTAGATAGTTTTATGATAATACCACCTTAAAAACCTAAAACAAAACGTTTAAAATCATTTTTAGAGTAAAATAAACTGATAAATATGTAAATAGTCCTAAATAAAAAAGCACATCGAGTGTTCGTTAAGCATCGCAGCTCAAAATGTTGTTCCCGAAAAAAAACTACTCGATTGTTCTTCAAATATCAACAACTCAAAATTTTTGTAACTTGAAGTAGAGACTCGCTGTTCTAAAAAACTTGCATAGGCGTGGAGACGTGAGACGTGACCTCCATGTTTAGTTACACCTCACAGCTCGTCCTAGTCTATGAGTCTAGACTCGAAAAACTTAAAGATCGATATCCACGTCGAACCACGCTTTATATTTTTTACAAGTGTGGATAAAGTGGGAACAAGTGCACATCAAACTTATGTATGAAATCTCAGTTGCACAGTTCACAACATTAAATTGAGTATACGCCTTGATAGGAGTGTGCAACTGCAAATTTACAATATTCAATGCATGGTCTATAAGAAGCAATGAAGCATCACAGTGAGTAGTCAATTAAATTAAATAAAGAAAAAAAAAATTGACTAATAATATTTTATTTTATTTTTATTTTGAAATTCAAGACTTGATGACATTTCTGTCAATTGTCAAGTAGTTGTAGTGTCAAATATAGAAATGAAATTGATAGCAAGTTATATATGGACCTGTGATTTCGCCCACAAAAATGCCCATCACCAATAGGACTACATGTTGATAGCTGTCATTACAATTTAATGTCTCAAAAACTTATATAATTCAAGTCAATATTACACAATTCAACTTAGTGCCCGTTTGGTGTGGATTATAAACTAATTTATTTGATCAAAAACAGTTTATTTGACCAAAAATTTTACCTTTGTAGCATGATATTTTTGACTATTATTGGTCAAATAAACTATTTTATAATCTACACCAAACGAGGACTTACTAAATTAATAAATACACCATAAAATACTTTTCAACCAGTCATGTTCTCCTGCCCCCCAAGTAGATGTTTTTTATATTGTCCATTTCTAAGCTCCCACATCACACAACTTATCGAACTAAACTACTGCCACATCATCAATAAATTTTTTAAAAATATCTCACTCTCTTCTCTCCACCCCCATCCACAGGGCCACAGCAGCCCTCTCCCTCTTTATGCCCTAATCCATCTCCCCCACTCCAGTGCAAAACCCACCCCATATGCTCCCAAACCCCCGGACACGAACCCACGCCATATCACGTTCACATCGGACCATCTAACTAAGTTCCTCGATTTATTTTAGTGCTTTGTGTAAAGTTCCCTTTCATTTCAGCCACTGCTAACTGCTAATTGCTAATGTTGGATTTTTTTGATTTGGTAATGGTGAATTTAATGGCTTTTCTGAACAATCGTGGAAAGAAGAGGACGGGAAATAGAAAACATGGAGAGAGATGTGTGGGGAGAAGAGAGAGGGTGAATCGCGGGCGGTCCAACGTGGTTGTGTCATCCGACATGAATCTTGGAAATATAAATTCAGACATGGCAATTGCTGATGTGGACAAGTTATTTGACGTGGCAGTGCCAACTAAGCTAATAGCAAGATAAAATTTTCCCACGGTGGACAGGAGTAGAGAACGTAACTAGAATTAAAACATCCATTGTAGACGCTCTTATGCACGTTGCAATAATATGCAAGAATCTGATCGTTCTCAGTCCAAAACTTTTTTATTCTTCATAATTTATAGTTTTATATGAATTAAAAGTTGAAATATTGTACTAGGAAGATAATTAGACTGCACAGATCCAAGTTCATATGTTTACCGAAAGAAACACATACATTCGAGCTTAGAAAAAAATACGAATGTAGATGAAGTCCCTACTTTTGAACCTGACTAGCATGAACGCTCCTAAAAAGATTATGATCAACTGGCCAAGCATTCCAAAAGAAAAATAATATAACTACCTTCCTGGTAATCAAAGGTTGAAACCCATGCATTACAAGGACTATCACACAAATATAACAATCAACCGACGTATGATACATACTTGAATGCACGTTAATGTTTGCATTCCAAAAGAAAAATAATATAACTACCTTCCTGGTAATCAAAGGTTGAAACCCATGCATTACAAGGACTATCACACAAATATAACAATCAACCGACGCGTCAATTTTCACTTTGGATCTGATGATCGAATGCTGTAGCGCTTGAAAAATTCTCTAAATCCATAAGCACTGAGATCATGGTTGAACTGGACATTCAAAATCAACTTCAGCATCAAGGAGCAAAGATGTCTCAACAACGAGATGCAATTATAAATCTTACTAAACATGCAGGAAATACAATACTAGAGACTAGCAAGAAATGAACATAATGCAACAAATATCAACAACATAGAAACATGTTCCAAACATTTATCAATAATAATAAATTTGTAAGAATTAATATTTCTTCAAAATATCTTGTAGTATAACAACATAGAATAATTAAGAATCTCATTCTCCAACCCCAAAATTAAAAGATTGAAGTATCGTACCCAAGTCAACGAACCATTTATGCTCAACTTCTCAAAACACATTAAAAGATCTAGGATAGAGTTCTTCGTATCAGAATCATGCAATTTCGAATCTCTCCATGTCACTCTTATTTTCCTGTTTTCCATTCCCGTTTAGATACATTTCCCATTATAAAAAAATATATAAGGAAATCCAAAACAAAGTGTTCATCTCCTCTGTGCATAAATTATTACTTACTTCATAGAGACATTGCCCACTTTCAGGAATTAGATTCGAAAATCCATAAATACAGAATCCAGAACCAAAGATCAAAACAGTCAATACTAGCTTAATACAGATGAATTAAGACTGGATAAAAGAAAATTGTGTCCATAAAGGAATCATATATTATGGATTTCATCCACTGTTGGATCTTTTTCCTATCCAGAGGGTTTTTTTCACCTTTCTAAAATTTCAAATTTTGAATTAAGTCCGAAGAACACAATGCTGAGCAGAAAACAAAAAAATAAAATTCGTGAATCACGCGCGACGCTTAAGTAATGAATGCTATTGAGAAACCCAATTGCTGAAAAGTGATTAAAGGCCATTGTCACACAAAATCATACAACATGAAGCCATAAATAATAAACCGATACAGATACATGGAAACGCAATATCCTGAACTTACAGGTAAAACTTTCACAGAATATTTTGTGATATTTTGATCGATATTCTTTCCTTGATTAGCTGCCTGTGCAACAATAACTACGAATCGTTAAATAGGATTCACTACAATCTAAATGTACAAGGGGATGCAATGTAAAAATGGCAGGACAACAGCATGCCTAAAGCTGACAGACATCTAGATCACCTTTTCAGCCAGAAAAGGTGCTATAAAAATCATAGATGCAAACAATGATAAATATTAAGTGGCATCAAATTTCAAGGATGAGGCGGAAAAAGGGAGTAAAAGGATATAATAAAAAAACATTTAAGCAGTCATTGTCGCAATGACTCGAAACATTAACACCTAGATTGAGGCTACAAGAAAAATTATCAGCGAGTTGTGACAAAACTGTATGTGCAACCAAAAAACACTCATTTCAGATGCATCAATGTGATCCTGGGGCATATAGGAAAAGGGCATTCAGTTTCCCCTATAGTTCACATCATATGACAACCCAATCGCATCAGTTTTTTGCTAAAAGATTAAAAATGAAAAAAACAAAGAACAAGATTTCCACATGAATACCGGTTTTGGAATATACAACTATTATCAAGAAGACAAGCAAAAGAAACAGGATACCGCAATTTATATGTGTTATATTATCCTTTGAGGGGAACAGAAAACAAAAATCAGTATATCACTGTAACGCCACTGGAAAAATAACTATCAGTTACCAACTCCATACGCCACTGCATGCAACCCAACAACATCCATATTACCACAAGAATTATCTATGCCCATGCTTGGTAGTGCTGAAATTATTTTTTAAGTGCTGAAATTATAAGTTGTTGGGTGAATTTGTGGATAAAAAGTGAGTTGTAAGTTGTGGGTCCTATGAAATGTTTGGATAAAAAGTATGTTCAACCAGTTTGACCAACTGAAATTATAATTTAAGCAACTCCAAACACATGCTATGAATGGTTCTTCCTCAAGTGCATCATATCACCATCTTTATAGTTAAAATGGCTTCAACCTTCAGACAAAATGTTTTTGCCTTCATTTATAAGAATTTTTGTAAAGAATCCACAAACTGTGATTACAGAAACTAACTTCTATTCTTTATGCTTCCACTCAGCATTTGCTATTTTTTCATTATTATCAAGCTTTGTTTGGATTATGCTGGGGAAAGTCCTCAATGATTCACTATCTACAAGAAAATGTCAGCGTACCCTGATCCAAATCTCTGACTGAGTCATGGTTGAATACATTACAGAAACTACACAGTCAAAGTATTGTTCTCAAATGGTTCGGATAAATATTCGAACAATTCGCTTCTTATGAAAAGGAAGATTAAATTTAGAGTGACCTCGAATGTAGAATTCGGATTGCATGAAAGCGTTGTCTGATTGGAATAATGGCATGTAGGTATTAACATATTATAGGCCACGTAAAGCCGAACTTACCTGTTCTGGGCTGTGAAATATTTCAACAAACGGGTATTCCTTCTTCTGCCGTGTTATGCAAAATCCAGGAAATTTTGGGCACTCAACCTAAGAAACCAGCACAAGAACCAAAATAGATGAGGACGATGAATAATGTTAACATGAACTAAAGATGCTACATTAATACAATAAGTGGTAGTCTGTGGTTTACTTCAGATGCGCCCTTACAGATGCATATATGCTTTGATGTGCTTTTCAGACAAGAAACTCGAAGAATGTACAGAAACACCTAGACACTCTCTTGTACTAGTAAATGCAAACAAGGAGAAGGGGAGGGACAGATAGGAAACATAGAACTATGAAAATTACTGCATGATTTGCAAAATCACTGATTAAAAAATCACACTTTTACCCATAAAGACCTATATAAGAGAAAATGTGACTATTCTAAAATTTAGTTTTCCAGAATGTAGCATTCAGATGAGGTAACTTACACGCATAAACTTTACATGTGGATAAAACTCGGCTGCAGCTTCTTCCAGAACTTTGTCAAGATGTTTTGTGTGGTTACACCTGCAGAAATAAAAAATATTGAGATTTGAGGGATCATTACAACAACTACTGAAAATCTGAAAGAAGAAAGGAAGAATTACAAATTCCAAATTACTTTATGGTAAATGCAACAACCACAGGGTGACCTTTATGTAGAAGCTCCATAAACTCGCGCTCTGAAGAGAAAGGAATAACTCTTGATGGTCCGAGATCCTTAGGGTAGCCAGTATAATACCTTTAAAATTTTAAATAAAAGCAAGTGAAAAAGGTGAAAATGATGATCAAGTAATCTGAAAATGCCCTGATATAATGTAATTTCATAGCTAATGCATCTCACTATGATATACATAACATCAAACACTGGAGAACTACTGGAGAATCTTTTACCCTTAGAAGCTACAAGATGGAGAATTCTCCTGCATATATACATTTATGAAATTTTACATGCAAATGCCTTCAAGATACAGAATAAAAATTTCACATATCAAAATGATCATTACATCGCCCCAAGCAAAACCAATTTGAATAATGTTTATGCCGCAAAAAGGGAATAGAACAGACGTTGTAGTTTACAACTGTGTATCGTTATCAAGCTTGCAAAGTGTACTACAAAAAAATTATGCAGCATAAGCACATCCTACGAAATCAACACACATGTATACATGCATGGGGAGTGTGGGTGTGTTTGTAGTCTCACTGCTCACACATGTCAATGTGTTTTAACATACTTGCAGGTTGCACGAAGATTAAGTATCATTCTGTTAAAAACCGAAGACTCCTCCATTACGCAGAACCCACAAAAGTTGGGGGAATCTTGCAATGCTTTCTGAAGAAACCTGCTGTTGTTTCAAGAAATCAAATGAATTAATTTGAAGAGATTAAAATCAAATGCAAAAATAGAAGCTCCTCAATAACTCATTCAACGTACTTTACCAAAGTATGGAAAAGAAAACTCATACATTCTATGAAACTTCAAAACTTGCTCTTTGTAAGCCTATCGGATTTCAGTTTGAAAACACCCAATATTTTATATTAAGCAGGCTTCCTCAATAAAAAATGAAGTGAGAATTTCTTCTAATGTTAATCACTAAAATCTAAGTCAAATTATGCATTCCTATATCCGTATACACTATATATACACCCGCAGACATAGAGGCATAGGATGCAGTCGGCTCGGCCAGTAGAGTACCGGACAGAGAGGTGCAACAATTAGCCGGTGATCAAGTAAAAGAAGCCACTAAATCGAGTGACAGTCAAAGCGGCAGAAAGGAAGGGTATTAAGGGTAAGCTAATCCTTCCTAAGCTACAATTCCATTTTGGGGAAGGTATAGGAAGAATTCAACTGAAAATACCAAATCACTTTCAAACCCAATCAAAAACTCAGTGATCCATCATCGTGACCTCACACTCCCAGCACCGTATAAATAAATCAGCAATATGTAATTGTATCCGTAGATTGTGAAAGGTGAAGAACGCACCTGAAGCCCACTGCTACCTACTACAGAAATTGAAATGGGTTTAACCTCTTTGGGGATTAGGGTTGTTAAGGAGATGGAAAGTGGAAAAAATGGACAACGGGTGCATATTCCCGTTTAAGTTTTAAAAACAATTATTTATAAGTAATTTGAATTTTTTTCTTTTTCTTTTTCTGATTCTGAAGCTTATAAGTAATATATTAAATTTTAAAATAAATAAATTTTTTTGGGGACTCTTATAGCGATCTTCCACTGATTCTCCTAAGAAAATAGAAAATTTGTAACCAATCCGTTTTTATTTATACTATTAATTCCCAGTTTGGTCCTATTTTTTATTTATTCTATTATTAAAAAGGGTGATGGTGCATTGAAGCGGATTGAAAATACAGAGATATTAATTTTTTTTTTATTTAAAAATGACAGAATAAACATCATTTTAAACAAATTATAAAAAGTTGTTTTGTCCAAAAATTACTGGTTTCAGTATAGAACGAAAATTACAATTCAAGAATTCCCGATGCAATATCTACAAATAATAATATTAGGCATATATGTCCTTAAAATCCTAAAAAATCGTGAAACATTGCCATAACAATAAATGAAATATTTTCTAACTTAAAAACAATAGCTATTATAAATGAATAAATCAAAATCTACTTCAATCAAACTAGATATAAAATTACTTATTTTAAAAGCAAAGTATGAATTATTTTTAAAATAAGTACATTACTTATTTAAAAGTATTAAAAAGGTAATTTATCTAAACTTCAATATTTTTTTTTAAGCCTAGCCACAAAGTACTTTTTGCCAATGTTCTAAAAGGTGAGAAAGTGTGGAGTGTAGGCGGGTATAAGTGTGAGAAAAATGCCTTGTATATAGAGAAGACATGAAAAAAGGTTTTTGACGGCCTAATGTGAGCTTATGCGGCAAAAGGCGGACCTAGGCCAAAAGAAGCTCGCCTTTTTATTTTTATTTTTCGTCCATTTTTTTAATTTGTTTTAAAAGTTAAATAAATTGATTAAATAAAAATAATAATTAATAATGGTCTTTTATTAAATTAATTATTAATGATCTTAAAATAATATTAAAAATCGAGAAATGCTGTATACACCTAGGCTTATAATTGTTGTCTTACCACATCTCGCGCACAGCTTTTCACGAATTTCATCAAAGTCAAAAGTATTTTCTCGTGTAGTAGAGAAAGGGAAAATGACTATCATCTCATCACTTGATAGACCCAAGGTTAGTCTTGTGATTTTCGAGAACTAAGGCAAACTTCATAAATTAGGCCCCCAATAGACTCCCAAATTGTAGTATGCATTCAAAATCCACAAGTATTTACATAACTAATTGTTAAAATTCAAAGTCCACAAATGTTTTGTTGCAATTAAAGTACTTATCAATATCTCATACTTGACTTTGAACTAAAGTCATTTTCTTTTCCTTTCTTTTTCTTTTTCTTTTTCTTTTGCCAACTCCAGACTCATATTTAGGAGGCATTGTCCAATAATTAGCCTAAAATAATAATAATAAAATATTTCAACCATTTCACAATTAAAACCGACAAAGCCACAATCATATAAGCCGACAAGGCTTAAATTATTTCTAATAAATCAATATAAGCAAGAAAAAGCCATTACTTACCTGAGAAGTGGAACTTAAGCAAAAATTATGAAATGACAAGTACGGTACTTTAACAACTCCACCATCACAACTCACAATCCTGAAATGAAACCAAAACCTAGTTGGTAATCAGCAAATGGATTCGAACTATATAGTGCATATGAATTAACACATATAAATAAATGAAAAAATAAACAGTTAAGCCAAACAGTCAATAGACCCTATTTGTATCACTTTTTCTTTTTTCTACATAATAAATTTCTCTAGGTTTCAATCCACATAAACCAACATTTAATTCTTATTACTCTACAAGTAGATAGTAGTCACAGTCTCCTTTTTGAGGAATGCTTAAAGCATTTTAATAATTTCTGCAATTACTCAATGATGTTATTCATAAATCTAATGTCACAGTGTCTAAAATGACGAGTTTTATTTGTTATTTATATTTCATATGTCAAGTCTTCCACAACTTAAAATGTTAATTTATCTTTAACAATTGTCTTGCCAAGGTGACTTTTAATGAAAAAGATAATGGCTAGATGTTCTTATATCACTTCTTCAGTTTCTCATGCAAAGAGTCCAAAACAAAGTCACAACAAAAAAAAAAATGATAAGAATAGAAAAGCAATGGCATTGGTAACGATATC
Source organism: Forsythia viridissima (assembly GCA_030279155.1). Lineage (NCBI taxonomy): Eukaryota > Viridiplantae > Streptophyta > Magnoliopsida > Lamiales > Oleaceae > Forsythia > Forsythia viridissima. The sequence continues at coordinate 17,736,199 of CM059042.1, forward strand.
AATTTGACACTGGTTCAATATGTAACATTGCTACCACATTCTAAAGTACAAGCATTCAAGATTTAGAGGCGATAACACTGTTGGACCAAGTATCAACGCTGTCGGAGAAACTTCAGTAAATGGAATAACAATTACCATTTACCACAAAGGAATAAAAAGAGATTGCTACACCATAAATCATCAAATACCAGATTTAATCATTCTCAAAACCTACTATCATTTGTTAATTTAACCCAAGATTTTATCATTCTTAGAATCTCAGTTAACAGTCTTCAATCAATCAAAACCCATAATATTCAGACTTCAATCAACATTAAGCATAAAAAAATGAAGAAAAAATAAAATTAAATGTACCTGAAGAGACCGAGACGGGAATAGAGGAGTCTGGGTCAGGAGACGGAGAGAGAGAGACAGGCAAATGGCGCGACGCGACCAGGAGCGAGTGCGGAGTGGCGAGTACTATTCTTCTTTTGGTTCTTTCCTTTGCTTTTCAATTTTTTTTTAGGAAGAAAAGTTTATGACAAAAATTTGCAAATTATCATATTCAATTCAAGTTTGGGCGGGTGGGCCCATCGAGCCCAAACATTAAGAAAGTTGGGAAAAAGTCCTTCAAACCTTGCAACATCGCCATATGGTCTTGGAATGTTGGAGTTTTATATTTTGTAAGGCTATTACGCTTATTTGGGCCCAAAATTATTTAGCATGATTTGAGTATTATTCCCGTAGCCTGAGAGAGCAAAAATGCAAAATGTAACCATATAAAAGTGATAAAAGCAAAATTGTTTACAATGACTAGATTAAATTAAACCACTGAAACTTGTTATCATATTACTGTTGGCGTTTCAGTTGTCAACGGAGAAGCTGCCGATGTCACCAATAAATATTTATTCGTCTTTGTAATGGTGGAACTCAATTTAAAGGAGAATTAAGGTCAACCACTACCAGTAGTAGGAAGAAGATTGAGCTCGGAACTCAATTTCACAAATTAAGAATCAGAAATGAAATGGGAGAAAGAATTTAAGAAGTAAAGTTATATAGAAGAATAAGATGGATTCGGATTACAGCAAAATTATCCAAAAATTCACACAATTTCTCCATTTTCAACTGCTTTTATAAGCAATTAGTTAGACACACGTGTGTTGCACATGCTTTTGTAATCATATTATTAATTTTTAATATTTTTAAATTTTTTATTTTTAATTGTTAATAATTAAATGTTAAGGTAGCAATTGCAATAAAGATTAAAAAAAAAATGATTGTTGATAACATGTAGTTTTGTATTGTTCGATGTTGATATTTTATTTACATTTATAGAAGTACAATTGCAATCAAAGATGAGTTATATATATATATATATATATATATATATATATATATATATATATATATATATATATATATAAAATTAAATTACATTAAAAATGAAAAGAATTTCACACGTTAGTTCTAAACTATATTATATGTCGGGTGCGGTTTAAAGATTTTGAAAAAATTGGTAAAATGTGTTGTTGAAATGTTGATAAAAGTTGTAAGTCCCACAAAATATGTAGTTGAAAATGAATTTAAGAAAAAAATAATTGAACCATAAATTGTTGAAAATTTAACGTACAATAAGAATGAAAAATAAAAGAGTAATAAATAAAATATTAAAAAATAATTATACATTAATTAATACTAAAGGTGAATATGAAATTTTAAAAAAATTGTAAAGATAGAATGGTCCAAAAATATTTCTCCATTTAAGCCCCTTTTAGATGTAGTATAGATTACATAAAAGCGTGATTCTACAAATACGACTAATAAAACGTAAAAGAAATTCTGAACTAATTGAACTAAAACATAACGACGGCGCATCAACTTGTTGAAACGGTGTCGTATCCTTCCTTCTCAATTTTAAATTTCTGTTATTCCCATTGGCTGTCTTCCTCATTTCCTTTCCAATTCAATTTGTTGTTGCTTGGTTCTGACAACCCCACTACTTAGACAAACCTTGTCCCCAAGGTTTAAAATTAGGATATTCCTTCATGACATGATTTGAATCTTCCCAAGTGGTTTCCTATGATGTTTTCCCTTTCCATTTAATCAACCAATGGGTTCCAGCATAGTTGCCCTTCTAAAATATCTTGGCTTGTAAATTTTCTTCTGATAGCTTATCATCCCCAGCTGTTAATTGTAAGGGCGGCTATTCTACCACCACTACTGTCTCCCACCTTATTTTTCAGCAATGATACATGAAATACAGGGTGAATTTTTTGCATAGGTATGTAATTTCAATCTGTAAGCTACTACTCCAACTCTTTTCTCAATCTAGTAAGGCCCATAATACCTAGAACTCAATTTGTGGTTGATCCTCTTGACTACTGATTATTGCTGATAAGGGTGTAATTTAATAGATACCCAATCTCCTTCTTGAAACTGTGTCTTTGTTCTGTTTCTATCAGCATACAACTTCATCCTAACCCTTGCTTGAGCCAAATTTTCTTTTAATGTCTGATCTATCTTTTACCTTTCTTGCAGCATTCATCCTACAGTGCCCACATTAGTATGCTGATAAGGGACTATGGCCAATTGAGGGGTTGAAATCCCATACAAAGCCTCAAAGGGTATCATTTTTATAGCAATGTGGTAGGTAATATTATATTACTATTCAGCCATTGTAATCCATCCAGCCTATGACTTGGGTGTATAGTGTGTCATGCACCTGAGATACATTTCAAGACACTGATTTAGCCTCTCTGTTTGACCCTCAATTTGTAGGTGATAGGCTGAGCTGAGGTGTAAGGTAGTCTCCATTAATTTGAACAACTATTGCGGTGAAGATTTTATCTCTATCAGAGATAATACTCTGAGGTAATCCATTGAGCTTGTATATGTGATTTAAGAACTTCTGAGCTACAACCCTTGCTGAGAAATGATGAGAGAGGGTAAAGAAATGCCCATATTTAGTAAATCTATCCACCACCACTAGGATTGCATCATTTCTTTTGGACTTAGGTAATCTTTCGATAAAGTCCATTGATATATGACTCCAAAAGTGTTGGAGTTCTTGTAATCGTTGAAGTATCCAGGGTAAGGTACGTGCTCATCTTTGCATTTCTAACAAACTTCACATTGTAACACCTCATTCCTAATTTCTTGAGTCATGCCAGGCCAGTAGAAGTAGAGTTTAGCTATAAGGATCCGGCTTGCACCCGTAAATGTCCTCCCTTCTTGGGAGTCATGTATGCTTCCCTTGCCAATATATAAATTCCTTTTGTACTTAAGAAGCCCATTTTTGTATTGGTAATCAGTGTTGGCATCAGTATTTGACTAGTATTCAACACTAAAGCTTGAATTGTCTCTTCAACCACTGTATCTCCTTCATAGCTTTCTACCACCTCTTGGTATTCATAGCTTTCTACCACCTCTTATACCAAAGCTGGAATGAGTTGAGTTATTACTTTATATTCTCCTTCATCAACTCTATTTCTGGATAGTACATCAGCTACCACATTCTCCATTCTTTTCTTGTATTGTATTTCATAATCAAGCCCCAACAACTTAGTTAACCATTTCTAATGTAAAGGGGTGGCTATCTTCTGTTTCAGCAAAAATTTTAGGGACTGGTGATCTGTCTTGATAATAAAATGGTGTACCTCTAGGTAGTGCATCCATTTAACTACTGCAATCACTAAAGCCAGTAATTCCTTCTCATAAATTGATAGTCCCAAATTTCTTGGACCAATGACCTTACTGATATAGGCAAATGGCCTCTTTTTTTGCATCAAGACTGCCTCAAGACCTACATAGCAAGCATCAGTTTCTATTAAGAAAGGTTGATCAAAATCAGGTAAGGCCAACACAAAGGTGGAGCTCATAGCAAACCTGAGGTTGTTAAAGGTTGCCTCTGTAGCTTCATTCTATGCAAAGTTGTTTTTCTTCAATAACTCAGTAAGTGGCCTAGCTAATGTCCCGTATCCATTGACAAACTTTCTACAATATCCAGTTAACCCCAAAAATCCCCTCAACTGTTTGATATTGACTGGTCTAGGCAATAATTGCATAGCTTTAATCTTTATAAGATCAGCTGCCTCTCCATTCTGGTTGATTATATGACCAAGGTATACCACATTGGTTTGTCCAAAAGTACATTTATTCCATTTAGCAAATAGTTGATTCTCCTTCAAAAATCTTCAAAATGATCTCCATATGCTCACAATGGCTCATTATGTCTATGCTATAAATTAATATATCATCAAAGAAAACCAATACAAACTTTCTCAGCTGATCTTGGAAGACTTTGTTCATTAAACTTTGGAAAGTAGCAGGGGCATTGGTTAGTCCAAATGGCATGACTCTAAATATATATAAGCCTTGGTGAGTTCTGAATGCAGTTTTGTAAATGTCTTCAGAATTTACTCTAATTTGGTGATATCCAGCCCTCAGGTCAATTTTGGAAAAATATTTAGTCCCATGTAGTTCAGCAATCAGTTTATCTATCAAGGGCATGGGAAATTTATCCTTCACTATTAGGCTATTGAGTTGCCTATAATCCACACAGAACCTCCATGTTCCATATCCTTCTTCTGGACCAATAACACAGGCGAGGCAAAGGGACTAGAACTTAGCTAGATTATGCCTATGTCTAACATTTTCTTAACTAATCTCTCTACTTCAGTTTTTTGAATAAAAGGGCACCTGTATGGCCTAAGCTTGAAGGGTTGAGCTCCCTCCTTGAGGACAATCTGGTGCTCATGGCACCTTATAGAAAGTAACCGATTTGAATCGTCAAATACATCAGTAAAGGCCTCTAAAATGGGTCTGACTTATCTGGGAATCTCTGTCATTTCTTTTTCTGTAATAACATACAGCTGTCCCATAACCCCATGTTTCTATTGGCTCAATAATCTGTGCAAATCTTCTCCACTAATCATTTCTAATATGCCACTGCTAAGTATTACTTCTTTATCTTCAATCAAGAATCTGATATATCCTTTGATGAAGTCAAAAGTGACGCCAATTTACCCCCAATGGCCATGTCACTTCTCCCTAACTTGAGTGGTCTGAGTCCATATTGAAATTCTAGCCTCTCCATCTGCCAAACCAGTGGCTTGCACATAGCTCTGCTTTCCAATTGTTGCCCATTAGCTACAGTTACTGTCAACCTCTTAGAGGGACCGGGTTGAATCCCCAAATCCTGCAGTAATCTTTCATCAATGAAACTATGGGTGATTCCACTATCTATGTCAAGATAGATACCCTTATTTGTTTGATCTTCTCTGGGATTCTAATGGTTTTATGTCTCAGATTACCCATCAAAGCACTAATTGATATCTGCATTATTCTTCTCATTCTTCATCAGCTACTTTTCTACCCTCATTTCCACACACTTCCTCTTTACTCTCATCATCGTCTTCTTCAACCACTATGAAGTTAAGCATCATATTCTTGCATATGTGCCCCAGGGTGTACTTCTCATCACACCTAAAACAGAGGCCTAGGGCTCTTTTGTTTTGTATATCAAGGGGAGTAATGGTCTAGTATTTGGTATGTGATTGAGTAGAATTCAAGGTGTTGGGTTTGGAGTTTTGGTTAGAAGTTTAATGGCCTTTTTTAGTTGAATTAAAAAGTTTATAGGTTTTATTGGTTTTGTTTAAGGTAGTAATGGTAGTCTCTTGAAGAAGGGATATTTCGAAAGCTAGCTTGTGTCAAGTAAGTAGATTTAATTATCTTCACCATGGACTTGATTTCTCCTTTCAATCCATTAGTGAAGATGCTAATATAGTAAGAGTCTGGTAAATTAGGTAAGGCAAACATTGCTTGGGATTTGAGATCTTCAAATTTCTCCATATAACCAAGTATCAGCTATTCCCTTCAAGTACATTTCAGCAATTCCCAACTTTATTGCCTTAGGTATTTAATGTGTCTAAAAGTATTTATTAGCTTTTCTAATCCATTCTCTGGGATTCCCTTCACCCCCTACCTCCACCCCCTCTCAACTAACCTCTTACATAGTTCATTTGCCATCAAGCCCCAACTAGCATTAGGATAACTAGACAAGAATCCATAGGATCAGGTATCAACTATTCCCTTCAAGTACATTTCAGCAATTCCCAACTTTATTGCCTTAGGTATTTAATGTATCTGAAAGTATTTATTAGCTTTTCTAACCCATTCTCTGGGATTCTAGCCCCCTTCCCCCACCCAACCCAAACTCAAAATTGTAGGAAATCTATCTTAGGAAGTTTAGTGTTCATCCTTACATCATAGGGTCCCCTACTCATCCTCCCTTAACCACCAGTTCTCATGGATAAATCACCCTCCTCTTGGCTACTCCCATTATTAGTCCATTTAGGTTGTTTGTCTTTAGATACACTCAACTTAGCCAGCATGGCTACAATAGAGTCATGCATATAACTTTCAATTCTTTCTTGTTTCCCACACAGTGTTTTAGGAGTTTTGTCTGATGAATCTGCTTTACCTGAAAATAATGTAAATGATGTGTCCAAATCACTAACATCCTTATCCAGTCTCTTCTAGTGATTTTCGTTGGTCTTTTGCCATGTTTCCATTTTGTCTATCAAGGAAAAACTGATGTGATACCAATTGTAATGGTGGAATTCAATTAAAAAGAGAATTAAACTCAATCACTACCAGTAGGAAGAAGATTGAGCTAGGAACTCAATTTCACAAATTAAGAATTAGAAATGAAATGGGAGAAAGAATTTAAGATGTAAAATTATATAGAAGAAGAAGATAGATTCGGATTAGAGCAAAATTATCCAATAATTCACATCATTTCTCCATTTTCAGCAGTTACATTAAAGCGTGATTCTACAAATACGAGTAATAAAACGTAAAAGCAATTTTGAACTAAAACAAAACAATGACGCAATAAAGGATGGCAAAAACATCCTTCTTTTTGGACCTTTTTAAAAACTTGTAAAAATTGGTATCAGAGCCTTGTTCACATTCAAAAATCTACATTATTATGATAACTGCAGAATGTGCAATCGTTATACATTTAATATAGAGAATTATTTTACTCTCTATATGTATCATTATGACAAATGTTCTCAGTTAGTAACTTATAGGAATATAAGTCTTTACCTTTATGCATATAGAATCCATGAAAATGAAAGAAATATTGCATCAACAAATTATAATTCTGAATTGGAATGCTATTTAATGCATTATTCATTAAATCATCTTACATAATGATTGAATGTCGTTTATGTAACACACACATTGTTACAATCACAAAACATTATGGTATGCACACATACTGGTATTATAGATATACATATTTGTGCATGATAGGAGCACACACAACTGCAATAAATCAAATGAAAGAACGAGTAAATACTGCTTTAAGTAATCACTTTGAGGAAACTAAAATATTTTTACTTCATTATATTTTACATCATCATACACCATGATAAACTGTAAAATCTGTTCAGCTTATACACATTCAATTGCTAATAAAAGCAACCTTTATGAATACTATGAAGAATATAGATTCCAACTAATGTTTGAACATGTTCATCATTCAGTTAGAATTTATATGAGACAACAACGGGACAAATACAAAACATTATTTGAAGAAGATGTTAAAGAATTTATGTTACATTATCTTTATCATCATTATGAATAGTGAAATAACTACTGAAATTGAAGTTGACGAAGTTGTTGAACAAACTGAGTCTCTTGGAAACTTTTCAAAAGAAATCTTGATTTCTGACAAAAAACTTGCAAAAATTGGTAAAACTAATTTGGCGTTAAACCCAAGAGAAGTGTTTGAACAACCTAATTTTATCAACAAATTTATGAATAGGGATAAGCATATTTACTATGGGGTTTCCCAAAAGGAATTTGCTATCCACATTCAACACACTTATGGTAAGATAGGAATCTCCCTTCTTACTAAACAAGACATTAACAAAGCCAAGCAAAAGATTGACTTGGATAACAATAAAAACCTTTATTGGGTCACCATAGGAGCTATTAGGATTCAACTCCGAAGCACCCTATCTGACAAAATTGACCAACCCATTGTTATGGGATTAATTGATGAAAGAATCAAAAATCCCAAAGAAGGATGCTTAGGCACCTTAAATGGAAATCTTGCATGTGGAAAATTGATTTTCACATCACACCCAAGACTTTCAGTAAGTCTTCATGACCAAGACTTTGATGGAATTCTTTCCTTCGTATTCAAATACGGAAGAAAAGATTTAGTCAAAGACAACAATGTTCCTTTTTCAGTTTCATATCTTGTGAGTTATGCAATTCATAACCAACATAATATGACAATTGTTAAAGAACCAAAAGGAATAAAGATTGACCCTTTATTCTCAGATTACCTTGAACATAAAGAAACTGAATTTGATTGGCTTGTCCAACCGGCAAGAAAGTCATTACAAATTGATCTCGAACAAAAAAGGACTCTTGTTAAAGAACAAAAACCTTTACTTCTACATTCAACATCAACTAGGAAAGATCCTATGTATAGATGGAAAGAAGACACTCCAGAAAGTAGTCAAAAAAGAGAAATAAGAGAAATTAAAGAAACAGTAAACCAACTTGCTAATGTTCTCTTAACAGAAAAATAATGTCATTAGGAGAAATCTTGAAAGAAATAAAATCTTTAAAAGACATTATAGAAGAACTAAAAAATGATCTTAAAGATTATCACTCAAAGACTGAAAAATCTTTAGACCAACATTCGGCAATAATCATAACTGAAATCAAGAATCCAAATGCCTCAACATCAAAAAACTCAGTTAAACCCTATAAAAAATTTGGAATCCTTCAAAAAAGGGGGGGATTTACAGAAAAACAAAAAAATACAAGAAAAGGAAAATTCGATTTTGAAAATTCAGAATCAGAATCAGAATGACAGAAGTAAGAAAAATCCTTGAAAACATTTATGAATCATCCAATGATTTAGGACATCTTAATGTTCTATTGGCATTTGAAGATAATGAACTTGAAAAGATAGCTTCAATCTTCAAAAAAGTCAACATAAATGATCAAGAAGTCATTCTTACAGCCAAATCAATTGAAAATCATCCAGAAATAAACGATCCAATAACAGTAGATAATAATTCAGAAAGTTCTGAAGAAGAAACTATCATACATGAAAGATTCTTCACAAACACTGACATTGGAGTAAAAATTAGAGAACCAAAAATAGAATCTGAAGCAGTCCCAATGGACTATGAACCTACATCATCAAACCCAAAAGGGGATGGAAAAAGACCCATAGGAGACTTCACTCCTAGACCAAGACCTTATGAAGATAATGAAATTGATCCCTCATATCTTCTTAACAAACCAAAGAAATCACCTATAGACGTCAAGATACTTGACTTAGACTGTGTAATGAACCCTGAAACAGTCATTGAGGATTGGTATAATAATATCATGATTTCAATGATCATTCATAAAGAAATACATAGAAATGAGCAAAACTCATGGCACTATGTAATCTCAAGCACAAGAGGAAATGTGAAAGCATTTCTTACAACATTTAGCTACGAAGCAAAAAATGCTTTATGGCTTGAAACCCAAGGAAACATTCCCCAATTCATCAAAAGAATTGTGGAACAGATATACAAACAATTCACTGGTCAAACCTTTGAACTTTACAAAAGCGTCAGATCAATTATAGATCAAGGAGATGCTTTAAACCATTTAGAAAAAATGATAATTTGTGATATGTGCTATTTTGAAGAATACACATGCGAATTCTCAAAATACTATTACATTTGCCCTCCAACAGAATGGAAACAATTAACAGAAAAGTTTATGAGAAAACTTCCTTACCCTTTTAATGATGAAGTCATCCTGAATTTTAATGAAGCCATTAAAATTCAAGAACCAAGCACAGATAATTTCAAAGCTAACATGCAAATTGATTCCTCCTTAGGATTAGCAATTACTGTTACAAGAAACCTAATTGCAGATAAATGTAAGCAAGCACATTTAACAAGATCTAGTATTAAAACAGTACCCAGAAATCCTAGAATTTGCTGTGGCAAATACTTGGATAGAATCCCAGGACATTATGGATGTTATCCTGAAAGAAAGAAGAAAGAAAAACCAATCCAAAAACAAAAAAGAAAAAGTTATAGGTTCAAAAAATATAAAAAACCTTATAAAAAGAAATTCTTTAGAAAAAAGAAATTCTTTAAAAAATATACTAAACCCAAAAAAGGAAAGTTTGAAGACAAAAAGAAATTTTGTCCTCAAAAGAAAAAGAATTGCAGATGTTGGCTCTGCAACGAATCAGGACACTATGCAAATGAGTGCCCTGCAAGAATTGGAAATGAAGACCGTGTCAAACTGTTAAAAACTTTTGAAAAACAAGGGTTTTATCCAGTTGAAGATCCTAGTGATACAGAATCTCTGTATTACTTATCTACAGACACTGAATCTGATTATTTATCATCAGAATCTTCTGATTATGAGTAATAAAAATATAACAAATCCCAATTCTATTTACATTCCTATCAAACTTAGTTTTGAAGGATACAAAAAATACACAATACATGCTTACATTGATACAGGAGCATCTGTATGCACTGCAAGCAAATGGATTATTCCAAAGCAATTTTGGGTTTTTTCTGAAAGAACTTTAAAATTAAAAATTGCGAATAATTCAGAAATATCCACTTCAAAAGTTGTTAAAAACATTAATATAGGAATATGCGGAAGCCACAACTCCACTATTCAAACCTTTGAATTTAAAATTCCAACAGTTTATCAACTTGAAACAGGAATTGATTTCATAATTGGAAATAACTTTTGTCAGTTATATCATCCATTTATTCAAGAAATCAACTCAGTAAGTTTTACTTTACAACATAAACAAATTTGGATTTTAAAGAAAAGAAAAGCCATAGCTTTTAGTTCTTTAAAAGAAAAATTTTTAGACATGTTCAAAATCCCAAATTCAAAAAAAATTTCTCCCCCAAAAGGAGAGAATATTGCAAAAAATTCAAATATTTTCATTTCTAATGAAGAATTAGAAACTTTCAAAATTAATACAAAAAGGCAAGAAAATTGCTAAACTCTTCGAACTTTGCTGTTCTGAAAATCCCCTTGATCCAAACATCAACAAAGGAACTTTCACAGCAAAAATTGAAATTCTTGATGAATTCAAAAATAAAATCATCCGTGCCAAGGCAATGGCATACAGTCCAAAAGATAGAGAAGAATTCTCTATTCAAATCAAAGAACTCCTAGAACTAGGTGTTATTGAACCTAGTAAATCTCATTTCTCTTCTCCAGCCTTTATGGTTAGAAAAGAAGTAGAAAAAAGAAGGGGAAAAGCTAGAATAGTCATTGACTATTCACAACTTAATAAAATCACAAAAGCTGATGGCTACATTCTCCCAAATATGCAAAGCCTCATCCACCTTATAAAAGGAAAAATGATATTTTCATCTTTTGATCTAAAATTCGGCTTTCATCAAGTTAGATTTGAAGAATCAACAAAATCCCTTACAGCCTTTAGTTGTCCACAAGGACACTTTCAATGGACAGTAGTACCTTTTGGCCTCAAACAGGCTCCAGGTATCTTCCAAAGACATATGGATAATACTTTCAAAAACTTAAATGAATTTTGTTGTGTATACATTGATGATATCTTAGTTTTCTCAGAAAACGAAGAAGATCATGAACAACATGTTTTACAAGTTCTTAAAAAGGTCCAAAAAGAAGGAATTGTTTTGTCAAAGAAAAAGGCAGAACTTTTTAAAGAAAAAATTGGATACCTAGGATTGGAAATTGCTTACGGTTCTAAACAACTCAAGCCCCATATCTTAGACCATATCCAAAATTTCCCAAATGAAATTACAGATCAAAAACAACTTATGAGATTTTTAGGTTGTTTAAACTATGCTGAATCATTTATTTTAAACCTTGCAAAAATGAGAGCACCTCTTCAAAAGAAACTCAAGAAAAATTACAAATGGAATTGGACTAAAGAAGATAGTCTTTATATTCAAAAGATTAAATCAAAAATTAAAAATATTCCATCTCTTTATCATCCTTTACCAGCTGATAAAATGATTATTGAAACTGATGCTTCCCAAGATTTTTGGGGGGGAGTATTAAAAGCCAAAAACAGTTTTTCTGAAGAAGAAGAAAAATTGTGTAGTTACTCTTCTGGAACTTTTACAGATTCAGAAAAGAACTATCACATTAACGAAAAGGAAATCCTTGCTATGAAAAAGGCAATCTCAAAGTTCAGACTCTACATTATTTCTAACAAATTTCTGGTAAGAACAGACTCTTCAGTTTGTAAATCTTTCCTAAATTGCAAAATCCACCCTGATTACAAACAAGGTAGATTAATCAGATGGCAAATGTGGTTTAGCCATTATGATTTTGACATTGAAATCATTAAAAGCAAAGATAATTATCTTGCTGATTCTCTAACACGTGAATTGCACTTGTGCAGTTAAAATGTCAGACATTGAGAAACAATTGGAGGACCTTGAAGAACAATTGGAAATCAAAGAAATGGAAATACAGGTAATTAAGAAAAAAATCTCTAATTTGAAAAAGAGATTAAAAGGCGACATTACCAAGAGTAATGAAACCAATGAAACATTACCACAAATTGTGAAGGATACTTTTGAAACAAGTTCGCAAGAACCTGTGGATATTCAAAATCCAGTTTCAAATCCCCAACAAAAAGACAGTACTCCTCTTGTAGGATTTGGCACTTCAATGCCTGGTAAAAAATTCTATGTCATCTTTGATGGCCCAAACCGTGGTTTTTATACCAATTGGGAGCAAGTTGAACCACTTGTCAAAAACAAACCTTACAGACACAAAAGCTTCAAAGCATTCATTGATGCCCAAACAGCTTTCCTTGAATTCCATAAAAACAAAGGATCAGATCCTTCACCTTACAAACATCTCATTGATCATTCCCAATTATCTCTGAGACCCCAACCTTTTCAGAAAGACATCCGTTCTAGGCCAAGAATGCCTACTTTTCCAATTCCTGAAAACCAAAGATTCAGAAACTTCTCCTACAAAGAAGCTGTCCAAACAAGCCAAGAAAACTTTCCTGACAGATTCAAAAGTCTAGGAAAAACCCAAAGTAAAGAAAGTGCAACCCTTTCTGACATTGCACTTCAAGACTTTCTTTCTCTTGAAGGTGAAGCCAGAGTCATTTGTGATTCTGCTCCTGAACAAACTTACATTGGCACGTTTGAAAAGAAATTTGGTCAGTTCATCTTTTTCGAAGGAGCTGAACCCACATTTGTAAGAAATGCATTTTATTGTGGTCTTATTAAGATGATGATTCCTAGTCCGAATTTTAGGGAATTATCCTTAATAGATCCAAAACTTTTACAGTGTTTAATTGATTTCAAAAAATATGTTGTTAAAAATCCTGATCTTCAAATCATTTGAAATTTAACAGCACCATACCTTTTTGGGATGAAAACAATGTTTTATACAAAGGATATCATCATATCCAAATTAAAACTTCCCAACAAGTGTATTTGGACAAACCAAAAGAAGGACAATATTCTAGCGTTAGTGAACTAATACTAGAAGATTGGAGATCCTTGTCATTTCAAAGGATTGTGACATCTTTAAAAACATTTAGTGGTGAATCCAAAGCCAAAGTAAATTTTCATTCAAAATACATTTTGGTTACAAGCAAAACTGGTGTTCCCATTACATCGGAAGCTGTAAAAATTATTTGTAATTTTGAAAAAAGTTTTTACAATTTGTTTAACACCACTCCTGAATATAATGGACATTTATGCGAAGCTCTTAAATCCAGTTTAGGAGAATACCATAATTGTAAATTTTGCAAAAACAAAGATACAAAAAACAAAGGAAAAGAAAAAGAAAAAGAGATTCATTTAGATAATATTGAAAATTTTGTGGAAGATGAATGTTCTCGAGTTGAGAAAGACAGTCAGCACGCTGACAGTGCTTACCATTCAGAGTAAAATCTGAAATACCTTTTTGGCCAGATGTTTTCCGGTGAAACGCGTGCCACAGTTCTATGCATACATCCAAAATCTGACAAAAAATCCAAGTTTTTCAGATTTCAAAAGTTGGCAGACAGCAGAATCGTCCTTTTGCCAAAATTTTCCACATCTGACAAAAAATCACTATGCTGCTACAGTAAAAGTCAAAATCACTATTCATCTACAGTGAAAAGCAGATTCCTTACTGTGCAATCACGGGATGAAAGGAAGAAAAATTCAGAAGGAAACAAAACACTTTTTACAGCTGGCATAATACGAATAATGGAGCATCTTTTGGTGGTCTATTTAAGGAAGCTCATTCAGACATTCAAGCATCCGCAATCTGAGCTTAGAAAAAATTTCTCTGTAATTTTTTGAGCTTCAGAAATGTGTTGTAACTAAACCACCTTGATACATTAGATCCATTTGGATCATCATTGTAATTAAATAAGCTAAGAGAGTTTTTCTCTTAAGCCTTGAAATAAAACTTCATGTTTTAATTTCACTACTCTTTATATATCATTTTGTACGGATCTCCGTCTTTCAGCCAATACACCAAAGGCAGGTGGCCATTGAGAGTGTAAGTGTAGAAAATCCAGGAGTGAGGCAGAATAATATATACAGAGGCACCAATCAAAATACAGTAAGGCTTTTAAGATTAATCTCTAGTTTATTATTGCAAGGTGTTCAAGTTGGTATCTAATGTGTCTATTTTCATTAATTGTTGAATTTTCGATCTTTCCGCAGTTTAAACATTATGCGTTTAAAAATTGGTCCTTACTGTATTTTGATTGGTGCCTCTGTATATATTATTCAGCCAATCTGAGCTTAGAAAAAATTTCTCTGTAATTTTTTGAGCTTCAGAAATGTGTTGTAACTAAACCACCTTGATACATTAGATCCATTTGGATCATCATTGTAATTAAATAAGCTAAGAGAGTTTTTCTCTTAAGCCTTGAAATAAAACTTCATGTTTTAATTTCACTACTCTTTATATATCATTTTGTACGGATCTCCGTCTTTCAGCCAATACACCAAAGGCAGGTGGCCATTGAGAGTGTAAGTGTAGAAAATCCAGGAGTGAGGCAGAATAATATATACAGAGGCACCAATCAAAATACAGTAAGGCTTTTAAGATTAATCTCTAGTTTATTATTGCAAGGTGTTCAAGTTGGTATCTAATGTGTCTATTTTCATTAATTGTTGAATTACACATTAGATACCAACTTGAACACCTTGCAATAATAAACTAGAGATTAATCTTAAAAGCCTTACTGTATTTTGATTGGTGCCTCTGTATATATTATTCTGCCTCACTCCTGGATTTTCTACACTTACACTCTCAATGGCCACCTGCCTTTGGTGAATTAATGAATTAAAACATTCGTCGACCCCGACCCCGACCCCCCCTCCCCTCCCCTCCCCTCTCCATTTTCAGCTGCTTTTATAAGCAGTTATATTAAAGCGTGATTCTACAAATACGAGTAATAAAACGTAAAAGCAATTTTGAACTAATTGAACTAAAACAAAACAATGACGCAATTAAGGATGGCAAAAACATTCGTCGACCCCGACCCCCTTCTTCCCCCCCCCCCTCCCCCTCCCCCTCCCCCTCCCCCGGGACTATTAGGGTAATAGGGTGCTTCGGAGTTGAATCCGAATAGCTCTTATTGTGACCCAATAAAGGTTTTTATTGTTATCCAAGTCAATCTTTTGCTTGGCTTTGTTAATGTCTTGTTTAGTAAGACACGTACACACTACAACGGCCTCCTGCCTAAATGGTGTAATGGCTTTAAGAAACGAGTTTCGTTCAGAAAATTATAGGGGCGGGTCCGAGGTAGAAATACACACTCCGTGACCCACCACTTTAATTTTTTCTTTTTGTAAATCATAAAATAGAATTATAATTTATAAATATCTTTTTTTAAAAAATTGGTTGAACAAGAATCGAATTCAAGTTAAAGTTATGAAATTATAACTCTTGACCACAATCCCAATTTTGTATTTTTTTTGTTTTATTTCCTACATATGTATAAAAAATTCTTAATTCATTTTTTTAAATTTTTTTTTCTGTTTTTATAATATAAAAAAAAATCCCTTAACTGGGGCGGTTGGCGGGTCAAAACCTCGACCCGCCCAGCCCCGCGAAATCGCGGGGTCATGGAGATCCGTTCCATTACCCTCCCTAGATGCAATAACTTGATTAAACGGTGTCGCATCTTTCCTTCTCAATTTCAAATTTCTGTGTTCCCGTTAGTTTCCTTTCCTTTCCAATTCAATCTCTTGTTGCTTGGTACTGACTTTTTTTTTTTTTTTTGGTACTTTTAAAATCTGTAATATTTGCTACAGACAAATTATTTTTTGCCGTTAATATTAAATATTTACATTTTTTATTATATTTATTGATAAAAATTCCGCTGATAGTTTAAGTGTATCAAAATATTTATTTTCCAAGTATTTCTAACTTAAAATTCTTTCATAATTGTAAATTAATTTTTTAGATTCTATACTTTAATTAACGACATAATTTTTTAGAAGCTAATATTAATTTTTATTAATTTATTTAGCAACTGAGATTTTATTGCTAAATTAAATTTGGTAAGATATTTGTTTTTAATTATCACTAATGAAAAATTCTGTGGCCAATCTTGAACAATTATTTTCAATTGTTTGTTATTTAGGTGGGTGTATTCAATTAAGAGTTGATATGATTTTTATGGATTTTAAAAGAGTTTAAAAGTTTAGGTGTATTCAATTCAGACTTTTTAAACTCCATAAAACTCTTGAAGTATTCAATATAGATTTTTAAAGACTTTTAAAAAGTCTTATAAAATCATGCGATATTCAATTCTGACTTTTTAAAATCTTACGAAATTCGGAGGTATTCAAAATGTTAAGGACTTTTAATGACTTTAAAAGTTTGGATTAAATACACCCCCCTTAGTTACATGCAAACTTTTACGTCCATAATATTCATTTATTTCTAATTTTTTATGCATATTAATTTATTTAGTGACATAATTTTTATCGATAAATTAAATCTATTAAAATATATTTTTTAATGGGTAAATTACAGTTACAATTCATATTCTTTCAACTTTGTAACAATATCATTTTCATTTAATTTTATTCGCATATATCATCTCCATCATTTCATTATCTCCAAATAATTTTTTTTTTTTTTATAATTTTGCCCTTAGCTTAAATAAATTAAAATAGAAAAAAAAATAGAAAACTTAATAGAAAAAATTGTAGTTGGATTACCTATTTTTTTCAAAAGTGCGAAATAGTCTTTTTACATTCTATTATTTAAAATACTTAAAAAAAAAAAAAATCCTTCTTCATCTCCACCTCATCCTACGCATCCCCACCCCCAGGTTCCGCATCGTGAACAAGTCTGTGTAGCATTTTGCTTCACAAATGTATCATGCCATGGCATTGTACTTTTTATGGGACAAAGATTCAAGTTCATAAATCACAACCAAGAACGTAAATGGAAATCCCAAAATAAACTAAATCTGGTAAGTACTTTATAACAAACACATATATAGAAATTTCATCAAACATTAATAAGACGGGTCTTTATTTGTTTGCCAATTGCTACAATACTCATTCGCCTGGGCCAAAATTAGGATAAAAAGGCAAAACAACCTTCATTTGTGTGGTTACCGTATTGCGTTATTAGAGCTTGATGAAGCTAAAAGTTATGGTCGAGCTAATGCAAGAGCTTTTGATGAGGTCAAGGCTTGTGGTGGACTCAATTATATTTCTCGTGTGGCTTTTGAAGAATGATAAAATAAGAAAGTTGTACATGTTTAAAATTAGTTTGTAAAAGTCAGTAAAAATATAAAATTTCTTTAATAAATTACAAATTTGATCTTTTCTAAATTAATTACTATACATTGTAATTTTTCTTAATTAATCACATAAGAGTTTAAAGGGAAATATTTATTGAGTAATTAAATCGAACGGTTGATTGCCTTCTTGATACTTCCAACCCTCATATCTTTTTTTAGTATTATTCAAAGACCAGATTGCATTGATGTGTGAGCATCCAATTCTAGAACCACAATCCCAAATCTCAGTTCTAGAAAAATTTTAAAAACTTCGCTCAATCTTTCTCTCTTTTCTAACACTTGTGATTTATGAAAAACTAGACATTACAAAATACTGTTTATGCACAACCATGTCTATATAAAAATCTCGAATAATCTTGTTATAGTTCTAGTCTAACTTGAACCTCTAAGTGATTTGGAAACTTGAATTTTCAAGTTATAAATGCATTAGAACTTATTTTATGACTTGGTCAAAATAGCCTATCTTAGTCAATCCGAATTTTGACTTGTTCAAATCCTAGTTTGACTTGGTCACCCGGTGGACTTATTAGTTAACATTTCACACGATCAAATGTGCAACCCCTAAATTTGTATATTTCTAGAGTCACCAAATGAACTCAATCAAATCTATATAATTCAAGCTTCAATAATTAGATCAACTCAAATCGATCCAGATTGTACAGTTCAATTATTAGTCTGGACTCACTCCACTAAACGCTAAGACTATACTCTCGAATTATATAAAAGCATAAAAATATTTTATTCCCTATTATATATCCTCTTGACTTGCTGTATTTATGTCTTATCCTCGTAGGATATTGAATTATTAATTTTAGGCTAAAATGGTCATTTTGTCATTCAAATTATTTTCTCATTTAAATTTTTTCTTCAACACATTCTATGTGAACAAATCACAAAATAGATTTAGTCGTTGCTAATACTAAGCTCATATTTAAACAATTCAATAGAAAATAATTAAGCAAGCCGTTTACCCTTTCACTGGGTGACGATTTTCGAATGCCAATGCATGTTCACTACCTCACTTACCTTAGTTCCCAACATTTCGAAGTATTTGACCATAGAATCGATCTCACTTATTAGCACATCAAAGACCTCCGAATTCACGAATAGCAATCACTATTTTGTTATGGATTAAAGTAATACATATAGCAGTCACGTGGAGCTTTAGACTCCTGTTTGGTAGAACTTAAAAAATTGAAGTCAAAGTCAACACTTAATTTTAACCACACATTTCATAAGACCTACAATTTTTATCAGAATCTTCTAAAAATTCTATCAAAAGCTCTGTCAAACAGTTCTTTAATTATTTACATCGTCATGTTATAGAATCAATCTCTATACAAATCAATCTTATACTTTCAGGTGTACTAGAGCCACTACCTTCTAGAGCCACTCGCCATAAGCAAGACGTATTGCACACTCCAATTAGTAGAGTAGTCGATTCTACGATCTTATTAAAACAAAGTACCAACGTTTGCTCACATGTCTAAGACAAACAACTCTCGATCAAAATACAAGTAGTTTCTACACGCAAACATTCAACATGTATTATCACGAAACAATTGAAAATATTTAATCACAAATTCAATATAAATGCAACAATTGTTTAAAAAACATAAATATGCAAACAATATTTATTTTAACAACATTTAAAATGTTTCACTATGATAATACGATCCTACTACTTTTTCAAAATGTATACGATACTTGACAATACTAATAAATAGTTGTATCAATACCGCATACCATTAAAAGATTTGCATGTCCCGTTCTAGATTCAAATCCAGACAAATAATAGGGTTTGCAAATTGCAAGCTAAAAGGAAAATGAGAGTGAAGAAGCATTCATTTTTTTTTTTTATCTATATTTAATTTTTCATCGATAAATTAAAATATTTTTTTATTTTTTATATATAATACTATAAATGTTATTTTATTTCCCGATAAAATTATCCGTAATTATTTTTTAATTTTATATTTTAATTACAATTAATTTGATAATCAATTTTTTTTACGGTAAATTAAATTAAAAATTTAATATTACTAGCTAATATTCCATTGTAATATTAAATTATTGTATAATTGTTATTTAACTAAGACATAATTTTCTAAAAGTAATATTTTTTTTATTTTTTATTTATTTCTTTATTTAACAATGTCAATTTTTATTTGTGTATTAAATTTATCGAGATAATATTTTTTTTAAATTATCAATCACGATATACTCTATTTTTAATGTTATTTTGTAATTATCTGCAGACTTTTTCGTTGATAATCTTTCTTAATTTTTATTACTTATGGCCAAATATTTTGTTGATGAATTAAATTTACGAACATCAACGAAAAATCTACCTCGAAGATTCGGTAGGTAAAATTATTTGAAATGAAAGTAGCTTTATTTAAATGTGGAGGCGTAAACGACAACCTTATTTGTTTAAGAGTTAAGTCGACTTTAATGTTATTGTTATTATTTTTGTTTTCAACCTCCAAATCATATTTATTAAATATTAAGGTGAGATTTAAATCAAATATTTTTATTCAAAATAACATGAAAAATGGGATCACAAGAACCATTAATTACTAACATCATCTTGCATCCTTTTTGTTAAGCTAGGAACAAAACGTAGACTAAAGTCAACAGATATGCTTGCACGCTACAGGTAATACACTCGTGGAGAAAATGCAAAACAATTATTAAATAATTATTTGAAATCGAGACACTGGGAAAAATTTCGGTAGAACGCTCATATAGTCCTATCTGGTATACGCCCAACTACTTAAACGATGACATGTGGCTTTTGTGTCTTATTTTATTTTTTTCTATTTACTTTTTTCCAACTTATCCACTTAAATTATGACACTTGTTATTTGTGTAAAATTTAATTTTCGTTATTTATTTCTCTTATTTTTTTTCAAATTTAATTTTTAATATTATATGAGTCTTATTTTTTTATCCGAAATTTATTTTGGCATCAAATTCTCGCTAAAAATTTCAGTTGAACACCTAAATTACGTGTGAAAAAGCTCTCTAAACTTAATATTCAATAAAGGGAACTGATCACCTGCCCCTTGGGGGCAGGAATTCACTACCCACCTGCTGAGGTGTCAGCAGGTGGGTGGTTAGTGTTAAAAATAATTTTTAACACTAACCACCCACCTGCTGACACCTCAGCAGGTGGGTAGTGAATTCCTGCCCCCCAGGGGCAGGTGATCACTACTGATTCAATAAATTAATAATTTTAGATATTAATAACATTCTTCAATGTCAAATATAATAAATCAATACCATTTTTTTTCTTTTTTTTTTAAGCTTAAAGAAAACTCATTAGTATTAATACAAAACAGTAAAAATGTAAAATTATAAATACTTGAATATAAAACTAAAACCTCATTATAAAAAAGTGGAATATGTCACGATATAATGGAGTTGGCTCGGGCATATGTAAACCATATATAAAAATGTGTAAATTTTAAAATTTTGTGGGCGTTGTCAAAATACAAAACTTTAGGAGAACATATTCTATTACGAGCTACCGTGTGACATATTTTATTTTTTCATAATGAGGCTATGTTTTTATGTTCAAGTATTTGAGGTTTTATTGTTTTGTATTCATACTAATTTTTTTTGAACTTAAAAAAATAAAAAATAAAAAAAGTAATGAGTATTATATTTGATTTTGAAGAAATTTATTAATATTTATTATGAGAAGTTTTTCTCTTATGGATGATATCAAAATAACTATAGAGATGTCACAATGGATAGTTCGAGTCATGAGGCCTTGACCTTGTTGGAAAATATATTGGAGGAAAATAGATTTTCACTAATGAAGTGAAATTGAATCCCACATTGCTTGAAAAGTGGGATTGGGAGATGAGCCTTAAAAAGGGATTACAATCCCACATCGGTTACAAATGGAATAGTGGGAATTTATGGAGAATATAAATATTCCATCCCACATTGGAAAATGGATAAAATATGAAAATGTGTGGAAAACTTAAATAGTTGTCCCACATCGGATAAAAACAAGATTGTGGACCAATTTATATATGGTTAACAATTTGTAAAGTGTAACCATTTGTTGCATAGAGAATCCTCCGTGGCCTACGCGCCCGGAGGGGGGGTGCAAATCTTGGACCGACTTGGCCTTCAAGCCTTGTACTTGTGTGCGGGCGCGACCTGCGTACACGAATGTCGGACCGAATGAACCAAAAATTGGCCACAAAGTACAAGCTACGTTTTGGAATTTTATTTTACGTTTTTTCATTTAAAAACGTAACTCCAAAACTTATATCCATTTATTCTGTAACATCAAAACGTTTTGTAACTCCAAAACGTCTGGAGTAAAGGCAGTGTACTGAATGCATAAGGCTCCTCCTTGCCTATATATACAGCAACAATCTTCAGTCCAAAACACAACAATTCTTCCTCCACGAAATCTCTCTGCATTCTCATTCCTGACTACTTCCAATCGCTTGGTGATTCTGTTCCAACATATTCTCAGTTCGACTGCTCAGTTGCAGTACAAGCCGCTGTATCCTGGGAAGCAAGCGCTCGCGTTACTTCGGTGAGGGGGCGAATATTGCTTTAAGGACACTGTGTTGAACACAGGCCCCGGCTCCAAGACATTGATTTTATTTGCCTATCCATCGCTGTTATTTTTTTCTACTTAAGAATACTGTTAATCTGCTTTGGGTCCTGCTTTGTTTTGTTCACTGTTTAACAGATTTGTAACAATCTTAAAGCAATATTCGTTTATGTTAAACAGTTTACAAAACTGGTTTTAAAAACAGCTTTCTTACTGTTTTCAAAACATATTCCTTACTGTTTTAAAAACAGTTTTCTTAAACTGCATTTGATTTATTCTATTTCTTTTGTACTAATATTCTGATTGTTTCAGAAATGGAAAACACAAGTACCAATAATGTTGTGGCATCCGGAAATGAAAATGTGCCTCCAATGGTGCCGAATCTACCGAATGTGGCTCAGGTTGTGGCTATGCCAAGTTCTGATGTGGCTCCAGTAACACAGACTGTGGCTATGCCAAGTCTAGCTGCTGGCTCAAGTGGAACTAAGACTGTGGCTTCTATGCCAAGTCTGGCTACTGGTCCAACTATGACAGTCCCGGTTAATCACGGGGAAAAGTCGGAGAAGTTCAACGGTTCGAATTTCAAGAGGTGGCAACAAAAAATGTTGTTTTACCTCACGACCTTGAATCTTGCGAGATTCTTGACTGAGAATGTTCCAGTGCTCCAAGAGGGTCAAGGAGACATTCAAGCAATCAGTGCAGTGGATGCTTGGAAGCATTCTGATTTCTTGTGCCGAAATTATGTTATGAATGGTTTGGCCGATTCATTGTATAATGTGTACTGTGCAATAAAAACGGCTAAGGAATTATGGGAGTCTTTAGACAAAAAGTATAAAACCGAGGATGCCGGGGCCAAGAAGTTTCTTGTTGGCCGCTTCTTGGAATACAAAATGGTGGACTCCAAATCTGTAATCAGTCAAGTACAAGAACTACAAGTGATCTTGCATGAAATTCATTCCGAGGGAATGGTTGTGAGTGAATCCTTCCAAGTGGCGTGTATAATTGCAAAACTACCTCATGCATGGAAGGATTTCAAAAACTACCTAAAGCACAAACGAAAGGAAATGAACGTTGAGGAACTAATTGTGCGACTTCGAATTGAAGAAGACAACAAAAGTTCTGAAAGAGGGTTCAATCCGGTTGTGGCCAAAGCCAATGTTGTGGAGCATGGTCAAAGCTCCAAGACCTACAAGAACAAGTATGGGCCATCTGGTGGAAAAGGGCCCAAGTTGGGACCTAAAGGTGGAATTTCTAAACAGAAGTTTTTTGGAAAATGCTTCAATTGTGACAAGATTGGTCACAAGTCTACGGAGTGCCGTTTGCCGAAGAAGAAAAAAGAAGCAAACATGGTTGAAGATACATCTGTCATGAACCTTGCAGCTGTCATTTCTGAAGTGAACCTGGTGGGTTCAAATCCGAGAGAATGGTGGATAGACACCGGTGCCACCCAACATGTTTGCTCCGACAAGGAGATGTTTAGTGGTTTTGAAGAAGCAGATGGAGAAAAGCTGTATATGGGAAATTCAGCAACCTCTGAAATCAAGGGCCATGGAAAGGTGGTTCTAAAGATGACGTCTGGGAAAAAGCTGACTCTAAACAATGTGCTCTATATACCAGAAATTCGCAAGAATTTGGTGTCTGGCTCGTTGTTGAACAAACATGGATTTCGTATAGTGTTTGAGTCAGACAAAGTTATTTTGTCAAAGTCTAGAATGTTTGTAGGAAAGGGTTATGTAAGTGACGGGCTTTTTAAGCTCAATGTTATGGCTATTAAGCCAAAAATGAATAAAATGAAAAACTCTTCCGTTTACTTGCTTGAGTCTTCCAATTTGTGGCATGGTAGACTAGGACATGTTAATTACGATACTTTGCGTAGACTAATTAACTTGAATTGCATACCTACATTCCAAATTGATAATAAACATAAGTGTGAAACTTGTGTTGAGGCAAAATTGACAAGGTCATCATTTCAATCTGTTCAAAGGAAAACTGAACCACTTGATTTAATTCACACTGATGTATGTGATTTAAAATCTATACAAACAAGGGGAGGTAACAAATATTTTATTACTTTTATTGGCGATAGCACAAAATATTGTTTTGTGTATTTGCTTAAAAGTAAAGATGAAGCTATAGAGAAATTTGTTCTCTATAAGAATGAAATTGAAAACCAACTCAACAAGAAGATCAAAGTGTTGAGAAGTGATAGAGGTTGTGAATATGAATCACCATTTGCTGAATTCTGTGCACAACACGGAATTAAACATGAAACAACAGCACCTTATTCACCTCAACAAAATAGTGTTGCTGAACGGAAAAATAGAACATTGAAAGAAATGATGAATGCAATGTTGTTAAGTTCTGGATTACCTCAGAACATGTGGGGAGAAGCTGTGTTATCAGCTAATTACCTTTTAAATAAGGTGCCCCAGAAGAAAGAAGATAAGAGTCCCTACGAGTTATTGAAAGGAAGAAAGCCTTCCTACAAATACTTACGAGTGTGTGGGTGTCTTGCCAAAGTGGCGGTACCTACACCAAAGAAGGTGAAAATAGGACCAAAAACAGTTGATTGCATATTTATCGGATATGCACATAACAGCAGTGCTTATCGATTTCTTGTGTATGATTCAAAAATTTCTGATATACACAAAAATACGATAATGGAATCAAGAAATGCATCATTCTTTGAACATGTATTTCCATACAAATCCAAAGAAGAAGCGAGCTCTTCTAAACGAACATATGAGACTATGATTGAGAATAGTCAGGACCAAGAAGTAGAAGAGGAAGTTGAGATTGAACCAAGACGAAGCAAACGAGAAAGGACAGAAAAATCTTATGGTCCTGATTTTCTGACTTATATGTTAGAAACTGAACCTCAAAGCTTCAAAGAAGCTGTAAACTCTTCAGAAGGACCTCAATGGAAAGAGGCCATTAAAAATGAAATAGATTCCATTTTGCAAAACCATACATGGGAGCTGGTGGATCTTCCCCCGGGAAGCAAACCACTAGGCTACAAATGGATTTTCAAAAGAAAAATGAAAGCAGACGGAACTATTGATAAA
Source organism: Forsythia viridissima (assembly GCA_030279155.1). Lineage (NCBI taxonomy): Eukaryota > Viridiplantae > Streptophyta > Magnoliopsida > Lamiales > Oleaceae > Forsythia > Forsythia viridissima. Next base: position 17,761,691 of record CM059042.1, read on the forward strand.
TACAAGGCCAGACTTGTAATTAAAGGTTACAAGCAACGAGAAGGCCTTGACTACTTTGACACTTATTCTCCGGTAACGAGAATAACTTCCATTCGAATGATATTAGCGATTGCAGCTTTGCACAATCTCGAAGTACATCAAATGGATGTCAAAACTGCTTTTCTAAATAGAGATTTAGAAGAAGAAATTTACATGGAACAACCTGAGGGGTTTTCTGCACCAGGACAAGAAAACAAGGTGTGTAAATTGGTGAAGTCATTATATGGCTTAAAACAAGCACCAAAACAATGGCATGCAAAATTTGACAATGCCATGATAGAAAGTGGATTTAAAATCAATGAATGTGACAAATGCGTTTACATCAAAGACACGGAACATGGTTATGTCATTTTATGTCTTTATGTTGACGACATGCTCATCGTTGGTAGCAACGATAAGATGATTAAATCTACTAAAAATATGTTGAATTCAAAATTCGACATGAAGGATATGGGTTTAGCTGATGTGATTCTTGGAGTTAAAATTTCAAGAACATCAGATGGACTCGTTCTAAGTCAGTCACATTATGTGGACAAAATTTTGGAAAAATTCAATAATGATGATACTGGCGTGGCTAGAACACCGATAGATACAAGTCAACATCTATCGAAAAATAGAGGCAATGGTATTTCTCAAGTTGAGTACTCTAGAATAATTGGAAGTCTTATGTACTTAATGAGTTGTACAAGACCAGATATAGCTTACGCAGTTAGCAAACTGAGTAGATATACCAGTAATCCAGGGTCTGACCACTGGAAAGGAATAGTAAGAGTACTGAGATACTTGAGATATACTCGTAATTATGGACTGCACTATACCAGATATCCCGCAGTTATTGAAGGATATACCGACGCTAATTGGATATCTGATATTAAGGACTCAAAGTCTACCAGTGGATTTGTATTCACTTTGGGAGGTGCAGCGATATCGTAGAAATCCTCTAAACAAACAGTCATTGCGAGATCTACCATGGAATCCGAGTTTATAGCTCTGGATAAATGTGGTGAAGAGGCTGAATGGCTACGCAATTTCTTAGAGGATATTCCAAGATGGTCAAAACCTGTGCCAGCAATTTGCATACATTGTGATAGTCAATCTGCGATTGGAAGGGCACAAAGCAACATGTACAATGGTAAGTCTAGACACATACGTCGTAGACATAATACCATAAGACAATTACTCTCAACTGGAGTTATCTCTATTGACTATGTAAAGTCTAAAGATAACATTGCGGATCCGCTAACCAAAGGGTTAAATAGAGAGTTAGTTGCAAAGTCATCTATAGGAATGGGACTTAAGCCTCTGAAAGAATAAGTTATTGTAATGGAAACTCAACCTAACTGACTGGAGATCCCAAGATCTAGGTTCAATGAGAAAACCTAATTACAAATACTTAATAGGATCACTGTGGGGGTTAACTCCTGTCCATTCCTGTAATAACAGTGATGCCCGTGGAAAGAGGATAAGCAATAGGCTTTTAATGATTCTTATGCGTCGAAAATCCGAGCGGAGTAATGCGGGTTACTCTTAATTAAGAAATCACCTATGTGAGAGAGAAATGGGGCCGCTTCGAAGAGAATTGTGAGGCTCAATTCTTAATAACTCTCACTGAACCAGGCATATGTTCATGGCCACAAACGAACATACCAATGAGAACTGAAATGTGTTAGGAAGAATCCTGTGTGAGGTACATCATCGTTTACACAAAAGGCAGAATAGTTCAAAGACATCGTGTCTACTAATCAGCTAGTAAAGTAAATGTACTTTAACAAGGGAAGGTTCAAAGGTAACTCCTACCTATCCTATGCAGGTTTCAACTATGGAACTTTATCATCAAGTATTCCGTGTCTCTGTCAATTTCCTTTCATGTGGGGGATTGTTGGAAAATATATTGGAGGAAAATAGATTTTCACTAATGAAGTGAAATTGAATCCCATATTGCTTGAGAAGTGGGATTGGGAGAGGAGCCTTAAAAAGGGATTACAATCCCACATCGGTTACAAATGGAATAGTGGGAATTTATGGAGAATATAAATATTCCATCCCACATTGGAAAATGGATAAAATATGAAAATGTGTGAAAAACTTAAATAGTTGTCCCACATCGGATAAAAACAAGATTGTGGACCAATTTATATATGGTTAACAATTTGTAAAGTGTAACCATTTGTTGCATAGAGAATCCTCCGTGGCCTACGCGCCCGCAGGGGGGGGTGCAAATCTTGGACCGACTTGGCCTTCAAGCCTTGAACTTGTGTGCGGGCGCGACCTGCGTACACGAATGTCGGACCGAATGAACTAAAAATTGGCCACAAAGTACAAGCTACGTTTTGGAATTTTATTTTACGTTTTTTCATTTAAAAACGTAACTCCAAAACTTATATCCATTTATTCTGTAACATCAAAACGTTTTGTAACTCCAAAACGTCTGGAGTAAAGGCAGTGTACTGAATGCATAAGGCTCCTCCTTGCCTATATATACAGCAACAATCTTCAGTCCAAAACACAACAATTCTTCCTCCACGAAATCTCTCTGCATTCTCATTCCTGACTACTTCCAATCGCTTGGTGATTCTGTTCCAGCATATTCTCAGTTCGACTGCTCAGTTGCAGTACAAGCCGCTGTATCCTGGGAAGCAAGCGCTCGCGTTACTTCGGTGAGGGGGTGAATATTGCTTTAAGGACACTGTGTTGAACACAGGCCCCGGCTCCAAGACATTGATTTTATTTGCCTATCCATTGCTGTTATTTTTTTCTACTTAAGAATACTGTTAATCTGCTTTGGGTCCTGCTTTGTTTTGTTCACTGTTTAACAGATTTGTAACAGACCTGTCTCATGCTCGTTTTCTTTAATTTTTATTTTGTACTTTTGATGAAATTTAGTAAAAAAAAAAAACTCTCACAAAGCGGGTTGAATGGACTTGCTCATTTTGACACCACTATATGAGCATCCACGGAGGCTACTTGAGAATTTGTCTTGTTTATAAAAGCAATTTTTTTATAATCTTTAGAGCGTTGTATATATTAATCTCTTGTTTTTTGAATTAAGAAGTTGTATATGTCTTTACAAAATGGAATATAAAACAGTAGATCGAAATATATTTAGTTATTTAAAGGCTTCTCGAATAATATATATTTGTCCTAGTAAATAGTAAAAAGTAAACGATGCACTTTATTGTCCCGCTCAATTATTAGTGATACACATTTACAATATATTCAAGAGTGTTAATTGATTCTAACTAATCATAAACAGTAAAAAAGATAAAGATAAATTATAAGTGTAAACATATGATTGTCGGAGGGAAAAAAGTATTAGTCAAGAAACATTATTAACCACCCTCTAGGAAGACACTTAAATTATTATGGTCGGTCCATGTTCTATAATAGTGTTAATTTAAGTGGACCACTAAGTTAGACAATAATTATTGGTCTTAAATCAATGGTCGGTTTTCAGTTTTCACGCCTTTGTTTCTATATCCATCAAAAATCCAAATCAGCGACAATAGCAACATTGTATTAAGGGATAATTACATTAAAGGTCCCCAACGTTTTAAATTCGTTAGGAATATGCTCATAACCTAAAATAATAGCACCAAACGTCCCCAATGTATGAAAAAATAGGCATCGGAGGTCTATCTTCACACTTCCCGTCAGTTTTATCCATTAAAACCAAAATTTGGAATGCACGCGCTATACATCTCCAGAAAATACGAGTGAGAATGACAGAGATAAAAAAGTAACTCCACTACCATTGGTGGCTCTTCATCATCTAGAGTTAGCCTTTCATAGGCTGCATTACCAAATGAAGCTGCCATAATCACCACCGGGCCAGAAGCGAACAGCGACCCCACGACATTTCCCTGACTACTTGGCCTTGTCCGCCGGTTAAATATATGGTCAATCCTGACGCAGCAGGCGAACCAGGAGGAGACAGAAATGAACCAGAAATGGGTAGAATTTCGAATCTTCCATGTAATGCCACAACTGAACCTGGTGCAGAAGGTTGTATTAGAGTGACATTATTCACGGTGCCGCTGGCACTTAGAATGCAAACCCCTCTATGCCGCGGGGTGGCAAAAGTGGATATACTTTCTTGAATACCGCAGCCGTCGGTGACCTCCATTACATGGGATCCGAGTGCATTAGCACTGTCGCGAGTGATGATTATAGGGGGCTTAGGTTTGTTTTTGGAACTAGAACGTCTGCCTTTAGGTCTTCTTGTCATTTTTCCTTCTCCGGTGGCCGGCAATAGCTCTTCCCCCTCCGCGGCGACAGAGGAAACACTGTAATTTTCGTCCCGATCTCGCTTTAAGCTGCGGTTTATATTGCTATTTTCGTTTTGTTCATCTTCAAGATTCTGCTTGCGGTGTAGCTGAAGATCTCTGGCATGAAACAGAGGCGACAAAGGGCATCCATGAGTTGTTAATTGATCCATCACTAGACTCCAATACCTGTCTGCTTTTTCAAATTATACAGAATCTTGAAGAACATATGCAAAATCAAAAGCTAAATATGGTAAATTCTCTATCTTACTAGATGGGATTTGTTCTTGGTTGCTTTTATTTTCAGAGCTTGTTCTTGGTTGCTTTTTTTTCCAGAGTTTTACCCCTGCCATTCTCAGTCGTGTTTTTTGTGGATATGTAGCGCATGCAGTCCAAAATTTGGTTTTAACGGAGAAAACTGACGGAAAGTGTGAAGTGGGATCTCCGATGCCTATTTCTTCATACGTTTGGGACGTTTGGTGCTATTATTTTAGGTTAGGGGCATATCTCCAATAATTTTGAAACATTGGAGGACCTTTGATGCAATTATCCCATGTATTGGAGGACCTTTGATGCAATTATCCCATGTATTAAATAACATAATGTTTCCTAATGACGACAACAAATATTTTTTTTTTATCAGTATTTCTGTCACCTTCTTATACCCAAGACCCCAATTGTTAAGTTGGGTCTACAAAGAGCAAATTTTTTTGTTTTTTTGTTTTTTTTTTTTTTTTGGAAAATTAAGAGTAGGAAGAACAAATACATCTTCATATTATTACGAGTAATCATCATGGACATATCAGATCAAATCGGATACCATTGAGATCTTGTTCGATTCGGGGGGGCTTCTCTATAAAAATGCTCACCAATACGATTTTATTTTGATACATAATCAATTAATTATGATGTACTAGGGATCTACTTGACCAAGGCTATGATCAAGGTACCTCCCACGCGCGTCCGAGCTAATCTTCGCCATTGTGTCCCCACTTTGTACCAGACTACCAGGTAATAACGCAAGAAAGCTTAATATAAGTTTGTTCCACTCAATTAACATTAAGAATTTTTCATACTTGTACACAGTGTTTTATAAAACGTGCTTAGACGGCGTCTAAGGGCGAGGTGCGACATCCATGATTGTCGTCTAAGCGCGAAGTGTGGCATCCATGATTTGCTTAGGTCATAGACACGCAATTAAGCTGGTTGACGGTTTGCGCGCTTTTTATTTTGAATTTTTTTTTATCATTTTTTTAATATTTAAAATAATTTTTAAAATAAAAAAATGATTTTTCAGACTTCGTTCTCGCCTATCTTGAAACTCATCCTCTACACGCATCTATTTTTAATATTTTTTAAAATAATGCACTTAGCGTATATCGATATTTGCAGAAAAGAAATTTAGGAAATTGATTAGATAGGACAAGAAGTGGGATTGTTTTCAAATAGACATGATAATATTATATTATTCTCAATTATTATTGAAATTGTTGGGTGGGTTTTGGTCAGTGCTATTGTCACAAAAGAGATGTTAAAAAATTAAGAGCCACCACATAACCACTTGTGTAATATTAACTATTAAGCATATAATATATTAAATAATGTTATATAAATTATATTCATGCACAGGCACTTGTCTTATATTTCTGTTTATATTTGTTATGAAACTTTAAATTAAGATTAGTATGTTTGGTCCTAATCAACAATATCAGCATCAAAATCCAAAATAGAACAATAGAAACCAATTACGGTGGCATCCTCTTATTAGTTATAGATTTTGGTAAAAGGTCAAAATGGAAGTGGAACACATTTGCATGATTACAATTTACAAGGAATCTTGTGTTGTTGCTGTGGGTCTGTGCTAGTTTTTATTTTCTATTCGTTGGGAGGCGCCGCCGTGGTGGCAGCTATGGTGGCGTGTTAGGCGGGCCGTTGAAGTAAAAGGAGGACGACTTGACTAAGAGTATTTTTAAGTCTTTTTTTATGGTAAAAGAAATATTCAATGTTATGAAAATTAGACTCGTTCAGTTGATTCGACTGGAAAAATTGAAAATCGATTAAAAAATTGGTAAAAAAGAACCCTTCGAACGCAACAATGAATAAATTATTTTAAACTAACAACTTCTTTTCCATTATTGTTCAATTAATCCTATCAAATATGCATAAAATGTGCATTTGCTGTGTCCACAAATAGGTAGTGACGGATCTAGAATTGAAATTCATCTAGAGACGATGTTTATGAAAAAATAATGTGAAAATATTTTTAATAAATACGTAACTTATAAATCAATAAAAAAATTATATAATAGTGAAATATAATTCTATACAAGCTGTAATAATTCCTGTTTGATGACCAGTTACAATGTCTTAGTCAAAATGGAAACGAACAAGAACTAAAAATTTGGTAGTTTAAATAACCTACCTTCCTCGAATGAAGCCTCTCATTCTCTTCCTCTTTGAGCTTTGAAAATGTCTGCCAACAAAACGATAATCATTCATTAACATGATAAAATATACGTCATACACGATAGCCAACACCAGGGGCGAACCCAGGATAATGGTTCAGTGGGGACTATAAAGATTTACATAAAAAATAATTTAAAATAAGACAATTGTTGACCTATGGTTAACTTTAAACCTTAATGTTTTGATTATTACAAACAAATTGGTTATGTTTTCTAACATTTTATTTTCAAGCAAAATTCAAAGCGCTACAAATCGAACTCTCATGCGATATCAAGTTCAAAATCAATACAAAAGTTCAAGCATCTCAAGATTCGCCAAAATACAAGACTTGAAGATCAAGATTGAAGAATAGATTTTTAGATAAAATTGTAAAGGTATTAACTCTTTAATCCTTAGCAATTAAATGAACGAAATCTCAAAAATAAATTTTATCACTTGCATAAAAATTAGTTTTATCAAAGCCAAAAATCAGATTTTTAAAACTGTGGAAACGGACAATCCGTTTGGTAAACCGGATGAACCGGTCGGCCGTTTAAATTGAACCGGTCGACCGTTTGAGCGTATCTTTTCAAAAAGTGTCCGTTCTGGCTTTTTGCAGTTCAACGGCTAGTTCTGACCAATCTGACCGGTCGACCGTTTGGTTATCCGTTTGGTCATCCGTTTGGTCAGAAAGTGACGAAAATTCATCTCTATAAATACCACTTCATTTATTATCATTCAATAACACTTACAAGAGCATTTATAAAGAGAATCATATTGAAAAACATCATTCAAAGCTTCATTGCATTCATATCTTCAATATCTCTCTTTGAAAAACTTTGTTTGATTAAATCAAACTTTTGGTTCATCTTTCTCAACAAAGTTTTCTTCTAACACTTGAGCTTTCCTCATCCATTGCTATTCATTAAAGTGTTAGTCTCTCTTAGAGCTAAACTTGTATCTATCATTCATCTAGAGAGAAATACTTAAATCAATCTCTTTATTTATTTGGGTCATATTGAGGTCCCTTGAAAAGCTCAATATTGTATAAGGATCGGTGCTCCTTGCTTGTAAGTCACCGGATACATTGTAAAGGTTTGGATTGCATCATAAGTCAATTAAAATAGTAGAAAGGCCGTGTTCGTGTTGGAGAGCTTGGTAACGGGGGACGTAGATCATTGGTTGGATCGAACCTCCATAAAAATCGTTTGTACTCTCTCTTCTCTTTTATTTACTTATATTGTGCTTATATTTTTGTGAATCTATTTTTATCTCTTAAATATCATTTTTGAGAATATTTTTCGAAAAAGTTTGAGAAAACCAATTCACCCCCCTCTTGGTTAGTTATTCTTGGGCTATCAACAATAACGATAAGAAAAAACTTAAAATAAAGTCAAATCTATGGCAAAAAAAGAGAGCAAAAGTTCTGATAAATACTTTTTGTATTCTTCAATTTTGATACCCCCTTGTCAAATTATGTAATTATCATATTAAAGAGAAATAATAAATTCTTTACTTGAAGATTTATTCATGCAATTATCTTATTTTTTTAATTTTTCAGAGTTCAAGGACCACAAATAAAAATTTTAATTTAAAATGGACATTCTCTCTCTCTCTCTCTCTCTCTCTCTCTCTCTCTCACACACACACACACACACACTCTTCATCAATCTAAAATTTTTTATATATACAACAAATACATACACTACATGCAGGAAAAAAAATTGATGTGGCCAACAACATTTTTTCGCGAAATTTCAGCACGGGCGGACGTGGGGTCTCGCCATGTGCTAGATCCGCCTCTGCAAATAGGAGATATTTTAGCATACTAGTTAAACACGCGTGACTTGCACGTGTTTTTGTAATTATATTGTTAATTTTTAATATTTTTAAATTTTTTATTTTTTAATTGTTAATAATATTAAAATGTTAAAGTATAAATGCAATAAAAAATAAAAAAATATGGTTGTTGATAACATGTTATTTTGTATTGTTTCATGTTGATATTTTATTTATATTTATAGAAGTACAATTGTAATCAAAGATGAATTTTATATAGTAGAATACGAATAGTAACTTGAATTTAGTGAAGAGCTTTTGGTGATTTGAGCTTTGATGATTGACGAGCCATTAATTTCAAATCGTATGAAATTAATGATGTATTAAGAGTTGTATTTTACAAAAAAAAATTTAATAATTATTGATTTTATTGGAGAGAATGTAATGATTGACTATATAATATTGTAGATTTGTTGGAGTAGTGTCTCATTGTAAACAATATTCTTTGTTTATGTTCTTTTTTTATTAAGCATGTCTGATGCATAATTAATAAAATTTAAAAAGTTTCATATATTATTTATCAACTATAATAACTGTAATCCAATGTATTCAAAACAATACTTTCATCTCCGTAACTTGAATTTTAATCCGATAATAAAAACATTACAATTTTCCCATTCAATTTTTTTAAAATCCATTTCTCATTTCTTTCATTTATGTAAGGCAAAAAATCCAACGGACTCATCTTCTTTATTTGTTGAATTGTTGTGTTTAAAATGTTTAATATCATACCCTAAAGACTCACATTGGTTAACATTTACACGTGACCATTATTACTCGTGAAATGAATTGTCTTTCTTTCACAGTTGAAATGGAAGATTTTGTCAATCATTGAGTTGAGAATGACCACTATTCACATTTCGCACTCTCCAAGTTTTAATTATTACAACACTATTAAGTATGAACTAAACCTGTGCTGCATCAAATATAATTAAACACGTGTGTTGGATCCACATACCTTGACTAATGCGCCACTATCTTCTTTTCTAACACCAAAAGTCATGTTTTAATAATAAATGTTTGAAATTTAATAAGTTACTTATTTGATCAAGAGATAATAGTTTCTTAATCTACCTTAAAAAAAGTAATCTACTAGTGTTTTTACTTTTGAAAAATAATATTACGTAGCACTACTAATATTTAGTACTAATCTAAATGATATCATAATAAAATTAAATAATAGATGCAATTAAAAGAGTATCATATACAGGGGCGGATTTGGGTTGAGCTGGGTGGGGCGGGAAGGGGGGGGGCCGGGTTATAGAAAAAGTCGTTTTTTACACTGTAAATTTAAAAAAAAAAAAAAAAATTCTTAGTAACAACTCGTGAGATTTTTTTTTTTCAATTGTAGCTCGGACTAAAAAAATTTCTGAATTCACCCCTGATCATATATTTATATTTAATACTTCTATAATGTATAAAAATCGCATGTCTCATAAAATGTGTAGTAAAATTAGTTATTAATTTTAATTTTAATTTTTTAACAAAATTTTAAACAAAATCAAACAAGTTCTTAAAAATTTTGGACAAGTGGAGAGATGGGGAAGATTCGATGGACCCCAAAAATCCAACCCCTTCCCCTCCAACCCCTCACACCCACCCCACAAGTAGTTGTACACTACCGTGCGGAATTGACCATTGACATATAAAAGCATAAAAAAGTAGGTAATGTAACTGTATACACGATTAAATTACTGGAAACAGCATGACACGCATTTTCCACGTCATTCAGGATATGCTTCCGAATATTTTTACTTTTTTGCACATTTAATCCTGCGGCTGTTGACAATTCAACCTTAATTAATATGTACCACCACCCAATCATCATTTAAGTCATTTAAATTTAATAGTTTAATATTTATTAATTGTTATTTTAGATTAAACTTATATTCTTTAACAAGTCCGCGTCTTCGATTTATTTAAATATTTAATAAAATTCATTTTCTACAAAATAAGAAAAAACTACTAGCTACAAAAATTATTTAAAATTAAATTAATAGTTTTTTTTGTCTATATGTAAACTCAAGTGCGACTAAATAAAAAAGTTAAAAATTCAAATTAAAAAAAATTAAATATTAATGAGAGAGAATTTATTTCGAGTACGAGATGAGGTGATGCTTTAACCAACAAAGACGAAACATGTTAAGAACTTCACATTCAATGTCATGTTTGGCTAAGCTTAAAAAATTTACTTATTTTGATAGAAATAAATAATTTTGTTGCTTATATCTTTTTTTTTTAAGATTATTGCTGTCATAAATGGAAGAAGAAATAGTAGCCATGAAAAACAAACTTGTTATTTGGTCGGTCTCTCTCTCCTCTCTCTTACATTTCCTTCTGCATTATCTCTCTCAGTAGATTTCCATATCTCCGTTTGCAAATAATTCACAATATATCTCATGTAAATGTAAATATATCATTTGTTTAGCCAAAACATTTGTCTTTTTCTGTGAATTCTCTGGAATTGAATTTCTCTCCAAATCATTTATTAATTTTTTCTCAATTGCTTGTGGCTGGGGTATAAATTTTCAATTCTCGAGCTAAAAGACTCAATTTTCTGAAAACTAGTCAATCTTTTTTAGATAAAGATAATCTTGATGGGTATTGGCCAACTGGGTCTATGAGAATTCCTGTGATTGGCCAATAAATTGTCCAATTTTTTGTCCAAAAATCGCATTTATTTGAGTTTTTAGCCTAAAGGGTCTCTAAATCCAATATATATAATATTTGCATGAATTTCAGCTGGGTTTTCGTCAACTGGGTCTCTGAGAATTTCAGCTGATTCTAAGGCAAAAGAAAAAGGAAAGGGAGGAAGGTAAAAAAATATCATGTCACCGGTTCCAATAGACTGCAATGGCCGAAACGACATCATGTACTGAAGGTTTTAGTCGTTTTGGAGATCTGAGAGGGGTGCAGTGGCGCATAGATTTGGGGGTTTTACCATCTTCTCCTTCTTCATCTATCGACGATCTTCGCCGAGTGGCTGCCAATTCTCGAAGAAGGTAAATATCTTAACTCTTTTTAAGATTCATTTTATTTCTAATTTAGTTACTCAATTTGTGATGATGTTTTTGGACAGAGGTTTGGGAACTTTCTATGTTTATTTTGGGATATGCTTGTCTTTTCATCAATTTGTGCACTTTTGCGGAGCGTTATAATTGAGTTAATAATCCGAGGATTTTTTCGAGTTATTCCTGTTGCTTTTTTAGTCATCAAATCGTGGTTTATTGAACTTTGTTTAGTGTTTTGCATTTTGATTCTTTTAATATTGAAACTGTCAATCTTATATTTGTTTCTCAATTAGTGGATTGTTCTGTAAAACTTTTGTTTTTGGCTACAATCAACCTCAACTGATTGAACTGTAGCAATCATGGACCTGCTAAAGCTAAACCACTACAAGGGCACAACAGTAGTTCCTACTTCTGGTCTTTTTACTAAGTTTCCTGAGTTACACGTGCTTAAGCAACCGACGAAGCTCCTAGTTTTCTAGTATCGTTCATTCACCATTTGGCGGTTACGTTGCTGAAGTCACGGAAAACCATTAGGGAAGTAGAATCTGTCATAGGAGCATTGTGCAAGTGGTTATTAAATATTCATTCTTATTCCAGTTTTACATAAAGAGTTTCTTTTTGATAATTTAATACATGATTTCTTGTAGGTATGCTGCTCTGAGGCGGCAGCTTCTAGTCGATCCACATGTTCCCAAGGATGGAAGTAATTCTCCTGATCTTGTCATGGACAATCCACTGTCACAAAATCCAGGTAGAGTTTCTGTATTATGCATACAAATGCATCACCACAGCTTTTTTGTTCCCTCTTGCTCAGTAAATTTTCTTAAAGTGCCTGCCTTTTTAAAAACGTTTTTCCTCAAGTTTTCTTGACTAAGATTCCTGTTCTCGGGCATGTCAGTAGCTTATACTTGAGTTTTCATACTTGTCAAGAACATGTATTACTCATTATCAAGTTTACGCACTCATTTGACTCTTTTTATAAAGTAATCCATTCTGTTGCTATTTTTCATGCAGATAGCATGTGGGGTCGTTTCTTCAAGAATGCTGAACTGGAGAGAATGGTTGACCAAGATTTGACACGTTTATATCCTGAACCAGGTAGCTATTTCCAGACCCCTGGATGCCAAGGCATTTTAAGGCGAATTTTACTACTTTGGTGCATTAGACATCCAGAGTATGGCTACAGACAAGGTAGGTTTTATTTATAGTTTGTATTCTATTTACTGCTTTATCATTATTTATCAGTCATATAGTGGAATCAAAAGTGGTTGCCTCTAGTGGATTAGTAAGCGGAGGTGTAGGCTGAATGATTTGAAATTATTCTTAAATAGATTATTGGTTGAACTGAATTTGAAGAAGACTTTAATCAAAGTGGAGCTTTGTGATTAATCTGTTCTGTGATGCTGCCATGAGTTGTTATATATTTCTTCCTCCAAAATATTTATCTCCTCAATTGCATAGACTGGAGGTGAAAGAATCTCGATATCAGACTTTTTCTATCCAGTTATTATCACAACCAAATTGATTGTTTATTCCGAATCATCTCTTCATTCAGTCTCTCCATGCTTTCGTTTGTAGGGATGCATGAACTCTTGGCCCCGCTGTTGTATGTTCTACATGTTGATGTTGAGTGTCTTGCAGAAGTGAGAAAAGTTTATGAAGACCACTTCATTGAGAAGTTTGACTGCTTCTCATTTCATGAAAATGACTTGACATATAAGTTTGATTTTAAGAAATTCTCGGATTCTGCCGAAGATGGGAATGGATTGGGTAAAGGTTCTGTGAAGTTTAGCAGTCTCAGTGAACTTGATCCCAAGATACAAACAATTGTTTTACTAAGTGATGCCTATGGGGCAGAAGGTGAACTTGGTATTGTCTTATCAAAGAAATTTATGGAACATGATGCATATTCTATGTTTGATGCTTTGATGAGTGGGGCAGGTGGTGCTGTTGCCATGGCAGAATTTTTCTCTCCATCTCCATTTGGGAATTCACACGGTGGATTCCCCCCTGTAATTGAAGCTTCTGCCGCACTCTATCACTTGCTTTCCATTGTTGATTCATCTCTTCATGGCCACCTTGTTGAACTAGGAGTTGAACCACAGTATTTTGCACTTCGCTGGCTACGGGTCCTATTTGGGCGTGAGTTTTCACTTGAAGACCTTTTAATTATCTGGGACAATATTTTTGCGTATGGTAATACCAAATTCAACAAACCTGCCGATAATGATTCCGAGTCCAAAATTGTAGTCCTCAATTCGCCCAGGGGAGCATTCATTTCTGCTTTTGCTGTTTCAATGATACTTCATTTGAGATCTCTAGTGCTTGCCACTGAGAATGCTACTGCCTGTCTTCAAAGGATGTTGAATTTTCCTGACGATATAGATCTTGTTAAGCTGCTAGCGAAGGCAAAGTCCTTGCAGGCTCAGGCAGTAGACACGAATAACTCAACTTCCCCACCGATTTATCCTGGGTTGTATTACAGAAGTAAGTCAGTTAGTACTAGGGGTCATAGCCTTTCTTTAGATTTAACGTCTTCAAGAACTCCCCTGAATGTTGTCCCCGATAGCTACTGGGAAGAGAAGTGGAGAGATTTGCACAAGGAAGGTGTTGTTGATAAACAAGTTTCGAACTGCAGAAAGGGTTGGTCAGAGAGAGTAAGATTGCGACTGTCTAGAACTGAATCTGACCCATCTTCATCTAAGGTTGGTAAAATACAGAAAAACCAGAAGCCATCTGTTAGGAGAAGTTTGTTGAAAGATCTGGCCCTTCAGCTTGGATCAGATGAAGATACAGAAAAGATAGGGTGCGACGAAGATTTAGTCCATGAGGATCCAGTTGACGTCAATGGAAAAGAAATTACTGATAAAAACATTGGTAGCACGTCTGAGCCTAGATATTTGAGTGGAAGTGCAGAGAGTGAAGATAATTCTTCCGATTTCTCAGATGCACCAAGTCCTATTCACGGGGCTAATGATAATCAGAACGACTCGGAAAAAAGCAGCGTAGCATCAAATTTAACCATTGATGGAAATGATCCCGGTCCATGTGGGAGTACCCCGGAATGCTTCCCTCTTCCCATCTCAGATTCACCTGATGACCTGTCTCTAAATTGTGCACAGAATGACATTTCTGTGGGTAAATCAGCCATGGCCATTAAGGAGCAGAAGTTTCTATCCGGAAAATTTCAATGGTTATGGAAGTTTGGACGGAATGCGAGTGAGGGAACATCTGAAAAGGCAGGTGGAAAAGCTTGCCATGTAGGAAGTGTTCAGAACACTGTAGTTGGCTCTTCGACAGCTGATGGATGTGATACCTCTTCGGTAATCAGCGAAGCAGAGACGGTTGACCAGAACTTGATGGTTAGCTTGAGAAATCTTGGGCAATCCATGCTTGAGAACATCCAGGTACCTGTCTGACTTAATGCGGCTCCAGTAATTATGAAATCAGTCAATAATGGTTTTAACCATCACTAGAATGTTCTTAATAACCTGATAATCATTGCTATTTTGGAAACTCTTCACATTGCATTATCACGAAGCAATCACTTTTCTTTTAACCAAAGCTGCTATGTTCCTTCAAAAACTTGATTCACTTTGAAGTGTTATGGATGTAAGTGTACAAGCTTAATCAAAAAAGGTCCTTCACAAATGTCTGGCTTTGATCAGTTAATTGGGAACCAAAATTACCATGTACATGTGGTTACAATAACTTTGAAAGAAGTGTCATATTATAATCTTTAATTGCCAAATTAAAATATGAATTAGTCATGCCATATTTGCTCATTGATGCTACAATATGCAGTTCCTTCTCCACTTCAAACCGATTTGGATAATAAAATGGCATTTCTCAGTTCTTTAGTTTCAGATTGGTTTACCTGAGCGGATGTGCATTTGGAATACTTTGTTTTGACTGTGCAGGTTATCGAGTCTGTTTTGCCGCAGGATCAAGGTTACAAGGGACCCCTGGAGAGCAGCTCGAAAAATGGTTTTGTTGGGCAAGGACAAATTACAGCCATGGCAGCCCTTAAAGAGCTTAGAAAAATAAGCAATCTTTTATCTGAGATGTGATGAGGAAGTATTTATTTACGTTAAGAAGTGTATATACATTTTGTAGTTATTTCTATCTCGAGTGGCAGAACAAATAGTCCTCCTTCGGCTTTGGTATCTTTTCCTTTCTCTTTAGTTTTAATTCAAAATTTTACATGTTGACGGACTTGTAAATAGAATCATTACCTATAATTATTCTTATTCATAATAAAGTCATTATACATACTGGTCATAAGGATGAACAATGTTGGTTTGTGCAGTGGCAAATATTGTCCTCAGATAATGTTTTTTGTCTTCCCATGGCACTTAGATTCTCGTGTCGAGGAAGATCTTTGTGTACCAAAGAACCCAGAAATATTTTTTTATTCCCTTTCTAGATGCTGTGAAGAGTGCTAGTTTACTTTGATTTGCATCACGTGCTTTGTATTTACTATTTAGCCCGTTGGATTGGATAGGATTGACGATTAAAGATTTAGGGGGTGTCCACAATTCAATTCATCAACATACCAAGACATGTTAATAATGTTTTGGTAAACTTGTAAGCCCCCTTGAGAAAAATTTCCGTCCAGTGGAATATGGAATCAGGTGACTTGAATATTATAAACGACTGAGTGGGTTGAAATTCTGCACTTTCATCTTTTCTTTTCTTTGTGACTTGAATACAGAGGTGATATTATAAACGACAAAGTGGCCTTGCTGTTTGTTGAAATTCTGTACTTTCAGCTTTTTTTTCTTTGTTCAATACTGTCTAGACCATTATACCTAACATGCCATAAAACAAATGCACACAGGATATCATAGACGAATCTTTTCTCGTTTTACATTATATAGACATCTTATAATGCCCAAAATGAGTCCTGAACATTTACCTACCGCTGACGTGGCAAGCTCCACATCAGCGGCCATTTTGTGTTAAACACAAAATGGATCACCCCGGCCAGGAACCCAAGTTATGAAGAAGAAGCTGCCAAAGAAAAACCCATTGGAGAAAACCATCGGATCTGTGGATTGTCCACCGCGCGGTTCCGGTGGATCCACACCGCCGGGTCGCGCTCGCGCAAACCTCCAGAAGATTTTTTTTTTTGGTGGTTGACGATGGTGGTTGATGATGAATGGATGGTTGATGGTGACGCAGATCCGGCCGGAGCTTGCCGCCTCAACGCAGATCCTGCGAGATCAACGCTACCGGCATTTTATTTTATTTTATTTCTATTTCTTCTTCTTCACAGAAATGGCAGCTTCTTCTACTTTTTGAGTAGCTCTGGAAGATTTTTTTGAGTGTTTGGTGGTGATTTTCCGGCGAGGGCCATGCCGGACGCAAAGAAGCAAAGCCGGGGTGATCCATTTGGCCGCTGACGTGGAGCTTGCCACGTCAGCGGAGGGTAAATGTTCTCTGCTTCTTGGGAGTAGGAGAACGGGACTCAGCCCAAAATAGTGACCCTATGCACTGTTACAGTTCAACATTCTCGTTGAGCCGAAGCAGAACATGAGTAGTCGGGGAAGAACACATGTTCAATATAATAAATATAACAAGTTTCCTCTGAAGACTGAAATAGCTTTTAGTCATATTATTCACATTCACCAAATTCAATTTTCAGCTGACAATGCGCAACTCTCAGCAAATCACAAGCCTCAAAATCAATCTATATGAAGAATCCCATCACAAATCCTAAAATGATTTACCTTTCTACCACAGCAAAGACAACACTGTATTGTATCGACCAGAACTTTATGGGGCTCGTCCTGAATCATCCTGACCCCAGCTTTCTCAGGGTGTCATTGTTGACTCCGTGGTTGGAACTTAATAATTATTCACAATCTAGTCAATGTGGTGAAAGCCGGGGAGAAGTGAAGCAATGAAGCCGAAGACGAAAATTTGGATCTCTTTTACAATTATTAACCAGCGGTTACCAGCCTCTCCTCCTCCAGGTTCCACTGCATGCTCATTCTCAACTAGCCTATCTCCATTGTTGACTTGCTGTTCATTTTCGACTCCAGGTTGCCCATCTGCCATGTCAAAGATTGATTACCATTTTAACTTTTACAGTTCAACTAACTGTATTTCACAAATATACTAAAACAACATAAATAAAACAGTTGAAGAAAAATAGAGTGAGAGCGAGAGCGAGAAGGGGGCGCATGGGCATGCCTGCTTGTAAGTACATGTATAGAATACTTGGCCATGTCTGCATGTGTATGTACATATGTACGTATGAATGAATGCATGCATGTACATCCAGCCACAAAATCTCCACTTCCAATGAAATTAACAACTTAGTAGTGACATCGATTTGCATCTGGATTTATTATGCAAGCATGCATAAGCAAATGTATGCAGTATGGTCCACTATGAGTCTATGAGAGATGGATAGGTCAGTGTCAAGTTCAATTAACATGAACCAACAATAGCAGATCGGATACAAGATATATTCATTCAAAATGGATTGCAATCCAGCACATCTTTTATTACAATCTGATCAATGTTACCAGCTGGCTGCTCTACAGCTTTGGAGAACAGACTAACGGATATAAACTTACCCAAGAAAAGGGTATATGTATGACTCAAAGAGATAGATTAAAAATCCACATTCATCCTAGAAATAGCAAGAAGATTGCTAGTTTTAGTCACTTTCAAGAATTCTCAAGCATTGTCTAGGCCTTCTAACAAAAGTGACAAAATATTTTCCACATATCATGACAAGAAATCTACCTGCTGCGTCAGCATTTTCATTTCCTTGTCTCCCAGCAGCAGGAACATCTGGTCTGGGTGGTTGAGGAGGAGGAGCTGCCCTATGCATTCCTTGTGAAAGCCATCGTATTAATGGTGCAAGAGCTCCTGTTTGATATCTGCATTACCCATGGGCAAATACCTAAGCGTCGTGAGACACACACAGCTATGCAAGGATGCTAACAAGAATACTACCTTAAGGAATGCGAAACTCAAGATCAAGGTATAGGGAAATTGCATTATGAACGAACTGATGCCAAGCACTTGGCCGGGGTAAATAACAGAAGACAAGAAGTTACTCTAAGCACTTACAGATAAACAAGTGAAGCTAAAAACACAAGGAGAGCAAGCCTCTTTCTAGATCCATCTTGGTTAAACAAGAAAATAACCATTGCCAGCTTTAAGATAAGCAGTAAATCGAGCTGAAATGCAATTTGAAATCTTCGCACGACAACTTGTCTTTGGGGTCCAGCTTGCTGCTGTTGCTCAACTACTTGTCCTTGCTCGCCACCCACTGCCGCGGTCACCAGAGAACTAGGTTCACTGATGATGCAACATGCATTGACAGTACATAAATAGATGTGTAAGAATAACCTCTCTGTAGACCTAAATATTGGTTATTGTGTATCCAAAGTTAGCTGATTCAGTAATGTCAGGAGAATTTTGTTCCATTTCCATTTATATCAAGACTAGAAAACCTAGAAAATGGCAGTGACATCAATACCAAATTATGTCAAGTTACTGAATAAGGTCGTGCTAAAGCGCAGGAACACTTACGTAGGTATGTTGTAGGTAAAAGGAATAAGGGCATTGGATGAAAATCCTGGAAAAGGTTGCATAGAAGGAAGAGAACCAACAGCATAAAGACCGGGTCCACGATTCATTTGTTCCTGGTCTGGCTGAGGAGGGAATAACCCACGAACAAGTACAGGATACATTATTGGAAACATCGGAATATTGCCATTTGGTGGTACCTGCAAAATAGACCCAAGGGATTAGGCACGACATAGAAATAAGAAAAATGTTCGCTCATGACTTCGTAATCAGTCTGAAGTATAGTGTGTTTTTACTAGGCAGATTGCAGGAGATTTCCAGGATTAATGTACTAATGGCAAGAGAATTTTTTGCTTCTTTCTAGGGAGTAGTCACCGAACTACAAACAAATTTTGACAGTGAGGATATCCACAATCAAGAGAGATCCATTTGTGAATAGTTTAATGTTCCACTTGAGAATTGCAAATTACAACTCTTAAGCGTCTTATATGCTTTGTGCAGGACATGAAAAAATGTAAGTCAATATTTGGAATGGTGATGGAGCGTCTACAGAGTATAGGATTAAATTTGAGCGTATCATTTTCCTTCATAAGACTGCCAATATCATCTTATTTAGCATTTCCAGTGTTTAACAAGTTTCTGATAGTATTTTTAGTTGGAGTATCAGAGAAGAATTAGACTCTAATGTCTACACTATCCTTTGGATTTCCTAATTCTGAAGTTCGTTGTCCTATTGGATCTCCTGCCCTGATTGGAAAAAGAAATCGAATTGGCAACACCATCTACATGTTTTAACTCTACTCTTTGGATGTATTACACAAAGCAGATGGTGCACTAAAGTGAATTTGCTCAGCCTGTACAATAGGTAAAGTATTTCTGCTTCTACAAATACCTATAATCTATGTAATTATCAAGTAAAGCCATTGAGCACGAATAATATCTCTCGTCTTTGATCATCATAAAGTTCTCTTAGGGTCTGGACAAATGTTAAAGATAATGGATAAATTTTTTCTTATCCTGTTTGGACAGAAGTGATGTCCGGATAAACTTTTATCTGAATAACAATTTAAGCAAAAAATGAGGATAAATTTTGTCTTTAGAAAGATGAGGACAAATTTTTATCCGATAATGATTCATTCATTTTTTTTAAAAGACGAACATACCTTTTATAATATTAAAAAAAATTATTTTTGAACATCCATAACATAACCTAGGATAATCGTTGCAATCCACCAGCCACCTAGAAATAGCAAAATACCCTGTCTCCCTGTTAGAAATTGGGGCGGGGTCTCCGCTCCAAATTTTACGAACCCGTCCCGAATATCTTTTTATTATATTTTATATTTATATTTTAAAACTTAAATCGTATTTAAAAAATAAAAATTAATTAATTAATTAAACGATAGTAAATGAGGATTTTTAATCCCTGTTCCGCATTCCAAAAATCCCTGACGGGGTGGGAATGTCGTCCTGTCTCAGCCCGTTGTCATCCCTACAGTCACTACTTCCACCAACGTCCTCCGGCCACTGCCCTCGTCCTACGCCCGCCCACCATCACCGCCACCTTCTGCCACTCCACTTATTTTTTTTTTCTTTTTTAGTTTTTTTATTTACTTTTTTCGTTTAATTAAGAATGATAGTGTAATTGTCTTTTTTATCAAATACTGATTTTTTAAAAGCGACTTTTTTTATTCTTATAATTATTTGAACCAAATAAGATAATAATAAACATCTTATCTGCATAACTCTTATCCATATAACTTTTATCCATATAAATAGTTTTATCCACAAATCAAACGGACCATTAAAGATCCAATAATCCTGATCCTAAAACTTAACACCAGCCTGCCAAAATAAAAGTTTTTTTATTCACATCTAATATTCATATCCCTAGAACAAGTCCTACAGAGCTAATAAACAAGCATAGATGCCAAATCCTTCTACCTGACAATTTCAATGTCATCAGCCTTGCAACAAGTCTTAGGAATGAAAAACAAAATAATCTATTGGAAGCTCAGCTCGACATCGATAGCTACAAACTCCTTTTAAGATCCTTTGCTAACTCAAAAATGAAACTTGAAATTTTAGCATTCATCAACTTATTAAGCTCGGCCTGATGAGTGAAGTAACATTACTTTAGACTTAACAGAAGAATACCAAATGATTCAAGCTCCAAGTCATGTTCATTAAAGGTTGATTCATTTTCAATTCTTTATGAAGCCCTTTACGAGCACCTCCTCTTACCCACTAGAAAAATCACCAGATAATCTTCTAACTGTAGTTGCTTTCGTGACATATAATAGGAAACCAAAAATCTGGCACACATCTTCAGAACAAGAGCAATGCATAAAATTTATTTTCTGTAAAAATTAGATATTTACCCTCTCCCTTAGTGATATACCTATAAATCTTATGAATATGATTTCAAGTTTTCAACACTTGTATAATTCCAGTGAACATTGTACTTGAATATAAGGATCTTGACAAACCAACAAATATAAACCTCCGAGTGCAGGAAATATTCGTCTCTACTCTTCACTCCTGATCAGCAAAACCAGAAATCTTGATTCCCATTTTATTACATTCAACAAATACAAATAACACCAATAAAAACCATCTCCTAATTCATAAAATACCATTCTCACTCAATGTCCCGATTGCTTTACATATCTATTTAAAAATTTCAACACCAAATTCCAGCCCAACTCTCTCTCACTGCTAAAATCAATGAAATGACTTGAAAACCATAAGCAATTGAAAGATAACTTATATATATAATTCCACTGATAAATAAGCAATCACATTTATATTTCTTTTGAAAATATATATACATCGATTCCATGAGAAAAATCATTGCCGCACAATGTAAGCCATCGAAAGTGCACAAAACCCAGTACGAAAACAACATAATACATTGATCGACACGCTTTCTAGATGTATATAAACACTCATAACTGCTTTGTAACTAGAATATTTTTGGCCCGTCAGGAGCTGTACACACATAGTTGGTTAATCGAATATAATTTATAAATTTCTGCGTTGAAATACCTTCATAAAATTGTACTGTATTGAAGAACAATGTAACATCTTTTACACACAAAAAAGTAATTGAATTTATTTATTTATTTTTTAAAAAATAGAAAAACGTGATGAAAAATAGAGAAAATAAATTACCTGGGTCTGCCTATTAAGGGAGTCTTGAGATGAGGTTGCGGGCTGGATTTCGGGAGCTTCCGCCATTGGAGCTTCTTCTCCTTCTCAGGCTATGGAGATTCAAAGAGTCCTCCTTTCTTTTATTTTCTATTTTTCTGTGTGTATATATAGAGAGAGGACGAATCTATAATCATTTACAGAGAAAGACGTGGTATTTTGTTGTATATCCAATAGGATCACGCCACGATAGCGATTCAAGTTTGTTGGAAAAATAAGTTCCCAATAGGTTAAAATTACTGTCACGTACCTAGCTTCTTGTAGAGTTGGGTAGAAAATGATAGGACTGCGTTTGCTAAAGTCCGTGTCAAACAAATTGAATAGAGAGAAAACGCTTAATTTATATAATTTAAGTTGAAAAACTTTTTTTTACACGAAAAATAAAAATAAAAATTAAATGTCCTCATTAATAGATCTTTTGCTTAGATTTGTTAAGAGACCAAATCTTAATGAGCGAGTTTACACATTTTAAGTTATTTTTTCAATTAATCTATTTCAAACAGACTCAGATTTACAGAAATTTAAAACAAAAATCACAATTCAAACTTAAATGTATACATATTTTCATGATTTATACAATAAAATCTACAATTTCTACTAGGGCTAGGCATGAGTTGGGTTGGGTCGGATCGGTTTTGAGCCCAACCCGAACCCAACTCACAAAAATCGGTTTGACTAAAAATCAATCCAACCCAACCCAACCCAACCCAACCCGCCCATAGGTCAAAACTCGACCCAAACCGACCCGTGGGCTTGTCGGTCGGGTTGGGTCGGTTGGATCGGTTTGGTCAGCAAAAGAATTACAACAAAAAATTTATCTAAAAAAATTACAGCCAACAAAATTCAACAAAAAATCAAATATCTACAACATGATGCCTTCTTCGTTCCAAACCGACCATAGTGTGTTATGGGCTCGATTTTGTTTCCAAAATCTGTCATATTTGGAAACAAATAATCAATATTCAAGTCCTACATACCATAAGTGCATAAGATTTGAGAAGAAAATTATTTTTATTCACAATCATTTGAAAGTTGAAGATTTAAAGGGTTCTACATTTTTACCTTGGTGGACTGAAGATTGATGAGTGGATACTTAAGAGGCTGGTGGCAGAATCGGTGTAAAGGACTTCGTCGGAGACGATGAGTGGCGACTGGCGAGGTGCGGCTGTCGACTGGAAACATTATGTTGGTGGAGACTTGATTTTTTGTTGGGACGTGGGACTTGGCAGTTGGCACCTGAGATTGGAAATGGGAGATTGGGAATGGGCTTAGGGAATTTAAAAAGCCCTTTTAGTTTTTAGGGCAACTCCAACAAATAGTAATCAGCCATTTTTTTATTTTTTATTTTTTAAATACTTGGGTTGGGTTGGGTTGGGTCGGGTTTACTCATCCAACCCGCAACCCAACCCAACCTGACCATATTTTCAAATTCCAAACCCGAACCCAACCCAATTAAGTCCAAAAATCGACCCAAATCGCTCGGGTTGGGTCGAGTTGGTCGGTTTGAGCGGGTTGGGTCGGTTTTTGCCCATTCCTAATTTCTACTGTGAATTAAAAGAATAAGATAGAGACAAATGAATTTCATTACATAGGTGAAATGAGTTAGATTCTAACATTGAAATGTGTTAAATTCTAACTTGAAAATCTTCTCTTTTACATACAAATGAATTTGAAATTGTTTCTTGAAATCCTTCTTGCATGCATCTAGACACCTTGAAACCCTTCTTGCATGCATCTACACCCAAAAGTGCCCTTCAAAAAATAATCATCCAATACAATAAGTTGTCTACAACCTGCCTTGAAACCCTTATTGCATGCATCTAGACATACATAAATGTCTTGAAACTTTGAATTATGTACAACAATCCTACAAGTGGACCCCAGATTTGTCCTTACCAACTCTGAAGCATATGACCAAAGCATACCAAACTGACGAATTGAAATCATAGCCTATCTCCTAGCCCTCCAAGCAGTGACTTTATTAATGTTCAACTTCAAGTTGTCTTTCATGGCCTTCCTAATTAGTTTTGATTTCCATTCTGGGGCTACCTTAAATGTTTTTATATACCTCTCGGCAACATACTTAGCCGTGCAATGCCTATTCGTACTATCTCTACTGCATGTGTGGGTGGGAGTGTATGACTTTACTTGTACACAACCCAACTTCTTGTTCAATGATGCACAAATCCTCCATTTACAACCTAACTTGCACACAGCCCGAGCTCGTCTATCGTCATTTGGTCTGAACATCAAGTTAAACCTAGTGACAACCCCATGGTTTCTTACAGTTTCCCTAAACAACTCCATATACATAAATGTTTTTCCAACCTCGAATTTGGGATCAAACAACTCTTTGTCAAGAACAAAATTTGGAAACCTATAGTTGTTCTTCTCAACTAATGAATAGTCAGTGTGTAATTCCTCGACGACGGGTAATATGATTCATCTGACTCTACCCCCTCTTTATCAACTGCTATATGTGCTTCCTCAACCACGGGGTCTGAATTTAGACCCACCGCTATGCGTTCCAGCGCATTTTTGTCAAAAATAAATCCACCATCATTGACATCATCCTCATAATCACTGAAATGTAAACTAGGAACATCGAGTTTGTCTTCTTCGTTGTCTCTGTCATTATTTGTGCCTGTAATAAATATACATTTTCATGAAATACAACTTTTAATTTAAATATTGCAGCTTCGAAATAACAAAAAGAAATGCAGAACACCATTGTAATTTTTAATGTACACATTACCTCCACTTCTACCATCATTGTCTTATTCCTCCAATAAACAATCTTCATCAACTAAAGTGTTGTCCATTTAGATAGATTGTGGGTCACCCTTGTCCAAAAAATTGAAGACAAGAGTAATGGGCAATTCTTGTAGGACACATTTGATTGTGAAATCGAAGACAATAGATGAAAATTAGGGTTGAAGATGATTTGAGATTTTTCTAATGTTCAAAACGTTTTCTTCTGTCCAGTGAAGACGTGTTTGGAATAGGGGTTTAGTCTTAGGTGGATATTTTTAACGTTTTCAAAGCTCCATGTGGACTTTCTGTCAGACATGTGACAATTTCTGTCTATTTTTTAGAATAGGTTTTGCAAATGGGTAATGGATGGTTAACCGTTTGAAAAGTTGGATGAGCGTTTGGTAACTATTTTCAGTTGGGTGAGTAAGTAGTAACCAAAACAAAGTTCGGTGGCCATTAATTAAATTTACCCTAGAGAGAGAGAGAGAGGACGAGTCTATAATCGTTTACAGAGAAAGACGTGGTATTTTGTGGTATATCCGATAGGATCACGCCACGATAGCGATCCAAATTTGTTGGAAAAATAAGTTCCTAATAGGTAAAAAATACTATCAAGTACCTAGCTTCTTGTAGAGTTGGGTAGAAAAGGATGGGGCCGCATTTGCTAAAAGCCATGTCAAACAAGTTGAATCGAGAAAATGCTTAATTTATATAATTTAAGTTGAAAAGATTTCTTTTATACAAAAAAATTTAAATGCCCTCATTAATAGATCTTCTGCTTAGGTCTGTTAACAGACCAAATCTTAACAAGCAAGTTTATACATTTTAAATTATTTTTTCAATTAACCTACTTCAAATAGACTCAGATTTACAGAAATTTAAAACAAAAATCACAATTCATACTTAAATGTATATATATTTTTATGATTTATACCATAAAATCTACAATTTCTACCGTGAATTAAAAGAATAAGATAGAGACAGATGAGTTTCATTACATAGGTGAAAATGAGTTGGATTATAATCTCGAAATGTGTTAAATTCTAACTCAGAAATCTTCTCCTTTTTCAGCAGACAGAGACAAATGAATTTGAAATCGTTTAAAATGTTATAAGTGGGGAAGAGAAGATGGGGTTATATTTGATAATTTACTTTAAAAAATGGGTCAACGACCATTTAGAAAAATTTGTTGAATCACTCGGCCATTTAGCACTATTCCCACAAAGGATAGTGTTTGGCCCAAGATTTCGCTATCACTTGTGCATGTGCAAAGTTACGATATCGTAGAGGCCGACGATGTGTCCTAGGGGGCACATGAGCATGGTGGTTCGCGCAAGATTGTTGTCACCACGAACAGCCCCAGGGTGCGCAGCGTGAGCGAGGCTTCAATTGAGCTATTTGACGGAGTAGCATACTTGCTGGTCGGTGGGGGAAATGAAGAGATTTAACAATTGCAATTGAAATCGCGAGAACCTTGGAAAAGGTGTGAGATTCTTACCGTTTGTTCTACTAATATAAAGGAAAGTAAATGATGAAGACTAAATAACAATTTAAAGTGGCATTGTCTACGGAGTAACCCCCCAAAGCCAGGTGGTCTATCCTAGATCTTCCAATTTCCAAAAAGATTCCCGGCTCAATCTGATTTAGTATTAAGGCGATTTTGTTTCCGTTCCTTGTACAACTTTTTAATTTTAGAAAACAACCATACATGATATGGTGGTGCAATATTTTAAGGTTAATTGGACAAGAAACGCGTTTGTTAAACATGTTATATTCTTGAAGAAACGATCAATTTTAAAATAACAAAAAATTAGAAAAAAAATCTTTTCAACGTTATGCACTCATCTTTCATCACCATCATCGCATTTTTATTAATTTAGCATATGGAGGTAAATAAAGTAGCTGATTTAAAACAAATATTACTTTTTTTACTTCCAATTCAAATTAAAAAAAAAAAAGGTTAATGACCACCACAACATCACAGCACGAGTTAAGTGATTAAGAGCATTTCAACCCGTTCCATAGAGGAAGGTACAACTCATCAAAAACTATAGATATGTGCACGTTTAATATCTAATTTTTTCCTTTTCTATTTCTTTTGAGATAATAATATATTTGATTTTCAACTTTTCAAAAAAATTAAAGATATATCCCCAATTATGATAGAAACAATGAAAACTACAATATGTTATAATGACAGCTGCTATATGTTACGATAACATCGACTATAATGATAGAAACAATGACAACTATTATATGTTGTCTGTCAATAGTGGCACGTTCTGGCACGCCCGCCTTAACGATTTGTCCGCCTCTCTAGCTTGCTCGCCCTAATGATCTCATAGCTCGCATCTGACAAGTGGATAGCAATAAACCAATTGTCGTTGGATTAGCCAAACAGAAGACCTACATAATAACAATGACCACTGGCGATTGATTAGATGTAACGTCTCTCATTAACTCCTAGTAATGAGGGAGATGAATAGACACTTCTCATTAAAGACCATTAAAAGCTGTAACTGCAGACCACTTCTAAAAATAGAGGCTAACCCCTCAGGTAAAAATAAACCCTTATATACTCTATATTATTATTTTGCATATCTGGTTTTAGTCATATATTGATTATCACATCGGGGTAGACACGAGGGAAAGAAGCCCCGCCACCTTTTGCAGGCCTCCACCACTGCCGTCGTCGTGCTCGGAGGAGGAGAAAATATTTATCATCACCCAACTTTAAAAAATTACACTAGATATCCCCAACATTAGAAGAAATAGGCATGGTAGGTCCAGATGACAGAATTCATTTTTCATTTTTTTTCGTTATCTGACTCAAGTGAACTTCACACGTTATTTGACTAAAAAATAAGCACTTAAAATCAGATGGATAAAAACGTCATATCACTAAAGCGCTTAAAATTCAAAAAAAAAAATGTAAAATCATTAAAAAACAGTAAATCATCATATTCACCATTGCAAAACTATAGACCAATTTACAATCTCTCAGTCGATGCCAAAAGGGAAGAAAAACACCCGCAACATTTGTGGCTGTTTTAACACCTGAACACAATAGTCATCGTGGTGATCACACATTGTCCTCTACCATGACGAGAGGGTTGTTGCGCTCTCATCCATTTTCAGATATGGTGTAATCGAACTCCATTAAGTTCTCCAGTATTGATACCCACCTCTGGTAATGGTCCAATATCCATTCAGGTCCATTGTTACAATTTTGATATTTTTTCGATGGTTTTAGGTTGCGATTTCGGGTTGGGACGGTGGTGTTTGCATTTTGGGACATGGAAGGATGAAATTTGGTGTCGGTGTTGTTGATTTGCGGGTGGTGGAGCCGCTGCTACTACAGGTGGTCGGGTGGCAGCAGCCGTGGGTTTGGAGCTGGAAAAGATGGTCTATGGGAATTTGGACTATGTCGGGCAGATGTCAACGAGTCAGCGATCGTTGCAGCGAGGGAATAAGTTGCTGACTATGGGTGGTGGAGCTGCTGCCCTTCAGGTGGGGGTGGGGGGATTAACTGTTTTTTTTTTATGATTTTCATTTTTTACTTCTCTCATTTCAAGCGTTTATTTTTTGCTCAAATAATCATATCTGTTTTCTTAAATGTTGAGATATTCGGTGCTATTTCTAAAAATTATGGATATATCTCCATAATTTTTAGAAGATTGGAGGACTAAATTAGGAATGGAGGTGGAGGGGAAGAGTAGTAGTATGGTGGTGGAGGGGATGGCGATGGTGGAGAAGGCGACATGTAGTAACATGGAGGAGGTGGTGAGGGAGATGGTGGAGGAGGCGACTTGTAGTAGTAAGGAGGTGGCAGTGATGGAGATGGAGAGTACCTGGCATTTCAAAAATGATTTGCATGTAGTAGAATCAGTTCTAACAATAAATTTGTTAGAAATAATATACAATCTAAATTTTGAAATTGCCTTCTTCATGGCCAGATTACAAACAAGGTAGGCTTATCAGATGGCAAATGTGGTTTAGCCATTATGATTTCGACATTGAATTAATTAAAAGTAAAGAAAATTCTTTAGCTGATTCTCTTACACGTTAATTGTCTTTCGCATGTCAAAATGACAGACATACAGGATCAAATTGAAGACTTGGAGCTTCAATTAGAAACAAAATTGATGGAAATATCAACAAAACAACAAGAAATTGTTATTTTGAAGAAAAAAATCCATCGATTACAGCAAAAACTTTCTTCAAAAGACGGGGGAGTTGAAATTGACAGTAGTAGCAATACTGCTGGAAAGCAAAAACTGGATGAAAATCCAAAAATTGACAGTAGCAATACTGGAAAGGAAAAACAGATTGTTCGCAAGAACAGAAGGATATTCAAAATCCGAAAGAAAAACTTGTTGGTTTTGGAACCTCCATACCAGGCAAGAAATTTTATGTAATCTTTGATGGCCCCAACAAAGGTTATTATACAAACTGGACTGAAGTTGAACCTTTAGTCAAACATAAACCTTTTAAGCACAAGAGCTTCAAAACTCTCACAGAAGCCCAACAAGCTTTCAATGATTACCACAAAAATCAACCTCAGACAGATTTCAAAAGCCCTTTTGAAAATTTTAGTTTGAGACCAGATTACCAACAAAAAGACATCAGGTCAAGACCAAGATTACCAAACTTTCAAACCAGACCAGTTTTCCCAGAATTAAGATTCAATTCTTATAAGGAAGCCACACAATCCAACCCAGAGAAAATTCCCGATCGATTCAAAAGATTAGGGAAGAACCCAATCACAAAAGAATCCAAAATCATTTCTGACATTCATTTTCAAGATTTTTTACATCTTGAAGAAGAAGCCCGAATTATAGGTGCTACTGCACCACAAAATTGTTACTACGGAACACTTGACAAAAAATTTGGTCAATTCATCTTCGTTGCAGGAGCTGAGCCAAACTTTGTTAAAACAGCATTTCACTGTGGATTAGTCAAATTGATTGTCCCAGGAAAAGATTTGGAAGAAATCAAATTAATTGATGACAGGCTTTTCCAGTCATTGAAAGATTTTACAAAATATGTTATTAAAGACCAAGACCTTCATCTTCTTTTAAAAATCAACAGCACTATTCCGTTTTGGGATAAAAACAATAATCTTCTTAAAAGATATCATCATATACAGATTAAGTCTGTAAAAAATCCATACCTTGATAATCCTGTTGAAGGAGAACCAGTTGATGTAAATACAGAAATTCTCAATGATTGGAGAGGTTTATCCTATCAACGAATTTTAACAAGTTTGAGAGCCATTAATGGTGAATCTAAAGTAAAAGTGAACTTCAGTTCTGATTTTATTTTAGTAACCAGCAAAAACAGCTCTTTGATGTCAAAAGAGAACATAAAAACTGGTATCAGAGCCTAATTCATAAACATGATACACTGTAGAATGTGTAATAGATACATACTAAATTTAGACTGTTATTTCATACAGTATAAATTTCATTACGATAGTTATACAAACATGAGAGAACATGGTAATTACACTGGTTTACATAGTTTTGCCTATAAATATCACAGACAAAAATGTGATTCAGAGTCAAATAAGTACAACAATGAAATGGAACTATTTATCATGCATTATGCTTTAAATCATTTGCAATGATTAATTGTGATACATGTGAAATACACATACGCATAATTACATCAGAATATGAAACTTATAAGTTTCATGAAACTACATACAGAGAGAACATTTTTGCAAATGTTCATTATCTTTCTTTAAAAAGGATGAAACAAAGAATGACAAACACTTTAAAAATTTATGAAAAAAGTGTGTTAGAATTTATTATGCACTATGTTTTACATCATCATTCATGATTGATTGTAAGTTGTGTAATGCATACATTTGTTCTTTTACAAACAAATACAGTTTGTGTGAATTCTATGAAGAATACACAAAACAGTTAACAAAAATTGATAAAGAACTTATAGATGACTCTATAAGGAAAAACATTAAAGACAGAAGTAATAAACATAAAAAATCTTACGACGAAGGAGTCAAAGAATTTGTGTTACATTATGTTATTTACCATTATTTGAATTAATGGCAAATAGAGAAGAAAATGAGATTGACGAAGTTTTTGAACAAACAGAGTCAATAGGAAATAGCTCAAGAGAAATTTTAATTTCAGATAAAAAGTTGGCAAAAATCTGTAACAAGGATTTAACCTTAGACACTAAGGAAGTCTTTGAACAACCCAACTTCATTAAGAAGTTCATGAATAAAAACAGACAGGTCTATTATGGAATTTCTCAAAAGGAATTTGCCATACATGTCCAACATACTTATGGTAAGATATGAATCTCCCTTCTTACAAAACAAGACATTAATAAAGCTAAGCAAAAAATAGACTTAGATAATAATAAAAACCTCTTTTGGGTAACAATAGGAGCTATTAGGATTCAACTCCGTAGCACCTTATCTGATAAAATTGATCAACCTATTTCAATGGGCTTGATAGATGAAAGGATTAAAAATCCAAAAGAAGGATGTTTAGGATCCTTAAATGGAAACCTAGCTTGTGGAAAACTGATTTTTACAAGTCATCCTAGGCTTTCAGTAAGCCTACACGATCAAAACTTTGATGGAATCCTTTCCTTCATATTCAATTATGGAAGAAAAGATTTAGTTAAGGATAACAATGTCCCTTTCTCAATATCATATTTGGTTAGTTATGCTATTCATAACCAACACAATATGACTATTGTCAAAGAACCCAAAGGAATAAAAATTGATCATTTGTTTTCGGATTACCTTGAGCATAAGGAAACCGAATTTGACTGGTTAGTTCAACCAGCTAGAAGATCAATTGACATTGATTTCAACCAAAACAGAACTTTGGTCAGAGAACAAAAACCTTTATTAACTCATACTACATCAATGAGAAAAGATCCAATTATAAGATGGAAAGATGAATTTCCTGAAAGTAGTCAAACAAGAGAACTTAAGAAATTAAGAGATACAGTAAACAATCTAGCTAAAAACATAATTGGAAATCAATAATGTCTTTAGTGGAAATTCTGAAAGAAATTCAACAATTGAAAAACACAATTGAAGAATTGAAAACAGAAATTAGAGAATATCACTCTAAAACAGAAAAGTCTTTAAATCAACATTCAGCTATAATTTTAGCAGGTGTTAAAGAACAACCATCTACATCTTTAACTCCACAAAAGATAACAAAATTCGGAAATTTCTCAAAAAAGGGGGAATTTACTGAAAAACAAAAGAATACCAGAAAAGGAAAATTTGATTTTGAAGATTCAAATTCAGAATGACTTCCATCAGAAAAACATTGGAAAACCTTTATGAAACATCTCAAAACCTAGGACATCTTAATGTTCTATTAGCATTTGAAGATGAAGAACTTGAACAAATTGCCTCCATGATTAAAGGAGTCAATATTAACAATCAAGAAGTTGTTCTCACAGCAAAATCTGTTGAGAATGAACAAGAACAAGTTATGATTGAAAACTCAGAATCAAGTTCAGATGATGAGACAGTCATACACCAAAGGTTTTACTCAAATAGAAAACCTGAAGCTGGAATTCAATTTAGAGAACCTAAAATTGAATCAGAAGCAGAACCAATGGATTATGAACCTTCATCCAATCCAGTAGGTGATGGAAAAAGACCAATACGAGACTTCACTCCTAGATTAAAACCTCAATATGATGATAATGAAATTGACCCATCATATTTACTCCACAAACCTAGAAAATCTCCAATTGACGTCAAAATTCTTGACTTAGATTGTGTTAAAAATCCTGAAACAGTCATTGATGATTGGTATAATAATATCATGATATCTTTGATAATCCATAAAGAAATACATAGGAATGAACAAAATTCATGGCACTATGTAATTTCTAGTACTAGAGGAAATGTAAAATCTTTCCTTAGTACAATTAGCTATGAAGCTAAAAATGCCATTTGGCAAGAAACACAAGGAAATATCCCTCAATTCATTAAAAGAATTGTTGAACAAATTTATAAACAATTTACAGGACAGACATATGAAGCTTTCAAAAATACTAGAACAACAATTGATCAGGCTGATGCCTTAAATCATTTGGAAAGAATGTCAATATGTAATATGTGTTATTTTGAAGAATTTACTTGTGAATTCTCAAAATATTATTACATATGTCCAGTAACATATTGGAAGAATCTAACTGAAAAGTTTATGAGAAAACTTCCATATCCTTTTAATAATGAAGTCATGCTTCATTTTAATGATGCAATCAAAATGCAAGAGCCTAGTAGTGAAAACTATAAGGTAAATGTGCAAGTTGATTCTTCATTAGGATTAGCTATTACAATTACAAGAAACCTCCTTGCAGAAAAATGTAAAGAAGGATATCTTGTTATGGCAAGTCAAAGAACAGTCCAAAAAAACCCAAAACTTTGTTGCAGCCAATATATTGATAGAATCCCTAGTCAATATGGATGCTATCCTGAAAGAAAACAAAGAAAAACAACAAGAAGACCAAAAAGAAAAAACTATAGGTTTAAAAAATATAAAAAACCTTATAAAAAGAAATTCTTCAAAAAGAAAAGGTATTTCAAAAAATACGATAAAAAATCTTCAGAAAAGAAAAATGACAACAAGAAAAATATTCTTACACGAGTAACATTTGTTTTACTTCATCATTTTCATTGAAATCAATACTTTATAATTTACTCATTTTATTATTTTTTAAAAAATATATTATTTTTAATTTAAAATTAAAATTTCAAATTTTCATTGAAAAACAACATTTTTATGTAGGTAACATATAATTATGTTACTTCCTCATTTTTCATTAAAATCAATATTTTACAATTTATCTCTTTTCATAATTTTTTTTAAAAATATATTATTTTTATTTAAAATTAGTCTTTCAATTTTTTCATTTAAAAATAATATTTTTACACGATAACATACATGTAGCATATGTGTTCCAATATGTTAGTTCCTTATTTTCATTAAAATCAATATTTTAAAATTTGTCTTCTTTTATAATTTTTTAAAAATACATTAACTTCATTTAAAATTAATATTTCAAATTTTTTACTTAAAAAAAATATTTTTATACGGGTAATATATGTGTTACTATATGTTATTTCCTCGTCTTCATTAAAATCAATAATTTATAATTTATATTCTTTTTATAATTTTTAAGAAAATACATCATTTTCATTTAAAATTCATATTTCAATTTTTTATTTGAAAAAATAATATTTTTGCACGAGTAACATATATGTTACTTCATCATTCTCATTAAAATCAATAATTTTACAATTAATATCTTTTTATAATTTCTTTAAATATTCATTAGCTTCATTTAAAATCAATATTTCAAAATTTTTATTTAAAAATAATATTTTTACACGGGTAACATATATGTTACCTTATGTGATATTTCTTCGTTTTCGTTAAAATCAATATTTTACAATTTATCTCATTTTTATAGTTTCTAAGAAAAATACATTATTTAATTTAAAATCAATATTTTAATGGGTTAATTTCACCAACGGTCACTGAAGTTACCTTCAAATTACAAAATGATCACTGAAGTTCAAAAGTTTCTGTGGTGATCACTGAAGTTAGAAATTCTTTCACTAATGGTCACTCTATTAAATTTCTAATATAAAATAGTGATGTGGCGTGATGATGTGATATTTATTTATTCCATTCATATACTTTATATAATATTCACTTCAGTCCCTATATTTCAATTAAGTCCTTCAAAAATTACATCTTAGGTCTTTAATCTTTTACATCTTTACACTTTGTTCTCCAAATTTTCAATTGTCTTTCAATTAAGTCCTCCAAAAATTACATCTTAGGTCTTTCAAATTTTTACATCTTTACACTTTGGTCTCCAAATTTTTAATTATCTTTCAATTACATCTTCTAAAAATTGCATCTTAGGTCCTTCAACTTTATACATCTTCAAAATTTAGTCCCTCAAAATCCTTGATTTTAGTGGCTAAAATAAGTATAATTTTAGTGGTTAAAATAAGTGCACTTTTAATTAAATCCTTGACTTTACACTTGAATTTTTACCTAAACAAACAAAATAATATTATAGGGTCTAACCACTAAAATATCCACTTTTAGTGGTAAATTCTAATTGATAAGTGCGAATTTTACACTTATTTTAACTACTAAATAGTTTATTATTTAATTATATTATTTGTTCATTTAGGTAAAAATTCGAGTGTAAAATCAATGATTTAATTGAAATTACACTTATTTTGCCCACTAAAATTGTACTATTTTGGCCACTAAAATCAAGGATTTGGAAGACCAAAGTTTGAAGATGTATAAAGTTGAAGGACCTAAGATGCAAATTTTTAGAGAACTTAATTGAAAGATGATTGAAAATTTTAGGGACCAAAGTGTAAAGATGTAAAAAGTTGAAGGACATAAGATGCAATTTATGGAGGACTTAACTGAAAGATAATTAAAAATTTTGAGACCAAAATGTAAATATGTAAAAGATTAAAGACCTAAGATGTAATTTTTGAAAGACTTAATTGAAATATAGAGACTAAAGTGAATATTATATAAAGTACATGAATTACCATGCAATAAATAAATGCCACATCACCATTTTAAATTTGAAATTTAATGGAGTGACCAATAGTGAAATGATTTCTAACTTCAATGACAATATTGAAACTTTTGAACTTTAGTGACCATTTTGTAATTTTAAGGTAACTTCAATGACCGTTGGTGAAATTAACCCATATTTTAATTTTTTTTTTTCATTTAGAAATAACATTTTTACACGAGTAACATACGTGTTACCACATGTTATTTAATCATTTTTATTAAAATCAATATTTTTTACAATATATCTCCTTAATAAATTTCAGAAGATTTTTTTTTTCATTTAAACCAATATTTTAATTTTTTTCATTTAAATCAATATTTAATTTTTTTTTGAAAAACAACATTTTTACACGGTAATATATGTGTTGCTAGTACCAATCGTCTTCTACTACTATCATCACTGTCACTCACCTTATCCCGTCAACCCTACGACAACTGAGTTCAAATCTGCTACCACCATCTATAACCATATCACCTCCACTATAACCGAAGTAACACAGATGTTATCCTAACTTAAATTAAAATAACATGTATCAGTAAGGGGGTAATACATGTGTTATCATCACCACCATCTTTTCCTTCCCACCAATAATACATTTTTACACGAGTAACATATATTTTACCATGTATTTCCACATGTTACTTCGTCATTTTTATTAAAATCAATATTTCATTTGAAAACAAAATTTTCATACGGGTAACATATGTGTTATCATATGTGTTATGTTACTTTATTATTTTTAATTTAAAATCAATATTTTATAATTTATATCATTTTATAAATTTTTAAAAATATATTATTTTAATTTAAAATCAATATTTCAATTTTTTAGTTTAAAACAACATCTTTATTCACCACCACCACTGCAACTGGGGCCAAATATGCTAAAACTATCCACAATCGGATATAGATCCACTATTACTATCCACAACCATAATCATCTTAATCATAGCTAGAATAATACATATGTTACCATAATTTAAATTAATATAACACATGTGTTGCCTCACAAGTTGTTCACATGTGTTACTCTAATTTAAATTACAGTAACATATGTGTTACTTCGGCTATTAAATTAAGGTTACACATGTTATTTTTAAGGCAACATGTGTTATCATCACCACTGTCTCACCACCATCCACAACCATAATCACATGCACCACACCGTGTTACCCTAATAAACTGTTGATTCAATGATGGAAGCAACAAGAAAAAATAAATAACAAAGTATAGAAGCATACCTCACAAGGAACTTTGTGGCTTTTACTTGTTCCTTTAAGTGATGAAAACCAACATCATGTCTCAAAATCAAGTCTTAAAAGTAGGAAAACTGAGATCTTAACAAATGCAACATGAAACCTTAAAACCATGATTCTTGCATTTTTAATACAAAATAACATGTGTTATTCAATACAACATGCAACGAAATAGCATATAGTAACACATATAGCAATACACGTTACTAAAGAGAAATAACTATAATTCATGCATTTTTAATACATAGTAATATATGAGTATTAAATTTTATAGAGTACATATAACATACTATGTTACCGAATGTAGTAAATTACCACAACATGCTAATTGTGCTAAATAATCAACACTAACAAAGTAAGCAACAATAACAAGTTAGACAAACTAAGGTACACATGGTATATTACTAATTTGAAACTTTCAATGGTAACACACATGTTACTAAAGCGGAAGAACCATGATTCATGCCATTTTAATACAAAGTAATTAATATGTGTTACTTAATACAATATGCATCTATAAGCATATAGTAATACATGTTTTTTTTTATATACGATAACATATGTGCATTAATCTTTATATAGCACATAAAACATATCGTGTTAGCAAAAGCAATAAAATACCTTAACATGCTAATTATATTAAGAAAAACAACAATAACAAAACAAACAACAATAACAAGTTAGACACAATAAAGTACACATTGTATGTTCCTTAATTTGAAATTTTATAT
This sequence comes from Forsythia viridissima, assembly GCA_030279155.1. Taxonomy (NCBI): domain Eukaryota; kingdom Viridiplantae; phylum Streptophyta; class Magnoliopsida; order Lamiales; family Oleaceae; genus Forsythia; species Forsythia viridissima. The sequence continues at coordinate 17,799,421 of CM059042.1, forward strand.
GGTAACACATATAGAAACACACATGTTATTAAAGAGGAAGATCCATAATTCATGTATTTTTAATATAAAGTAACATATGTTTTACTTGTCAGTGATTTTATGTCTTTAATATTCTGTAAGTGTACGGATCGTTCAAGTAATAAAGTGGATGTTGAGTCCAAGTATCGTACCTACAGAGATTTAGATAATTCAATTTCAATTACACTAACTTTAACCGAATCTAATGAACTTTGAAAATTTGGTGATTAAGAACTAATTAAATTATAAACTAAGAACAATTAATTAATTATAATTCAAATGAACAAAAGATTAAATTAAAGAAGAATTACTTGAAAATTGGAAAAGAAAAGAAAAGAAAAGCGTACTAGGATCCCGAATCTACTGATACCAGTTCTCTTTAATCCAAACCGTTGAATTTGATAACATGATTCAATTATGAAGATCAATATTCCTAATTTGTTTAACAATCTCTCTCGAGTAGAATTAAACCTATCCCTATATGTGACCCGACTATATCTCTATGACAGATGCGAACATACAAGAATGCATTAGAATTATGAATATTTAAAGATCACGTAAAGCATAGCGGTATATCTCTATCCCCTATCGGACTCTACGATAATTGATACTATGTATAACATATTTTTCATCTCTCGAAGGTAAAACAAGCCACAAGAATCATACAACTATTGCGCACATAATTGTAGATGAAGAGAAATCAATATCAATTATTCAGAATTAAAAACGTGCTTAAATATCAAAAACTAGACTCAAAGAATTAAAGGATCATGATACAAGTTTCATCATAATCCTAGCACTAAAAAGTTTAACCTAACATACTAAGAAAAAGAAAATAAAAAGAAAATAAAAAGAAAAAGAAATTATGGAAGCCATCACCCGGATATGAAAAAAACTTGAAAGAGAAGAAATCTTGAACTTGATATTTGTTTTAATCTTGAAATGATGAATCTTGATCTTCGTTTCTTGATTTGTCTCTTGTTTTTCTCTCTAAATCGGCTCTAATCTGTCTCTCCAAACGGCTCTCCAAATCGACTATAATCTGGCTCTCCAAACGGCTCCGAGATTATGAGTTAATAACTCATATTTATAGTTACCTAAATGTGCCCCAAAAGATCCCAAAATATTACAAAATTCCAAAAGGTTTCCTAATCGAATTAGAACTCAAACAGGAAAATAAAAATCCAGCAAAATTAACACTGGGCGGCTGTTTTTCAAACGGCCATAACTTCTTGTAGAAAGCTCTAAATTGAGATCCGTAAAAAGTGGTGGACTCATAATTCGACTATCTTTCCAATGGTATATTATTTACTCATTCATTTTATCAAATTGTTGCTCTTTTCGTCTATTCTTCTCTAATTACTTATAAACGGGTCCAAAACTAAAATAGGAAGAACAATACAATAAATTAAGTAAAAATTCAATAAAATAAAGAGATAAAAGCTTAGTTTAAAAGTCCGAATAAGTGCACAAAATGTACTTATCATTACTCAATACAATATGCCCGAAAAATATATAGTAACACACATGTTACTAAAGAGAAATAACCATGATTCATGTCTTCTTAATACACACTAAAATATGTGTATTAAAATTTATATAACACATATTACATTAACATGTTACGGAAGGCAACAAATTATCTAAACATGCTAATTATTTAAAAAACACCAACAACAAAGCAAACAACAGTAACAAGTTACACACTAAGGTACATATGGTATGTTACTCAAACTAAACAACTACCATCTCTCTGTGAGTTTTAATAATTTTTTTCCTTTTCGGCAACAACCATCGTCTCTTTAAGTGCTTTCGTCGTTTTAGAACTTTTAACGTCCAGATTTACACCAATCCAAACCCGGTTGCGACAAATACAAACTACCAAACTTTTGAAAAGTTAACAGCAGAGACAAGTGAATGGTGTAAGTGCAACTATCTAAAGTACTAGATATGGGGAGTGGAGATAGAAGAAGTGTGGAGACAAATACACGTGTTGCGCCAATCACATTAATTAGATACTGGAAGCAACAAATGAAAGAAAGTGCCGTGGTATTAGCACTGGATTCTTTACCCCACTTTGTTCATCTATTTATTTTGATTTTGGGAAGCTTGTTGGTGGATAGATATTAGCAGCCTCACTTTTTGTTTTTATTCAAGTGGTAATTAATGGATGTGAATAGTACATGCACTAATCAATACGTATTCATTGTGTTTGAGGCATGCATGAATGTCAGAAACATATTGCCTCATGTATAAAGCCAACGGCAAGAATTAAAGTAATTGAATCTGCAAATCTTTCCATCAGAAATTCTATGGCATTAGAGATTTTCTGCTCAATTCAAAGGAGACACCATACATCTCATTTATACATTTTCATGAAACACACACACAAATTAGCACAAACTAAAAATCTCTTTACTTAATTTCCCTAGATTTTTTGAGAAATAAGCTGTTTACGTATTAATAAAAAATTAATTAAAAAAAAAGAAAGCATGATGTTCATACTAATCTGCAGTGTTTCTGCAGTCAAAGGTAAATATAATACATATTTGATTTGGTATATATAGAAATGACGCAATACATACATTTGGTATATATAGAAATACATATTCATCAATTTTTTCGACCATGAAAAAAGTCATAAACCTAGACTACAAAATAACAAAAAACTTTGAGAACAACATTCAATGAAGCAATACATACATTTGGTATATACAGAGCTTCATCAACATCCTCATCAATTGATTTTTTTCGACTTCTTCTTCTTCTTCCTGCTTCGATTTAACAACGCAAACGCCTTTCTCTTCATTCTTGTTGTTGGTATTTATATTTCAAGCTCGATGTTTAGCGATTTATTGTGTGTTCTAACCATTGCTTGATTGAAAAAGTCGATTAAGGAAAGTGGGGATAAAGAAATTGGTTAGGAAAATTGAGATTTTTGGAAAAGTTGAAAATATAGAGTGAGAAATTATGTTTGGGCAATTGTGTTGTTTGGGCTATTGGCGTGTGCGTGCGTGCGTGCGTGCGTGCGTGTGTGTGTTGTTGGGGGGGGGGGTGCGTATAATGATTTTTTGTCTATTTTATCCTTAATAGTTATTAGGATCAAATTTATTATAGATTTTTCAAAAAATGGTAAATATTAATATTTCAAAAATGAAGGTATATTTCAATTTTTTTTAAAAAGAGGGTGTCATGGCTAATTTTCACTACAGAGTAAATTGATATTTGGTCAATAGATTCAATTGCTATCCATTAAATTGATATCATGTCAAAGTTAAATTGCATATTGAAAAATTAAAAAAAAAATCTCAAAAGTTGGGAGAATCTGGTCTCCCTGGACCCCCTGGCTCTACGTCCTTGATCCCAATGTATAATTGACTTACATATAAAGTGTATTTTGTAAATTATATTTATTTCTATGACAGATTCAAAGATATGTGTGTTGTTATATGAAATAATAGTACGAGAATTATAATTTAAAAATAATAATAATATGAAATATATAATTACACTTTATATTGGAGTCCATTTTGTAATCTTTGTTTGAAATTGTCACGCAGTTGAGAAAATTTGATAAATTCGTTGAGAACATCTAATTGTCAAATGCTAGCTTTCATTTCAACTTTTTACATTGAGAACTCAAAATTCAAGTAAATCGGCTGTACCTACTTAACGTTAACAAAAAGTTATGCTTAAGTATGTTAGACATATTCAAATGGTTAATTTCACCAATGGTCATTGAAGTTTTTAAGAAATTTCAAATTAGTCATTAAAACAATTTTCTTATTCTATTAACTACTTATATTTATAATAGTTTCACAAATCATCACTCGGTTATAAAAAACTTAACATATAATCCTAAGTGTCGACATTAAGTGCCACGGTAGACTAACAAACTTTGTTTCATAAGCCATGAAAGACACGTTTTCGTAAAAAAATCATGTGTAAAACACGACCTAAATACATAATTAGATGAATTGTTTTCAATTTTGGAATCTTATCTGCGTTTAATCTATAATCAGGTACCGCCAGTCGAATACAATGGAACTGACCCTGGCCTAACTCTTCTTTCTAGGCATGTTCGTATATGGACTTTTAACACATCTTTAAAAACAAGTTCACACAAGTTGTTCTTTTTTTAGCATACAACCAATCTCGAATGTTTTTTTTTATATTAGTCAACGTTCAAATAAGAATAATGGAAACAATTTCAATCAGAAAGGCTGTGGACCTAAGGTAAACTCCGGTTGGAAGAACTACTAGAATTCATAATTCTTACACAGATAATTAAATTTAAAAAAGAAAAAAAAAAGCATAAAAAGTGAAAAATGATGTCATCAGAACTTGATAAAAACAAGCACGACCACCGCACGACCTGCTTTTGTTTCAGTCATACGTGATTTAGATTTTGTTCCAATACAACCCTCGGAATCACAACATTGTTTTCCATTCATCCAAAATTTGACATTCGCCTGTCAAAACTAATGAGATGCCTTGTGTAGTTATGTGGCAATGGATGAGTCAATTTGGGATGTATTTTAAATGTAAAAATACTGGGTTAAGTACATTATCATTTATTTCAGAACCATACATGAAATGAATATTATTTCAAAATAAATTTTTATTAACCACAGCCCTCTATCTCACCACCACCAGGCCCCCATCGCCACGCCATCTTCCAGGATATACAATTATTGACATCGTCACCTGATTTAGTTGGCAAGAAATGCATGACCCCATGTCTGTACTTTTCACAACTCAACATTTTCTTTTCTACTCTCTCTCGGTATGTCTCTGTGTACGTATGTGTAATTTGTGTGCAAAATACTGATTGAGTTAATATTATTACCAGGGATGGTTTATGTGCGGTTGCAGGTTTCGGGAAGGTGAAGAGATTTTACTGGGATGAAAATGGTCAAATGCTAAGAATCATTGATTAAGTGTTTGATGAAAGATACAAAAGATCGATTGACGGTGGCAAACTCATGCAACACCCTTTTTTCCACACCATGGATGATAATTCTGGGGAATTTAAAGGGTTCACAAGGAAATCTCATACTAGTATAATGGCTTGAGGCCTTTGGGATGCAATGGAGGCATCAAGATTCAAACATAGGCATTATTTCATTGTTTCCTGGTGGTGAGATAAACATTGGTGGTTAATATAACGTTGTTTTGGAACAAAATCAAGTTTGTGTATAATAGTGTAAGAAGATGTAAAATTCATGTACTAATCATGTATTTAATCCAATGTTTTTACATCTAATACATGCCATGTAGACGTAAACTCACCGTTTGCCACATAAGCCATCCGGTTAGTTTTAACTGCGGCTGTAAAATTTTGGACAGATTTGGATATGGTTTTGAAATAAACACCTCTATATTGACAAATACCTTACTTTTTACTTCGAGGAATTAATAAGCACAGAGTTCTTATTTACAGACAACTGCTATAATATAAAATCCCAATAAGAAGCATATTGTTGAGCCACCATTCAAACCAACAATCGATCTTCATCTAGACGACATAACCAGTTAGGCAATAGTAGGTTTCAATTTTGAAGAGAAGATAGTAGAATTCACCATCATGTCTAAGAAAACAAGCATTTAAGTTAACCACTCAGCTTATTAATTATTTCAAACCATACAAAAGAAAGTACACCGGTCAACTCAAAACAACATGGCAGTAAGATACATATTTCTCCAGTCAGGTAGAATGAAGTCAAGCTAACCGGTTTTCTAAAACCAAATGAAACGAACCTCATCTGGAGCTACCCAGGATCCATCTGTACAAGCATTTCATCTGCTTGCTCTCTTCTTTTCATAAATATTCTTCACCTCTTGTCTTCTGCATGCTCTAGATATCTACAAGGGAGGGCAAGCAAGCCTGCAAAACAAGATAGTATTTATGAAAAAAAAAACTTTTTCAGCCAGATAATCCACATTATTCTGAGTAAGGTGCCCATTCATGCAAGCGTACTACACTAACAGTAACTTTCACAACTACAAAGTTGGGATTTTTAGTGCAAAGAAGAACACACAGTTATGAACGATAATAACAACACTTTTAGAGTGACAGTGCCGCAAGATATCCCTTATTACTGCTTGTGCTAAAAGATGAAGTATGTGTACTACAGCAATCATTCCGCTCGTGCTGAAAAATAAAGTATGGATTGACCAAAATTGTTTGATAATGCTATAACTCACCCGAGCAACCAGATTTTTGAACAGCATACTCTTCATCCTTCTTCGTCCTCGGAGTTAGATGTGTTATGTGCATTGTCCACTTCACTTTGAATTTTCATCTCCAATTCCATCAATGGAATTGGATGTACAGGTGAAGTACCTGGAGTATGCACGAAAGCCATCACAGATTGAGAATCCTCTTCAATGGCATTTTGATGAAAAAATTTCAATGTCCCACTTATATTAAATTTAGAAACCAGAATTTTCAAGCATATTCTGAAAAATAAGATACAAACAGTTTCTCGCATTATCCTAATAGCAACTACTGATTCTATTCCTTCAAAAAATGCCACTCAACCTTCTTCCACGTTTTAGAGGAAATTGTAACATATGCATCATTAAGCTACTACAATCTTGTAATACAAAAATTAGAACAACAAGTGAGGTAAACCAAACTTCTATATATCTATATTTTCAGATCCAAAAACTAACCGTATTTCAACCATGATTAAAGAATTTTAAGATGACACTAAATGGATGGATTGGACAAGCTAAAAGAACAAATAGAAAGGGTAAATTTCCAGTACTTTAAGTATCATAATGCAGCAAATAATATCATAGCAAAATGCTTAATTTAACAATTGAACTGGAAAATCTGAATGCTCTAATTGGAGCACTTATCCTTCTCAGGAGTTGCAATGCCATGATTATAAAAAATTAGTCATTCTGAAATTGCTTTGCCCACAGGGGGTAAATAAATAAATAACTTTCTTCACTGCAATTTTAACGAAAGTGGAAATCTGAACTTCTTTAACGATTATCAGGAAGAACTTCGGAAAAATTCCCAAATTATAGTCATCCATATCCCTAGATCTAAAATATATAAAAAAATCAAAGTAACATAGATTCTCTAATTATTTAATTTCAATTCAAGTTCATCCAGTAATCATCTGTCCAATCAAAACCATTAGCAGCTCAGTCACAGCATGGACTAAAAAGACACCGCCAAATCATCCAATCTACCAATTTCATTTCGATTCAAAAGCCACAATAATAAGAAAACTATTTTCATTACCTTCAACAAAAAAAGTAGTAGAGGGCCATCCGCGCGCAGAGGTAAACGACATCGTTTCATCCTCCGTCAAAAGATCAAATTGCGCCCGACTCTTCCGCGCTCCCACCCCAGAAGAAGTCAATTTCCCAATCACCTCAATCATACCATGTGGATGCCGCATATTACTACTCCGAGGCGGGACCCAGTAGGAATAGCCAGGCATAAACGGGAGCCAATCGGGTGCAGCGCGGCGCACGATGATACTGTGGATAGCATCCTCGAGTTTCCTAATCCCGACGGTGAGTACCTCCTCGGGCGAATCGGGATGGGAAGAATTGGAGGATGAGTCGACCTCTACTTCAATTAGCTGGGCCTGGTGGGTCTTGTTGGAGCGATGGCGGTGGTGGCTGATTAGGGCCCGAGGGGTGAGGCATGCGGAGTGGAGGGAGGAGCCGGGGAGGGTTTGGGAGAGTATTCGAGACATGGCCATTAGTTATAGAGAGAGAAATGGGCGAGTTATAGAGAGAGAAAGAGAGGCGAGATTGGGTGTCTCTGGAACGTGGATAAAGTAACAGTCGGAGGTTGGCTCGGGTCAATGCGGAGTTGTGAAATCCGTGGGCGGTGGCAATAACCCGATTGATTCGGTCGGATTCAATCGTTGGGCTTCCTGCAATTTTGAGAAAATTACACCCATTAGTCCCCAAACTTTCAACTACATAGAGTTCTTATACCGAGAACCATATCTTGTCATTCTTGTGGAAAATTTATAATAAATGGTTTCTAACTTTTGCCTTTTATAATATTGACCAAAATAATATTATGTAACTACTTTTTGTGTATTTTACGTGCTATTATCTAATAAATTAAATATAAATTCACAATTAATTAAGTAATGTGTTAAAAGAAAAAATATTAATTTTATTATTAAGTAATTACACTATTTAAAAATTTATACTTTTGTTTTATAGTTCTAACAATAAAATAAAACAACTTTGTGTCACGAACTTTATTTTTAAATAATTTTATTTAATTGAACTATTCGTTCATTAACTACAAATATTAGAATTTCAAATATATTTTTTATATTTTAATTTATTATTTTATTATCATTCGACAAAGAAAATAAAACACACATAATTCGTATATTAAATTTTAGTAGTACTTTTATGTTAAATAAAAATACAATCAGATTTGTTAACAGTTATAAAATTATATACGTCATTTTGTAATTTATTTATTTTAATTTTTATTCAAATTTTACACATCACAAGATAATTACACACACTTAAGCATGATAATTTTTTTTTCATTTGAAAATATTATTTGATACAACTATAATAATATATTTAATACACTTAATTAAATATTATTAAATAAAAGTTCGGGAACCCATTTGTACTTTTTTCGAAGGTTAGGGACATGTAATTTTCTCTAATTAAAATTAAAGATATATTGATATTTTTCTATATATATAAAAAAAATCAATTACGCACCAAAATACATAGAATCGTAAAGAAACAAATGTTAGGGACTATTTCCAAATTGAGGACAAAGGTTAAGAAACCAATTTGCTAAAATTCCCTATTTTGTGCAACTATAAGGAATTATTAGAGATCAATTTGTATCTTTTTAGAAATTAAAGACCAACTTGCTATTATAACAATACATCAATTATTAAGTACTAAATATGGTTTAAAAAATAATTAATTAATTATCTCTCAAATACATTTTTTTGGAAAGCTTCTTCTCTTAAACTAAAAGTCTTTTCTACAATTAAACTTGAATAGCCCAAAACTTTCTACAATTGACTTTAATCTTTTTCAGTTAGAATATCAATTGCATCCACACTTTTCCTCCCCCTTTCCAATAATCGCCACCTCTCCTTCTAATATATTTAATTAATAATAATAACAATAATTTTGCATGCACTAAATATGGTCAAATTTAAGATCGCAAGTTGATTAAGTCAAAATTCAATAAAGAGTCTCGACTCATCTTCAAAGTTCGAACAAAAGTACAATTGTGAAGATCATGTCAAGTAAAAACGACATCATTGAATTAGAATGCTCAGAAAGAGTGAGCTAGATAAACTAGTACAACATTCAATCAATTCACCGATGCATTTAAGATTAGACTTAAGAGTTCGAGTTAGTTATAAAATAAAAATTCGCACTACATAAATTCATTACTACATACAGAAGTTTTTAAGTATCAAGTTAGTCATGAAGTAGACATCCGCACAACATCAATACATTCTTATACATACAAAAGTCTTAAATCTCGAGTTGATGAGTTAGTTGTAAATTCGTGCACAACGTGAATACATTCTTATACATATAAAAGTCTTACGTCTCGAGTTGACGAGTTAGTTGTAAATTCCTGCACAACATCAATACATTTGGCCATGTATAGAACTGAAGACATTCTTACTCCTATTATTTGAACATGTTGGCTATGCCGCCATGCATGCACTATGTAGAACTGCATATGGCTACGCATACATCATGTTGGCTACGCCGCCACGCAAAGCATGTTTGAGAGTACTTATAGATTAGTCAAAAAAAAAAAAAATTCAAATATTCTGAAGAATTTACAATTTTTATCTACACATTCTGTAAGACCGATTGCTTATAATCTATAAAAAAAAAGACTTTATTGAATCGAAAATCTTTTAAAAGGAAAAAAGTAGGTGATAATTCCCCATTACTCCTGTAGTCGGCACTATTTATTTCTCTTCTCCAACCACTCTCATGCATTCATCCTCCAAAACCTCTCGTTTCAGCTTTCACAAAATGGCAATTGAAAACACTGAAAAACCATCAAAATGGGCCTACGTTACATTTTTAGCAGGAAATGGCGATTATGTAAAAGGAGTGGTGGGTTTGGCGAAGGGATTGAGGAAAGTGAATAGTGATTATCCTCTGGTGGCGGCGGTGCTAAACGATGTGCCGGAAGAACATCGCCGGATTCTGAAGTCTCAGGGTTGCATTGTTCGTGAAATCGACCCGATTCTTCCACCGGATAACCCGATTCAGTATGCGGTTCCTTATTTTTGGATTAACTACTCTAAGCTTCGTATATGGAATGTAAGTCTCCTAAACCAGGCAGCACATGTATTACACTATCCATCTTACTGTCCAGTATATCTGAGTCTACTCGCCAAACGTGTCATAATTAATCAAGAAGGTATTAATATTAGTTTTTATTTTGATTTATATGTTGATAAAAAGGTATAATTAGTTAGATCATGCAACAGACGCCATTGATCATGCTACACATGCATTGCACCTTGTGCACAAAGCACGTGTACTCTTGCGCGCTTTGAACAATTGCATTGAGGTGACTAGTAGAGAATTTACACTACTAATGTCTCGTCAAATTCAGAGCCCGTTTGACAGAGATTAAAAATTAGTTTATAAACCAATTTTTGGTTTATTTGACCAATATTAGTTTATTTGAGTTGAAATTGTTGACTTTTCATGTTAAAAATGGGTTGAAAAGTCAAAAATTACGGCTGAAATAAACCAAAATGGGTTTATAATCTTTGTCAAACAAGCTCTCAATTATCATTTTTATTTTCATATTTTATTCACATTTTATCCACACATTTTATTATACTAAAGGCATGTTTGGGAGTTTTTTTTTTCACCAGTTTTGGGTGAAACCGTTTATGAAAAGTTGAAAAAACTAGTGCTTGTTAGTTTTTTGGAGCACCGGTTTTTGATGGTTTATTTACTGCCCAAAACCGGTGTAGTTTAAACTGTCCTAAACCGGTGTAGTGTAATTTGAAGCGTATTTTCCAACTCTCCCAAATCAGTAGTTTTTTACCGTTGTTCAAAATATCTTTCAATTTTACCCTCTTTCAAATAATTATTTTCAAAACTACCCTATACTTAATATTTGTAAAAATAAAAGAACATATACAAAACAAAAAAACACATGCAAGAACATAAATTTAATTTTATATTTTCAATGATAGGTGGCTATATAAAATTTTTAAAATTTAATTTAATTTTTTTTTATATATGGACATATATGTAATTTGATTTTCTTAAAAAAAAATTAGAATCGCTAGATAATAAACTCCCGTAGCATGGGTTGGATAGCTTAAAAAATTGCTACTAAAACCACCCAAAGCCGCTCTCCTCATGAACGCTCAAAACTGGTACTTTAAAAAATCCTCGTAACCGATAGTCCAAAACTCTCAAACAGACCCTAAAGAAATCAATTTGTGTATGTTGATCAATTCGACTTTTGTTACAGTTTGTGGAGTATGGCAAGATGATCTATCTAGACGCAGACATCCAAGTTTATGACAATATCGACCATCTTTTTAACACACCAAATGGTTATATCTATGCTGCAATGGATTGTTTCTGTGACAAAACATGGAGCCACACTCCACAGTACAACGTTGGCTACTGCCAGCAGTCCCCCGAGAAGGCGATGTGGCCCACCGAGATGGGTTCACCTCCGCCTTTGCATTTCAATGCTGGAATGTTCGTCTTTGAACCTTGCCATACGACCTACACAAGCCTTCTTGAGACACTCAGGGTCACTCCACCAACGTCATTTGCTGAGCAAGTAAGTGAATGAATAACCACATGTACGGTGTACAGTCTTGGTATCATATGGTCGAGCTTGTTACTTGTACATGGAGTGCATTTGAGTTGTGATTGGTGTCAGCCTTCTTAATTGAAGTACTATGAATTGTTTGTTGACCGGTCAGAGATTGCCTAAAACCAAACTTTCTAATGTAAGGCCTGAACCGAGAAAGTCTACAAGAAACAGGAATACCTTTATCTCCTAAGCTTTGGCAACTGTTCTTTATGTAATTATTAGTAGATAGTGAATAACATTGAGTAATCATGCTTGTGATCATGGTGATTGTCTCTGCAAACAGTCCATTCATGCGGTAAGGCTACTTTGTTGCTTTGAACAGTGGGTGTCAAATTCACTATGGTACAAAGTTAATAGTAATGGGAAAACTTAGTCGACCTCAAATTTATTCGTGTTATATTTTAGTAGGGAAAACATATTTTCATTTTATAATTTATTCTTGTTCGCTTTGTGACAGGATTTCCTGAATATGTTCTTCAAAAACAAGTATAAACCGATCCAGCAGGTCTACAACTTAGTTCTCTGTCTGTTGTGGTACCATCCGGAGAAAGTCGAGCTGGAAGAGGTGAAAGTGGTGCACTACTGCGCTGCTGTAAGCATTCTTGATCTTTTTCTTGACAATGGTAATAAATTACTAAATTCTAGCCATAAAATTCCTATTGAAATTACTTTTTCTCCTAATTTAGGGATCAAAGCCATGGAGTTACACAGGATTGGAAGCTAATATGGACAGGAAGGATGTCAAAATGTTGGTCGAAAAATGGTGGGATGTTTTTAACAATGAAACACTTGATTTCAAAGCCGAAGATTCGGTTCCGGCCACACAATGGCTCGTGCCTTCTGTCCAAGAACAGGAAAAGCTCAATTTCAGAACGGAAGACTCTGCAACACGGGTTTTCTCAAGGCCATCATCTGTCGTATCTCTGGTTTCAGAACATGCCATTACTGAAGCGCAGTTGCTGAGAGAAAGCAAGAGAGTTGAAATTGATACTACCCCAGATTAAGCCATAACGAAAAGGGAAGTTGATAATAAACGGCACTCATGCATAGAAACTATAGGGCAAAAGAAAGTAGAAGAAGAAGAGAATTTGTCTAACTTTACCGTTCCCTTTAACAAAATAGCTAGAACTATATGTTGTAGAAGTAACACCCGAACAAGATAGTAGACTTCTAACATCTTTATTTTCCCCCCGAAGTTCAAGACAATATGTTGAGTAACTAATGATTGCTGCAAATATCAAATCTGGAAACTAGTTAACACTGTCCTAGAAAACGTAATGCGTAACTAAGCGTGAGGCCGTACCTCATGCCTAGGCGGCTCTTAGGCGAGATTTTTAGAACAGTACCATTTAGTAGGAACTTTAATGGGGATATCTGCAAATTGATCGACGCAATTGCAAAGACTTTGAATGAAACATCAATCTAACTTTGGAAACTAGATCAAGAACCACTATTGAGAATGGGTCGATATAAAGAAAAACCTTGAGAATAAGATAGAGAAACAAAAGCCTCGTGGCCATAACTAGTCTCATGCTGCATTTCAAAAAATGCTGCAAAATCATTAGTGTACATTTGATGCACAATAGTTGACATGGCTATGGTTGAACAGTAAAATAGACGAGATTTTTGCTTTTTTTTTTTTTAAATATTGTGTAGTTGTATTCAATTTATTACCACAATACATATCATTAAGGTTTTTAATGTCCACAAAATTAGTGTTTTTTAATTTACTATCAACCAAACTGCCTCAGAAATTTGACAGAAGTGCTCCAGATTTTCACCAAAAACTTTAAAGACTGAAATAGTTACATGAACTAAAAGTTGCCAAAATCTTGAGCTAGTGGCATGGGTCAAAATCAACAAACAAAATGGGACATAAGGAAAGATTATAGAGCCTCACAAATCGCTATCTTTTCATTTCCACTTGTATTTGCAATTCAATGTTTTCTTTTCTTTTTCCCCCGACAGTTACAACATCAACCTAGTGTAGCGGTTATCTTATCTATTTCAAAGGTTGTAAACATACGAGTATGGTCTCCATAATTCAGTATTTTTCTCACTTAAGTCAGAGTTCTTGTGAACCAATACTCTTTCGACTATCCAATTTGCGCCTTTTCGCAGCCAGCCGGGGTCTCAACTGCACAGAACCTCAAAATATAAGTTATGTTTGTTCCATCATAAAAGAGTATACAATAGGCATATTTACCGACTTCAATGAGACAAGCAAACTGAATTGGACGAGCAGTTCCTAAGAAAGTCAAATAAAAATGTACAACCAAGGGATAAAGTGGCATCTAGGAAACTTATCTGAGGGATCTTTAATTTGATTTACTAGACTAGAATGCTCGGTCCAACCCAACTGAGTTTCTAGTAGTTGACTCCATTCTTTCAAATTGTTTCCCGTAATTGAGAAAAATTTGTCGTTAGCGAATACAAAACAACTATTTTACACTAGCTTGGGGAAATGTAGCTGCAGAGATTAGATGCATTGGTTTCACACCTATGTAATTCACAACATAAGAAATTGAGAAAACTCTCTGTATTCCACAGATTCTGATTCAATTGAGTCATAGTTTGGACAAACAATATAGAAATTTCATTGAGTTAAAAACTAGATCTTTCATTAGCAGATGAAAAATGCGAATATCATTTGTATCCATAACATCTATAGCAAATACAAGCAAATATCTTATATATTGGTAACATCTATGCAGATATAACTACAAACTCAATAGACTAATAATCATTGGTCATGTAAGGCGTAAAGGTTACCTGCTCATGGTCGACTGATGAGTGATGAGGCAACAAGCTTTAACCAACAAGATAATAAAAGATATTGAAAGAACAAGGGGATATTGACGGAGAGCGAAATAAACACTAGAGATTTAGTACTTTAGATTAAATTCAAGCAAAGCATTTTTTTGTGGACTGAAAAATAAAGTTCTTCAAATTGTTATTTTTGCGGGAATAATCAGATCTGTTCATAGGCTCTTTGACCCCCAAAACCTATTCCAAATAGGAAAGCTTAAACACTGGGGAGAAATCCAAAACCAAACGTAACTACGAAAAGCTTAAAGCACTATAAGAAGTCCTAGTTCTAGTTGAAACCTAAAAGAAATACTAACTTAAGAGTCCAATTAAAATCTAATCCCTAACCAACTAAAATTCAAGTCTAGTAAGACTAAGAATGCTAGTCCAACAAAATTAAACTCTTGCTCACAGTATCGACCCACTTCAACTCTTTTTGAGATATCCAAGTGCATTCTATAGAAGGTCTGCACAACTAAATTTAAAAAACGGTGATATCTGTTAACCTGAAGAGAAAAAACCTCCTTCGTGTAGAAATTCTCGGATGGCTTCTCAGGCAATTGATCACCCACTACTCTTTATCAGACTCCTTATCATCTCCGTCCAACCCATAAAATTCAAATAAATCTGCTACATTGAATATAGGCCTACTTCGAAGGTTATTTGGTAACTCCACCACAAAAGCATTAGAACTAATTTCTTCAAAATCTTGCATGGACCATTCTTGACTCGAGCTTAAGATAAGTAGCCTTTGGAACTTTTTTCTTCTCAAATGCAAAATAAATTCATGACCTTTAATGAATTTCTCAAATCTACAATTCTCATCAACTTTTTCTTTACACAACTCATTCTTAGCTTTAATCGTAGCACCCACCTCTTTATGAATAATTTTTATATGTTGAACAAATAACTCTGCATCTTTACTAACTTGTGCATCCGGCGATAATGAAACATGATCCAAGTTGAGGCTTATGACCATACACAGCTGCAAAAGGATTTTTTTTGGGAGCAATTAACTGAATTATTGAAAGAAAATGAAGCATCAAGAGACCTCAGCAAATTAAAAAGGCTCCTATTTGCCACTTCTGTCTGCAGCTTTCCAACAACAAGTACTAGAATATTGAAATTTTGTGACAAACGTCCTCCACACGGAACACAAAAAATGTCCCATAAACTTTACATCTCAATCAGCTACTATAGTGCTCGGAACTATACACAAGCACAACTAGACTATAAAATAACTCAGCCACATGCAATGCATCAACTATCATAGAACAAGGAATAAGGTGAGCCATCTTAGGAAACCAATCAACTAGTACAAGTACTCAATTATGGCCTCATATGGCCTTTCGTAGCCCAAGAATGAAGTCCATACTACGATGAACCCAAGGTGAAGCAGCAATTTGCTATGAGGTACAATCCAATATTTCACAAATGAACTTTGGTATATTGATAAAATTCAATGTATTACTAGCCTCTCAACACTCGTGCCATTAGATCATTCTTCCACCAAAGCTAAAGTCTTGTCTCAACCAAAATATCCTCCTACACCACCACCGTGAACCCTTTAGTATGCATAATTGATTCCTCTGAATAAATAACCATCACGCGTTACCATAGGAATAGTCATGTTTTTCAATGCTTTTGGTAAATTTTTTATTTTTGATTACCATACTAAAATAAGGATCCTCTGATACTGATTCTTAAACTTCTAAAATCCTATTAATTGAGAATGCATTGTAGTCACCAAGTAATACGCCTGATAAGTGCATCGATCACTTTGTTAATTTGTCTGAGTTCATGCTTGAATGAGAATGAAAATTGTTGAACAAATAAACCCAAAGGGCATGCTTTAAAAAGTTAAATTTTAGCAAAATCCTCATAAAATTAGAATTTTTAGTTGGAGTAAAACCAAATCATAAAAATTAAAATAATAACTGGGTGGGCTACATTTAAAATCTACTAGAGAAGCTCATAGCTTGCATGAATTTGAATCTTTCTCTTAAATGTTTATTCAAAAAATTTAGGAAAAATTGTAGGAGAGGTCCTCAACCTATGCATTTTGTGCAACGGATCCCAACCATTAATTTGACATTTAAATCCTCAACCTTTGACTTTTATTGCATAAGTAGTCCTTACTGACGGTTTGCAACCAAATTGCCTTAAAAAGTCAAATATTTGCAAAACAGATGGGTACATCCTTATTTTATTTAAAATAAAAGAAAAATAAAATTAACTAAATAGAAAACTCATCAATTCCGGTAGCTTGTGTTGTATTTGTTCATATACATGATCATAATAGAACGAGTTGAATCCTAAGGCTCTTAAAAGTGTTTTTTTAGGGTAATCTTCTTCTAGTGAAAAGCATAACAAGTGCTATCATCCTTAAACAAGAAAATTACGTGTCCATGGATGTTACATTATTTGAAAACACTCTTTTTTTTTTTTTAACAAAACTTCTCTTGTGGGAAAAAGTTAATATGATGAAGATCAGTTTTGGTCTGTTCAGCCTAATGTCTTTATTCCTTCCCTGTCTGCGTCAACCCTCTATACTGCTCAATGTAGATGTTCAGCCAAATAATTATGTCTCCTAAACCTCTACTTGTTCCATTTATTAGTTTTAATTGTGAGATTTCTAGTTATCAATCTTCTAAGTTGTGAATCGTTCATCTCTAATCCTTGTTGCTCCACTTGGAAGTGTACAACACATAGACCATAACTTAAAAATTTACTCAAAAAGGAAACATCACCAATCACGTAACCGAGCATAGAGATTTTTAAAAATAAGGCAATTCTTTAGTTCCTAATCTTTCCAAAAATCTTGATTTTTCCTAATATTGACGTCCCGATTGTTCATAGGAAAGTTGTTAGATCTTGCAAACAACATCCTATTTCCAACTTTGTTTTCTACCATAGATTGTTTCCTCCCTTTAAAGCTTTTACTACTAATGTATGTGATTATGTTCTAAGTGTCAACGGACAGCTTTGCTGTCCATATTTATTTCCATTTATTTCCAGATTTGTTTCTATATTTGTTTACTTGATTTACTCTTCCGAATAATTAGCTTAATATTTGACAGATTGTATAGGGATAATATTAGCAGATATGTAGTTGTTTCCATGTATAGAATTCTTTTGTACATTTTATATAATAGAGAAAAATCACAAGGCCAACCATTCGGCCATTCATACAGCATTATTGACTTATTTTTGACATGGCATCAGAGCAAGGTTAAAAAAATTTCCTTTCTTGGTTTTGTTGTCGCCAGTGTGAATCATTCTCTTCTCGGTTTCGTGTGTTGGCGTCTTCTGAGTCTCGACAGTCCATCTCGACGTCACAGCTTCGTGTTTTTCAGCATTCCGTTTCTGAGGTAATCTTTGTCGGCAGCTTCTGGGCATTTTCTAGGCATTTTGTTCTTCTCTTGGAATGGTGTCCTTCGGCAACCTCTATTTAAGGTCCTTCTCTCGGTTTCTCTCGGTTCTTTTATTTTTTTGGATATTTTTTGCTTTGTCTCAGGTTCCATTTATTTACAATGGACTCTGCACCAGTGTGTGTCAAGATTACAGTACTCTACCTGGGCTTTTCAGTTTGAACTTTTCCTCAAGAGAAAAGGCCTTTGGGGCCTTATTGATGGCACGGATGTTGCACCAACATCCAACATTGATAAATCCAAGAATGTCGTGTCTTCTCTTTCTTGGGCTGTGCTTGATGCTCGGATCATGTCTTGGCTTCTTGGTTCGGTGGAGCCACATATTGTCACCAACTTCCAGGCTCATCGCTCCGCTCAATGCATGTGGAATTACTTGAAGAAGGTTTATCATCAAGATAATAATGCTCGTCGCTTTCAGTTGGAACTTGCGATTGTCATGTTTCAACATGGTAGTCTTTCCATCCAAGACTACTACTCGGCATTTGACCCTTTGGCATGAATATACTGATTTGGTTACAACAGATGTTCCTGTTGTTGCTCTTTTGACTATTTAGAATCTTCACGAGATAAGCCAGCATGATCTGTTTCTTATGAAATTTCACCTGGAATATGAATTGGTTCGCTCTTCTCTACTGAACAGATCTCTTGTTCCCTCTCTTGATATTTGTTTTGGTGAGTTACTTCGTGAAGAACGTCTTAGTACTCAAGCTATTCTGGAGCAATCTCATGGCAGTTCGGGACGACAACTATGACTTGACGTGGATCACCTGTGACTTCTAAAAATTTGCAGTGTTACTGTTGCAAAGAATATGGGCATATTGCTGCCAATTGTCCTAAAAAATATTGTTCTTATTGTAAGAAAAAGGGTCATATTATCAAAGAATATTGTATCCGCCCCCAGAATCGTCAGGCCCAAGCATTTCAGACTTCTGTTACTATTCTTCCAGCAGCGCCTTATATATCACATGGCTCTTCCTCAAGTGCTTTCTTTGATTTTGCACCTCATACATCAACTTACTGCACCCCTGAAATGGTGCAACAGATGCTAATTTTAGCATTATCTGCGATGTGGTTTCAAGGTAAAAATTCTACTACCCACTGGCACGTAGACTCGGGGGCTTCTAATCACATGACGAATACTCCCACAACTCTGTGTCATGTTCGGCCCTATGCTGGTCAATCTGCCATTCAGACTGCCAATGGCAATTTTTTGTCAATCACTGCTGTCGAAAATGCCTCTTCTACATTTACTGATGTGTTTATTGCTCCTTAGCTTTCCACGAATCTTATTTCTGTCGGCCAATTAGTTGATAATAATCGTGTTGTTAATTTTTGTGGCAATGGTTGTGTACTTGTGTTGTGCACGACCAGGTAACGAGAGAGCCGATCGCGAAGGGACCTAAAGTGGGGCGCTTGTTTCCACTATTTTTACATGTTCCAGCACTTTCTCTAGTTTCTTCTATTAAGTCTTTTGCTTATAATAATGTTCCGGATCTGAGTATGGTGTGGCATCGTCATTTAGGCTGTCCCAATACTCAGATCTTATCTCATGTATTGAACTCTAGCTTTCTTAGTAATAAAGAACGTTCTTCTTTATCTCTTGAGTGTGATTCTTGTAAATTTGGTAAAAGCAAAACTCTTCTATTTCCTTTGCATACTAGTAGAGCTTCTCACTGCTCTGACCTTATCCATAGTGATGTTTGGGGATCTTCCCCGATTAGTTCACATGAAAAATTTAAATACAATATGACTTTCATTGATGATCATAGAAGATTCACTTGGGTTTATTTTCTTCGCTCTAAATCTAAGGTTTTTCGCACTTTCACTAAGTTTTTAGCGTATGTTGAAAATCAATTTCCTGCAAATATTAAGACATTACGCACGGATTCTGGTGGTGAATATTTGTCTACTGAATTTTAGGCATTCTTGGCTTCTAACGATATTATTCATCACCGTTCATGTTCTGCTACTTCCCAACAAAATGGAGTAGTCGAACGCAAAAATTGTCATCTTCTTGACGTGTTATATACTCTCTTGTTAGAATCTTCTGTTCCATCCATGTTTTGGGTTGAGGCTCTGAAGACTGCTACTCACTTGATTAATCGTTTACCTTCCCAAGTTTTACACATGGAGTCTCCCTATTTCCACTTGTTTGCTAAGCAACTTAGTTACGATAATCTTCGTATTTTTGGTCGCATATGTTTTGTTCATTTACCTTCTCATGAGCGACATAAATTATCTGCTCAATTTATTAGATGTGCATTCTTAGGATATAATGTGTGTCAAAAAGGATTTGTTTGCTATGATCCTACATTACATTGTACACGTATTTCTAGGAATGTTATTTTCTTTGAAAATCAACATTTCTTTCTTGTGTGCCCTCTTCTTCTACTATGGTCCTCCCCTCCTTTAAGCAGCAGTTTTCATATCTTCATCAAGTTAAACCAAGTATGCTGTATACGAGACGATCCCGTCCATGGTCTCTTCCGGTGGCTCACCCGATATCTGAACCTAACATGCACCAGAATCAGTAAATTGTAGCACCTCCAGAGCCTTTGGTATGTCGCTCTTCTCGAGTGTCTGTACCCCCGGTAGGTATGGGTTTTCTTCTGGCAATTCTATTTCAGCTCTTACTGTTGTATTGTCCAATTTTGATATTCCCACATGCTACTCACATGTTGGCGACAAGCTATGCAGGAAGAAATTGCCGCTCTGGAGGCCAATCACACTTGGGACATTGAGCCTTATCCTTCCACAATAGTTCCTCTAGGTTGCAAATGGATTTACTCACTCAAGGTTCATTGTGATGGAAGTTTGGATCGTTATAAAGCTCAGCTTGTTCTTGGGAACAATCAGGAATATGGTGTCAATTATGAGAAGACCTTCGCTCCTGTGGCTAAGATGACCATTTTTCGTACGATCCTAGCTCTTGCTGCTTCCAATGATTGGCCACTACATCAAATGTATGTTAAGAATGTTTTCCTTCACGGGAATCTTAAAGAGTGTAGTTATATAAAGCCTCCCCCGAGATTGTTTCCCTCTCCGACCTCCAATGTGTGTAAACTTCGTCGCTCTCTTTATGGTCTCAAACAAGCTCCGCGGGCTTGGTTTGATAAATTTCGAGCCACTTTATTACAATTTTCCGTCAAGCAGAGCAAGTATGACACTTCATTGTTTCTTCGGAAATCAGACATGGGTATTGTTGTCCTTTTGGTTTATGTTGATGATATTGTGATCACTGGTTCTGATTCTGCTTTACTTGTCCAGCTCAAGACCCATCTCTCAAAATCCTTTCATATGAAAGATCTTGGGTCTCTCACGTATTTTCTTGGTCTTGAGGTGCATCGTAGTCCCTGTGGTCTTTCACTCAATCAATATAAGTATGCTAGTGATTTGGTGGCTACAGCTGGACTACAGGAAGCTACCTGTGTCGTTACTTCTATTAGAATTAAATGTCAAGCTTCGCAAAAAGGAGGGTGACTTGTTGATCCCAGTTTATATCGAAAATTTGTGGATAGCCTTGTCTATCTCACCATCATTACACCAGATATTTCTTTTGATGTACAACAAGTCAGCCAAGTTTCTTCAGACTCCTCGTTATCTTCATTTGGTTGTTGTCCGTAGGATCGTACGCAATGTTTAGGGCACTTCTGCCCATGGCTTATTCTTTCCTTCAGGCAATTCTCCTCATCTTGTTGCTTATAGCGATGCTGATTAGGCTAGTTGTGCTAATACATGTCGCTCCATCACTGGTTGGTGCGTG
The DNA here is from genome assembly GCA_030279155.1 of Forsythia viridissima. Classification (NCBI taxonomy): domain Eukaryota; kingdom Viridiplantae; phylum Streptophyta; class Magnoliopsida; order Lamiales; family Oleaceae; genus Forsythia; species Forsythia viridissima. The sequence goes on from CM059042.1 coordinate 17,821,301, forward strand.
TTCTTAAGTAATGCATTGATCTCCTAGAAGAGTAAAAAGCAAGACAGAAATTATTTGGCTTCGAGGTTTGCTTGTTGAGTAAGACTTCTCTAAGACTGATCCTATACCTTTACACGCCGATAATACAAGTGCTATTCAGATCACGGCCAATCCTGTCTATCATGAGCGCACAAAGCATATTGAAGTCGACTGTCACTCTATCCGTGAAGCCTTTGAAGCTCGTGTTATCACTCTTCTACACATTTCCACTGAACTACAAATTGCTGATATCTTCACCAAAGCTCTCACTCGTCATCGACATTGCTTCTTAAGTAGCAAATTGATGTTTGTTGATCAACCCGCATCAATTTGAGGGGGGCTGTCAACGGACAGCTTTGCTGTCCATATTTATTTCTAGATTTGTTAACTTGATTTACTCTTCCGAATAATTAACTTAATATTTGACAAATTGTATAGAGATAATATTAGCAGGTATGTTGTTCTTTCCATGTATAGAATTCTTTTGTACAGTTTATATAATAGAGAGAAATCACAAGGCCAACCATTCGGCCATTCATACATCATTTTTTACTTATTAGGAAGCTCTTACTAGTCCAAATTGAAAACAAGTAGTTTACGAATAAATGAGAACATTGAAAAATATTAATACTTGTGTACTAATTGATCTTCCACCACAGAAAAACAGTGAGCGTAAATAGGTGTTTACAGTGAAACATAAAGCCAGATACAACGGTTGAAAGACACATGACAAAACTTGTGGAATTCAAGCAAACTCATGGAGTTAACTATCAAGAGACTTTTGCACTTGTAGGCATAATGAAATGAATTTGAGTCCTATTATCTCAATGAATCTAGACTTGTACCTTGACTAACTAGACGCGAAGAATGTGTGTTTTCATTGTGATTTAGAGGAAGACATGTACATAAAGCTGCCATCTGGTTTCGAAGATGTGTTCGGGAAACGGAAAGTGCAAATTGAATAAGTCCTTATCAAGAGCTATGAAGCACGGATACGGATACGCGTGTCCAACATGATACGTGTCGAATACATCGACACGTAAATTTCAAAAAAGTACCAACACCGACACACCGTCGACACGTTGATTTTTTTTTTTAGCAAATAAAAATTTCAAGTTTGTATACTAATTTGATTGTACTCAAATATAAATCAAACCCAATATTAATTTCATACATGTATTGCAAATGAAGAAGTTGCAGGTTTTCCTTTCTTTTTCTTTTTTGGTTGGTTTCGCATGTTCTGTTTTTTTTTTGTTGGTTCACACAAAAGTATATGGGAATGGGATGAATGAATTGTTAAAAAGGTGAAGCTTGTTGTATACGCCATTAGTTGAGGGCAAAATTGTACTTTGTCAATGGATATTCAAGTGGTTTGTATATTGTCATTTGAAAATTGTACTTTGTCATTAGTAAAGGGCAAAATTGTACTTTGTCAATTAAATTAATATGCCCAGCAAACATTTCTGCCCATTTGCAATCTTCTTCCCGTTCCAAAATAGGGTTTCATACCAAAAATACACGCAATTGCTTATCTCGTCGAAAAAAGTGCAAATTGACGTCCAAGAAGTGCACAAAAATGAAATTTAATGAAAACCCAGTTACATAGGCCTTCAAAATGGTTAGTTTTCGCTTTTTTTTTAAACGACCTAGAATGAAGCCACCAGCGACATGTCGGCGACGTATTCGTGTCCGATACGTGTCGGACACGAACACGTCGCCGCCGGTGATGTGTCCGTGCTTCGTAGATCAAGAGTAAAACAATCACCTCAAGCGCGATTCGAGAAGTTATAAAACAAAGCAATTCGTTAGTTTCGTTAGTTTGAGTAAACTTAAAGCCAAGGTGATCATACTTTGTTCTTCAAACTCTAAAAGTGGTAAGAGAAGTAGTCTTAATTGTTGGTGTCGACGGCATCATTGTTACTAGTAATGATGTTGATCAGAGAGGAAGACTTAATAGACTACCCGCAAAAGATTTTGAGATCAAGGATTCGAGGAAGTTGAGATATTTTTAGGTATTGAGGTTACAAGATCCATTAAAGAAAAATTCCTATCACAAATGTAGTATATTTTAGATCTTCTCAGAAAGCAGTATGTAGCTTGCAAACCAGGGGATACTCCAATTGATCTAAAACATAACTCCAGAGCTATGGTTGATTGTTGCATTTGATAGAGATTAATACCAAAGATTGGTCAGTGAGCTTATATATTTGTCTCGCACTAGACCTGATATTATATTCGTTGCCAATGTGGTGAGCCAATATATGCATTCTCCTTGTGAATCCACATGGAAGAAATTTTGAAGATACTATGGTACTTGAAAGGTATCCCTCGAAAAGGTCTATTTTTCTAAAAGAATTATAACATTCAAGTAGAAGCGTTCACAACTAATTAGTCTAGATGAGTGCGTAACAAAAGGTCTACATCTAGCTATTGTGCCTTTGTTGGAGGAAATTTGGTTACTTGGGCAAGTAAGAAACAAACTCTTGAGTCTAAATCAAAGATTGAAGCTGAGTTCAAGCAATATCTCAAGGAATATGAGAGTTATTATAGTTAAAGCTCAAACAAAAACAATAAAACTCTACCGTGACAACAAAACTACAATCAACATTGCTTAGAGTCATTTTCACCATGACATGACAAAACGTGTTGAAATTGATAGACATTTTATGAAGGAGAAGACTGATAGTGGTCATATTTTTATTCCATTCGTTACGGATGAAAAAGTATTAACAGATGTTTTTACCAAAGGGTTGCCTTGACACATTTTTCTTTCGTGCGTCTTGCTGACAATGATAAATATCTTCGAACTAGCTTGAGGGGGGTGGGGGTGTGTGGAAAATAGTTGTAATTGGCATAATGTCACGAGCAGATAGTATGTGCTTGTTTGGTAGAGTTTAAAATAAACTCTTTTTTTTTTCAAACTCATTTTTAACCACACATTTCATAAGACCCACAACTTTTATCAATTTTTCAACCACACATTTCATCAACTTTTTTCAAAATCTCCTAAAAACTACTTATAAACTCCACCAAACATACACTATAGTTTTACTTTCATAATTGCAGGAGTTCATCATTATCATAATTTGTTTTTTTGAAACCACATTATTGCCATAATTGTAGGACTTTGATTACTATAGGAGCAATTATAGAAGCTAAATTATAGGAGTTAATTATGTTTCATTTCTGCCCATATAAGTGTTAGTATGGGATTAAAATAGTGTTTTTCCACAAAAGAAAGAAAGTTATCTTTGAAGAAAGAGAAGAAAAGGGAAAAAAGAAGACAGCGCTCAAGTGTGGTCTGCACGAGATAATGATCCCAAGACACCAGCAGTGTCATTGAAGTCAGCAAAGCCATGGAAACTCACAAGGATGAACAATAGAAACGAGTATAAACCGGAAGGATTCACATAACTTACCATCTCTATGTACTTCAATTGCTTCATGACTTCTTCTGTGTCTAGCTCCTGAAACAGAAACACGGACCATATTAGAATGTCATAAAATGGAATTAGGAAGATGCTGGAAATGGAATTAAATTTCATGAAATAGCTCTTTCGATAAAATTTTAGATGCTAAACTATACCTGTGGAGGAAAACAATACAAATAGAAAATCAAAGGGAACGCCATGAAAATAAATCAATACTCAACGAGCTTTGTCATACAAATACTTGAGCAATACAGATGTGTTCTCCCTATCTATCTGTCTATCAACTAATATATAAGCAATGCAGGTTTGAAGCAGATAAAATAGCATGTATCCATGTGTTAAAGATAATAAGCTGCATAGCATGAAATGAAAAAGTGGAAAAAAGCAACTCATGGAATGTCCTGTTATTTTGGAATATTTCAACTTAGTCTTGGGGAAGTGAACACCTCGCTGTGACCCTGGTTTCTTTATATTATCTAATTGCAAATGAATTATTTCCAAGCTTGAGTGCCTAAGGTTCTTGTTTTGTAATCAGGGTTTAACGAATTATAAGAAGATTGGTTATTGTATGAAGACAAGTCTCTTGTCTATGTAACAAATGGATCCATGAATTGAACATTTTTTGCAATGGTAATATTCACGCGCAAGCAATTTGTCGCAAGGACAGTCATACCAAATACCAGAAATTTTTTTATACTCAACAAATATAGCAAAAGCAGCCAACTAAGATAAAAATGCGAAAGGTTCTGTTCAATTCAAAATATAAACATTGGAGAAGTCAGATAGTGACCCTCATGTGAAACAATAGCTGTAAATAAGTTTAAAGACCCAAATTAATTGGACATCTCAAAATGCTACTTGGAGTTTCAGAATATAGAGGAACTCCTATGTGACCATGTCATTCTTCTTAGACTTGTACACTAAACTGAAACTCAGACAACATGGATCAAATACAGCAGCTGATTCACGATTAATTAATGAATAAAATGGTATTGCGTAAGTAACTCACTTCCACGAGAAGAACCATAAACTACAGCAAGAATAAGCAGTATCTGGCTATCTTTTGTGAGAAAATGATTTAGACCAATTAGATTATGAAACAAAATTTGAAAAAAGGAAACTCATGAACAGTAATATAAAATGAGTAGAATACCTGGGGTACAGAACAATCAGCATGAGCCGGATCCCAAAGAACACAACAGAAGCATTCCCAGTCATCAGTTTGAACTTCAAAAAGAGGTGCCCTGCAATATGTTCATTTTAGGGAAAAAATATGAATGGTTTATTTAGAAACATATTTGAAAAGATGTAAATTATAGCACTGAAGTCATTAATGAAATGGAAATTAAAATACATTGATCATATTCTTACAGCTGATGCAGAAACAGCATTGTTACCAACTGCAAAATAGGCAGTTTTAGAAGGAGAATGACCAATTCAACATTTTTTGCAATGAAACCTCAAAACTAATTACATGCCTCACAAAGAAAAACTTTTTCCGGGATTACAGTATCTTGTGGATTTTTCGCACTTCATAGTAATTTTTCATTCGTATCTAATCATCATATTCTCGGTATGTTATCAGCTCAGCCACCTTTAGGTACAGTTGACGCAAGACTTCCAGGTTTTCTAATCTTAGTCAGAACAAAAATGCTGACACAAAATTATTTACATTTCTAACTATTGCCGCTTCTACGTTACTGAGTAAAAACTACTTCCAAAATATATACTTCACAACTGAAAACTTACGGCTGTAATTGTAACTCTTGGGAGTATTAAAATTCAATTCAAATGTGTACTCCATAATTGGTTTCAGGATATAACGGCGACAGACACTAACTTAACATCAAAGGTGAAGTGGCATAGAGTGACGAATATGGGGAAATAACTACTGAAGTCCATGACCGAAGATCACACACCATTCACCTTTATCCCACATCTGGATCCACTATCATTTATACCCTTAGCCAAAGATGTAATCTATAAATTCTGTCCAACAGAATCAAAAAGAGAGGAATACAGGAAACATATTTTTAGCTACATACTACAGTAAATCATGCTCTTCTGGTGGCCATTACTTAGTCACTTGGAATAACAGCAAAGTTGAGATTTCAACATGGATCGAAACAGTTGCTTATAAGCAAAAAATATTTCTATGTTTACGTCTATCAATAATCACTTCATGCCAACCTGTTGCCAGTCAACTTTCCAGTATATTCACTCCAAGTACACATAATATTTTCTGTCTTTTTTAGATAGGTAATCTGTTTATTCCTATATCCTCAGAGGAAGCAAACAGATGCACGAAGGCCATAGAGAAAATAAAAGTTAGCAGTGTCGAGAATTATACATTTACTCAAGGTACTTCACCCAAAACCAATACAATAGGCACCAAGTCTTATAAGCCCACAAAAATTATTAATTGCTATAAAATCATTGTCGCTCCGCACACAGGAATTTCACTCTCTCCTAACAGCTTAGCTTCTCCATACAGTCCCTCCTTCAGTATTCATAAATGGAGCACTCTAGCCTTCTCACTCACAACCTTCAATCGTCAAATTTCTTTATAAAAAATGGCCCACGTTCTTTATATATATATATATATATATATATATAAATCAATAAACGCCAATAAAATCCCCAAAACAGTTCAAATCTCCCAACTTTCTTTCCATACTATCAGTCCAAATTTAATCTCCATGCTAGTAAAAATACCTATAACTGCTGATTAGCAATTCCTACTGCAACAAACTAAATTTTATTCCTAACAAATTTGAGGCCAGGTAAATGAATCCTCTTTTTTCATTTGATCCAGGCCATAGCTACATCTATTGGAAGATTCAATACTCTTTCCACTACATTCATCTTTGAACAGGTAATTCCTACAAAAATACAAAACTAAATCACTATTACTTCATTGATCCTCAGGTGCTCAGAAATACATCAGCTTGGAAGCATCTTCCCCAGTCATCTCACTTATTCCCACAATGGCTAGTTCTAGTTGTGTTCTGCTATCCTGAAAATTGCTGTTATACTGTCATCCTAAAACAAAGATGTCACTGCTTCATATATTTAAGTTCCCCTTCTCATAACCTAGGATGCTCCTCAGATGAGTTGCAGCTAGTTCTTTTGGGATTCCTTAATCCGTGGTAAATAAAAGGTATGGTGGCATTGCCCTGCCTTGTAGTCCTCTAGCTTGCCCATATCCTTCATCAACTCATCCAAGATTTCATCCCTTCTCCTGATTTTGATATAATTTCAACCTTGAGCAACATTTGTTGTCATTTTTAGATATCCAGTAAAGAATTACCATTCCTATTAAAGGTTTAGATTCCTAACTGGTATTCGAGGAACTTGTTTGAACTTTAAGATTGCTACAAGAGCTTCCTATTTACTTGCTTGCACACGTCTTCTTAGCTCCCCTTAACTTTGGCATTTATTATTACTGGCACGAGTCTCCATTTTTTTGCTTCTTTACAGCCATATGAATTGCTCCTTTAATTACCTGTGCTAATAGACCTGTTATATCCTGATCCAACATGGCATTTGCGTCAGCATAGGGAAGTGACGCATAAGACAAAGGATCCATTTAGTTACTGAGCTGACCAAATCCCGGAACACCGTCTCTGTCAACCTAGAAGAAGAAATTCCTACAACTGATTTGGAGCCCATCCCAGTCTAATCATGTGCCAACCTAGATAATTTAACAAAGCATCTTAGAGATACCCAAATTCCAAGGATTTGACAAGAGCCTGGCAGGCATTATAAGTCAATAGCCTGCAGGATTCCAACTAATCATCTACACTACATGGGCAACTCATCAATCGCCCCATTCACCTATAAATACCCCCAAGGGCCAAACCACAAGACATAACCAGAAAACAGTGCCAGAATACCATTCAATAAAAACACATTCATAACGATCCCCGCACATATTACAATTCTGGCACACAAAATATATGTAACCTCAATGTGTCATCCAGCATATTCTGACTTGACTGTTGGAGTGTGCTCAGCCCTTCCCCCTTAGGTTGGCGAAACATGCTAACTGGGTCTGGTTATGCAGGTTGATTAGCAAGGACATATGCACTCAGTTAGTGCAAGGATCCCCAACAACTTTTGACGCCAACAAGACCCATTGTCAGCGACAACTTCCATTGTTCCTCTTTCATACTTAGCAAGTAACACCAATAGACTTGTAATACTTATATAAAGATCATCATTTTTGGGCTAGAGCTATCATGCTTGGGCATTGATGGTTGGTTTGTGGAGGCATCCTTTAACTCATCTGTAGAATTTGAGCCCAAATTTTGCTTGTCTGATGAATTAGATCCCAATAGATTATTGTGAAACACGGGCACAGAGCTATCTGCAGGGCACATTTTCAACAGAGTTTTTAAATATCTTCCTGTTTCTGAATTGGCGTGACCAATACAAACAAACTCAAGTTGTTGCTCCACTCATTTGTTTCTCCAGTCTAGCTCATCTATTTAATTTAGTGAGGGAGTATTCCATTACTGACATGAAATTACTGCCTGAATCCAACTTAATATGCTAGAACCAAACTTAATTAATTTCCTAACTATGTTGTCAATGGACATGTCCTTAACCAGATTTTCAACCTGAATCTCATCCCTACACCAGCCACTCTCGCACCCTATGCTGTCGACTCTCATTATCATTTTGACAACTATACCTGCCTTCACAGTGTTTGGATTCAGTCTCAACCTCCAAAACCCTCAAAAGAATTGGTTCACAAAAGACCAGAATGCAGCTACAAAGCAACAACGACAAAACCTACTTCACATATATCTCGCCTTTTATCCTACCCCTGACCATCAACCCTTGAATTTCTAGAATCTTCAAACCAAAAACACCTTGCCTTCTATTATGACAGTTATGACATAAACACAACAGAGGAGTAAAAACGATTCAGGTTTATGCATCCGCTTCTTTTATTCTTCAAAAAGTTTCTCCATCCTTTTACTATTGAACATTCGACAACCAATACAAACTCTTCATTAACTGCAGATTTCTTTGAATTCAAGAATTCATTAGTACACCTACAAAGCTCAAATTTCAATTCGCTTGCACGATGTTCCTTCGCTCTGCTATAGTCTGGTAACATCATCCTCAAGTCTGGAAATGCTAGAAAAATAAGAAGATAAATAGAGAGATAAGAAGTAATCTACGGAGATAAATAGAGAGATAAGAAGTAATCTGCTTAAATACATAACAGGCTTTCTTTTAATCTTATATATCAAAGAATAAGCTAGGCAATGCCCTTATGCTTTCTTTAAGCTATTACAAGCTGTTTCTCCATCTATAATATGTCTAAACAGTAACCAAAATATCCATTTAGACCAAGATTTATTTTTGACACATTTGCATGTCTATTCGACTATTCCCAATCTATTATTACCTTCCTAGCCAAATATTATTACAGCAACTGTTGAATCCCCTGGAACAATCACAAGTGATAACTTGTAGCATCAAGAATACTTATCAAAAGGAATAAAGAACAAATTTGATAATTAGATTTCAAAATCTATGGTAACCTATATTAGTGATTGTTCTATAACAATTGTAACCATGTAACACAATAAAAAACCAGAAGATTGTGTAAATGAATAAATTTTTAACTATGGACCGCTATTGCAATTTCTAAAAATAGATAACTTATAATGAATTCAGAGAACATCCATGGGCATCAAGATAAGGTTGCTCCATTGCAATCCAGACTGGCTAGAACCTTGCTTGCACACTAGGGCTCATAAATTCGAGTTTTCATGCAGATTCAAAAACAAAATACTATGCCAGGTATAATCATTTGAACCATTTTTACCACAAGCCATCCTATCAAAGTAACTTTATTTTGGACATGTGACTCTTTGTAAACGGATCTTTTTATTTCATCTATACTTCACTACATATCTTGTGAACAAAACAAGTGATATTCTTTGTTCTGAAGCCCATCTTATGATATGAGTTGGCAATCTTATGCAGTAGACATCGTCATTTTAGGATTCTATATGAAGTATCTGAATAAAGTCCATTATTATGGCACACATTCTCTTATTGGTTGGTTCAGCCCTTTATGCAAAAGAAGACATTCTGACACCAATGACTGGAACATGGAACCCTTCAAATATGTCAATTAAGAATAAGCCGGTTCATATAGGAACGATAGGTGAATCCCTACACAACATAGTTAATCTGCAAATGATCTCATTGTCTGATTTCTAAAATAGTCACGCAGCTATTTAAAAAGTAGAATATCTTGTGATTTTCGCTTCCTAGTTTAAGGCTGCCGTGGTTAATTAATTCAATCCATAAAATAATAACTTCTGCATAAGCACTCAAAGATAAAATGTTCATGTTCACTAGAAAATGGAAACAAAAATAGAATGTGATTTACCTGCGCCATTTTCCACATATAGTTCCATCAACATCTCCAATACCCTCAATGAGCTCTCGACACTGAAGCCAATTACCGATAGAACTAAGCTTTAAAGGTTTGGTGGCGTTCCAAGCCTGCAAAAGATCCCATTGTGACCTCTATAATACTCTCAAAAATATGCTAACTTTATCTATAAAAAATACATCATAGAAACCTTTACCTGCATGCTAGCATTCTTTGACAAATCAAGTTCTAATGGTTCGCCAATAAGATCAGATTCACTGTAGAAAGTATTAACATCAAATGGCTGGTGTAAGGGAATAAATAAGAGTTATAGTGCAAGAAAGGGCATCAAACATAGAAACTAGTAAAAAATCAAGTAGTACCACATCTCGCATTGTAAAAAATACGCACCACGCATTGGATGACAAAAATTTTAGAGTGATAACACATGGAGCACAGTATTCGAATGAGTTGGTTCACCACTCAAAAGAACAAATTATATAATACAATAGGAAACGACCAAATTGTAAAAAGCTTCTGGCACAATTCACCATCCAAGTAACAAAAATTTCATCATGAAAACTTTTACCAATGCAATTGGCACTCCCAAATCTAGATTCTTCTCAACTTAAAATTATTCTTGGTGTTCTGTCTCCCTATTCCTGAAGTTTAAAAAGCCACGTACATGCATAGCTAGGGAGTTGCAACATTGGCTAGAAAGATTTCAAAGGAATGTGCAAAAAATTGTCACAATTGATGTAAGAAGACAGATAAAATCAATGCAGGAAGGGAAAAAAAAATGGAAAATAGATAGTACAGTAGCTATGTGCTGCAAAAGGTAGGTGTCATGGGAAGGTTAATGCCAAATGACACAAATTAAAAGAAAAAACTCACTTACACAAATACAAGAACAATGCTCCCTTCTCACTAAACAGAACAAAAAGACAATGATCTTTCTAATCATATTGTCGTACAAAGTCTTTAACAAGATCTCAAGCAATTTATGGATATGCAGCCAATCAAAGTCACTATGAGGAACAGCTAAACAGGGCTAGTTGTAGAAAAATTATAGTTTATCTCTTGATTCCCAAACTTGAAAGATGGACTTCCACGATATTCCGTCCCTCAAAATATTCAGAGCAAAAAGAACCCACATCAGGAATAGTATTCCCAGCATAATTAACTAAAGTGTATCCACTTTTAGATTGCTGCATGTGAAGCATCATTACTTATACACTTTTAGAATACTACACATGACCAGGCATCTTTAGAACTAAGGATATTCCAGAGTCAACAATTTAAGTTTTTGTCTCTGGTTCCAATATGTTGCATTGCCATATAAGAGCAAAGAAAGCACTGAAGTTATTAATTTGCAGTAGTCAAAGAAATAGGCTCCTCTTGTTCCAAACTTGTGAATAGGATGACTATCATGGCTCAGTGAGATACTCTACAAAATGCTCATTGTAAGTGAGATGGGAAATTATTAAGAAAAGCATTGATTTTGTATTAAGATAAATTCAACATGATTTATTACATTTAAAATTTATCCAACCAAACTCTCACAAGAATCAATTACTATCACAATGTGAAAATTATTTGGATGAGAAAATCTAGATCTTCTCTGTGTCACCAACTAATGAACGGAAGATATGAAAAAGGTGCTAAAGAGACATGTTGAAGATACTAAAAAATTCCTGCAAACAAGTCTCCTATGTAGAAGTAGGTGTACAAGAAAGTATACGTGCCTGAAATAATATTTCACCAATATTAGGCTCAAGTAATGGTCTACCTTTCTCACTTCATCTTACTAAGTAACGTGCCTTAACGCTTCCCTAGTTCTAACAAAGTTATAAACAATAATCAAATAAAAAATCTTCAGAATCATTTTAGATACATAAAAATTTAGCGAAAGAACATACTTGTCAACTGGACCAGACCAGTCAGGAACATCTGCTTGAAATTCATTTCCAATTCGAATGTCGGACATATATGGCTCAGTGGCTCTGAGCATGTATTCTATGGGCCCTAATGCTCCTGATGCTGAATTTCCATTTTTGCCAATTTCAGTACTGATATTCATTGAATTACTGGTAGATTTGTCCTTCAGTAATTTATGCTTCTTTTTCAAGCAAGTGTTACAAAGCCATTCACCAACTGGTATTCTCTTCATTCGAGGACTGCAGCAAGACATATGAAATGACTCTTCACAACTATCACATATTAACATGTTTAGTGTAGTTTCCACCTGCTCGCAAACCTTGCACGTCTTTGAACAGCAGTTGTCATTAGCAATACCAGTATCTTTATCAGAAGCATGATTCTGTCTGGTCCAACCTTTTTCAAGCAACCCCTGGCTTCTGAGAATCGAAATGCATATATCTCTTTCTGACATATCATCTGAAAACTTCCTGGCGATCGATGTGCCAGAGGAGGAGCACTCACCTTGATCACCCACATCAGTTTTCAAGTGAGCAGAACCAAGGTCCAAATTTGATTTTGATGATGAATAATTATCATTAACACAGCAAAGATTCAAAACTCTTTGCGAATTATTTCTCAAGGCTTCTTCATAATTAGCTTCTTTTCCAACAGGATGTTTACTAAAGGATTCTGCAGCCCCTGTATTGCATTCAACTGGCAGTACAATTGGCAGTCTAACAGCTTCTGGTGCAAGCTCAGATGCAGAAACCATGTGCTCTTGGGCATGCACTGAAGGAGCTTCAGAATTGACGGCAGAATGACAACATCCATTAGGCTTAGTGTCACCAGATGCTTGGGTTGTGCAAACAGAAACGGAGTTCCTCCGATGCTTCTTGCGTTGGTATACAAGTGTATGTGTACAATTTTGAGACATTGTACTGGCAATTGATAGATGGGAACAGTTTCTTGTACAGTTGATGGAACATAAATTATCATCAATTTTTCTCCCCCCTGAAAAGTGTACTTTACAGCCACCCAAATGATGTTGGCCACGTGTTGAACAATTCAGACAACTCTTGGTACCTTGTGTGCAGTCATATAGAAGTTCTTTGTTCATGAAGTCAGACCTGTAAAAAAGAGCAAGTTCTGCCGCACTAGGATGAGAACTCTGTATCAGCATTGTCAACTGTACCGTGTATACAAACTGAAGCCATCAGATTGACATTTTCTCACACTTGTAGATATCAGAATCCAGAAGACAATGTTTAAAGAGTTAACAGCTTTCAAATCACTGATTCATGTTGTAACCTGATCCAATATAAGAAACAAGTATAAAGCATTAGAGAAATAATGCCACACATATCAGAATCCAGAAGACAATGTTTAAAGAGTTAACAGCTTTCAAATCACTGATTCATGTTGTAACCTGATCCAATATAAGAAACAAGTATAAAGCATTAGAGAAATAATGCCACACAACTAACTGAAAGACCTTGTATTACAAGCTCTCACTTCAAATGCATTAATAAAAATTGAGAAAAGGTGGGATTCTAAAAGTATTTGGCAAATGCCTCATGCCTGTCAGAGTCATACATCAATAGGCACGCCATAGAAGTAGAATACTTCCACGAACTTCAATTAGATTTTAAAACATCCCCAGCCATCAAGAATTTGAAAATGAAAGAACCTCGCCGTAGTTGACCATTTCATAAAAGTCATTATGAGATCAGGATCAAACCTAATTGAACCCCAACCCCCCCCCCCCCCCCCCCCCCCCCCCCACAACACAGACACACACACCCAAAAAAAAAAAAAAAAAAAATCAGGCCCCAAATTATGTTCCATACAAGATTCTCAATTAGCACTTTTTACCCAGTTATGGACATCCTCATCAGTTTTGTACGAATTCAGGTTACAGCTGTTGATTGTGTTCCACATGCACAAGAAGAGTATCACACGGGGTTTTCTGTCTCCATATCTCTTTATAATGCTACTTCAGCAGCCTTACAAATTCAATGTCTAATTCTGCACTTTTTGGTCTGTCCGCATAGGCACATACCAAATCAAAATCCATGATTTCACTACACAAGTCATACAAAGGTTGTCTATCTTAGGGACCTAAAAATTTGACTAATGAAATATACATCTCAAAATCTATCATCTTGACATCAAGATATATACCGCCAATAAAAATAAAAAGTATGCAAGTCCAATTTTCAAGATTTTCACTTTTTACCTCCTTTGTCTGTCTTTCTCCATCACGCTGCAAATTTTGAGCATGTAGAGCATAAAATCATCTTCCTAATGATACAAAATAACATCACCCACATCATTCTTTTCCCATTTTTTATCTTTAGGCTCAATTTTCCATTTGGGTTTTCCTAAAAAACATTGATATGGCTCAGTTGGATTTGCAAGAATTAATCAAACGGTTACAAACGAATATACCGGATTAACATTAATTCACACGGTTCAAATAGAATAATCCATACATGTATGTGTATATCCATCTAAACTGAATATGGGTCATTGAAAACTGTTAATCATAGAGCAGTAAAAAACCTTCCCGACCATTCACATCTGATTTTTATGAAGTACAACAATTATTCAAGAAATAAATGGAAAATAAACAACTGAAATCTTTTCACACCTTTAGTCTCCCATTGTACCAGTTGCATCCGTAAGGTCTGTTCTGACGCCTTTTGCAGGACTTTGGGGGGGGTTTCTATATCTTTGGGATTTCAGAGAGAGAGAGGGGGGTATGTTTCTAGTTTTGCACCACCAAACTAACAATGTATTTGTATGGGCAAAGGCAGGCTTGAAAAATACACTTGAAAGACCTTCCAAATTAACAGAAATACACTTAAAATGCACTACTTCAAAATATTTTTTTTTTCCTCCAATTTTTGAAAATATATTTGGGAATTGGGATCTGTTTTCTAGTTTTAATAGTACAACTTTTTCGATACCATAACCGCTCATTTAGTATATTGAACAATTTTAAATAAGAAAAAAAATTAAAATTCTATTTTTTTATTGTTGTACAAAATATAATGTTAATATATTGAACTGGATAATATTGTACAAAATTAATATTAAAGAAGTTTATTGTAAAAAATATAGTCGAATATTATGTATTAAACATGTCCTTGATATTTTTAAAGATAAAAAATTAAATAAATAAACTCGTTCAAGTTTTGTTAAAAATAGTTTCTATATTTAGAACAGGCTATCAATAGAAATATGAATTGCATAATAATTGTGGAGCCTACTTTTCATTAGGTTATATTTTAATATATTTAAATAATTAATATATATTATAGTAGAAAGAGAATTGATGCACGACCCAGTTAATTAAATTAAGAAATAAATGTTTAAGTTAAACATTTATTTCTGGCTTAATCAAACTTAGTGGATATTATGAAACAATTAATATTCTCATTATTAAAAGATTGAAATCACTTCATGCACATACTTAAAAGATTGCATGTTACATGCATAAATAGTTATAAATTCCAATAAAATAAAACTATTTATTATTAATAAATATTATCATCAATTTAATCGTGAAACAGTAAAACTTCTTATTTATTGTCAAATGCATTAAATGCATCACAACTTTATTAGACAATAAATCAAAATACCAATTGTCACCTAAATCGGTGATCATGTCTACTAACGATATATGGCATTACTCGTATCGATATTATATGCGTAAGGAGTTCTCGTTATTATAGAATGTAAATTTTACTTGTTTGGCAACAAGTACAAAACTATAGTATTAATGAAACACGGTCTTATCCACAACTCATCGTGATTCAAAGTTTGAAACTTTTAATATAGACCTACATATGTTTGTGAATATTTATGACATCAATTCTTTCTCTCACACACAAATACACCGTTTTAGAAAGGCAACATAAAGAGAAAAGTACAAAATGACGGCATGTGTGACTACTTAAGAGTTACTTTTTAGAAGCTACTAAGATGCTATATGCCATTCATGTTACTCAAAAGCCCTATATATTTTGTAATAATTCAAGAGAAGTAAAGTAGAAACAAGAAACCATATCACTGTATTATAACATGAGAAATCAAAAGAATTCAAATGCATGAATGCTGCCTTCAGAGCATCTGATCCCATATTCACATTCAGCTTCTCAAACTAAAACAACTAATCTTTTCTAAGCTAAATGTTGGCAGCCTAGCACCAGGACATGACCAGTTCAAAGGGCACTGCAATTTTGATCCTTCAGAGCCAAATCAATAGCTGCGTAAACAGGTTACATTCTCCATCACAGCACCTGAACATCAGATGATTCGATCAGATAAACATGTCAATCTTACAGACTTAAGCACAAGGAGCAGCCATGTGTGGCTCAATTAGGCGGATTCCGACACAATCATAATTGCATCAATGTCCAGATGAGGAAACAGGGAGTTCTGAAGGCATAAAAATCTCATAGTGATCACATGCCATATGAGATACACTAACTTTTTTCATATTGTCTTAATAAAATCTCTTAGATCGGAATGTATTTACTAGCATCACTCATGTCCTTTTGGTCGAACAATAACAATATTGTTTTAGATGCTCTATATCAGTTATGCCAGGACGTTCTTAGGGTGCAAAACATTGCACGACAAAATAAGTGCGTCTAAATAATTAGAAACTGGGTATTAAAAGTTATCTATATGAATTTAAATAATGGGTCTGAGATCCAGCATTTATCAATTTCCAGAAAAGGATTTTAATTTCTAGCTATCAGCATACTAAAATTATGATAGATCAGCCAATCTTTTTTCATTCTTCAAATCAGTTAATCTAGCTTCCTGGATTTGTATCCTAATGGGTCACGAGTAACCAAAATATTTTCCTAGTTCCAAACTTGAAAACTTGAATATCTATAGCCAAAAGCATATGGTATAATGAGAAATACGGTTAACTAATTTCTACATATCAGATATACTACAGCATCTTGCTTTTTATTTCTTAGCAAAGACAATTTATGGAATTAGATTAAGCATTAACCAAGCATGTTATGACGAGAAATCAAATGCAATCATATAAACCACTATATCTAGTGTCACATCAAAGAGTTGTAAAAACGAAAATCCACTGTTTTGCGTGTCACCAGGATGCTCATATGCATAGTTATGTGTATAAAGAATAGACAATATGAACCTCTCTCTCTCTCTCTCTCTCTCTCTCTCTCTCAGACAGAAAGCGGACCGAAAAAGCCAAAATAATATATTTCTCCATATGATAAGAAGTAACCACCAGCATGTACCTCTGCAACTGGTATCGAACTGTTTAGACCCCTTGCATTGACTTTCTGTGAGGCTTTGGGGCTGAATCAAAGTAAAGACAGTATTCACTCTACCAGCGGGCAAATAAAATAAATAGACTGAAGAAGAAAATTTATAGTATAAAAAATTAGAATTAACAGTATACAAACATGCGACTGATGGAGTTTGCTATCCAAGAAAAATGTAAAACTACAGAAATGCACAAGGATACTGTAGCCTAACACCGGATAACAGATACAGCATGTGAATGGATCCAAATCCTCTTTGATATTTGTAAGCAACAAAAGAAGATTTTAGTTTGAACAGGCATCCTAAATTAAGGTAAACCCACCTTGGATGATACTGTAATGTTAAGATCTGTAACTTCATTGGACTGGAAGGAAGACAGAACTTCAAACATCAGCACCAAATTATAAAAATTGCACCAACTTTATTGATGATTTTGGGCGTTTAATAAGGTTCCTGGCTATTTAAACGTGCTCATTAATATTAAGAAGCCAGATCGAACTGGATATATACAATTCAGATGACGTATGTTGTTGATTGGTTAAATAAGATGGGAATGCTTGGATTCAAGCTTATTCACCCTCATGTATCCCAACATTGAACCAGAAGCTGATCAAGTGATATGTTAGAAGATTGTAGATATAAGAGTCGAGATAGAACTCAAATTGCTTGTGATAATTCTCTAGAAGAATATATAATCTCTCCAGTATGAAATAAGGTTCTAGATTGTCCATCAAAAGAAATGCCTTTGCAACTGATTAACAGATTAACAAATGAACTCCTGAAGTGATTCTAAGGAGACTTTTACATCAATGTTCATTTTTCTGTTACAATATTCTTCCCAATTCAAGCAGTAAACTATAAAACATGTTAAATTGGGATCAAATATACATACCATTGGGATTTCCTTGCTCATAGAAGCTTCTTAGAAGATTGATAGCTTCTGATGCCATTACTCCTCTAGTACACTTGAAACCCTTCTTTTTTGAAACTCCACTGTCAAAAGGTTGAAATTATAACAAAAAGAAGAAAGAAGCTAAATAAACATATTTCCAACCATTAAGAGAAACCAATATTTACTGGAGAAATAAAATAAAATAAATAAATAAATAAAAACCTGAAGAAAGGACATTTTTGGTTTAAAAAACCTATTGTGACCCTTCATTTTTATTCTAACCAGCACCAAGGATAAGCCAAAATCTTGAATCTTAATAGTCGTCGATGTTCTATGCTTTTATTGATTATGAAATATTATGACGAAGTAACAAATGCAGTTTCCGTCAAGTAGAATCTTGCTTTTCTTTATGGAGAGACCGGTAATGTAGAACCAAAAATTGCACACCAATTCAAACATTAGCAAGAACCTCCCACCCACACACCCACGTGCAGAGGGGGGGGGGGGGGGGGGTGAACTGAACAAAGTAGTAGTTGCAGTCAAGTAGAATCTTGCTTATCTTTATGGAGAGACAGTAATGCAGAAGCAAAATTTGCATATGAACTCAAACATTAGCAAGAGCCCCCTACCCCATCACCCTTGGAATGTGTTCCGTTTAACCCCATCACCCTTGGAATGTGTTCCGTTTATGAAAGAAATCCTCCTAAAATTAAATTCACACATATTTTGTGAAATCGATAATGCCAATTGAATAAGTTTCTAATAGAACTAAACAACAACAAACTAAGCCCTTTTCCGATGTTCCCAATAAATCAAGTGAACTTTAATAGTCCTGGATGTAGAAGGTTCTAATAGAACTGAGGGTTTACTTGAAATGGTGATTAATTTAGCAGATCTTTTGCCGCACCTAATATTCTGGAAATGATACAAATAGCATCAACAAGTACAAGAGAAGCAGCTATACATTACCATTGGAAAGAGTATTATTTATCTTGCACCTACAAATCTCCTAATTAATAACGACAGACCAAGTAAAAGAAAAGACGGGGTGAGAAGGATATGTTGGATGAAGGTTCGAGAGCGATCGTGGTAGGGTGGCTCCAGGCCAATTACCCAAATATTATTAGATCCAGTTATCCATCCTTTTCTTCTATACATAATTGAAAGACCCACATATGAAAATAGAAGACCGATTCACATTATGAATCAACCATCAAGTATCCGTAGCAAATGTGATATATGTAATTTTCTTCAACCACCTCATCTAATAGCTTAATCTATTACAGCGGGGTTAAATTTATTTATTGAACTTTTTTCTTCAACACACTCCCTTGCATACACGCCAGACTCATTTTTTCATCAAATGCCAGGTAAGTGTTCAATTTTTATAAATAGATGGCAGTGAGATAAAAATAGAACTTTCAGTGTTGCGATACCTTGTCAAATAACCTCATCTAAAAACTCAAGTTATTAGAGAGAGAGAGAGAGAACATTTATTTATTTAAATATTGTCTCCCACAACTTCATATGTGGTAACCTATATAATTATAAAAGTGGATCCGATACTAGAAAATATATAATCCAGTCTGGAAGTCATGTGATGATGAACCAAGTAGCAAGGAGACAAGCTTCCAAAAATTCAGAACATACTGACCAGGTTGCTCCTTATGTTCTACGACAGACACAAATAAGAATATGCACATTATAAGCCCTGGCCAAGCTTCAAATATTTGTTTGCCAAATTTTTGCCCACATACCATGAATTCTATGACTTACAGTGAATACTATGACCATTCTGCAATCACTTACAATGCTATTTGACCATGACTTAAAAGTAAAAGAGGAAAAGGGAAGACATTGAGCTCTCTTATAACCACAATACAATGCTTATAGACTGCATACAATATGAATGAGCCTGTAAGGTTAAAGCTTATCAACCAATATTGACCATAAAATACCAGGAATGACAAGTATAATATACTCCAAAACCTATGTCCAAAAATATAATATGATGAATAGATTTTTAGGTAAATACTTTTCTATAAATAAAAAGAGGTTAGAATTAGAACCAAACCTAGTGAGCTTTTCAGAGCTATTCGTATGCAAGGACAAAATTGACCCACACCCTCCAAATTTATCATTCGCACAACCGTAGTATACTTCTTTTATGCCTATATGAAGATCATGACATGTCACCCCAAATTATGATAACTATTAAAAGTAACATTCATTAGGCAAAATAAACTTTCTTGAGCATACCAATTATAGATAAAGCTGCTGCACACATTATACACGGTTCACATGTAACATAAAGAGTGCATCTTGAGAATTTCGAAGCTACTTCTTCCCTTGAAAGTCCATCTTTCTGCCAGTGCTCAAGTAGCATATCAATTGCTTCCATCTCTGCATGTCTAGTAGCCTGAACTTATAAAATACATGTAAATCAAGCCCCAGATTGTCATGCGGAGAAGAAGCATGTGAAAGATAAGAATGTTGTTAACCAGCTATGGTTTTTCAAATATGGAATGAAGGATTAATGCATCAAGGTAAAGTGTGAGCAATAGTACTAACATTGAGGGTATTACTGTAATCCCCACTTTCTGGTGTAAATGTGGAATAAGAATTACCCCCTGTTATCGTATCTTGAACTTTTTGTGGCTCAAAATCCACCAACAGAGAATCATGTTATCAATTATTCTATGTTGGAACTTTGGATATTGCCATTCATTTTGTCTTCTCCAAATGGCATAAAATGAGCCACGAATATATAGATAGAGACCATAATGGATGAATGATGGCTGGTTGAAGAGGAATATTTAATTAACACTACCTTGTATTTGTAAAGTCTCCACTATGGCCTCGTAGGCAAGTACATGGTGCAATTAAATGTAATATGTGGTGTTCTTGGTCTATAATTAGTGATTATATCAACTTTATTTGGCATAAGTTAGAAAATGATCTAACTATTTTCTAGAGTCAATTGTTGGAGTTAAGTTGCAGGTAATTAGAGCACTCACACTAATTTGTTTTCTCCACATTTTTCATTGATCTGAATGAATCTTTTCTATCTCCCTCCTACAAGGTTGCTCAAGCCCTAGATGGTTCTTTCCCCTCTACAATGGATGACAACCAAAAGAAAGAAGTTGATGAAATCACAATCATCCTCCATTTGGCACATAATGTATTAAGAAAGGTGAATGACACTAAAATTTCTCCAGCAATTTGGAAGAAACTTAGAGCAGTTACCTTTAGTAAAATCCCCCCCAGATAAATATATCTACTCGAGAAATTCTTTGGGTTTTAGGATGGATGCCGTTAAGGATTCAGATGAAAATTTAGATGATTTCGGACGATTGTCTCAAGATCTTGCAAATTGTGAAGAAAAATTGGATAGAGTATAAAGGATTCGTACCATGTATATATCAATATAGTCAGTCAAATGTTGACTTTAATAGTTAAAGTTGTTGTCTCCCTGTTTTTAATATAGTTATTCGTGAAAATTTATCTGGTGTCATTTTTTTAATTGCCTTTATGTAGTCAAAAGTTTATGGCACTATTAATGCCATCTATCATGGTGGAGACATGTGACTTGCCTCGTTTCTCATGAGAGTTAAATCTATTAAGGTCGTGTAATAAGTTTGTATTGTAAGCATTACAAAAGAATTTTTAAATGGCAAGTGGCCACAATCTCATATATTATGCACTGTATTTTTTGGTGTAAAATGTGGTAATAACAATGTTGGATAACTTATATGAGACTGCAATAGCCATGATTTATATTAATGATTCGTATAGGGAAAGTGTTAAGTTTAATAATGTTGAATCAACCTGATAAAGCAAAAGGCGAGGCAGAACAAACATGACCAAAATGAAAGACAAAATATAAAAACATGGAGACAGGAGCAAAAGCAGATAATGAACATACATTTCTTGTCTCTGTGGTTCGGTTTCTCCCCGAGGCAATGACTGTATGATCCTCGACAATAACACAACTGGCAAAGTGAACATGAAAAGTGATGAGAATAACATGACAAAGTGTTCATCTCTCAATCTTGTTAAAAAATTGAAATCCTGGTCTCATCAATCAATTCTAAGTGCAGAGGGCTGATTGGAGATCGTAGAAGATTTATAGACATTTCAAATAATTTGAATAACATAATTGCTCCTTAATATTGGCACTAATTTATCCACATGCATTAATGAACATGTTATATTGGACAAACTATTACTGACATTCACTCCCAAAATCTAAATATATATACTTCAAAGCTATAAGGAAAAAGCAGAACGACAAGCTTACCCAACAGGTACTTCAAGGCTGTCTAAGGCAAGCCTTGCCTGGCAGAAGATAAGTAGGCATTAGAAATCACAGACTTCAGACATAAATAAAATATTTTGCATCTTGTAAAAATGATACAAAAATATACTAGGAATGACTACTATAATTATGACACTTGAAGTAATGTGCAACCTCAGAGCTAAGAATTTGCAGAATACATCATATATTGAGATTCCCTTTTGCTATTTTGCTTTCATATTAACTAACTCCATTTTGGTTGCCTACTATCAAATTTTCATACTCTGTTTTTAGTTCGCGGCCAGTCATATAGTCAAAAGTTCAAATTATCATCCATAAAAACTCCAAATATTTGATTATATCTACTGCAAACAAATAGAACAGAAACTTGGAAAAGTTCAAAATTTATGTCAATTCCCAGCTTTGAATTTTATGGACAGTCAGAAACAGAAGAAACCCACAAAGTTGGGGCCCAAAATTATATGCCAAAGCAAGAATAAGATGAATAAGTTTCGTCTAACACCTGTTCTATAGCAAGGTTCATAAAGCATATAGTATCTTCCTGTGTCTCTACCATCTGCATAGAAAGAGGAAAAAGAAAACAACAAATATCAAAATTCATATTCGTCGTATTTTTTCATGTTTACAGTATTGCACTTCTCACAGGCATTTTCTCAAACATATTGAAAGCTCCAAACTTTGTATCACACAGCCAAGAGTTCTTTGAAACCAATTCCCCTGCCTACGTAACGTATGCGATATATACGCATGGATGTGTTTATAGACATGTAATGATGGGCCCACGATAAATTTGATGAGAACATACGTTCGAACAAGAAGCTAAAGAATGATAATGGAAGACAGTTTTGTTTCATTATCCTTATCTCTGTTTGTTTGTTTTTTCTTTGAAATCTAACCATAAACTTCTATTAAGGAAGATCACCGCAAATGAATGGTGAAATGAAACGCGGGATACATTAGTGAATGCTGTAACAGCGACGCTATTGGGTTCGACCAGTTTGGGGGATGAGGCAGACACTAATGTGATGTTGGTTGAGAAAACAGTAGCTAAATGGGCAGCACCGGGAGCTTGGCCAGTGGGCAATTGAGGATGAATACAGATGCGGGTGTACGTGTGGAAGATGGGGGGTGATCGGTGTTGGGGTGGTGTTTCGTGATTATCTTGGCAGTGTAATAGCAGTACACACCTGAGGGATATTGGGTTGTTTCTTCCTGGAGGATGCCGAAGCTCTTGCTGCGTGCGGGTCTCCTCTTTTCCAAAGTGCAGTCTGTTCAAAGTGTCTTTATCACCAGCCTAGGGAGTTCGTCCGGCCGCGTTGACTAAAAGGCCGTGTCAAACCACTCGAATCGCAAAAACGCCTAACTAATATCAAATAAGTTGAAAAGGCTCTTTACGTGTATTTTTAATACTTCTAATACATGTCTGACATGTCTGACATTGTCCTACATTATGTGTATTTTTAATAGTTCTAATACATGAAGAAACTTTGATACAATATATAAAATGTCTTATTCAAAAGATTCACTCTGAAAGAAGCGTTGCTTTTATTGAAAAATAAAAAAATTATAAAATAAAGATATAATTTATATAAATGTAGAATTTTAAAAAAATTATATTGACGTGTCCATCTTTTACTTTTTGAAAAATTATGTGTTGTCGTGTTGGTGTTCATCTTCTTGCCTTCTTGTCATGAGTTGTATCGGTACTTCTTAGTACTAATCGAAAAGTTTATTAGAATAGAGTAAAAGAAGTCTTCAAAACTAAAAGCAATTATTGGAGGAAGCCCCTGAAAAACCCCACAACCCAACCTAAATTGGTAAATATACTTTCTAAGCCACATTATGGGCTGGTTTTGTTGTTGTGGATTTGAATATGGGGGCATAAACTACTAAATGGTCATGCTTACCTGGAACCAAAGTTAAGCTTTGTTCTTCACATCTAAATACTATTATTGGAGTTGGGGGAACAAATATTGATTACATTCGACATGCCAGTGTTTAGTGTTTAATGTTTAACGTTTAACTGAGGACGAAGAAAATTAGCTTGGATTTTCATTATCAACTAGTTCATTGATATTTGAATATAGTATGGTTGCGTAATCGAATTAAAGGAGTGATTTATGTATCCATGTTTTTACTACCTAAATTGTTTCTTTAAAAATACAAAGCTGATCGAAAACTCGTCATAATACTATTTTATATCATGCAGGAATTCACCAGTGGTCATAAAGAATCATTTGCAAGCAGGTATGGCAAGACGGACTCGAGTTTGAGGCCTTCCTACTCTTCGTCATCATCTACGGGACAGTCTTATGGTGGTTATGGATCTTCTGGTATAGCTATGAATGGACAGCCCCAGATTTGCAGAATGACCATGGAGAGCCACACATTTGTTTGTACGGGGCGGATACGACTCTCTTTTACTGGAGTTATTTTGGCCCAAAATTATTTTTTATTTAGTATAGAAGTTTTTATATAAATTTTTTATTTTTTTCATATATTAGTTCTGTATAAATTTTTTTTTAGCTCTGTCTCGATTTGTCCCTGTATTTGTTGTATTTGATTTTTATTGTTGACGCTTCTATGCAGTAATTGCAAGGCATCATGAGTAGAACCCTAAATTTTAAAATCAATTTATTTAAAGACAAAATAATTTATTTTGTGAAGAATGAGTTTTAATATATTAATATTGGGCTCGTTGGGTAGCTCGTATTTATTTATGATTAACAGTCTAAGAAAAAGTATTTTTGGATAAGCTAAACCCAATAGAGACGATTAAAAGTTTCTATGATTAAATGGTTTTAAAAATGAACTATTTTCTTTGGATAGCATTTCGGCACAATACACTTTACGCAAATTGAATTCCAATTTGTTTTTAGTTTATCTCTATCTCTCTCCCTTTCCTATTCGCACCTGAATACCATCAACCTAGTTAACTTACACTACTAGAGTTTGTATTTTAAAAACAAATTATAAAGCCTAATCTATAAAAATTGATTAGCCCCGCACGTCTTTATCAAGAAAACAGCTGGCAGTTTCTCTTACGTACTCCTCCATGCATAAAAAATAATTACTTTCTTCAGTAGTCTTGTGGCACCTTTTGCAAGCTCTGCATCCCGTCGTTTTTTTTCAGGACAATTCATTCACAAAAATAAGGTGAGGTGCTATGTGCTATTAGTGTTTTCCACTTCTTTCTACGTATTATATTTATGTATGTAATTTAATTACTTCATTTCAGTACTCCTTCGAGAAAAATCATGAATCAGTTCAGTTAAATTTTCAGGTTCAGTTAAACCTTTGAGTTTCAGTTTATTTGCAGCGCTTGTATGAATTATCATTGTCATGATATGATAATTCTCATTTCAATTTAGTAAGATAATTTTTATATATAATTATAATTTTTGGACTGATTGTGGGATAGCAAACATTTCACTGAATATAATTATTTGTGATCATCCCTTTTTTTAATAATTTTTCAGGTAATGTTTAAAATATTGGAGGCGTGACAGATTAGTGAAGCTATCGTGTTAATGGTCGCCAAATAAGAATTTGATTTGTTTAGAATAATTTATTTAATAAGATGGTTGGCGTTACAGTTTCAATTATTTAGCATTAGGCTTAAATTTTATCAAATTTATTTAATGTTTTGAGACTAATTTTTAAATATTTATGAATTAACTAATTATTTGACAATTGGTCATTTTATTATAGTGATTTTTCCACAACAATTTACTTCTCTATGTACTTTAGTAACTCTCTGAAACCTTAGAAATTTTGGGATGTTACATCTTGTTTTTCTTTGTTAGGTCTTTTTGTGGTTTGTGCTCAAATCACTAGTTAACACATAACTTTGTGTTTATCAGTGACCATGACAGGAAATAAAATTCCATCCAGATTTTTATATCATCAAATGGGGGGAGCAAGAACCCTACATTTGATTCAATCCCTTTTTTTTTTTTTTTTTTTACTTCAGTTTGGATTTTTGATAAGATGATTTCATAAACCTGGATTTAAGTCTCCGTTCAAATTTATTGGCAAGTGTTCCTCTTGTCCTACCCAACTCAGAAACGCCCTGAATAATGTTAATAATTGTTTTATAGTGGATTTTTAAGTAATTTTACTGCCTATTAATCTAGACCTTTTGCACGAATGACAGGATCGATTCTGATATTTTTGGAACTTGGGGCGGACTCTATAAATTAGGCCCCCAGTAGACACCAAATTGCAGTATGCAAAACTGTTATGAAACTCACTGTAAACTTAAAACTCGAAAAAAAAAAAGACAAACAAAATTTATTATATAAAAAGTTTATATTATAATCAAATAAAAAAGTCAAAAATGTTCCAAATTATCATTTAAATACAACCCGTTTTGCAGTTTTAGAAACAAAAATATTAATCAAATTAAAATAATCTAATTGTTCAACTATTTAGGAGGCACGACTAGCCTAAAAAAATAATAAAACATTTCAACAATCTCACAATTATATAAACCGACAAGGCCACAATCATATAAGCCGACAATACTTCAACAATTTCTAATAAGTTAATAAATAAGCCAAGATTAGTCATTACTTACTTGAGAGTGAGACTTGAGTATCAATTATGCAAATGAAAGAGCGAGACTTTAGTAATCCTTCGTAGTGGAAAAACTCTCGTGGGAAGCTTGTTTGGAATTGGAGGTTTTAAACCTAAAATTGAGCCAAAATTTAAGATGAAATCAAATTCAAAATGGGAAAAATCAACTTCACACGTGAGATGAAATTTGAACAGATTAATAGAGCTTTCAATTTACTTATGAAACCAAACTCACAATATTCAAAATAAATTGACTTCAAATCACAATTCATAATATTCACAATTGCAGAATATTCACAAATAATTTCAGATTATTCACAACAATTTCAGAACATTCAAAACACAAATTGACTCATACACAAATTACACAATACATATATATACATAATGCTGAAAAACAAGCAATGAAGCAAATAATCAGATTATCAGAACAACGTATAAAGTGAAAAAAATATGTAAATAAGATCCCATCAAACTATAAATAAAAAAGAAAAAATCTTTACACACATTTATCCGAGAAAAGAACCCAAAATGCTAATGACAAAACCCCACTTTTTAGTTTTTACTAAACACTACAATGCTACATTTTTTTATTTTATTTTTTAACTTTTCACCCACTATAAATGAAGCAGATCAGCTAACTACATTTAATCTTTTCTTGATAGTATGGAGTATTAGTATTGAATATTCTTAACTCTTAAGGAGTAACAAATATTCAGAATTTCAATTCAAGCTTCAATCAACATTAACTATAACAAAGATTTAAAAAAACTAAAAAAAAAAAAAAATTAATTGTACAAACGTACAGTACATGTGAGGAGACCAATACCGACACTGGGATTGACAAAGAGAGACGGGGGAGATTCTTCTGGTTTTGGGTCTGGGTTCTGGGCCTGGTGGCGGCGGCGGTGGCTGTGGCTGTGGCTGTGGCGGTGACTGCGAAATGAAGATGGGACTTGGGAGTTGGGAGAGCCGGAGACGAGATCAGACAGGGATAGAAACGGACGGGCCCAGAGTCTGAAGATAGTAATGGGCTCATCATGGCTCTCGATCTTCACGGGCTGCTACTGTTAGACTGGGGCGCTGGGCTTCAATTTTATTTTGTTTTAATAAATGGGTAAATTTAAGGCCGATCACTGTTTTGGCACTTATGAGCTCTAAAGTAATATACTCAAAATTTAATTCAATTAAAGTCAGCTTATAGAGCTAAAAGACCAACATACCTTTAATTATAAAAAACGCCAATTGTGATACTGTTTTGTTGTGATACTCTTAAACCTATAATTTTATACTATTAATGGAACATTTTAAGAACAATATTATTCTCTTATTTATTCTCTACTGATTACTTCGTCTACCATTAAACACCATATATATTTATAATTATCTATCCAATGGGAATCTATGTCCTATTGAATCACAAACATGTTCCTAGCCTCGACAGATCTCTTTAACAAGTTGAAATTTCAATAATATCTGATTGATGGCTTACCTTGAGATTCACGAATCAGCTTAAAACCTTGGAGTTTTCGATATGACCATGTTTTCTGCATAAAATACATTCAAACACCAGTTCTGTGGTGAATATTCAGAAGGTTTTGGTGTTATGAGTAGTCAA
This sequence comes from Forsythia viridissima, assembly GCA_030279155.1. Classification (NCBI taxonomy): domain Eukaryota; kingdom Viridiplantae; phylum Streptophyta; class Magnoliopsida; order Lamiales; family Oleaceae; genus Forsythia; species Forsythia viridissima. The sequence goes on from CM059042.1 coordinate 17,849,798, forward strand.
GTACAAGTTTATGATTCTTGTAGTGAACCTTGTTTATGATCTAATCAATCAAGAATTGGGAGTGTTAATGAAAAAAGATCAAGTTCAAAAGATGTTCAACAAGAGAAATATGAAGAGTAGCTTCAATAAAGACACATTTATCCGTGATACTGTTTTAGAGAATTTGTGATACTGTTTTGACAAGAAAAATTAAAGAATGTCATTTTAAGCTAAAGATACGATTTCAAAAGGGTAAAATCCATCACACACAGTGGCAAAGTGACTGGTCTTAACCGTCTCGTCAATGCCATTCCGAAAATATATTATAATAAAAATTCTGAACACATATGCGAATTTTATATTTATTTTTATTGTAATACTATTTTCTGTGATACTGTTTTGTATAATACAGTATCAAACAACACACATGACTATAATACTATGCTTTTATCGTTGATACTGTTTAATTAGCCATGTGTGTTGTTTGATACTGTATTATGCAAAACAGTATCATTGATTAAAACATGGATTAAAACACTATTAAAATTACTAATGCGCATTACCTAAATAAAACAGTATAATGGATTAAAACAGTATCATAGACAAAACTAAGACATTCAAACAGTATCACAGGTTCAAACATTGCCATAATTAAACAGTATCAAAGATAAAAGTACGATATCATAAATAAAATCCATTCCACATAGATTCAAACAGTATCATGGAATAAAACAGTATCAAAATATACTAATGCACATTACCTAAATAAAACAGTATCATAGATTAAAACTAAGACATTCAAACAGTATCATAGGATTAAAACTGTATCATTGATTAAAACTGTATCAAAATATACTAATACACATTACATAAACAAAACAGTATCATTGATTAAAACAGTATCATAGACAAAACAAAGACATTCAAACAGTATCACAAGTTCAAACTTTGTCATAATTAAACAATATCAAAGATAAATGTACGGTATCATAAATAAAATTCATTCCACATAGATTCAAACAGTATCATAGATTAAAATAGTATTATGGATTAAAACAGTATCAAACAGTATCTTTGATACTGTTTTATAGAATGTATGATACTGTTTTGACAAAAAAAATTAAAGATTGCTATTTTAAGTTAAAAGACGACTACAAACCTTCCTTGAACAACATAGTTACATGAATCTTTAGGGTAGTACATGCTTTGATGGGCTTCTATTATATGAAAAAGTGAAAAATCATTCTGACACTCAAGTTTTCTGTAATACTGTTTTCTACAATACAGTATCAAACAACACACATGACTAATAATATTTTATGTGATATTGTTTTTCTATAATACAGTATCAAACATCATGCTCTCTTTTAACAATGAGATCTGCTTGCCACTTCCTCAGCACAGAGTCATAACTTTGGAGGACATCGTGCTCTCTTTTAATTATCTCTTTGCAACAAAGATCACTCACTAGCAAATGTCCAGGATGCTTATGTAACTGAAGAATTTCCTTACTTTGTTGTGCTTTTTCTTTACTAGCAAATATCCAAGATGCCAAGTGTTCCCCAGTATATATCCAGGACAGTAATGCATTTGAATCAAGCACGACGTTGTTATTCTCATAGCAGACGCAAAATGAAGTTTTTGAAAATTAGTTGCCTCAGATTTTGACTTTTCTTTCAGCATCTTGATTGCAGCATTTAAATCCAATAGTTTCCAATAACAATTAAGAAACATCTCAGCCCCAATCATTATCCACTCTATCGGGTATAAACAACTGCAATTTTATAACTGAATCTGAAATCATCGCACTAATAAACTCTTTCTTTCAATTTAAATTCATGGTGTTCCAGATTTCTTTGTTGAGAGAAGCATGTACGATGCAGCTGTGCAAAGAAATTGAAACTTTTATGTATGTTTGGTATGCTGATTGGTGGCGGCAGTGGCGATAGCAATGCGGAGATTGCTGGAGGTGGAGGCAGTTTGTGATGGTCGCTGGAGTTGGAGGCAGTGCGGAGGTCCCTGGAGCTGTGCAAGGGGTGATTTTGGAATTAATTTAAAATATTGATAAAAGTATGACTTAATCACAATTTAGAAAAATATTCTGACCTAATTTGAAACAAGTTATGTGCAAGTGACTTATAGGCAAATTTTCCTTAATAAAATGTGCCTCCTACAATTTTGGGCCAGTTATGGTAATAGTAATGGATTTATTGAAGGACCAGTACCTGGTAATAGTAATTGATTGCGCCGGCTGGGCTGGGCTGGGCTGGGCTGGGCTTTATTTTTCTTTTTCATTTTTTTTTTTTGAAAAGATAGGCACCTTTGGTTTTGGGTTCGAGCTCGACCCAAAACCGACCCTCTTTTTACGTTTGTGTATTTTATTATTTATGTATACATCTCTATGACTACCAATTGTTAAGTGGCCGCATTGGCTAAATGATTGTGTCAAACGAGTCGAATCGAAAAAGTGTCTAACTTATATTATTTAAGTTGAAAATGCTTCTTTTTTGTAAAAAATATTTAAATACCCTCATTTAATAAGTATTGTTAACAGATCATCTGTTAACGAACTATCTGTTAACAGATTATTAATAGACCACAGGCTGTTAACAGACTTATAGTTTGTTAACAGGCCAGAAGATTGTTAACGGGTATGTTAACAGACTGAGTCTGTTAACGCGAATTTACACATTTTAATTGATTTTTCAATTAACCCACTTCAAATGAACGTATATTTATAGAAATTTAAATTAAAAATCACAAATCATACTCATATGCATACATATTTTCATGATTTATACTATAAAATCTACAATTTCTATCATGAATTAAAAGAAGAAAATAGAGATATATAAATTTCTACCATGAAATGAGATTTCTTATATAGATTAAATGAGTTGAATTCTAACCTTGAAATTTGTAAGATTCTAACTTAGAAATCTTTTCTTTTTCACAGACAGATAAATTTGAAATCATTTGAAATGGTTATAAGTAGGGAAGAAAATGTAGGGTTATATTAGAAAATTTGCTTGAAAATGGGTCAACGGCCATTTTGAAAAATTGGCCGGATCACTCGACCATTTAGCACTTATCTTCCTTGTGAAGTAAACCCAAACTAGCATTCGAGTGGAGCCCGTAACCCTTTCATTTTTGTAGCATTAAGGGTCTCTACTTTTTTTTTTTTTTTTGGTATTTAAACTAGCATCCAAGTCCGGAACACCCCAAATAGCATCGAATACTAAGTTGGTTGGTCGGGTAGAAATTAAAGTAGGCAGTATTTTAAAAAGTGTAAAACATTGCTAAATAGGCTTCATAAACAAATTGAGTAGAGACGAAACTCAGCCTCATCAGGACTGAATGAAAGGGATCCCTCAACAAATAAAAGTTGATTTAGGATAAAATATCTAAATTTTGATGCTCAACACCCCCGTATTGTGACGAGATTAACCTCTTCTGTATTGACAATCAACTTTAAACAAATCAAAAATATATTAGTTCAATGAAACAAACTGGAGATGAAGGGAAGCCTGTGAAATTTAAAGATAACTGGGGTGTAACTGGGGTGGCCAGCAAGATAACGGATTTCATTTTCATTACCACACATTATTGTCTCATCCAATCACACAAGGTTGCGAATACACTAGACATATCCCTCCCATTATCACTCCACCAAAATTGCCCAAGTGGTTTTAACGCACTTGTACCTTCTTCACACCTCAAACTATTACCTACCAGAAAGAAAGAAGAGGAGAATTGACAACATAGCTATGCCCACTTTGAATTTGTTCACCAATATCCCTGTTGATCCAGTGGTTGCCTCTGATGTTCTAAAAGATGCCACCAAAGCTGTTGCCAAGATTATCGGCAAACCCGAATCCGTTAAGTCCCCATTTTCGAATATGTGTTTACTCCCGCTTGTATTTGCTAGAATTTGGTGTCTTTTCGTTGGTGGTTCTGGTGCATGCATATAATTGATTGCTAGGTGTATGATAATATTCCTCTTAGAAAAGGCAACTGCTTTTCTCGTGGAACAGGTTTTCTTTTCCGTCTTCTGATTTTGTGTCTTACCTGTAAAAATTTAATTGCTGGAAAATTCTATCTTGGAAGTGAACAGGAGTGACTATTTATAGTTTTGAACTCAATAGTGTTGACACAACAATCCAATATGGGATAGAACTTGTGAAATTTTAGCTTATTGTTCTTCTTATTTTCCTGTAATATGATAGTTTGAGCATTCTTTTGTTTATGTAATTTCTTGATTTTGTTCTGCAGTATGTGATGATATTGTTAAATGGAGGGGTTCCAATTGCATTTGCCGGGACTGAAGAGCCATCGGCATATGGGGAATTGATCTCCATTGGGGGGCTTGGACCTAGTGTCAATGGCAAGCTCAGCTCAACCATTGCAGAGATTCTTGAAACCAAACTATCCATTGACAGCTCTCGGTTTTATATCAAATTTTATGATGTTCAGGTAAACTATTGAACATGATAAGAAATGCGGGTTTTCTTGTGTAATTGAAATAGCTTGAATGTCTGTTCGATGCGAAACTTAAATAGATGACCATTCTAGTTAACAAGAAGTAACCACAAATTATGCAGCTTTCGTCTTGACACAAATGTGGTTTTGGAGCTAAAACTACATATGATTGTCTTTGATCCTCTGTTCGTTCCAAATAATAATGGAGGGACATGAAGTTATATTTATTTCATACAAGCCTTTCCAATATTTTTACTAGAAACATAAATGTTTTTGATTGGTTTCTTATTGATTAATTATGAACGCGGGGAAACTTGTACCATAGTATGAAGTTGTATTGATCTCTTTTTGGTTCTTTCTGACTAATTTTTTCTCCAAATATCTATTTGAATCAATATTACTAATAATTTCATCGTTTGAAGTTGAGAGCATCAAGTTACTAACACAGTTTTATGATCTTTTGTGTTCAGCGCTCATTCTTTGGGTTCAATGGCTCGACATTTTGACTGAAATAACATAGAAGGTGCTGAGAGTTGAAAGCATGCGCTCAAACTGGTTTAGAACTAGTTAAACATTGCTTGTCATGTCCTCTCAAACAAAAGAAAAAGTATTCAATATGCCATAATTCCCTTATTGATGAAGAAATGTATTCTTTCTCTGTATCTTGGTAACCAGTTTGTTACTTGATGGTTCACTTCTACTCATTATAAATGTTCAAGCTTTAGAAAGGTTTGTTTCCTCTACTTTCAATATAGCCATGCACCACCTAGTTAATTCAGATTTATTATTCTTGCCGGTTGCTTGTCTAATTAATTATCCGGTATTATACTAGTAATTCACGTATTTTAATCAAATTCAGGAGCTGGTTTTGGCTCTTCATAGCAATGAGCCACCATAGTACTATAAACCAAGGTTCTAAAATGTGTAATGCGTGACGACGCGGCGAGGTGAAGCCTCAAGAATTATAGGCCTAAGCGTGCCTATGCGAAGCCTAGGCGTCAAAATGCGTTTTTGAATTTTAATTTTTTTTAATGCTCAAATTTTAAATTTTAATAACATAGCCTAGAATATACTGATTTAGATTACAAAATTACAGGTCTAGTTTTCAAAAAACATATAAAAAATACATGGGTTTTCAAAATTAGATGCACGCTGTAACAATGAAGAAAAATTAGATTTATATTAAGGCACATATCTTGGTTGAACATATCACATTTAACGTAGTTCAAAATTAAAATTACAGGACTAATTTTAATATTATAGTCTACAATTAGATTACAAAATAAAAGTCCAACATAATAGTTTTCAAAAGTTAGTAAATTTTAATTACCACAAACATAAACACAAATTACTCAATAATTTTCTACAATTTTATTATATACCAACATAGCTTAAATTTTGTCTAACTCTTTATCGGATTCTAAGTCAAGCTCTTCTTCTTCATCTAACTCATCTTCCGTGCCATCTGATACAAAATCATTTTCATCGGGTTATCTTATTTTATCTTAAACATTTCTAGTGCCTTTTGTAGATTTAAAAAATGTTTATTTTGGGCCAATCTGAAAATAAATTTAAAAAGAAACTTGCTTGCTCTAATGCGTGTTATGCGTGATTATTCGCACTTATTCTCGCTTAATCATGTTTATTCTCGCATATTCTCGTCTATTCGCGCCTAGGCAGTCAACAAAAAGAGTTGACCCCATTTTAACGCGCATACCCCCAATGCGATGCGTTTTGCAAACGCATTGAGTTTAGGTGCGCCTAGGCGAGGCCTATGCGGACCTTTTAGAACACTGCTATAAACAAACACATTGTGAATAGGTTGCCACCAGATAAAGCATCGGAGATGGCTGTTGGGAATCTAAAACTATCAATATGTAAATTTCTAAAGTAATTGTAAGTTTATAAGATGTATTCACGTATTTGTGTCTAAATTTTAGATCCTTTTTAGCAGTATCTTCATTCGTATCTATAACCTATTTGTTAGGAACTGGAGAAGATGCAATGTAATCTCATCACTTTTCTTTCAAATGTCATGAACTTGAACAAGGATTTGAATACCCTTAGTAATTGTGCTTGTTATGAAGTGAGTAAATTTGCGTCATATATGCACTTTGTATGTGAAGTTGACATTACTATTTGTAAGATATTAGATATTGTTTACGTCATATTTCAGAAAAATAAGAAAAAATAATAACGATATTGTTTACGTCGGAACAAGTTCTCCATTTTGGTGGAGCATGTTTGTTTGTTAGTGTAGTGCCATGCCGCCGCTTTGGCTAAAAGCCATGTCAAACAAGCCGAATCGAAAAAGCGTTTAACTTATACAATTTAAGTTGAAAATGCCTATTTTACATTTAAAAAAAAAAGATTTAAATGCATTCATTAATAAGATTTGTTAACAGAATGGTCGTTAACAATAATCTGTTAATAGATGGTTTGTTAATAGACCATTAATAGGGCCTAGGTCTGTTAAGGTCAAAATTGGCTTTAACAGACATGTGATTTATTAACACATTTCTGTTAAGGTATGTTAATAAACCAAATCTTAACAGGCGAATTTACACATTTTAAAATAGTTTTTCAATTAACCCACTTTAAATGAACTTAGATTTACGGAAATTTAAAGCAAAAATCACAATACTCAAATGTATACATATTTTTATGATTTATACCATAAAATCTATAATTTCTACCATGAATTAATAGAAGATAGAGAAAGATGAATTTCTATATTGAAATAAGATTTTTTACATAGATGAAATGAGTTGGATTCTAATCTTGAAATGTGTAAAATTTTAACTTGGAAATCTTCTCTTTTTAGTAGACAAAGACACATAAATTTGAAATCGTTTAAAATGTTATAAGTTGGAAAGAAAATACAAGGATATATTTGATAATTTGCTTGTAAAATGAGTTAACGGTCATTTAGAAAAATTTGTCAGTTCATATGACTATTCAGTGCTATTCCCATGTTGCCATGCTGATGTGATTCCCTACATTTTGGAGCTCTAGATGTGAAAGGGTGGTATGTTTGAGTCAATATTACTTTATTAAAAAGATTGCATGATGTTGGAATGTAGTGTCCTCAAATAGTTGGAAACTTTAAATTTGTAGATTAGGTGATTAAACAACTTATTAAAACGTGTGGTATTGTGAGTTCAAATTTTACTATTGCATATTTTAAGAAAATTTATATCACAAATAAGAGACATGATTATGAACTTTCAACGTACGTAACTTCAAACTCCAACTAAAATATTCGCGTAACACACCATTACGTACTTTTCTACTATTCCTAAAATGTTTTCCATTAACTATAGTCTATAGAAGAAGATGAATATATTAAAATCACAAAAGAAAAATAAAAAAGCATTAGAAACCCTCGAATGTGACATTGGAATTTATGCCAAGATTAGTGCTAATCTAAAGTTTAACATCAATAAACAGTGCTTAATACAAAATTTTTGGGGTAGAAGTCCAACATCATAATTAAAATATGTTTTTGTATCTTGACTTTCTTGACACTAAAGAGACAAACACAAACTTTATCTTTGTTCAATTATATGAATCACCGACAAAATGGTGTGCGTTTTTTTTTTTTTTTACTATTTAATTAATTTTACAAAAATTTCTAAAGCTAATTATTATTTACTTTAAATACTCAAGTTCTAAAAGAAAATATGGACTTGATTTTAAAGATATATAAATAATTTATACACTCTCTATTACGTTAAGATTTTAGATAGAATTCAAATTTTATTATCATTTGTTGTTATTTTACGTATCGTGTCCCGAATTAAAAATAAAATTTTAATTTGTTCGTGTGAAGCATGTTAAAGATAAATATAAATATAAATAAATAAATTATATTTTTATATATTGGTATTCAATTATAGGGTCGTCTTATCTTATATAATTTTGTCTATTTATTTTGTCGTTTTCTTCAGAAAAATTAAAAAAAAAAGATCTTGTCATTTCATCAAAATTAAAATTTGAAATTGTATTCTTACTATATTTCTAAAATACATTATATGAGAATGTAACTAATCGACAATATTTTTTTTACAAGCCTATGAATATTTTTTTTAATCTCTTATAAACCAAATTTATTTTTCTTAATATACAAGTAAATATAGAACTAAATGAAAAATGAGATCTGTATATAACTAAAAATCATTTCATTTATTTGGGATTTTTCAAATTACATTTCACAAACTACAAATGTGGAAAATGAAAATGGTGAAAATTAATAACAAAAGAATAGAAAAGATGAAACCCCACCCCACCCCACCCCACCCCACCCCACCCCACCCCACCCCAAAATTAAAAGAAGATTTTTAATTTTTTTTTTTTTTAATCCAATGTGAGAAAAACAAATTTAGAATTTTTTCTTGCGGTCTGATTCGTTTAGAGCTGCTATGGCACCTTCTATCTTTAGTCTCAAAAGTTCTTTCTCCTCTTCATCTGCCTGAAAAATTAAATATTTTATTAATTAGGCAATCAAAACAATTTAAAGTTGACAGCAAAAGAAAAGAAAAGAAACAAACACTAAAAAAAGGCTTCAATTCACATTAATCAAGTATTAGCCAACATTTTACGTGACTTCTATTTTTGTTTTTTTGAGAAAATTATTGAACGTGCACAATTCAGAGACGACGTGTTCTGTTGCTAAAAAAGGTAAAATTCAAAAGAGTATCAACTCACAAATACCACAAAATATGCGACAAAATCATCTAAACTCAAACTCGTGAAGCCATAAGAAACAAATGTTCATGACACTCAAAATATAAAGGCATGGAGAAAAAAAGAAGAAGAAAAATAAATCAAAGAAGATCACTAAGACTTGAATAAATAAGTTATTTCTTGATTCAAATGAGTTACAACCAGCTTATAATTAGATGGGAAATTATTAAATTATAATATGATGTATTAAGCATAATATAATATGTTAATTATCATATCATTTATGGAAGAGCTACCATAATTATTTATGTCTATGTGCACACACTCAAACACACAACTCCTAATAATTGGATCGATTATGGGCTTGAGATAATAATTTAATTAGGTAGTGGAATAAACTAATAAATTATTAAATTTCTATATATGGGTTATGATTTAGATTCACACATGAATGTTTGATAAATTTTTTAAATATTTTTTACAATTTCTAGTCTATCGATATAAAAAGACAAGAATTACGAGATGCCGACATTCTACATAAAATTTTGTCAAATCTCATGACACGTGAAATGGTAGGAGCTAGAAACTTAAAAAGGGATATTTGAACCCATACACTAATTTTGTATTTTCTAGAGTTGAATATAAGATATGTTTTATTTTTTGATACATTTTTTCAATATACGACGCATGTACACATTAAATTAAATATAATTAAAAATAATAATAAATATTATTATTTATCACAACCGATGATGATCACGAACTTATGTATTAATAGAGAACTTGACTAGCCTACAGCATCCGATATCAAATGAGGGGAGTTGATCTCCTCCCCATGGTTGGGATCTCTGATTACCCCCCCCCCCCCCCCCCCCTTCCGGACACATGTCTGGTTGGGAGGGGAGGGGAGGGGAGGGGAGGGGGGGGGGTTGGCCAATAAAAAAGTACTTGACAAAAAAGTCAAGTACTTGTCCAATCTCAATTGTACACATGTTCAATAGAGATTATAAAAACTCCCCACTATAAAGAGTAGATCAATCTCCATCAAATGAGTTTCACAAGTCATAAACATGTAATCTTCTCGATGACAATGTGACCAATTTGACCATCCCCACAAGATTCTTTGTGTCCAAAGTGAACAATCATCAAATTAAAATGTAGCCTATGGACAGCCTGGGTTAATAAAGTAGTCTACAAAATTCCAACTTGTGGGCCCACAATTGAGCAAAATTTGGACCATGCTACTAAATAATATAAAAATTTTGTCTTGGAATTATTGAGGCAACCGTATATAATTTCACTATTTTAAAGTAAAATAATCTTGATTTTCTTCAAATGTCACTATTTGTAATCTTTAATGTTGATTTTGGTTAGGTCCCATTCTTCTACAATATGTGGAAAATTACTTAAAAAAGAGTTCAAATTAATAATATATGTAGACCCCTCTGTCCATGAAAATGGGAAAATTGGGTTAGGTAATAGGTAGTCCACACCAGATCCAATTTGAGCATTGATTATATATTCTTAAATTAAATAAGTATTCACTATTTTATTATTTTATTATTTAAATATAAAGTTTCTTGAATTGTATTTATTAACATATTCGACATGAAATATGCTAGGTGTACTTGCAAAATAAGATACGATAGATAGTACAACAAAAGTGGTTACACGCGATAGACCAGACATGTGCAAGGTAAGATTTGACAAATAATACAATTGTTATGCAAATAGTTATGGTACGTGCATATTCACACGTGTGTACATGTTAGACTAGAGAGAAAATTCACCACACTCTCACTTGCAAGATAAGATTAGGTAGAGTGCAAAGTCGATACGGAGGATTCACCTTACTCGTAGGTAGGAGATATGATTTTATAGATAGAACGCATTGATGTGTGTGTGTACGAAATAAGATTGGGAAGAGAATATTACCTCAATAAATACAGTCTTCAAAAGGTTTTGAGAGAAGGCAGTGATGTTGGCAGTAATGATTTTGAGCTTCAAAGATTCAAAAATCTCACAGAGCTTTACCATTGTGTATGTTCTTTTGCTGCAATTGAGGCTAATCACAACTGTCTTCTCCCCCATGTCGGTTACCCTCAGCTGCCAATTATTTAATCAGTTTTACGGGAAAAAAAAAAAAAATTTAAAATCTCGTTTATTGTACTATTCAATACTCCGTATCAAATACTATTGAAGAAAAAAAAAACTAAGATCTTATCGATCGAGTACTAGTGTAATATGAATGAAGTGCCCACCTCAAGAACTTCAATGGGAAATGATCTTGATGATGCAGAATCATAGCCATGATCGAATCTTGCTCTCTTTGGATTTGAACAAAAAGTAGCAGCTTCTTGATCAAAATCAAAGATTGTACTATTTGCTGGTGTACCAGATTCCAACTCTGATACTTCTGATTGAATTCTCCTCTTTTCTTCCTGCAACTTTTGTATATACTCAATGGCATCTTTGATTATTGATGCTTTATCCATCTAAATTCAAATAAAATAAAAAGGAAAACTATTTAGCACTTGAATAATACATAAAACAATTAATGCTATACTCCTGGAAGAAATGCTGCAGATTGGCTCTATATCATTCAATTGGTGGGGTAGGGGTGCAATAATTGAACTCTATACTAGCAATAATTGAACTCTATACTATGGTATTTTCATTGTTGGGTCACCTTTGTAATATTGGGGACCACTGATCTCAATGCATAGAGCCTTTCATTTAGCTTTTTTCTCCTATTCCTTTCTGAAACAATGTTCTTTGATGCCATTGATGAATTTGTTCCATCAGGAGAGCTCGAATCATAGTACGCAGATAATGTTTCGTCAAATAAACTGCGTCGGTATAGTCGATCGCGTTAATGTCTAATTATCATACATAAACACGAACACGATTGCAATAATGAAAATGATAAAAGAATATTTAGTCAAAGTTATCATATCCATCAACTCTATCGTACTACAATCTTATTACACCAATACGGACCTAGACACAGACTGAAACGTGAAAATGAAAAATGAGAAATAAGAAAGTACCCGTCGAGCTCTTCGATTTGGAGGAATTTATTGGTTTCCCAGTAATGTGTATATTCATCGTCAAGGTATTCCATTGTGTGTGACAGTGTGAGTGTGTTTTTGGAGTTTTAGAGAGGGAGAGAGTGGAGATGCTTATGAAGGGAAGAGTGGGATTATTCAATGTGGCATTATTGCCATGTGGGGGATGGGGTTTTTATAGGAAAGGTTTATTAACCCCTCGTGTCCATTTTTTTTTAAATTATTATAGTTTGTAAGCTTGATAGGATGATCTTGGCCGTCCATGTGTAGCGAAGATTTGTGTGGCTCAATTGAAATTGACTGGGAGATTTTTCTTCTTTTGTTATGAAATGTATTCTTTAAACCAATTTGCATTATGTAATTGGAGCCTCACATTTTCTCATTTTCTAATTTGTGGGAGGGATTTTGAAAAAGGTTTAGCAAGATTGAGTAGGTGAAGCTAACAAGATTTCTATCATTTCAACTTTCATCGTCACGAACAAAAAATACGAACCTATCAGTCTATCACAAGATATAAAACATGCAAGTTGAACTGAAGCATTTTAAATCAACATGTATAAAAAATGTGAGGTTTGAAAGAGTCAGACGGTCAAGCCACTTAGCTAAACCCCCCTCTTATTTCTTTAGCTTATCTATTAGTTTTCTTTTTAAAAGAAACAATTATGTTTAGTAGGTCTGGACGTCGAGTGAGTCGATTCGGGTATTTTAATACTCAGAATAACTTGTTACAGTTCATATATTTTGAAAATGGAATCATTCGAGTCCACGTAATTATTGGAACCAAACTCAAACCGAGACCGTCGGTTCAAGTTCAGGTTTGGTTCTACACATAATATTTTCTTTTAAAATTGTGAGTTGACAACATGTTTTATAAAAAATTAAAGATTGCAAACCCATTAACATTATGTACGTTAGATATTAAAATAATTTCTGAAAGATATAAATATTAACTAGAAGAATAGACATCAAAATTGTAAATTCGTAAATTAGAGTTAGAAAAAGAAAAATTACCTCCAAAATTGAGAATTCATTTCGGTTACAGAGGAGTTTTTCCTTTACCGTATCACTATGTGTTGAGCGAGAGAGAGATGAGCTAAAGTGCAAGACAGACATCAATATTTGTATTGAGTATATGAGCAAATAGCGATTGAGAAATTGAGATTTGGATAATCGGAATTGAGTCAATTGAGTTTGAATTTAAAAGTTGTGGGTTTTATACTTTTGGTTTGGGTCTTGGACAGTTGGATTCTTGTCTTTGGTACTGTGGTGTTGAGTAATTGGGTTATGGTGAATAAATTGTAAAAAAAAAATTATAAAAAAAGACAAATTCGGTTTCAATCGGGTACATACGGTTCTATTTCAAGAATCGATCCTGACCCGGTCGATTCTTGGTTCTCGGTTTTCGATTCCGATTCTTAATTTTATTTTTTTGGAACCGTTTTCGGTTTGGGATGTTCAATTTTGATTAAAATGTCCACTCCTAATCTTCAATGATAATTATACTTTACGAGGACATTTGACGGTGCATAAAAGTTGACTTTCTAATTTTTTTTTTTTTTAAGAGTATAGAGTTTACAACTCTACGTGATGTAAAAAGGCAGCTAAAATGTAATTTAAATTGAGCTAAATAAGTCGTATAACTTAATTAAGACATGCTATGATCACGTGTGAACAATGTCTTAATCGTATCATGGCCATGTGCAACGCCTGACTCCCAGCCGGAATGGCTGTTTGTGTCTTTGTGATGTCCACTTTTCAACTCGTCATGTGGCCATTTTATATATTATATTTGGCGGTTTTCGCTCAGTGCTCAAGATGGCATGGCAGAAAAATAGGTCGGGGAGTTGGGACCGTTGGGCAATATGCAAAATTTCCTTTACCATTCTTGAGAGAAATGTCAGCAATAATTCATGTATAGACAAACTCAACTTGTCAATTTTTGTTATTAAATATGTAAAATTAAGGTAACCTAAAATATATTTTTTGAAAAAATTTATTTCGTGCGGTGCGCGCGTTAGAAGTTAATTGTTGTCCAATGACCATTTTCAAGGGACTAAAAATTCGATTTAAAACTTTCGCAACGCTAATTCAATCTCCAACAGCTCCAATTCTTTTGATTTCCACTAAATCAATTTTTCTTTATTGTTAGACAACCACAAATTGTGCTCTAAAATTAATTCCTAATGGACCTTCTTTGTCTAGTATTTACTGAATCATGTGATTTTAGTTAAATAAATTACAACTCAATCAAGTTACGATAATGTTAACATCTAAATGTAGCCCATAAAATATATTAAGCGATTATTTATTAAAACGAAAAAAAAAAAACTATATATTCATAGGAAATATCACCCATCTTGCTTATAAGTTTCATGAAAGAGTGCACAAAATGGATGAAGGAATATTGCTAAACTAAGTTTTGACTATCCCAACTAGACACATCAATATATGAAATCTAAATCTGGACAAAATCCCAGAAACATTAATTTACTAAATATTGATTTCAATTATTGTCATATTTTTTTTTGTCAATCACATGGAAGGGTTCCAACATTGATTTCCTTGCCAATTCACATTTGATGCTATGCAAGAATGTCTATTATATATATATGGCAAAAAATATTGACATTATATAAAAAAACTTCTCCAATGCAACAATGTTCATTGTGCAAATGTGGTAAATTATTATTAAATTTTTAGAAAAAAGAAAGAAAGGGAAATGTATTGATTGGATAGAGATTATTAAATTAATGATGGACATTGTCAACAACAATGTCTAGAATTGGACATTGTGCTAGACACCTTCTAGCATTAATTGTGCCACATAAACACTTTTTGACCATTTGTCAAGAAAAACACTAGACATTGTGTCTTGACATTATATCATTGGAAATGCTCTAATACCACAAAAGTGGATATTTGTTTATGCGACTATTCATGGTCAAATTGAATCTGACCATGAATATACAATTAACCAAATTTAACTCGTTTTTCTTCCTAGGTAAAATGTCGAGTGTACTACCAAACAAGTCACGAGATTCAATTCCACAATTGTATTGTATTGTAAGTAATAATTTTAATATCAATTAGTATATCGTTTATCGGTAGAAGTCGACCGTAAAAAAATAAATAGAGATTGATAAAAATAACAAGATTCACGTTGAGAATGAAAAATTTGGAGAAAAATGGTGAAAGAAAGAGAATTGGAAATGAGAGAATTGAAGAAATTGAAAAAAAAAAAATTAGAGAGAGTGAAGATATCATAAACTTTATTGAGTCGTGATTATAGTTATTTAAATATATATATATATATATATTTATAAACACACGCTCACATATTCAAGGACAAACCTATATATAGTCCAAACTGATAACCCATTGAGAAATATGGGCCAAAAAATATTTTTTTTCTTTAACTTTAAAAAATAGGAAATTATACCATATACTTGATTTGATTTGAAATTACAATTTTAATATTCATCGTTTTGAATTCCAGAAGTATTGACTTTAATTTCCAAATACTTATGTTCAAATTTATTTTCAAAACCCTAAAAAGTACTATCGAAATTACAATCCCAACCCTAATACTAAGAGCTCGTTTGACTTGTTGATAAAACTATTTATTTGGATAATAAGTTTCATATTATTTTGTTTGTTGAGCTAGGTATGAGAATAAAAAAAGTTACAATTAAAAAGTCAGATTTTCGTAAAAATCAATTCTATCATTATTCTTAATTAAATGAAAAAAAAGTAAAAGAAAAAAAAATTAGCAGAGGTGGTAACGGGCGGGAGACGGCGGTGGCGGAAGACGGTGGCAGTTATCCTAAGATATGAGTGTTGAAAAATAGATTTGTTCTATAATATAAATGGTACGTTAGTCTTTAAAAAATGAGTGAATCGTTATTCAAATAAAAAAATTTTGATCTCCTCTTTTCGATGATAAAACTTATCCTTATATTTTACTTAAATTGTTATTCAATAAAAATGCATCCGAACAATCCAAATATGATAAAACAAAATTTATTTATTTTCTTTAACTATTGACCATATACCAAATGGGCACTAAAAACACGGTCTCTGCCACCATCATTCATCGCTACTTCCAACGTCAACCACCGCCACCATTTGACACCACATCCACCACCATTACAATTTGAAACCACTTTCACCACCGTCACCACCACTACCACTGCCACTACCATGATTGTGTTTATCTTTTTAGATCTACGACAAACGACTCACCTTCGTGATTGTGTATAACACTATAACTCTAGTTGTGGTTGTAACTGTGACTATGTTTATCTCCAAATTTTTTTAAATGAGTTCTCAATTTATATGAAAAATGGTGTACGATGGTGCCGAGTCTAGTGACTTTGTATAATATATCATAACTATGATTGTGATTGTGTTTTTCTCTGAACTTTCTCTCGTAAGTTCCAAATCCGTGTTAATCAATGGTGTGTGATAGTGTTATGGACAATTGTCTTTTGGTAGTGCATGTGGCAATGACCTGTGTGGTGTACATAGTGTGTTACATGTTACAAAAAAGTTGAAATTGAAATTGACATAAAACAGATTCCTACCACCTTAAAAATTTATGTTCTACTCAATTTTAAATTTTAGTCCACCCAAAATTTAATATTAGACCCGTCCATGCACATACGACAATAATCAGGGTGCTTGACACAATATAAAGCATTATTTTGGTGTATTAAATGATTACACAATATATTAATTAAATAATTATATAAAATGTTCCAATCAAAATCTTGAGATCTTAATTTAGATACGACACTCATGTCGAGACATATTAATTAAATAAAACCCAAGTGGAAGTTTATTTATCAGAGATAATGCATTCACATTAAAATAAAACTCTAACTAACACATTTTTCTTAACAAACCTATTTTCATATTGTATTAATTAGTCACTTAGCAAAATTATAAAATAAATCATTTTTTTGGGATCAAATAGGGAATATCCAGTGAGAATCCTAAAGCTACCCTGATTTGGTAATTTTTATTTTAAGAAATAATGAAAAGTTAAAAACAATTAATAAGTGGTTCGGGTCTAATTAAATTTAATCACATATTTTATAGGACCCACAATTTTTTAACCACATATTTCATCATTTTTTATTTTATCAAAATCTGCTAATATTTTTATCAAAAACTTTGTCAAACAGATAAAATATTCGTATTGGGTGCAAACATGTCAAATAGAAGTTTTCCCACTACTTTAATTTATGTTTTAAATTCTAAGATTTTGGAAATAGATTGCCCTAAAATTTGTAAAATATGGTCTTCGTTAGTGAGCTCGGAGATCAGGCTAATGCTAGTTGTTTTACCTTGACGTTCAATCGAATTTTACAACCACGTACATGAAATATTTTAGAGTAATGATATTAGATTCAGTCACATACCTCAAAAGAACTAACAAAGCATTTAACAACTGTCCCAAACTTAAATAACAATAACTAGAGTTAGTGTATGATTGACTAAGCTTTTAAGTTGGTTAAATATAATTTTTATTCAACATAATTTAAATGATTCACAGATATTATCTAAGTTTTATCCAAATATTTTATAGTACCCACAACTTATAATATATACAAACATTACCAAATACATGTCTATGAATTATATCTTCGATCTTGGGCTGTCCTAAAATTGTTAGGCTAGTCCAAAGGCATGCTTATTATGTTAATAGACGCTAGGTGACACGTATTTGTCATTTATTTTAGGGGAAATTGCGGTTAGTTCTTCAATATTTGATTTCTTTTTTTTTTTTTTTGTACTTATATCCTCAGTATTAAATCTTGACATCTATCACCTCAATTTTTTATATAATTAGCAGCCAATGCCCTTACTTAAGGGCATTGGCTGCTAATTATATAATGACATAACTCATAAGGGCATTGACTGCTAATTGTATAAAAGATTGAGATGATGGATGTCAAGAATTAAATACTGATGATACAAGTACAAATTAAGTCAAATGTTGGGAACACCAACTCCAATTTACCCTCTATTTTATCTAATCATGTGACAATCTTATATAAGAGTTGAAGAATTGAGATCAATGTCATGTTGTAAAATTTACTCTAACCTTAGATTGAAATATATTTTAAGTCATTTTGATATCGTAATTTATTTTACTCAACTGTTTAAACTAATAACTATAACTAAACTTCCGAAAAATTTATTTATAAAACTCATTTCTAGCTGAGCATATGTTTGGATATGCTTAAATTATAATTTTAGTTGGTCAAATTGGTCAAACATAATTTTTATCCACATATTTTATAGGACCCACAATTTACAACTCATTTTTTATTCATATATTCACCAATAATTTATAATATAAGTATTTATAAAATAATTTTAACACTACCAAACATCACGCGTAAATTTGAAATCGGCTTATTTGCACAAATGGTCCCTGACTTTTGTACTTATTGCGGGTTGAGGACCTATCTTTTCATTTTTGGCAGTTTAACCCCTATTTCAAATGTTTTTGGCAGCAATGGTCCTTTTCAACAATTTCCATCCAAATACCGTGAAATTTGACGGTGGAAGTTTTTTTTATTTATAAAAGGCTTATTTGCACAAATGGTCCCTGACTTTTGTAAAGAAAAATTTGCAGCAAAAGTCCCTAATATTTTAGAAAGTGTTGAAAAGTCACATAACCTTCTAATCCTAACACATATGACCCTAAACTTTTTTGACAATTTTACTCATAACTTAAATAAATTTAAAATAACTCACAAACATTTTCAAAAATACAAATAAGTCCTAAATTTTTTTATTTTATTACAGATTTACACTTAAATAATAAAAAGTGTGTCATCAAGTCCAAAAACTTTTAATTTTGTTCACCAAAATGATATTTAAAATGTGTTTGATTAAAATTAGATTTTTTAGTAAAAGTGATTGAAAAATTGTGGAACCATAAAATGTGTGGTTAAAATTAATTGTTGACTTTGACTTTAGCTTTTTAACAAAATCAAAATTGAAAACAAATGGGCTCTTAGAGTCTCTACAGATTTTGTCCAGTGGTCTATTAATTAACAAAAAAATTATACTCATGATCAAAATTTGACCAATTTAAAATTTTAATTTATTTTTCATATCAATTACTAGAGGTGGTAAAATGGGCCAGCCCATATAGCCCGGTCTCTGGGCTGGGGTGGTCTAATAAAAAATTGATTAAATAAAAATTAGGTCAATTTAGTCCGATACAACTAGTCAACCGGGCTGGTCCGATAATTTTTTTTTTGCCCAAGTCCCTACCCCACATTTCAAACACCCCACCCCTCCCCTCCCCGCCCCGCCCCGTAAAATGTGGCTGCCAGGGGTGGGGTGTTTGAAGTGTGGGGTAGGGACTTAGGCAAAAAAAAAATTATCAGGCTAGTCTGATTGACTAGTTGTACCGGACTAAATTGGCCTAATTTTTATTGAATCAACTTTTATTGGACCAGCCCAGCCTAGAGACCAGACTATCTGGGCTGACCCATTTTGCCACCTCTAGTAATTGATATGAAAAATAAATTAAAATTTTAAATTGGACAAATTTTGATCATGTGTATAATTTTTTTGTTAATTAATAGACCACTGGACAAAATCTGTAGAGACTCTAAGAGCCTGTTTGTTTTCAATTTTGATTTTGTTAAAAAGCTAAAGTCAAAGTCAACAATTAATTTTAACCACACATTTTATGGTTCCACAATTTTTCAATCACTTTTACTAAAAAATCTAATTTTAATCAAACACATTTTAAATATCATTTTGGTGAACAAAATTAAAAGTTTTGGGACTTGATGACACACTTTTTATTATTTAAGTGTAAATCTGTAATAAAATAAAAAAATTTAGGACTTATTTGTATTTTTAAAAATGTTTGTGAGTTATTTTAAATTTATTTAAGTTATGAGTAAAATTGTCAAAAAAGTTTAGGGTCATATGTGTTAGGATTAGAAGGTTATGTGACTTTTCAACACTTTCTAAAATATTAGGGACTTTTGCTGCAAATTTTTCTTTACAAAAGTCAGGGACCATTTGTGCAAATAAGCCTTTTATAAATAAAAAAAAACTTCCACCGTCAAATTTCACGGTATTTGGATGGAAATTGTTGAAAAGGACCATTGCTGCCAAAAAATTTGAAATAGGGGTTAAACTGCCAAAAATAAAAAGATAGGTCCTCAACCCGCAGTAAGTGCAAAAGTCAGGGACCATTTGTGCAAATAAGCCATTTGAAATCTCTTGTTGAAAATTGAGGCACATGGTATAAAAAGGACAAAGATAATGATTTGTAAAAAGGACAAAGATAATGATTCGGTAGAAATTGAGGCACATAGTATAGAATGTGTACTACTGGTTCAATAAAATATGCAAAATTTTGGATTTTTCTCCACATGAAGATGAAGTTTTGGAAGAGTAATTAAGAGCACGTTCGGTGGGAATTTTTTCAACCAAAAACCCATTTTTTAATAAATGCTTGTGGGCCCATTCATACTAAAAGCCTGCACTTGTGTAAGAAAGTACACTTCAATTGTAAAAAGTGATGTGCACAAACATTCCCTTTTACCTTTCTACCCTTGATTTTGATTTTCTCAATGTTGTTTACTCACAAGATGCACCCGTGAAGAAGAAGGGGTACAAATGTCCAACATGAATTTAGAACCAAGAAGTAGTCAATGCATTCCCACCAAACATGGCCTAAGTTGAGAAATAAAATATAAATTAAACGTGTAGAATAAAATATAATTAGATTTTCCTATGACCACGAGTTTTGTATTTCTTCCCAACTAGACTAAAATATACATCTAAAAAATCAAATGGATGATGAATAAATAATAATTAATAAAAATAATGAATAAGATATGCATCAAAATGAAAAAGATGCCACAATAGTAAAAGTTAGAAAAAATTATATACTCCACCTACTTTTTTTTCCAAATTTCCAAATATATTAGATAAGTTTTTTTTTAAAATTTAATATTACTATATAATATTTATATATACTGTTACTATTTTAAACAAATTGTGATAGTATCATTATCATTTACTAACTGATTAAGTTCATTTTTAGGAATTAAGCCATATTATTACTAGATTTAAACAGTGATCAAAGTCAATTCTTAATCTATCCTCATTTTTATGCATAGAATGAGGATAACCGTGTCACATTTATGATGAATTCTTACATGAAGAACGAAACCGTCATCCATATTTATCCATTTATCGATTACCTCTCAACAATTTTTCAACAACAACATTACCAATTTCAAACTCAGTTGTACATAGTAAGTGCATTCATTGTCATGGATTTTGAATTCGAACGAAACAATTTTTTATTTTTAATTATGTCGATATTTTTTTCTTTTTGAAATCCATACACGTTAGTGAAATTTTTTAGTTACATTATTAGATGTAAAACGGTTTGTCAATACGATAACATTGTGTGTGTTGCCCTTATTAAGTGAACATGTTATCACATTGTAATATATTAATTAATATCGTTTAGTTATATTGTTATGTGATTCCTCTAGTTATAATGTTATCTTCGATTGTTCACGTCTTACGTTAACTTTTTGTATAATGTTAACGTCTTAAATTCGTTTAGTTATATTGTTACGAAAATCTATTTTTTTGCATTCAATTTGATTTCTTTTTTTTATGGATATTGAGTTTAAAATTTGAATTCTCCATCTTCTTCGATGATAAGATATAACAGATGATCATTGTCTTAACTTGAAACAGGACGTTGATTGTAGACTGCCTCTATTGTTTTGGTGTCAATTTTATTAAAATGAACCTCATTAAAAGTTCAATAATATTATAAGTTTTGATTTATAATCTAGTAATACTATAATTATAAATTTATCTCAGTATTTTTTAAATTTATGTTTACAAAGAAATGTATATATGTAAAGAGGTTAATCATCTCTTCTTCATAGTGGTGAGAAGTTATAAATGTCACATGACACGTGTCGCCATTCATTACCCAAATCTTTAAAGTCATCCATTTTGGTGTCATTTGCTTAGATTTTCCTCTCTGGTTTGGCAAAAGGCCCAGATCAAGTCCACTATGACCCAGTCCAGTTGAAGACACTGGAGTTTGGCCCAGTATAGAGGGCCCAGAACTTAGCCTATACAAAACAATTAAAATCAAAACAAAAATAAGCAAAAAGTAAAAAATAATAAAAAAGGAAACGCATCTATTGAAGTCTTTGTAGTGTATACGATCTGTGTCCGATGAGAATCTTGAGAAAATGGAATTTTCTGCATCATGGATCCACTCTTTACTGTACTCGTTCCTCATAATTGCTTCTATTCACCTTCTTCACATCCTGATAATATCCCAAAAACTCACACTCAATCACCAAAATGTCAGAGTCAAGAAACTGCCACCCCTCCCTCTGCGCTTCAACTCTGATGGAACTTTCAAAATCCTCCAGGTATAATAAATTTTTTCACCAAATATAGTCTTGGGTTTCATTTATTTTGGTCTTTTATGGAAATAATATTGTGGGTTTGTTGGAATTTTTGGTTTTTTCCTTTTGGTTGAGTATTGTGGTGAAGATGGGGTTTTTTGTAGGTGGCTGACATGCATTTTGGGAATGGCATGGTGACTCGATGCAGGGACGTGCTGGAGAGTGAGTTCGAGTACTGTTCTGATCTCAACACCACTCGGTTTCTTGAAAAGATGATTAAACTGGAGAAGCCAGATTTCGTTGCTTTTACTGGTATTATAATATATATACGATGATCGACTGATAATAGAACATGTAGTTCTCGTATAAATTGAATTTCAAAGCTTAATTTTCGACCGACCAAATCTCTTAATGCTGGAAACAGTAGCATTTCGTTAGCTCTGTGTGTGTGTGTGTGTGTTACTGTTAGGAGAAGAGGCAAGGTAAATGACAGAGTGCATGGAAAATGGAGTAGTACTATGTGGAAACCTATTTATTAAGAGTGAGAAGCATAAAATTTTATCAGCAATACTTCACTTTCATTTAATAATGGAAATGGATGATCCTCGTGGCAGTGGTATTTCTTTTTGGACACTGATTCTCATTCAAAAATCAGGTTTATGTAAACAGCTTAATGTAGGAGGATTTTCATTTTCTTAAAGTAGGTGCATGATGTGTTTTTCCTCTTTCTGCACCATGGAAGAGGTTTCCTTTTATTCTCCGAGTTTCTTATGTTATAGTGCTTATTTCAGTCTTATTTTTAAACTCTAATATACACCCTCTTTAGCAATACTGATAATCCCACATAATACTGGTGGAAGAAAACTTAAAATAAAGTAAGTCAAATTTTATTTCGGTGTCATTAGAAGAAATGGCTGATGAAGGTTTCACTGGATGACCACAAAATTTTATCCTTGACATAATGGTTTAAACTCTTGAAATGGAAATTCAAAAATTGGAGTTGGATTCCGGAAGGGACATCATTTTTATGATGGGAGAAAAAGGCGGGGGGAGTGAGGGATGGTCGAGTCAGAGCGAGTAGTTAAACTTATAGTATGTTTGTCAGTGCTTATAAGCGCACTTATAAAATGATCAAACATTATTTTTATCTATACATTACGTAAGACTCACAATTTTTATCCACTTTTTATTCACACATTTCGTAGGACCCACTGCTTCTCATATATAAAAATCTTTACCAAAAATACACTTATTTAAGAGTATTTTTAATAATTGAGGTGACATGACATTCAATGTAGATAGATTAGTGGGCATGCTAAAAGTTATGACTTATAACACAATTAGCTTTGACATGTTAAAAGCTACTACTTGTGGAGCATATTTATGACCGATCACATTAGTGAGGCATTTCTGAGTTGTGATTGGTTATAGATCTCCAGCTATCTACTGTTTGACAGATGTAAATGTGTCACATAAAACAAAAGTACATAAAAATGTGTCATAAAACTTACTGCTAACTAAATGGGCATCCTTGAACATGGTTTCAAAAAAATAAGAACAATTAATTTCTTCACATTTTGGCAGAATTTCGTTGGACGTACGGATGCATGCATATCATGATGGTATTTCAGTAGATAATAGAATATTATTTCACATAACACATTTATATGACTTGCTAGATCTCTGTAAGCTCTATTCCTTTCAGTTAGATATAACAAAATTTTCAGTGGCACAACCTCAATAAGGCTGGACTTCGTTTTTTTGCTTAAAGTAAATGATCAAAGCTCTAGTTTATATTTTAGAGAAGTTCATCTGAACAAATTGTATTTTGCACTTTTGTCCTCTGATATGTCATCATTCTGCCCTTAATGTCACCAGAATACTTGGTTTATTGTTAAGTTGGTGCTTCACATCTTCTTGTTTGTATTTTCACGTGGTATAAGCGATGCCTCTCTTTCTCACTCGTTTTGGCATGTAGGAGATAATATATTTGGAACAAGTGCTACCGATGCTGCTGAATCTCTATTCAGAGCTTTTGGCCCTGTTTTAAAATCTGGACTTCCTTGGGCTGCAGTTTTAGGGAACCATGATCAGGAATCAACTATGAATCGTGAAGAATTGATGTCTTTCATCTCCCTCATGGATTATTCTTTGTCACAAACTTTTCCCACAGTTAAAGACACCTCTGATCCAGCCAAACAAAACCTGGTGCCAAAAATTGATGGATTTGGGAATTATAATCTGAGAGTGTGGGGTGCTCCAGGTTCCCATTTTGCCAATAGCACTGTCCTCAATCTCTATTTTCTTGACAGTGGGGATAGAGCTGTTGTCGATGGACTTCGAACTTATGGATGGATTAAAGAATCTCAACTTAGCTGGCTTCGTGGTATTTCTAAAGAAATTCAGGTATGATAAATGCCAAGCGCAATGATACCGCATGCATACATATAGATTCGTATGTTCACATACTAATTGAGTCAATCTCCCTCCCCCCGTTCTTCCCATCCTCTGCACCTTTATATACATTGCACATACATATCTACGCACACAGGAAAAATGAACATTTTGTCGCTATAGATGATTATGGTATCCTAAAAAGTAATTGTTTGACTATAATAAGGAAGGAGTACATGAAGAGAATGTAATGTTTGGAATTATCACTATTAGATGAAATGGACAAGTGTTACATAGATTCCATGTAATTAAAAAACATGCTTCAAGTAATATGTAAGTCCGACAGAAGGGTTGTTTTACAAACTATACTTCATAGTACCAAGTGTTGGCTTGCTCAAGGACAATGTGTCCATGAGATAAATATAGTAGAAATGAGGATGGTAATATGGATGCATGAACGCACTAGAGTGGATATAATAAGAAATGGTATATGATAGGAGGTGATGCAATTGAGGATAAATTAAGGGAATGATTATTTTGGTGGTTGGGCATGTCTTGCATAGACCCCAAAGAAAGTCTTTATTCACAAGAGCAGTGTGAACTGTGTAGAAGATCTTACAGAAGGAGAGCCTACCAAAATATAATACGCCTGATGTCGTTGGAAAATACCAATTTCGTTAGACCTTTCAATAGCAGTAGATCAAATTGAGTGGCGAAAAAGGTTTCATGTAGCAACCTCATATTTAGGGATTAATTCTTAGTTTTTTGTCGTTGTTGTGTACTGAAGTGCACATTTACTAGGAAACATTTATTTCCTTCTCTGACTTAAGGGAACTACTTATTACTTTTTCTTATCTCTCCTCCTCTTGAAATGCTGCAAAACAAGGTACGATAGGAATGCGTAAATCGTGTGTACAAAGAGTACTCTCTTTTTTCTTTGTCCATGCATTTTAACTTGCATGAGGTAGCTTTTTGCAAATTTGGAATTGTTAACATGTTGCATCTCACAAATTAACAGGAACAAAAGCAGGATATCAAAGAATCAGCCGAAGCTTCTAATTTTTCCAGAGTCTCCCCTGCATTGACATTCTTTCACATTCCCATTCCAGAAATTAAACAAGGACCTGTTAAGGATGTTGTTGGCCAGTATCGGGAATATGTAGCATGTTCATTTGTAAACTCTGGAGTCCTGAAGACGCTTGTCTCTATGGGAGACGTAAAGGCTGTGTTCCTGGGTCATGATCACACGAATGACTTCTGTGGAAATCTAGAAGGCATATGGTTTTGTTATGGTGGAGGTTTTGGATATCACGGTTATGGAATTGCCGGGTGGCCAAGGAGGGCGCGAGTCATTTTGGCAGAACTCGGTAAAGGACAGAAGTCCTGGAATGGAGTAGAGAAGATCAAGACATGGAAAAGGCTCGACGATGGGATGCTGAGCAAGATTGATGAGCAAATCCTTTGGGAGAGACGACAATAACAAACATATACCTATCAGGTACTGAAAATGTAACACGTCCTATAAATTGATTTTAGTTGTTGTGTTGTATTTCTGGGATACGATACTTTAGGGTTAGTCAACAATTTGAGCTTTATGTAGATTATAAGTGGTGGGGGTCCTACGGAATGTGTGGATAAAAAGTAAATCAAAATTGTAGGTCCTACAGAGTGTGTGGATAAAATGATTATTGACCCGCTTACAAGTTTGAAAAATCTTTACCAAACGTACATGTGTGAGAATCTAGTGCACTAGTTTGATTAAAAGGTAAATTGACCTTGTTGAATGCCTGTAGGCACCTTGTTGGAAAAGAAACAGATTTTGTAACATAATTGATTATAATTAAATGAGGTGATATATTATGAAAATCTTATCCTAGTCTTTCATGAAGCAATAAATATTATTTGCTACCATTATAGGTTGAGTGCTTTCATTTAATTATTTGTATTTAATCCTTGACAATTAGGTTAATTATAATTTGATTCTTAAATAAGTGTTTAGCAGCGTTAAAATTATTTTTAAGTGTTTATAAGTTGTAGGTGCTATTTGCTATGGAATATATGGATAATAAGTGAGTAGTAGGTTGTGGGTCCTACGATGTGTGTAGATAAAAAGTATGTTTGACTAGTTTTACCAGTTTAAATTATAATTTAAGCTTAACCAAACAAGCACTTAAAGTATTGATATTTTATTTTTCCAAATTTGAGTATTATTCATTTATAGATATTACGAAGCTGTGTGACGTGTAATATGATCTCCAAGGACTCTATTTATACAAAACCTGGACTTCAAAGCTTAATACGATATGCTTTACAAATGAAAGCATAAAGTAAGTAATGGTTATAACCACGTGGAATAGTAAAAATGTTAATTTTCTTGGATTGTTAAATATTTAAATTACTTTAGGTACTGAATTTGAACATAAAAAATCGAGTAACGTTATTTATCATTACAAGTGATAATTACTAGTTTATATAATATTAAATGATAGATCCAGATTCAATATTATCACATTTTATTGAATTTATTATTTAATTCAACACAATTGTCATATAAACTAGTGATAATCATTATTTTAAAATCACATGAGACCATTGTTATTAAACTCTGATCAAATCGGACCGGACGGTCCGATCGGAAAATCGGCGACCCGGTGTCTCTGGTTCTCTTAATTTGACCGCCTAGCAATTGACCTATTTACGATATGAAAAAATGGCCATTTTTTAAGTAACTCGTTGACTCGAAATTTGGTGACGGATTATTACATAATGAAAATTTTCAATTTTTATTTATTATCCTATTCTACCCAAAAGGTGCACAATGTACTTCTCCCCTCTATTAAAGATATGTTAATGCAATAAAGTATAATAATTTATGTTATTTTTTACAAGAATTAGTTGATGATACTAGTAGTCTCCTATTTATTTTGTTTAATACATTTCTGATGGTAATGATTTAACAAAAATAGACTTATCGGTTCGACATGAATTGAACTACCAATTCAATCACCGGATGTTGAACCAGCGACTCAGTAATTCGTCTCCTTTTTCGGATCGACGTCTGGATTGGGTCTGAAAACTATACATTGGACTAATAATACATCACATAGACACACCTCTGAAGCATTTAGATAGCTTGTTAGAAAAAGAAAACATTTTCGCTGTCGCATAATGTTATAGTGGATAGATTCGTGATCACTTGCGAAATTTACTTCAACCTCCCCTTGGTAAATTAAAATCTATCCTGTATAGAATAAATTATTGAAGCTAATTGAATCGATACAACAAGATAAAAAGATTATTCAAACGTAGTTTAAACTAAATTGAAATATTTATTAAAACTTGTTCACAAATTCGACTAAATTCAAGCATCAATCAAACGAGCTCTTCGCGGTAAATCGAGATGGCGGCAACTAGTGACGAGGCACTGGAGGAGCTGCTTTCCACCTTCGATCAAATCCATAATGTTGTCACCTGCACACAAATGCATGCTTAGTTTGATCCTAATCCTTCTATAGTTTTCATTTATTATAATGAATTAATCAGGAATTTAAAGAAGGAATCGCAGAAATCCAATCCCTGAAATCCAACTGCAATGCCGAAACCAAGAAGCGGGAAGCCCTAGAATCCATTGTCCACACCCTTCAATCAGGTTCCACTTAGTAATTTAATTTCTCTCGTTTAACAAAAAAATTGACAATCATTACAAAATTACTGTTATTTTTAGAAGAAAATGATAGTTTTTTAGAATATTTTATTATTATTTAATTTAAATTGCAAAGTTTTGGGGCAGAGAATGAGCGCCTGACAAAGCTATACACGGAATCGCTTCACAAATTTGCTGCTCAGGTGACCTTTTCTTTAAATTTTATGTTTTTGTATCTATTTAATAAATGAAAGTGATACATAATTATGATTTTATATTTTGGAATTGATTGATTTATATATTGAAACGAGACAACAGATTGAACTTCGTGCCAATTATCGAAGCTTGAAAGAGGAGTTCAAGAGAGTGAACGAAGAGCTTTCCCAAAAGGAAATAGTGAGTTTTTCGTTCTATTTCTATTGAAATTGATTATATAACGTCACGTAGACCTTGTGATCTTTTTATATGTGTATCTCGTTGGTAATATATAATCGTTTGAAGGCTTTAATAGTACTGTAAATACCGTATTGAGCATTCTTGCATTGTACAATCTGCATTAGACTCTGACAGTTTAGACGTTCAATCAGGAATATAAGAATGCAGTTGAATGGCTTAAACAAGATCACATGACAAAGATTGCAGACTTGGAATCTCAGATCAGGCGAGTTGCCATTCTGTAAATAAAAATAAGATAATTGTTGTTGGAGGACTAGGATTTTGTACTGAGAATCGATGTTGGCATAAAATCAGAGGATTCCAAATGCAAAAGGTGGCAAATGAAGCAGCCATGAATCAGCTCCACCAAGATTTGGCTGTACACAAGAACCATATAGATGCGCTGACAAGAAGATTGGATCAAGTTTGTTCCGACGTAGAATCCAGATGTGAGGTCCTAAGCAAGCATAAAAAGTTCGAACTGTCATTTATTCTGTTCTAAATTCTGAGTGTTTTGCTAATTGTTCTATGACAGACCACTACGAGATTCAGGGTTTGAAGGATTTGTTGCTGATTGAGCAAGAAGAGAAAAATGAATTGAACAAGAAGCTTCAGGATTTGGAAAAAGAATGTGAGTGCTAATGCCCATTTTTTTTAACGAGAAATGGTGATCTTTATCGCACATTTTGGCCTAGTCACTGAAAGATTTCTTAGTTTCTAGTTTAAACATTTCTCTCAAAATAAAAGTTGGAAGTTCTTTCTATAAATCTCCTGTAATGATAAAGGGTACGTCTTAAATTTTCTCTGGGCACTGCAGTCTTTATGAGCAGAACAAAGCTGGCTGAACAGCAACGAGACTCAACTTCAAATCAAAACATGGAGACATTGAAGCAGAAGATAATGAAACTTCGGAAGGAGAACGAGGTACTTAAAAGAAAGCTAGCTGATTCAAAAGAGAGCTAATCTGTTTCCAAGTATCAGGTTTGCTCGAGAATCCAATCACGTCCTCTGTAAATTTGATTCTCTTGCCACGTTCAAAGACCATTAACGCTGGTGCACATTTTGGTCAGAAATTATTTTGAAGTTCAATTCATTCTCTTTAGGATGCAATAAAAATGTTTTATGTTGAACGGATGGAGAATTCTTTAATAGTCATTCATCCTATCTTTTGAATGAGCTACTTGCAGATCTAAATATGCCCTCTTTGGTATAGATAAAAATTAGATTTTTAGGAAGTTTTGATAAAAGTTCATGAATATGTGCAATTGAAAACTTAATAAAAGTTGTGAGATCATATAGAATGTGTGGTTGAGAATGAGTTTGGGGAAATAAGGGCCAAACATGTTCTCCCCTCCCTACTCCAAGGTGTAAGTGTCAATAATGTGTTAGAATTATTTTCCTTTCGGCGTACTTGATACTATACTTGATCCCAGTCATCATTTCTTGCATTTAAACAAACTCTCCATGACTGGTACAAAGTCTATTTAAGTTGGAATTGGTGACCCGTGTCTTCAGGTCGCTCTAGGCTATACTGGAAGCGTACCTTGGGACATGCACCACAAAAGGCTTATGAATTCATCACCATCTTGCCCACTTCTAATTGTAGTCAAATCACTGAATATGTAAACATCTTGAGGGGGAGATTGAAACCATCAAGGTAATTTGCATTAATACCAAGCCACCTTACTGAGTTGGAATTATAATTGGCTTCATCCTCGTACACATTCTCGACCATGTGTTGAGATAACTATTTTCTTTCATTTTTTCGGGTCGAGAACTGATATCCAAATATCTTTTCTCATCAGACGCTACGGTGCTAAGTCTACAAAAGAATACTACAAAAGCGTTATATGGCATTATATGGCCATACTTACCAACCAAATGATCTTCATATCACCCTTAATGAACTTATGTCACCTTCGTGTTAAAATCATGTGCATTTCAATTGAAGACGGGTTAAAGTTGCTAGTCCGTTTTTTAAGCTCTACGGAGGTCGGAGAGAGGAGTATGGTACCACAACGCAGTTTCTTTGCATTTTCCACTTCATCCACGCACTAACATTTAATACATACTTCTAGGTCAAGGCATTTTTGGGACAGTGGATTACACCAGCAAGCTTTCAACTGTTTCTCAATCCCACCAGAACTAGTAAATAAATTCAGAACCCAAGAAACCTGGACAAGTCCTTCGACTATCGTGGGAAGCAGCAGCTTAGTCACAATCTGCTGGGCTGCCAGACAAATGGAGGATGTAGCAAGCCATTGAAGCTAACGTTCTTAGAAATGTTTGGTTGTCTAGTTCATTGCTCCGTGCAATCCAGTTATACACCGAGTACTATATTAGGGAATAACCACATTTATAAAAGAAAATAAGTAAAGACACATTTGTGGCAAAGGAGCATCATTCTGTAGAACTAAGATTTGGACCAATTAAGATGGACAAGCATGAAATTTCACTTGCATTAGCTCAATATGCAGAGCAAAATGTTACAAAGCTTACAAACGAGCGGAAAAGCAAGACGTCAACTGCCAAAAGTTTTGGAAAGAGGGTAAACTAACATGGCAACTACTAAGTGGATTATGAAAGGGAAGAGGGGGACACAAAATCTACACATCTGAGAGCTAAAAGTGGCTACCTTATATGTACAAAGAATGGAACTGATTGAATGCTTTACTCTACTTCTATATACCTAGGATTTCCTTTTGGACATATACAAATGGGTGGTTAGAAGAAATTTCCACCCCCTTGTGTACAAATTATGTTATGAGAAAATGAAAAAAAAATATAAAATAAGAAGGAAGCTCACTGGTAAAAATTTGCCAAGAATCAGGCGATGATTCTCATGAAGACTTATCATCCATAGGCTGAGTAGGATTTGAAGAATCTAAATCTTTTTCAAGTTCAAGCAATGGTTTTAGTCTTCTCTCGACTTCATGGCTCTGTAATCTGGTCTCTTCAAGAATCATCGTCAAAGCAAACTTGCAAGATTCCTCATCCCGAAATGCCAGAGTCCACCTTCCATCAACCAAAGCTCTCGATTTAACTTTCCCGTGTGAAGAGTGCTTAGCAGAATCAGTGAAGGAGAACAAGGATGGACGAATTCGAAGGTGCAACCATCTTGAATGCCTATCATCTATTCTGGGCTGAAGGGAAAAATAAAGGATTAAGTACTAAATTAGATAGCTACCGTTGTTGTTAAGTTCGTTAATGCATTAGACAAATGCTTGGAATACTATGTAAAACATTGTTTACGAAATCTTAGAGAGTATGTTACTATGGACACAATTCCTTGACTTCAGAATTTAACCATCTGATTTTTTTGTGTTTTCTTAACACATGATTAATTTCAACATTTACTTCAATTCAATGACCGTAAAGACTATTCTATGGAAATGTCACAGGCAGAACACATCGGATGGAATATTTATAAGAAAGCATCAGAGAAATACTCACATTAGACCCAGCCAATGGGGATGCAACCCGGATGACTCCATGATGTGGTTTTGTAACTACCTCCTCTGCAAGGACAACCCACCCAGTGCTTCCCATAGAGATTGATAGAAAGTAAAAATGGCGTTCTTTTCCCCTCTCAAATGCAATTCGACAAGGCACTGCATCCACTACATAAGGCAGCCAAAGAGCAAGTTAAAATTTAAAATCTTTATTGCTACTTGTTTGTGCATATAAGATGCCTACCGATATTTACAAGACAAAAAAAGAGATGCAAGAACTTAAAGTCCATCAAACTTAAACAGATAAATATGAACATCAAAATTGAAAATACCAAGATTTATTTCAATGCCCGGTTTTGGTCCTGATGGATTTACACCAGCATTCTTTGCTCGGGATTCTTCTGGAGTGTCAACTGGAGAGAGAAGAGGCGGTTGATCTAACAAAATTCTGCCGAGCGAGAAAACGTGGAGATGATGAAGCAGTACAAAAACCTACCGGAAAGTGAACAATTATTAGCAGAGGAATTGATGGTACTGTAAATGAAAATACACTTGGCGTGTACATCTACAAACTATACGAGTTTATGATAGATGATGCTGTTTTCAGAAGTTCGATTGTTAATTTAATCATGTTTTACAATGTCCCACGCTTCGTATCATTTGGAAAGACATTATAATGAAAGTACTGCTCGTGCACAACCTTCACTGTATGGCACATTCTTTCACCAGCAATAAAGGACGAGTCACTGGAAACCAGCTCTGTCAAATAAACAGAAGTAAGATATGTGCTTTGAACAAAAAACAACGAACATGTGGATATCAGAATTTCTACTAATGTCCTCCAACCTATCTAGTCTATATAACCAATACACACGATATATGTGTAGTGAGAGAAAGGAAGAAATGGGGGCACAGAAAATTGTACCTTCTGAGGCAGATCTGTATGGTGGCAAGAGCATACAAATTGGATCTTTCCGAAGAGAAGATGCCTCGATTACTACAGGTAATACTTCGTTACTAAATATATGCAATCAAACCTCATAACAAGAGTCATTCTTGAATTAAAACAGATACAGTGACATACCTCTTTTGCACTTTCTCCACTCATCACAAAGAACAGTTACTAACATATCTGGCCAGGTTCCCCTCGTCTCCTCCAAAAGATGACGAGTACAATTATGGAATGCATCCTAAGCATAAAAAGGACTACCAAGTTATTCCATAAAGATAACTCAGCTTTCCTTAGAACTAGATTCTAAAAAGGTGTAAGAACTGAGAAAGCAATTCCGAATGGGAAAAAAATAGAAGAAGAAGAAAACAAGCCAAGGATAGAGGATTAATTTGCATAAACACTTTAAAATGGCCAGAGAATTTTCTTTATTCAGATTCCAATACAACCACGATGGACATGGAGAATCATACAAGCTGAAACAACAAAATCTTCACAAACAAGTATAGTAATTCACCCATCTAGAAGCTTAATTATTCTCCATCAATGCTAACACTAACATTAACTTACTGTGAGTAATCTAGCATGATGGCTCTTAAACTCCGCCTTGCTATGAGGTAGCAACTGACGAAAAAGCCAACCACCGTCCCATAATGTTTCCGCAGAGATATTTGACCTGCAGAAAAGACTGACCAACGCATCGAGTACCTAAAAAATTGACATTCATTTTAAGAATGGTACTTGTAAAACAAAAACCCAAGGAACAACGAGTTTCCTTCAAGTTCCCTAAACCAAAGGCACGAAAAGCAGGGTAGTTCTCATCATCATATTTAAATATGAAGTTTATTGGAAAAATAGTTCATTTCCTTTTTTATATCATAAACTCTGCTGCTAGGATTACTCCTACTTTACTATTTAATAAGATATAGAAATGAGAAAACACAACCAATGCAAAGAAAAAGAATTCAACACTCTTTCTGGTAGTACAGATACCAACTCCATAGATCTAGCAGCTCTAAGAGTAGGCTGATACCAGCTCCCTAAATCAGTCTAGGCAAAGCATGTAGAATTTTTTAGTATGTATTGCATGCTTCTATCATATTGTTGCTGTCATTGCCTCATTGGCTCTAGTCCTGAATCAATTGATAGTTCTAAGTAACAAATTAAAGTAGGAATTGAGAGCAACAATTGATTTTTAAGAAAATCACTCTAAAATAATGTTAAAGCCACAACAAAGCACTTAATCTTGTTTCCAAACCAAACATTGACAAGTTCTCCGGTCCAACTATACAAACTATCTTACAAAAAAGATTTGATGTTGAATATTGGAGAAACAAAGGCAAACATATCTTGGGTACAGAATTAACTGATATTTCCATTTCCATACTAAACATACACTCATCCAAGCAGTGTTATCCAAGCATCCATTGGAATATATTCTCCCCGCATTCTGGCACATTTTTTCGTGTAAATCACTGGTGTAATTTATCTTATTTATACACCCAGAATTTCTTAAATAGAAAATAACTTGATAGTCAATTTCAAAGAGTGAAAAATCCTAAACAATGAAAAAGTACAATTTTAATCTATGATAGGCAGATCTTTGTTCATACAAACTAGTGGACTTGGATATCTTTGTCTTCAAAATTTACTAATAAAGTGCTTGAAACTTTTTTTATCTCACGAGAAAAATTAACACCGTCTCCTTTTATGGAACTCTCACTTTTCATCCATAAGCTCATTGCATCTTTAAACTATTTCTGTAGGCTAGTAGGTTCCTGGAGATTATGGGTATTACCGGGTAGCCACATTTAAGGCATGGTGCCATAACTAGTTGCTATACTCAGTTCAGGAAACACCTGTAGATAATATTCATGAACTTAATATTTTAGGGCTTGATGATTGAGCTATTTACTGTTTTTGGTTAAAGAGAACCCAATAGCTAATATTAATGTTGGGATTTCTTCTTACTTTTTTGCATCTATTTGAATAGCGACCAAACCAAACTCTTTTTATTACCTGGCTTTCTTTTTCAAATGATTTTGGTTTTAAAGATTTGGGTACTAACAGAAAACACAAATGATTCTCGACGTAATACTTAAGTCATTGTTTTTGAAAATATGCAGCTATCTCTTTTAATTGCTTATGGCTAAGAATAAAACTCTCTAGAACTGGGTTTTATTATGACTAACCAGGCAGAGGAAAATTGAGTCAATTAGGACCAGATTATTAGTCAGCTATTGGTATACACAAAACAGAAAAGGATATTTCCAAAAAATGAAACTTGAACGCTAAAACCACTTTTGTAATTATAAAAAACTTGTGGACTCCACTTCCACAATTTAAAGTGTAGAATAAATTTTGTTGAAATGATTAATCAATTTCGAATTCTCTCATTGTCAAGATTGTTTTCAAACCAATTTAACTTTACAAAATATATATTTACTTAAGCATAATTCATAGATAATTTTAAAGAATAGCACATACAAATATCATCAAGCTAAAAAATAGAGGGCTTCCCTCCTCCCTCCCTCTGCCAGTCAGTCTGCGTGGAACGGGTCTCCATTCACCCTCATTAAAATTCAAAGAATTATGGCTCTTCATTTATCCAGTTGTTTACTGTTTAACTGAGTTTCTGTTCATTTTGATTGGATTTTAATTAAACAAGATGAAGTCATTCCCACTATGGTTGATGGCAGAGGAAAACCCAACAGGAACATGAATTATTTGTAGAACAAAGAAGGCCTGTTCTTCCTCTTTTATTTCTCGCTTCCTATTTACAAAATAGCCCATACTAAATGAGGTGGCAGTGCTATATATGGCCCAATAAAGTGGGCAATGTCCTAATTATTACTTCCTAAGTAAGTCAGAAAAACCAACAACTCAAAAAAAAGAAAACCTGAAAAAACAATTGTATCATAACTATCTTGGTGGGTAGATACATACTTGACATCTATGCACACGAGGGCTTGCTCCAACCATTGGGCTTGAACAAGAAACTCCATACTGGTCCTGTTGATCAAGATCGACTCAATATAGATCCTACTTTCCATTATGACTTGCTTAAAATAGAGAATACAGAAATCGACTTTGAGTAACATTTAATGCAGAAAACACACTTAATTATACAAACTTATAAATCTCCTCAATTTGCAATTCGAGACATTTGATGTCATCATATAAACAAACTCAGCTCTACTTGTGTCTAACAAAAAAATTACCAGTATCCAATTACCAAGCAAACATGAATGCCAAAGTTGTCCCACTTTGGTGGTTAGTGAATGAATTCCATCTTTCTTGGCTCAGAATTCTATGATCTTACCAATCCAGGACTAAGTGCATGTTTGATAGTGCTGAAATTATTTTTTGAGTACTTATAAGTTGTGGGTCCTATGAAATGTGTGGATAATGAGTGAGTAGTAAGTTGTGGGTCTTACGAAATGTGTGGATAAAAAGTATGTTCGACCAGTTTGACCAACTGAAATTATAATTTAAGCTTTACCCAAACAAGCACTAAAACAAAATTCCTAAGAGGCCGGAATCTGAAGACACCCTTGAGAACATGTAAACATCAAGATCAGCCAAAAGAATTGTTACGAGTGGAATGCAAAGTTTCCATATACAGGTAACTCTTTCCAAGTAAATCAATTATGCATAAGGAAATTATAAAATTTAGAAGTGATTTAAGAACTGTATCTTATTTGTCAACTAAATGTGATGTTTCAACATGCAATAAGAACAATTAAGTCCAGAAAGGGAAAGAAATGGAGGAGTAAAGGAGCAACAACCACTGCATTCATACCTTCAACTTCTGTAGGTAGATATCAAGTTCACTGCTGATGCCATCTTTTACCACAGTACTTTCGGAAGAAAAAAGTTGCTCTTCGCCGGATTCTTCCCCAACCAAGGCTTGCTGTAATCACACAACAAAAAGACACATTTTACTTCAACCAGAGTACACATCACTAAGCAAAAGACATTGTTCTCTCACAAAGAAATTTCCAAGTACAGGGTTAGGAATAACTCAAATAACAACAAATGAAGGTGGCTGCACAATAATGTACAGTGAAGACTAGAATGGACATGAAGCATTGCACTATGTAATAGATTTAGAAGTTATCTAATAAGATAGCCAGAGCGGCAGAGTGCACTTGCACCAAATCATTTAATTGGCTCGGGAAGAAATCTGATTATGAAGAAACATGTATCTTGCAGTCACAGCTACCACAGCAGAAAATATGAGATTGGAGATACTTTTAACTGCCTTAATCATGGACAATCATCAAGAAAGCCTCAGAAAAACGAGTAAGACTTCCATGCACACCCATTGCCCAATAAGATAATGGAAAAGAAGCTGAAGATAATTCTTAATTTTTCCCCAACCACAAGGAAGCATTGCTTTTTTCAATACCAAATAGAAAGCACAAATAGAACAATTCTGTAACACTAACTGCATTGTCAGAAAAAATTAGCATCAGAATGCTTTGCAGGAACATCACTATCACATACCAGCAGGAGCTTTTTATGTTGTTTGCGTTGTGGAAGTATGCCAAGAGCATCTACCATTGATTCATCCAGTTCTGCAGGCGTACACATTGATAAGTGCATCGTATAGAAACATCAGATAAGCAGATAAAATAAGGTCAGCGTTCAACCTTTTGTCTGCAACAATGTAGCCAACAGACTTAAAGAACCTGATACTTGAACATCATCCCCACAGGTAACGAAAGAAAGTAAGGCCTCCCTACAGAATTCAGCATCAAAGAGTATAATTGATTCATAAATAGCTAATTAATTGTCTCCATAGTGGTACAAAGAAATTCATTCCATTCTTTAGCTGTAAGAAAAGATAAAACAATGCATCACAAAAAGGATTTTATTTTCAAAATATATATATGATTAACAGCATTTTGTAGTTCCAGAAGTGGAATGTCTGTCTGTTTGTCAAAGTCTCATCTCAGACCGTAAACTTCAGTGGCACCTCGAAAGCATTTAACATATCAAATCCAAGAGGTTCCATGTTTTCCCTTATCTAAAAGAAAAAACCAAAAGAAAATCATGACATCAACTATCAAGTCCACCATATTTTTCCACTCAAATTGTCAATGTAACTAGGGCAGCGTAGCACCATCATCAAATATCATCCACTGATTGCAAACTTAAAAATTACTTGTATTCAGGTGAATACGAACCCTCTCAAACATAGGTCAAGGACCCACTTTTCAGATGAGAACCTTTTCAAGACATTTTCTCTCTCTGGAGAGAGCGAAGTATTCTTGTGCAATTGAACTATTTCTAAAACTGATGTTGAAATATGCGTTACCAATGATAATTCATGGCTTCTGACTTTAACAAACTTCTGAAACTTGGCACTAACAAAAGTATCCATTATTACATTACAATCCAATTGATTTTTTTCCTTCTTCTTTTTTTTGGGGGGGGCACAAGATACATAAGCACACATGAAAATACAAAGACACTAACAAGGAGAAACAACATTATCTATCTTCTCATTTGGATCTTATTCTCCCTAGGGAGCGTGGTTATAGGAGGTTACAACAGTGGATTTGAATGAGCACCAAGGACAAGCACAATATTTATGATAGAAGAAGCTATACGCAAAGAAATCTCCAAAAAATGAGAAGGAAATGCCAAAAATCTCCACATAAGCACACATGAAAATACAAAGACACTAACAAGGAGAAACAACATTATCCATCTTCTCATTTGGATCTTATTCTCCCTAGGGAGCGTGGTTATAGGAGGTTACAACAGTGGATTTGAATGAGCACCAAGGACAAGCATAATATTTATGATAGAAGAAGCTATAGGACAAGAAATCTCCAAAAAATGAGAAGGAAATGCCAGTCATAGCTATGATATTAAATGCGATAAATTGAGTTGATTACCTTGGTGTAAACTGTTGTGGCAAATTATTGTCTGCTGTTGGACTTTGCGAAGAACTTGATAACGGAATGGTAACTTGGAGACTTTCACTATAAGAATCTGAGCCAATATTATTCTCGTCTGCATTTTGGCTAGCATCTGAAGAACCATGGTCAGACACATGACCGTTGAGTTTAAGTTCAGATCTCAAAGAAAATGTCTCTATATGACAGAGAAGAGCAGAAGCAACAGTATTTGCCAGATCTTTGATTTTTACAATGCGCAAAATGCAACAAAGTAAATATAAAGATGTGACAGCACCAAGTCCCGTTTCCTGAATTTATAACATTCAGAAAGTTACAAAATGGTTTCGGGATGAACTTCAAGAGAAGTGCATTAATAAATCATCAAAAAGCTCATGTCAAAGTGCAAAAATCTGAGAAAAAATAATAACTGCAGAAGAAATAGGTTAGATGACAAGTATTTATACATTAACAACACCCGTCCTCAAAGAAGGTAGAATCAATGGGAATATCAGAAGCGTCAAAATGCCATCCATTATTAACCTCCCAACTTCAGGGATCCCGGCGGAGATAACATCACTAAAATAGTAGAGATTATCTTCAATCTCGTCAATAGCAGAAAGCAGGGAAGATGATGATTCCGAACCAAGATTCCTGTGTAAAAAACAAGTACGTATGTCATCTATAATTATCGAAGATCATCACTGCAAGGAAACAAAATTTCAAATCTTACTTTGAAGCATTTGAAACCATTACACTGAAACTGATGCACTGTCCCCGGAAAAATTTGACCAAGTGTAAGAAATAATCTGCATGCTGGTTACTGGCTACAAATTTATTAACAGCTTCATCCCCAACTGCAAACCAGTGAAAGGATACAGTGTGGTAGTTCATGCAGACAAAACATACTTGATTCCTCACCATGACAATAAAGAAGTAAAAAAGCCATAAAAGCAGAACTGACCATGATAAACATTCAGCGTTAAAGCACGTACAGCAGTTCGAATCATGCCTTCTTCATGGAAGGCAAACCGTATTGCCTCAACATAAAGTGGGAAAGAAACTACTTCGTCCTATATGAAAAGTAAAAAAAATAAATGAGGAAAGAGAAAGAAAGAAAGAAAAGAAAAGAAAAAATATAAGACTTCAATTAAAAAAAAAAAAAAGCACAGGTAAATTTACTAAATCCATATACATGAATTGTTTTTCCCCTTTCTTAACCAAGAAAAATAGTTATGACAAGTGCATAAAATAGATGCAGCTACAAAGCCAAGTTGGAATATGTTAGCTGGGCATCAAAGGGATTTTTCTTCAAAATCATTCTTTTCCTATATCCGGCATCTTGTAATTATGAAGTTTACTCTTTCTGTAGTCTACACCCTAGATTACATATCATGCCTCCTAGAAATGTCCTCGGCAGTTTTGTTTACACATCCCACGTCGTATTTAGTCCAAAAACCTTCCATGCCTCCAAATCAACCACAGCATTTCTCTCTTATTTCCCAGTTGGGTATTCTTAGCCAATTAGCCTAATCTTTGGACAATATATTTTCTCTGTTTCATTCTTATAATCCAAAAAATAGAAAAAAGGGAACAACAACCATGACAGTCTAGAACACCAAAGCTGTGTACTGATTTCATTTACACATTTAGTAAGCAGTCCCACACTACTCACAATGTCCACTAATTTTAGTTGCCCCAATCTATCTTGTGCTTGTACTCACATTCCATGCCATCCTTCATGGTTATCTCCTATGTCTTACCAGTATCTTATCCTGAACCAGATCAAAACAACTCTGATCTCATTGCTCAACTCTTTCTTAGTAGTTAGTACTGATCTTGTTCCACCAATTTTATCACATTACATCATTATCACTAATGAGCAATGAGCATACAACATTAACAATGCCTAGAAAACAGGACATACTCAATAAGCATATAAAGTCCCCCAGTAGTTCAAATTATCCCACTACTCAGATAACTACAACAAACCCATGCAATTTTTCCATAACAATTAGTTTCTTTTTTGTTTTGACCTGTGGTAAGATGTGCTAAGGTGTAACGACCGGGATCCCTCTAATTGTGATCTTACCCAGCTGTACTCATCCATACTGTCTACTTTGAGAGAACCTGGGCCTATCTTACCCCCTCAAGGATTTCTTTGGCGTCCAAAATTCGAACCCAATACTTATACCTTATGAGGCACTTAAAGTTAAATGCTGGTACTAATTAGACAAGTATGAGGGGGTAAGATGTGCATAGACTCTCCCAAAGCGGATAGTATAGATGAGTACGGCTGGAAAATAAGATCTCAATTAGAGGGATTTCGGTCGTTAAAAAAAATGCGCTTTTTTGTAACGAGATCCCTCTAATCGGTATCTTATCTCAGCCGTACTCATCCATATTGTCCGTTTTGTGAGAGTCTGGACCCATCTTACCTTTACGGATTTCTTTCGCGTCTCCAACAATTCGAACTCATGACCTCTACTTATGAGGCACTTTACCTAGCAGTACTCAACCATATTGTCCGCTATGGGAGAGCCTGAGCCCGTCTTACCCTATCATGAATTTCTTTTGCATCCTCAGCAATTCGAACTCAAGACTTCTACTTTATGAGGCACTTAAGTTGAAAGTACCTTATGATGCACTTAAGTTGGGTTCGAATCGTTGGAGATACAAAAAAAATCTGCAAGGGAGTAAGATAGACTCAAGCTTCCCCAAAGCAGACATTATGGATAAATACAGCTGGAGTAAGATCTCGATTAGAGAGATCCTGATCATTACAAAAAAATGGGCCCAATTGATACCAACATTCAACTTAAGTGTCTCATAAAGTAGAGGTCTTGGGTTCAAATCGTTGGAGACATGAAAAAAATCTCGTAAAAGAGTAAGATAGGCTCAAGCTTTTCCAAATCAGATATTATGGATGAGTACGTATGGGTAAGATCTCGATTAGAAAGACCCCGATTGTTTCAAAAAAACGTTATGAGACACCTAAATTGAATGCTAGTAAGATGGGCAACATGCCATCTCAAAGGGAACAGTATGGATAAATACGGATGGGTACAATCTCGATTAGAGAGATCTCGATCGTTACATCAGGCTCTCCCAAAGAAAAAAGTATGGATGAGTACGGCTGGGGTAAGATCCCGATTAGAGAGATTCCAGTCGATACATCAGGAGTTTTAGTTATAT
This sequence comes from Forsythia viridissima, assembly GCA_030279155.1. Lineage (NCBI taxonomy): Eukaryota > Viridiplantae > Streptophyta > Magnoliopsida > Lamiales > Oleaceae > Forsythia > Forsythia viridissima. The sequence goes on from CM059042.1 coordinate 17,892,423, forward strand.
CAGAATGGATAAGAAACTATTTCTAATGAAAAAGTGGCCTGATAAAATCTAAATATGCCAAAAGTATTTAGTACATGTGATACCAGGCTCCAAATTGGGGGTGGGGGTTTGCAAACTCTAAATTATTTGGTTAAAAGAAGAGATCATGGACTAAGTGTCTACAAGTATCTCTTTAACTATAGCATTTATAACTCAAGGAATTAATGGAGGCACGGAAATTAGTACTGATCAACTATTGGCATCCATAAATTACTTGGGTTGGTCATAAAAGTCAACCCCACCAGGTTTTCATCTCAATGATAAGCAAAACAAAAAAAAGTTTCTGTAAAATAATATTTCATAACTTCTCCATCAATTGAAAAGGAGTAAAGAAAGTGTTGATGAGTTTGGAAGGAATCCCATAAAATAGAAAGTCAAAATTGTTTAATTATTTTAGGGGATTGTTTCCTTTTTCTATGTACTTTCAGCTGTATATATGGTTGTAAAAACCTTTGAAAGAGTATAGAAAACAAATATACATTTTCTACAGAAAGAACAGATATAGAGATTGAGTTTTAATTGAAGGCTGCTGAATGTATTTATGTGCTGAAATAGCTATTGTCACACATTTTTTGACCCATATGATGATTTAATAAAGTCTACTATTGCAAAGTAGTTATTCTCAAATGTTTGGAACCATTTTGCCCAAATATTTTGTTATGTTATGCCTATTCCGCTAATAGGTTGTGGTCTACTTATTAAGCTCTGATTTTGCTCACCCAATTACTTAGAGATTTCATATATTGGATTTTAGTTCATTGGGAAAGCTTGGAAGATGGAGTTCAAGTGTTTAGTTCAATAATGGAGATAATTCTATATTCTGAAATTCTGAGTTTCAGATATTTTTTTATAGGTATTTGAGCATATTTTTTTATAGGTATTTCAGCATTTCTGGTTATTGAGCTACCTGCTTCTTTTAGTATAATTCAAAAATTCGTTGTATGTGACTTCGTGAATTAAGTTGATGATTATTTGTGGAAATCAGACCTCTGATTGTACACTATGAGACTTGATTTTGAGTCAATGCACCAAGTCCCTGTGCTGGGATTTGAAGGCTACAGTACTTAAGGCCATGGTTATCACTTTTTGATACAGGTTACTAAGAATACATTTTCTATTTGTTGGTTTGGTAAAGGTCTAGATCAAAAGGTTGAATGTCTACGAGTACCTAACTGCCTAAGAAAGTAGTCAATACCATTAGAAAAGAAAGCACAAATGACATCAATAATAAGTTATAACAGATCAAAGTACTCCAGAGAAAAAATATTGATCGACAAACTTACATTACGCGTCTTGACTAGGAGAGAAATTGTGTCCTTGTTCAACTTTCCACTTATTGCTCTGTCTCATCCCAAAACAGAAACAATCCAAATCAAGAAGGGAAGAGATCAGAAATGATTGCAAAAGTAAAACATAACAAGAACAACAGAATTCTGAAACAAGATACAAACCTTAGAAAGGATATGTAATAAGACAGCAGTTCTTCATTCCGGAAGTCAAATGAATAAGTTATTAGGTAGTTAACATGTTCATTGCTAAACATATAATCTGCAAAATTTCCAAGGAGAACAGTATCAGATAATCAAAATGATGGGAGAGAAATAAAATGCCGCTCTCATCAATATTCTAATGATAACTTACATATGGAATGTTCACTTTTTAAATTTTGGATCATAATGCTCATTGTCTGTAATAGCTGAAGTGAAACAAACAGAGTTCTACTAATTCTTAATATGCGTACAAACTCCCCCAAGACCTGCTTCTCCATAAAAAACCTGAAAAGGGACCGGGTGAAATAAATATGAGTTAGAAAAGAGACCATTTATAAGTCCATATACGTATCAAAGATAGATGACGCCTATGCCCCACTCAAAAAAGGCAGCATCATGTTGGTCTCCGTAAGTTATCAATTCTGCAATTGATCTCAATGCTTCAATCACAAAGTCCTACAAAACATAAAACAAGTCTGATTAAAAAGATATGAAGCATGCCACCAATACGTGCCAGAAAATAAATTTAACCACGCAGAAGCAGTGCATGCTGGCAACAGGAAAGAAGTTACCTTGTTAACCTCATTTACAATTTGAACTTTTATCAGTTGATCAGTTAGGTATCTGTATGCAAGACAAATAGTGATCAGTTAGGTATCTGTATGCAAGACAAATAGTGATCATGTAAATCATTAAATATCAAGAAAATTTCTCAAATCAAAATTGTTGCGTCCCATTTGAGAATTATAGTCCACATCCAAACAAGATTTACTATATTGACGCAGCTTTCAACAGTAAAAACAATGCCTAAATATCATTAAGAGCAAATGCTCACTAAATTCCACATTCCATCCAATTCTAAGTTCAACTGCATCCCAAATTTGGTCCATAAAAAGTTTTTTAAACTAGACAACCATGATTCGGATGACTTATTCATTGTTCCAGACAAGAGACGTGCTCTTCAGGTTCCATAAAATCTATGCTTGCACCTAACATATAAGAACTGCAAGAAATATCACAAAGCAGCAGCTCCAGTGTGATGGAACGAGTACACCGTCACTTAACTCTTGTCCTTTTTTCTCAATCCACCTATGGGCCGAAAATAAACGCCAGTTAATGCAGGTCATGGTTCTTCATTACACCATCCAATGTGAACAGAGTACCAAAGGTCAAATCAAAATGTATCATTAATCAGCCATGCCAAAATTTTCTTTTCATGCACAGAGGAATTCTAAATCAAGGTCATAACACCATTGCTGAACCCTCACATAGCACATGGAAATACTACAAAAATTAGAACCCTCCCTAAAATATTGCATGTCCATTTCCTCTCCAAGATGTCCCAAATCAGAGTCTGTTTTCTTCTAAATTCTTCTTTAATCATTCTATCCCAAACCATCCTTGTTAAAATAGTCTGGTTTCAGTGAAACATCTAACATCATCTATGGAACAAAATTGGGCTAGTGTATACTTCCTCATTCCTGAAGTCTGACTTAGATGAGTTCTGTAGATAGACTTTGGCTTGCATCATATTCCAAGTTACCCTTGCTCCAGTAGGCCAATTCAATTCCAAGTACAGAAAAGAAGGGGAAAAATTAAAGATTATGTTGTCCAGCCGTTGCAGCACCACCACCACCATTAGAAAAAAAATGGAAATTATAGCCAGATAAGACCTCCAAAACCACCTTTAACATATAAATAAGCACAAAAAGAAAGAAAGGAAAAAGTAGAAAGAAGGTAAAGATGAAGAAAGACTGCTGCAGCCACTACTGCCTCCACTACCACCAAAAATTCAACTTCAAAAAGGCCCACAGGTACCCCCCAAAGCACATAAACAAATTTCTGTTGATCTCCCAAATTATTGCCACCAGTCTCCAACACAAAAACATTCAATGTGCAACCACCAAAGCCCCAGAAACAATGCAAAGAAAAATTAATTAGATTTGGATTTAGATGCTTAGTGATTGAGGATATTAAGGTATTCTTGTTATGATCAGATGTCACACATCCTAAAATGGCAATGATATAGAGATCCGACGGTTGTGGTGGACTTTTGGAAGTCTAGCATTCTGTTTGAAGTTGCATAGAAGGACGCTGTGATTATCTCAGAGGGGACAGAGATATGAGCAATGATTCTGTGGTGCTTTACACTCAAGTGAGGATGGGGGTGTAGCAGGCTGGTAGAGAAAGCAGGGGTGGGGTTGTTGCAGATATCTTTTGGAAGAAAAGCTAATTTCTTTTCTTTTCTTACTGACTAAAAGAATGTTTGGGACTACAAAAATCCGTCTTATTCATACTCGGGATTACCCGTATAACCATTGAAGGCTTTGGAAGTGACCAATTCTTGGAAATTAGGAGTTTCGAATATGAAGGACAAAAGGATTATTTTAGGAATCCAATATTCGTGACAAAAATGGTATCATCTCAGGCAAGTAGACAACATTGAAATGGACCGACATGGATAAGAGTAGTGGGAGCGAAAGAAACTTATTTTTAGTCTTGCCTACTTCATTATGCCGAGTAAAACTCGGACGTTCAATCTAGAGGAAGAAAGTAATGTTTGCATGCTCTAAAGGATGAAAAAGAGGGAGTACATCAAGAAGAAGAATGAGAGCATATAAGGACGGAGGCAAAATCCACCTTAGAACATTACTGGTAGATCTAAAATACATCTCCCAAGCAAAACTGATGAGACAACATAACACAACCTCCTGTTTTTTAAAATACAGGAAAAGATGGTTCTCAAATAAAATATCTCCCAAAGGACACGGTTACTGATCAATAGAATACGCATATCAACAACTGATGAACTCTGGTTGTTCATGTTATGCTATTAAAAAACTATAATGTGTTTTTCTTGAAGGTAATGCTATTGGCACTCAGCAAAAGTGTCCTGTCAATCAATCATTGTCTCAAGATGTGAAATCATCGAGACATCATGTCTACTTGAAAAAATACATTGAAAAATTTATTGCAGTCTCATCTAGAAATCATGGAGGATAATATGGTCATCCTGGGATCAAAAGCTCCGAGAGTATCTAATTTTTTTTTCCTGGAATGCAAATACTATTCACTTTCTTGTTTAAAAAAGGGTTTACTAATAGAAACAAGAGAAGTACACACGAAGAGCCCAAGACATCCTCCCAAGGAAATAAAAGCCCACCAAAGAATTACTTTCCAATCCCCCTACGAGTGTGAATTATGCACACATAAAAATCAGCATAATCTCACACTTAAAGAACCTTAAGATTAAGAGTATAAAGAAAACCAACTTCACCCCCAAACCAACCCACTTAACATGGTAAAATGATCTTGAAGAGTTTGTCATTCCTGTCCTTTCAAGCCACATACTTTTTCCCCCAAACACATTGCAAATTAAGCACGCTATTAGATATGCTTTATGTGCTCATTCATTGAAACCTCATTCCATCCAGCATAGTGCCTAGAGAAACCCGCACCTTCAAATAAATACATTAAGTAACTGCGAAGCTTCCTAACTTTAGGACAGTCTAAAGTTCTATGTCTCCACAAGAAATTATTCAAGAACAGAAATGGGGTCCAGTGCATCCCAAGGGAAAAAAAAAAAAAAAGGAGGATTTCTGAAGCGAAATAAATCTGCATCTCAATATTTACAACTAAAATTTGAAGAATTCATTTGGTCTCCATGTAACCCTTGCACTGCTTTCAAGCCAATGCCAGTCATTCTCTTTTATGTTCTAATTTTTCTCCTTTTTGATGCCAGAGTGACATAGAGTGGAAGGTACAAGAATGTGGAGGCCTTGTAAAACGTCACCAATCCTCACTTCCCTATCCCCTATTCCCTCATGCCGCTAGTTTTCCATGGCTTCTCGTGTGGTCATAAGTAGATGGCTAGGATGATATTTACCAGATCCAAACAAAGTAGAACTTCTATATATTCTTTGAGACAAGATTTAAAAATCTGGTAACGTATGATAACATATTCTATTCTACACTTGTCACTATATAACTTCCAACAAAGAAAGAGCTTATAGCATTCTCAATGCAACCCAATTACTTTTAGCTCTTAGCAGCTCATTCAAATTTTCTCTAAACCTCCTACTGTAATTTGAATATCCCAATCTTAAGCTCTCCAAAAGAGCTCACAATAGCAGAATTACTTGCTTTATTGAAACAATATTTTGAGATTCTTATCTCACTTTCATTTTATTCTTTGGTAGATTCTCATAAATGAAAAAGATTGAACCGAAAATCAACCAAATAGAATGAAATTTAGTACACTAAGGCACCCAATTAATCAATAAACTAAACTATCCAAAAAAAATTGACTTTCTTACTAATGCAATGTAAGGCAATGACTTTTACTGAAAGGGAATAAATGAAAAAAAGAAATAGCATGCTGTATCATCTTAGAGTTGTAACTTCTAAGTATATTTCATTCTTACGGGATCTCTGTTAATTTCACTAAAATTACAAGCACAAACCTAAAATTCACTTCCAACCAAGAAATTAAGCGGGCACGCATAAATACACAAGAACTATCATGAATTTTATTTTATTTTTAAAAACAAAGGCAATGAGAGGAGCACCTGAGTTCATCTAATGAGAATCGATCCCGGGATCTCCAAAAGGAAAGCCACATCCTTTAAGAGCTCAAAATCACGCCTTTCTTCTTTATGCTAAATTTCATCCTCAGTAACCCGAATTTGTATAATTGAATATCCTCTCTTGCATATATTTTAATTCACTAAGTAATTGATAATTCACGGTGTCAATTCCGATTCCGGTGAACCGTCGAGAACTTGATTACTCCCGCAAAACCTAAACTTGAAATTAATGAATTTTTCAACGGAAAATAGGAAGCGATGAGGGTAGGAAGAGATCAGAGCAATCAATTCGGATATCTGGGTCGGGTTTCCTTGAACAGGTCGGATTCTTGACAACGAACAGATCGACGATGGATTCTCGTGCTGTGACCACCTGTCAAAGGTGTCTGAATCTTTCCTTATTTATGTTTTTATAGAGTAAATAAAAATAGATTACGGTCCTCTAGTTTTGGGAAGCAGTATAGAGAGCCCTTTTGTTTTGGGATTTATGTTTCTGGTCCTAGAATTTTGTATTTGATAACATTTTAACCCCTGGCTGATGTCGGTATGGCATCGTAAAAGATGTAGAATCTAATTACTGTTAGAACTAAGTATTTCAGTTTTATTTATTACGTACTGAGATAATGCTTACACGACAATCTCTTACTATTCATGACCAATTAAAATCTTTTAAATACTTTCTTAATGATTGATTAATAATTTGCTTCCCTCGTCCAAATCGAAAACGAGTTTTCTTCAAATTGATATTGTACAATCCAAGTATTGTTGGAGTATCCTATTTTGCTAGTTATTAGGATTCTATTATTATTAATTTTATTGTTTCTTGTTAGGATTTCTAGTTCAAATAGTAGTTGATTTCAGTATTTTATTATAATAAAAATTCTTTTAAAAGATAATTAGTTTCAAGATTCGAGACCGTACATGATAATGTCAATTATATTTTTGAATTCTTTAATTTCATTCATACAAACTAATCGATATTTTTCAACAAATGCACCACAAGTTTCATGTGTAATACAAAACATTGATATAAGTTACAATTTGAGTACAATTGTATGCTCAAATTTTTTGTTGGTGCTTTTGTGTTTGTGATCCTCTTATTAACATTTTGATGGTTAAAGATGAATTTTTGTTGATTGAGTATTGTTTAGTTATCGGCTCTTGACTCAAAATCGAAAAATCGAACTGACTTTAGTGTTTTTTAATTTTTCTAAAATTTAACCCATAAAAAATATAATATTTTGTTTTTATGTTAGTTATTTTTTATTGAGATGGAATATTGTATTTAAAAATTGATAAATTGTTCTTATGTGAATAGATAAATGTTTGAAAATTATGATTTTTTAGATTATTGTGTTCTTCCTAACAATGATAATAAAAATAGTTATTAGAAATATGACAATTTTAAAAAAAAAAACTAATTATGGTACCGATCCCAACAGTTTGGTTCCGATTTAGTTCCATATTTCAAGTTGAAACTGCTTGTTCTATTTACAAAATACACAGTAGTTCTCGATTCTGTTCGATTATCTTTGAAACCGGACCGTACCCACTCCAAGCCCAACCTAAAAAATTACTCAAATTAAAGAGGTATAATGGTATTTAATTTGGTGTAGTAAGGACTCCTATTGCAATTGTGATTAGAATGTGGTATTCTTGCATGGGGTGGAATTTGGAGAAAAAAGTCTTGTTAGGACTTTAATTTGATGCCTTACTTAACATTATATATTGAGGTATTGAGGAGTAGAATCAATGAGTACTTAGAACCCAATTCAACCAAAAAGTGAGAAAAAAATAAAGTCAAACATTTGTATTTTTACGTTCCATGGTCCAATCATCGTGAAATTTGAATAGCAAGTTCACAATCCATATGATTTAAATCTAATGATTAAGATCAAAATCCAATGGTTCAGAAAATCTATTTGAACAATGGCAAGTTTTGGTGAGATGTTTTCTTTGTTGTTTTTGAGTAATATTGCCAAGAATTTTTATTTTTTTGAGATAGTCGTGCTTTGATAAATTGTTATTGTTATTTCTTAGGAATTCCGAATTTGATAGATGGAGATTTTAGGTGCCAAGAATCGTTGAATTCTTGATGTTGGTGAGTAGGAGCGAAACCAGAAATTTTTGGAAACCGAAATATTACTCAAAAAAATTGCACTTCAAGACGAGACTGTTGCAAAATTACACTATAAAAAATGAATTTTTCCACCGCCCCTAGATCCACCCATGTTGGTGAGCTCTAATGTAATTTAGAGAAGAACGTTGTTACCTATTATTGTTGATTATAATGGAAGATTATTCGAAGTTGGGTAGTGGACGTAGATATTGTCGAATCACGTTAAATATTGTGTCGTTCATTTTGTGCACTATTTATTTTAGTTATTACTCTGTTTGATTAATTCATTTTAGTTCGCACGAGAAGTGAGAAATAATTATTACATTGGTAATTTATTTGAATTTGTATTTTTCTCTCATCAATGTGGTATCAGAGCTTAGATATTGTGTGTTAAGATTCTTGTGTTGAACGATTGATGTTAATACAAGTAGAATAGTTACTTTGAATGGTTTAAATTATCACATTTGGAAATGAAAGATAGAAGATCTTCTTTATGTGAAAAACTATTATTAACTAATAAAAAAATTTATATATATTAAAAAGACCGACGTTGAATGGAACTTGCTTCATCGGCGAGATTGTGATTACATTAAATAATGGGTGGATGATAATGTGTTGAACCGTATCAGTGAAGAAACACATGCATGTAGTGTTGGGATGTTTTCTCAAAACTTGGTAGTCAAAATTTGGAAGACATCTAAGTTGACTAAAATTACAAATTTTATAATCTTGGACATTTTGGTAGTCGAAATTTGGAAGACATCTAGGTCGACTAAAATTGAACAAGTTTCCAAATATTGGACTCCTTGTCAGTTTAAACTTGTAAGAAAATCAGGTCATTCGTTAACTATAAATTAACGTAGTTTATTCTCTTTTATAGGTGTGGCTTGAGAGTTTTTGAGAGAGAAATTGTAAGCATAGCATCCTAGTTGTTTTCTTATTTTCTTTGTGGGTTGTACAAAGAGTAGAAATTAGTGCGTGCGGTAAAGCTTAAGATATTATTTTTCTTGAGATACTTGAGGATTTGGGTAAGTGAAATCTATATGATTGTAACAATTTTTCATATAGTGAAAGATTTGACAGTCCGTAAATCTTTCTCTATCTTTTTATATTTTTTTTTTTCGTTATTTTCTCTAAACAAGGATTTTGTGGGCAATAAAAGAATTGGACTGAATTCCTAACACATAGTTTGTGGAGTAAGCTCGAGCAATTGTATGCTTGAAAGATCAAAAATAATAAGTTCATCTTGATAAAATAGATGATGGCTTTGATGTATCAGGATGTAACTCCTTTGACAAATCATCTCAATGCATATCAAATCTGAAGATGAGATACAAGGTGATAAGTGCGAATTTTGCACTTATTTTAGCCTTTAAAAAATAGATAATTGTGAGTTCTTTCAAGTTGTTTACTACTTATTTATGTTCTTTTATTTATTTAGGTAAAAATCCAAGTTTAGATGGTGATTGGAAGAGATCCACGCGGAAAAAAAAGCAAAAAGGACTAAATTTATGCAAATCGAGAATCTTGGGGACCAAAAGATAAATATGTCTAAAGATGGAGGACCAATGTTGCAATTTATGGAGGACCTATATGAAAGACAACCAAACACTCAAGGACCAAAGTTAACATTTCAGATAGTTCAGAGACTGGAATTGCAATTAATCAAAAGTCAAAAGCAAACATTTTGTATTTTAGCCCATGCGATCGCATGGGCCAATACCTGCGCGATCGCGAGATCCCCAAATTTCCAGCAGAGAGCTTTGATGCTCTTCCATGCGATCGCATGGATTATTACCATGCGATCGCATGGTGTATTTTTACTGCTGTCCGCGTTTTTGTCCAGATTTTCAAAGGCTTTTTGGTCTTTCTACTTTTATCACTTGTATGATTTTAAGTAGCCGTTTTTCTTACATTTTGGGGTCATTCTCTCATACTCCCTCTCCCATTAAAAGCTCTCCAAGAAGAAGAAGGTTGGGGGTTCTTGAAAAACTCTATGGAAATTGGTTTTTCTTGATTTTTTGTACATCATTGTGTGTACTTTGTAAATAGAGGAAGATGAATTGAGGTTTATAGTGGGCAAATGAAGACAACCATGGGCTCAAGCTAAATCTTGCATTTCTCTTGACTTTATCAAATCCGGTGATGTATTTTGTATCTATTTTTCATTTTGTCTTTGTAAATATTATGGGCTAATTTTATTTACTAGGAATGAGATGAATCTATTTATGAAGCTTTAAAGTGCATTGTTATTGTTATTGATTCCTTATGCTTGGTTTTTATGGTTGTTGATTATTGGGCTTTATTGTGTATTGAGATGATTGATTACCATTGAAATGCTTTTGTGACTTAGTTGCTACCAGGATGTTGAAATTAGGTTTAGCACATTTAATTAACAACACAAGGTCTTTGGAATGTAGGAATACTTTTCATACTTTGTGCAATCATTAATGAATGTTCTTGAGTTTTAATGCATTTTTACATATACGTTCTCTCGGTAGGAATGCTTGGGAGTCTTGTGTAAAATTAGGTTTGGCTCTACTCGGGAGAGATTGCTAGACATTTTAGGAGCATTGATTGACATTTTAGCATTGTCTTGGAATTGATAATAGAAAATGAAACTTTAAATTGGAATAATTGGTGAAGTCGAATTCCTAGTATCCTCTTCTATTTGATTTTATTTCCTGCAAATTTCTCTTTTAGTAATTTTCTTGTTAGCTTATTTTTCATCAACTTTTAATTCATAATTTAATCATCAAAATAATATGTTTTATGGTGTGTTTAAAATAGGGCTAGATTGATTTGGATGTTAGCAAAATTATATATCCTCGTGGGTTCGACACTCTCTTATCACTTTATTACTTGAACGCGACCCGTGCACTTGCAGTACATTTTTAGCGAACAAGTTTTTGGCGCCGTTGCCGGGGATAGATTTAATTAGTTAGATCCTTGTTATTTCTAGCTTTACTTCTTTAATTTTATTTTATTTTTTCCATTTAAAGTTCCAATGCTACTTTTGTTCTTTTCAGGCATATTATCTTTGATGGATGCAAGATTTTGAAAATCTTGAGAATTTGGTGTTTGACCCCGAAATTGAAAGAACTTTCAGACACTGAAGAAGAGAACAAAGGGAAGCACGACATAGAGTGAACACCATGGCAGACGAAGAAGATCAAATGGTTGAGATAGATGAGGATGATTTGCTAGTTGGAGATATTATTACTCCAACTGTGGTTCAAAGCCAATATAGCATTGCATATCCGGCTTACGGGAAGGAAAATTTTCAATTGAGACTGGATGTCATCAACCTCTTCCAGAATACTCTTCAATTCTATGGGCGTTCTAATGAAAACTCTCATATGCATCTATCACGCTTCTTGGAGACAGTGAGCAATTTTGAATATCAAGATGTCAACATGGAAGCTATCAAACTCAGATTATTTCCACATACTTTGAGAGATGGAGCAAGAGAGTGGTTGGATTCACATTCTGCGGGGAGTATTACTACTTGGAATGACCTTGTTCAAAAATTCACGAACAAATACTTTCCTCCCGCTAAAGTTGCAAAGTTGAAGCATGACATCTCCATATTTAGGCAGTAAGACACATAAAATTTTCATGAAGCTTGGGAGAGGTTCAAAGAGATACTTCGGAAGTGTCCTAATCATGGTATCAAGAAGGCTTTGCAAGTTCAATACTTTTATGCCAGACTACTTCCACATTGTCGTTCCATTGTTGACTCATCCTCAAATGGGTCAATCAACACAAAGACAATTAATGAAGCATGGGTATTGTTTGAAAGAATGGCTAAGACAAGTTCGAATTGGCCGGCTGATAGGAGAGTAACAAAAAGGGCAGCATGGATGCATGAGGTTGATGTTATATCTGCTCTTTCTGCACAATTGGCCGCCATGGAGAAAAAGATGATGGATACTATAGCTCGCAATCAAACAGCTCATGCTATTCAGACGCCTACTCTTGAATGCGATGGTTGTGGAGCAAATCATTCAACTGGAAATTGCCCACTGTTGACCAGTTCTTCAACATCCACTGAGCAAGCATGTTATGCTCAGAATCATCCCAGTCAGCAAGGTAATATCTACTCCAACACGTATAATCCAGCTTGGAAAAATCATCCGAATTTTTCATAGAGCAACAACCAACACCAACAAGGTGCTCCGAGACAACAATCGAATTTTCAACAAAAAGGGGGTTGGGAAGAAGCTATGGCTCAGTTGGCACACCAACAGTTAAAATTTCAAGAACGAACTGAGGAATCTATTCAGAGTATCAGAACATCCGTGAAGGGCTTGGATAATCAAATGGGTCAGATGGCAAAACTTCTCTCTGAAAGACAACAAGGACAATTATCGAGCAACACTGAAACTAACCCAAGAGAGCAGCTCAAAGAAATTACTACAAGAAGTGGGGTTCAGTTGCCTGAGATAGAAGTCAAAAGAAATGTTGCCACTCATGACAAGACATCATCTATTGATGATGAACAAGGGGATCAAGCTAATGCACAACAAGATGCTAGTCAAGAAAAAGATTTGGATACTCCACCTACTAAGGCAACTTCTCAAGTGAAAGCATATGTGCCTCCAATCCCATTTCCGCAAAGATTGAAAAAGCACAAGTTGGATAAGCAATTTGAGAAATTCTTGGAAGTTTTCAAGAAGTTGCAAATCAACATCCATTTTGCCGATACGTTAGCTCAGATGCCTAGCTACGCAAAATTCATGAAAGAGATTTTGTCTAACAAGAATAAGCTAGAGGAGCACGAGACGGTGATTTTGACCGAAGAGTGTAGTGCTATCTTGTAGAACAAATTGCCACCTAAGCTTAAAGATCTAGAGAGTTTTACTATTCTTTGTACCAATGGTGATATTGATTTTAATAAACCTCTTTGTGATTTAGGTGCAAGTATTAACTTGATGCCATTTTCTGTCTACAGGAGATTAGGATTATGGGAGGCAAAAGCAACAACAGTTTCTTTGCAGTTAGCCGATCGCTCAATCAAATATCCTAGGGGAATCATTGAGGATATCTTGGTGAAAGTTGACAAATTTATTTTTCCTGTCGACTTCATCATTATGGACATAGAAGAAGACAAAGATATTCCTCTAATATTGGGCAGACCATTTTTGGCTACTGGAAGAGCTTTGATCGATGTGCACAAAGGCCAGATGATATTGAGGTTAAATGATGAAGAAGTGGTGTTCAATGTTTTCAAAGCAGTCAAGTACCCAATGGATTCTAACAGCTGTTTCAGGGTTGATGTGGTAGACGAAATGGTGGGAGAATCATTTGCACAAAATCATCCTTAAGATCCGTTTGAGATGTGTTTGGTTCATTCTTTTACCGAGGATTTCAATTCAGAAGAAACCAAGCCCATGGTGAAGCAACTAGAGGCAAATCTAACTTATAAATGGCAACCATCTTTCCAGGAGCTTGGAGAAAAGTCAACAAAGTTACCACCATCTATTGAAAAGCCTCCGCAGTTAGAACTCAAGCAATTGCCATCTCACTTGTGTTATGCTTATTTGGGTGATGATTCTACACTTCTGGTTATCATTGCAAACTCCATCAGTACTTTGGAAGAGGAAAAATTGCTACGAGTTCTTCGAGAGCACAAAACTACAATAGGATGGTCTATCTCAGATATAAAAGGCATTAGTCCTATAGTCTGTCTGCACAAGATTCTCATGGAAGATGATTTTAAGCCATCAGTCCAGCGTCAAAGAAGATTGAATCCAACACTGCAAGAGGTAGTCAAGGCTGATGTGATAAAACTTTTAGATGCGGGGATCATCTATCCTATCTCAGACAGCGCTTGGGTCAGTCCAATCTAAGTAGTACCGAAGAAATGAGGGATCACAGTGGTGCCCAATGACAACAATGAGCTCATTCCAACCAGAACAGTTACGGGATGGCGAGTTTGCATTGATTATCGCAAACTCAACACTTCAACTCGAAAGGATCATTTTCCTTTGCCATTCATCGATCAAATGTTGGAAAGGTTAGCCGGGCGTTCACATTATTGCTTTTTGGATGGGTATTCTGGATATAATCAGATTCCGATAGCTCCAGAAGATCAGGAGAAGACCACATTCACATGTCCCTATGGCACATTTGCTTATAGAAGGATGCCGTTCGGCCCATGCAATGCTCCAGCTACTTTCCAGCGCTATATGATATCCATATTTTCAGATATGGTGGAGAAATACATTGAGGTCTTCATGGATGATTTCTCAGTCTTTGGAGCTGTTGATGGATGTCTTCATCATCTATCTTTGGTTTTGCAGCGTTGTGAAGAAACCAATCTTGTTCTAAATTGGGAGAAGTGCCATTTCATGGTCCAGGAGGGAATTGTATTGGGGCACTTAATTTCAGCAAAGGGCATTGAGGTTGACAAAGCAAAGATTCAAGTAATTGAGAAGTTGCCGCCTCCAACATCACTAAAGGGAATTCGGAGTTTTCTTGGGCATGCAGGCTTCTATCGGCATTTTATAAAAGATTTCTCAAAAATCACGAAGCCACTTTGCAACCTTTTAGAGAAAGATACCCCCTTTTGTTTTTCTGAAGAGTGTCTACATGCTTTCAACACTCTTAAAGAAAAGCTTGTGACAGCACCTGTTTTGGTTGCACCTGATTGGAGTCTACCCTTTGAGCTAATGTGCGATGCTATTGATTTTGCAGTCGGGGTAGTGTTGGGGCAACGCAAGGATAAAAATTTTCATGTGATTCACTATGCCAGTCGGACCTTGAATGATGCTCAGCTAAACTATGCCACCACAGAAAAGGAGCTTCTTCCAGTAGTTTATACTTTCGATAAATTTCGGTCCTATCTTGTGGGATCGAAGGTGATTGTTCATACAGATCATGCTGCTCTGAGGCATCTATTTGCAAAGAAGGATGCTAAGCCTCGACTCATCAGATGGATACTTCTACTGCAGGAGTTTGACATAAAGATCAGAGATAAAAAGGAAAGTGAAAATATGGTCGCCGACCATCTATCTAGACTTGAGATTAGAGAAGAGTCACGAAGTGGAGAGATAAATGAGGAATTTTCTGATGAGCAAATCTTTGCAGTTGAGGAAGCACCGTAGTATGCAGATATTGTCAACTTTCTTGCCAGCAGCATCACTCCACCAGATCTCTCTAGCCATCAAAAGAAAAGATTCTTTGCAGACATAAAGCACTACTTTTGGGATGATCCGATTCTTTACAGAAGGGGACCAGATCAGATAATCAAGAGATGTGTGCCAGAAGGAGAGATAATGGATATCCTACAGCATTGTCATTCATCAGAATATGCCGAGCATTTTGGGGCCTCTAAAATTGCTGCAAAGGTGTTAAAGTCTGGTTTCTACTGGCCTACCCTATTCAAAGATGCCTACAGAGTTGTGAACACATGTGATCGGTGCCAGAGGATAGGGAATGTTTCAAGAAAGAATGAAATGCCTCTCAACAATATTCTAGAAGTTGAAATTTTTGATGTTTGGGGTATTGACTTTATGGGACCATTTCCACCATCATTCTCTAATTAATACATATTGGTAGCGGTTGATTATGTCTCAAAGTGGGTGGAGGCCGTAGCATTGCCCACCAATGATGGCCGGGTTGTGATTAACTTTTTGAGAAAGAACATTTTTACCCGTTTTGGTACTCCACGAGCAATCATCAGTGATAGAGGTAAGCACTTTTGCAGTCACCAATTTGAGTCAGTGTTGGCTAAATATGGTGTACGTCATCGAGTGTCCACGCCTTATCATCCTCAAACAAGTGGGCAAGTCGAAATATCCAACTGAGAGTTGAAAAGAATTTTGGAGGTAATGGTGAATGCTTCGATGAAGGATTGGTCCAAAAAATTAGACGATGCACTTTGGGCGTACCGCACTGCATTCAAAACTCCCATTGGTATGTCTCCATATCGTCTAGTGTTTGGAAAAACATGTTACCTACCCGTAGAGTTAGAGTATCGTGCTTATTGGGCAGTGAAAAAGCTAAATTTTGATTGGAAAGAAGTTGGTGAAAAAAGACTCCTCCAATTAAACGAAATGGATGAATTTCGACTTGAGGCATATGAAAATTTCAAAATCTACAAGGAGCGCACTAAAAGATGGCATGACAACCACATCCAAAGAAGACAGTTTGAGGTTGGGTAACAAGTTCTGCTATTTAATTCCAGGGTCAAGCTTTTTCCAGGAAAGTTACGTTCTAGGTGGTCGGGACCATTTATAATTAAGCGAGTGTATCCATTTGGGGCTGTGAAAGTTGAAGATGAAAGCAATAGGGCATTTACAGTGAACGGTCAGAGATTGAAGTATTATTGGGGTGATGACTTTTCCAATGGACAATCAATTGTCCATCTCACCAATCCTGCCTAATCATGTGCTAAAAGTCTAGCTAATGACTATAAAGAAACGCTGAATGGAAGGCAACCCATTTTCTTTCCCTTACTTTTTGTTTTGCTAGTAGTTCATTCTTTTGGCATGATTTCATTCCTTGGATATTAGATGAATTTTGATTTTGTTGCCTTTGTTTGACAAACCTAAAAGCAACGAGTCCACAAAAAGAAGAAATGTAGTCTCCAACAATCTCAATAAGTCCAAACAAAGAATTCTGTCAACTTAAAGTTACCGTCACCAACCAATTCACCCCAGTGGAGTACCTTTTTCTCTTCTCTTTTGATTTTTAGTTTCACATTGAGGACAATGTACATTTTAAGTTTGGGGATATGGATTTTGCTTGTGTCTTTGCATGCTAGAGAGCCTTGCCGGCTAATATAGTTTTTTTTTACTTGTTTATTATGCTTGTTAGAGAGCCTTGCTGGCTAATGTTGTGATTTTGTTGAAATTGCTGTGATTCATGGATTGTAGACATAAATGCTACTTGTGGTTTTTGATAAATATACTTTTTTCATGTTAGATACCCTTTCTAGCACTTTTGTCATGATGTTCATTGCATACAAATGTTGAGTGCACTTGTTCTTCATAAGTAATTTTTAGAACTCAAACGGTGTTATCCATTGCCCACATAT
The DNA here is from genome assembly GCA_030279155.1 of Forsythia viridissima. NCBI lineage: Eukaryota > Viridiplantae > Streptophyta > Magnoliopsida > Lamiales > Oleaceae > Forsythia > Forsythia viridissima. The sequence goes on from CM059042.1 coordinate 17,909,700, forward strand.
CATCTCTTTAAATTGTCCAAATGGAAGGATAGTTTGGAAATAGCTGAGTCGTGATTTATCTCCTTGGGAGTGTGTTGATTCCATGCTTGTTGAACATGTGTGTGGAGTAATTTTGACTAACTAGCAGAAACTTGGTAATGACCATATGCTTGGAATCTAATCCCTATATAAAAGTTTGTTAGTTGTGCTCAAGATGGCTATACTTTTGCTCTATTTTTAATTCTTTCACCTTACTTTGTAGCCTTTTTGACTTAAGCGATTAAGTCCGTTGGGGCATCTCAAAGTCCAGTACTCTTTGGTCTCTTTTAAACCGGGGAGTTACCGACCTAAAGCTCGTTACATGTGTCAAATAGAAAGCTTAAGGGAGTAAGGTTATAAAAAAATAAATCATCATGAGACTTTCATAGCAAATCTTGCAAGTTTGAGCCACTATGACTACTTTTCGGGATTTAGATAACTAGTGGATTTGAATTACTTGGTGGAAGTTTGTTTGTTAAACTACTCAAATTTTTGGAGAATCTTCACAAGCCTAAGTAGTTACAATCATTGGCTAAATCCAACCAAACTTGAGCGGGAATGATGTGACTTGAGAGAAACCTTTGAATAGACACCCCGGATTAGAGAGAAAATATCAAGTTTGGGGGAGTGCATCCAACGAGAAGGAAATGAAATTTTGACCATTGAGGGTTGGGTACTCACCAATTTTTGTTTTGCAATGATTCAAAGTGACTATGCACACACATACATCTAATATGGATTAAGTTGAAAAGTTTCTTTTGTTTTTAGCTTTTGTGTAGATTTTTCATGAATTATAAGCAAGTTTCAAAAGATCATGGTAAGGTGGCAAGCTCCCTAACATTTCGCGTGTTTGTAGTCCTTTTATAGTTTGAGTGTGCTTGTGTGCTTGCATGAAGTTTTTAGATTTTTTTGTTTGAGGACAAATAAAAATGCAAGTTTGGGGGTGTGATAAGTGCGGATTTTGCACTTATTTTAGCCTTTAAAAAATAGATAATTGTGAGTTCTTTCAAGTTGTTTACTACTTATTTATGTTTTTTTGTTTATTTAGGTAAAAACCCGAGCTTGGATGGTGATTGAAAGAGATCCACGCGAAAAAAGAGCAAAAAGGACTAAATTTGTGCTAATTGAGAATCTTGGGGACCAAAAGATAATTATGTCTAAAGATGGAGGACCAATGTTGCAATTTATGGAAGACCTATATGAAAGACAACCAAACACTCAAGGACCAAAGTTAACATTTTAGATAGTTCAGTGACTGAAATTGCAATTAATCAAAAGTCAAAAGCAAACATTTTGTATTTTGGCCCATGCGATCCTGCGCGATCGCGAGATCCCCAAATTTCCAGCAGAGAGCTTTGATGTTCTTCCATGCGATCGCATGGATTATTACCATGCGATCGCATGGTGTATTTTTACTGCTGTCCGCGTTTTTGTCCAGATTTTCAAGGGCTTTTTGGTCTTTCTACTTTTATCTCTTGTAGGGTTTTAAGTAGCCATTTTTCTTACATTTTGGAGTCATTCTCTCATACTCCCTCTCCCATTAAAAGCTCTCCAAGAAGAAGAAGGTTGGGGGTTCTTGAAAAACTCCATGAAAATTGGTTATTCTTGATTTTTTGTACATTATTGTGTGTATTTTGTAAATAGAGGAAGATGAATGGAGGTTTATAGTGGGCAAATGAAGACAACCATGGGCTCAAGCTAAATCTTGCATTTCTCTTGACTTTATTAAACCCGGTGATGTATTTTGTATCTATTTTTCATTTTGTCTTTGTAAATATTATGGGCTAATTTTATTTACTAGGAATGAGATGAATGTATTTATGAAGCTTTAATGTGCATTGTTATTGTTATTGATTCCTTATGCTTGATTTTTATGGTTGTTGATTATTGGGTTTTATTGTGTATTGAGATGATTGATCACCATTGAAATGCTTTTGTGACTTAATTGCTACCAGGAGGTTGAAATTAGGTTTAGCACATTTAATTAACATAAGGTCTTTGGAATGTAGGAATACCTTTCATACTTTGTGCAATCATTAATGAATGTTCTTGAGTTTTAATGCATTTTTACATATACGTTCTCTCGGTAGGAATGCTTGGTAGTCTTGTGTAAAATTAGGTTTGGCTCTACTCGGGAGAGATTGCTAGACATTTTATGAGCATTGATTGACATTTTAGCCTTGTCTTGGAATTGATAATGAAAAATGAAACTTTAAATTGGAATAATTGGTGAAGTCAAATTCCTAGTACCCTCTTCTATTTGATTTTATTTCCTGCAAATTTCTCTTTTAGTAATTTTCTTGTTAGCTTATTTTTCATCAACTTTTAATTCATAATTTAATCATCAAAACAATATGTTTTATTGTGTGTTTAAAATAAGGCTAGATTGATTTGGATGTTAGCAAAATTATCTATCCTCGTGGGTTCGACACTCTCTTATCACTTTATTACTTGAACGCGACCCGTGCACTTGCGGTACATTTTTAGCGAACACAAGGATTGTGGCTCCTTGGCACTTTACCAAATTTTTGAGAAATATTTAGAATGTCATTGTCTAACTAAATTCCAAAAAGTCTTATGTCAATAGATTTAGCCAAAAATAGTGTATTGAACGAACAAAAGAGAAGAAAGCTTAAGAGTTTACCAAACGATACTCAAAGCCAAGTGCAGCTTTTGTCGTCATTGAATGAAGGGCCTTTACACAACTTATATACTTTTCTCTCATGTCTATCCAAATTCATTTGCCTGCTTCTAATCTGATACGCCATGCGTTAACATTATGAACAATTGTAGTTATTGTATTGGAAAGACTTTGTTCGGTACTAGTGCCTGCGTACACTTTGTAATATTTGTTGGAGCACGTTTGCCATTGTTGGATTTTAAAGTCTTGAAGGTTGTGCCTGCAACTTGGTAAGACTAAGAGAGAGCGAGTTGAGAGTGGAAAAAGATATTGTTCGTCTACAAATGCAATACCACAAGTATACGAGTGGTGGACAAGTAATATAATGACGAGGAGTGTCGAACACACTAAGATTGACCGTCTATTAATACTTACGTGATTTAAAACTAGCTTGATACAATTTCCAAGTAACACATACAAATTATTTTGATCGTTTTGGTTTACTTAAATGAAATCCAAATAAGAAAGACTAAAAACAAGTAAATATTGATTTTTGGAGGAATTCTATATGTTTAAGGTGTTGAAATTCATAATTTCACTTAACCGTCGTCCAAATAATTTGGTAGTAAGCAAATCAACCTTCTACCTGTCTTCTAAAGTTAGATCAGATTCTCCTAATTTAGCTAATTACCTTTCTCGAACGTCGAATTAGTCTAAATTGAGTGTATTAATCTACTATATCTCTATGTCGATTAATAACACAAGCAATCGCGTTACTTTTAGTGAGATTGCTCAATAGGTTACCTAGGGTTGGGAGTATGTCTCTATCTCCTACAAAAATCTAAGGTGCTTGCTATCAGTTCTAAAATGTACAATAATCTCTTGGAGATTATTCAAATCACTAGACAATCAATTAGTGATCAAGTAAATAAAGAACATTAAATACATATAGAACAAGCACAACATGAAAATAGGTAACACTTAATTTAAAATGCAAACATTATAATTAGTTAGACTAGGGTTAAGTTATATCAATCATCCCAACATAGAAATACAAGGCAATAGTCAATAGCAATCTTTTTTCTTTTCCTCCGAATTCAGTAAAAATAGGTATATTTTTACAAAAATTAATAAAATTTAATGAATATGGTTGGAACCATAAATTTTAAGTATATTTTTTTCTAATATATCGATACATTGAATAATGAAACTTCATATTTGTACATAACAATATACATTAATTAAATAAAAATATATTAAGAAATTAAAAATCATATTTTAAAGGAAAATTGGTACAAATGGTCCCTAACGTATGTCAATAGTGCACAAATGGTCCCTAACATTTCACTTTTGGTTGAATGGTTCCTAATCCATCTATTTAGATGCGCGATTGGACATTATTTGATAAAAAAGACAAAAATACCCTTAGTTTCAGTTAAAAAAATTACAATTGAATTTCTAACATTTACAAAATGTGCAATAAGTCCAATACATTTATTAAACAATATTTAATTTAGCATATTAAATATATCATTATAGTCGTGTCAAATAAATTTTTCATAACAGAAAAATATTAAATTATTACACTTTAGGTATATGTAATTGTTATGTGAGGTGAGAAACTTGAATAAAAATTAAGTTAAATAAATAACAAAATAGCGTATATAATTTTATGACATTCAACCAATCTTATTATATTTTTTTAACATAAAAATATTAACAAAAATTAATTTACACATTTTGTGTTCTTTATTTTTGAACAATAATAAAACAATAAATTAAAATATGAAGAATACAATTTGAACTCTAATATTTGTAGTTAATAAATGAATAGCTCAATGAAATAATAATACTTGATTATTAAGTTTGTGACAAAGTTATTTTTTTTTATGTTGTAATGATAAAATTACAGTTTAAATTTTAATGATTACTTAATAATAATAAAATAATTTTACCTAACACATTTGTTAATAATTATGAGCTTAAATTTTAATTATTTTATAATAGTTCGTGAAATATACAAAATAATTTAGTATATTATCAATTTGTTAGTTTCTTTTAATTTTTTTTTAAAAAAATAAAAGTACCAAATCCATTTGTACTTTTTACAAAGATTAGGAAATCAATTGAAAAATTTTCTAAATAAAAATAAGGGAATGTTTGTCTTTTTATTAAATAAGGACAAATTGTGTACTAAAATAGATATGTTAGGAACCATTCCATTCAAAATGAAAAACTAGGGACTATTTGCATAATAAGGTCAAAGTTTAGGGACCATTTATGCTAATTTTCCTATTTTAAAAGTAGACTATAATTTAAATAAAATAAATATATCTTTACGAGACAAATAGCGTAATAACATTGTACAAGAATGTGACTCACCCCTCAATTATTAGACAGGGAGCAACTCGCGCCAACTCACATAAACAGTCACATTCCAATGATGAATGTGACTCACTCCTCAAAACCCTTTTTATAATAGCTGATAATGAAATGAAACTACATTATTTTTCGATCAAACTCCACGTCTGCAAACGACATTCTACTTTAGGGGAATTTGCAATTTTTGTCTTCAATCATTACAATTTGTTACTAATTTATTTTCAATTTTTTTTAACACTAAACATCTCCAATCTTTTATTTAATTATAAATTACATCCTCATTGACAAATTTTGATGAATTTTTCATTCTTTTAAATAAACAAAATTAAAAGAAAACAATAAAACAACAAAAAATTACAAAAAAATATTATAACTTCTCAAACCCCACCCCACCCCACCCCACCCCACCCCACCCCACCTTACCTTTTCCATAGTACGCAAATCTCTCAACCACTTCAACACCTACAAAATATAAATGACAAACAATCTAAAAAAATACCATTTTATGCCATAACTGTTGTATGAGAAATTGGGTAAAATTTTAGTGTACCTATGATGAAGAAAGCGTACCTATGCCCATCTCTGAAGCTCAACAACCATACCACTTGACAAACATTGACAAACAAGAAAGAGATTGTAATAAGCGAAACAGAGTATTATTCTGATTTTTTCTGAAACGGAACAAGTTCAATTGATTTGTTCTTTAACAAATTGATGTGATTGTTCATCTACTTCAATCATCATTTTCTCACTGCAAGTATTTCAAATTTCAATTAGGCGTGGAGGAGGTGGTGCGGAGATTATGGCTATGGTGGATGGATGGGTAAGAAAGAATATATTTTGTGCTATTTGAAAAGTTATGGAACTTTGTTTGCAAGTTTTTTTCTTATTTTTTGTTGTTTTATTTATTTATTTTGTATTTAAGATGATAAATCTGTCAAAATCTGTTAATGGAGACGTGATTTTTAATTAAATGAAAGATTGATGATGTATGGTGCTAAAAAAAAGTTAAATGTAACTTAATAGCAAACTGCAAATGTTGGAGACGAAAATTGTAAATTTCGCTTATAAATATCCCATGAAAAATCACGTGGCTTAACGTACGACCCAAGCGCAAGTTAGCCTGAAGTTACTTGAAGAAACCTGAACATGCGCCGAACATTCTCGATAGCGCCGACCTTCCACCCTATCCATCTATCTATAATCTATCTGTGACTGTTATCTGTCTATCTCTCTCTCTCTCTCTCTCTCTGCATGTGTATATATATAATATATACATATGAGTACAGAAACTATAAGATACACATACACAGTAGAAGGTGAAAAGTGAGGAAGAATGTGTATATTGATGATTTGCAATGTAGAGGAAAAGGAGATTGGGAGGCAACAGGCAGGTGGGTTATGCCCTTGTTGTGGAGGGAAAGTGGATGCAGTAGATGTAAGAAGACAATGGAGATTTTGCTTTCTGCCCATATGCTTCAAGTTCAAGAGGAAATATCTCTGCACTCTCTGTTCAAGGCGTTTCGTTTTGTACTATTATTCATAAACATCACTTTGGTTTTTTTTTTTTTTTTTTGATCGAAACATCACTTTGGTTTTTAATTGGCTGATGCAAACGTGAAAGCCTTTTTTCATATATTTATTTTAAGTCGAATTGTTTGAATGGCATTGTAATAAAATGTTTATATTGTAAATAGTGAGTGGTGTAAAAGTGAGAGTGACTTGTCATACCTCATTTCGTGTACATTTAATTTATAAACTCATATGATTATTATTATTGATAAATTAGTGTACGATGTTATAGCTAAAAAGTTCATCTAAGTTGAGCTTAGACGTGAGACGCACACTCAGTCACGTCTTGTCCTTGTCTTTTCTTTATCTCACTCTTGTCTAGACTAGATCTCGCTTAGATCTCAAAAGCTTGAAACTCGACATTCACGTCTAACTATGCTTTACGCTCATTGGTTATAGACAATTAATTGTTTGATTCACTAATTGTCACATCTTTCATCTTTGGAGCATTTTGTTAAGAGCTTGTACATCTTTGCAAACAATATCCAGACTCACTATAGTTTGAAGAAAATTCTAACTTAGGTTTTGTCTCTCAATATAGTTTTAGTGTATGTTTGATAGTGCTGAAATTATATTTTAAGTACTTATATTATAAGTTATGAGTGAATCTGTAGATAAAAAATGAATTGCAAGTTGTGGATCTTATAAAATGTATTAATAAAAAATATGTTTCATCGATTTGATCAACTGAAATTAAAATTTAAGCACCACCAAACATGTGCTTAATAGCAAGGCGGATGGACCTTCATAATGACTGTCAAGTACCATGTTGCTCACATTATTTGAATACAATTGTCAAGTAGTACATTTTTACTCGTCTTTCATCTCATTTATTTTGTTAACTAGATTAGATCTCGTAAAAATCGTCACCAAGGTAATTATCTTATGATCAATTTTATCTCTTCTCCCGGTTGTCACCAGTAGGCATAGTCCCAATATATTTTGCTAGCCAGCTCCCGTTGTTTCAGAACCATGGTCACTACTATCCGAAGTCACCGTATCAATTATGTTATCCATTTTTTTTAAAATAATAAAAAAATTATAAGTTATCATCAGTGGGTTGTAGATTTTATCCTCTGACAGGTATATGTCATAACAATTGTTGTATGTATACAATTATACACATTTTTTTGTACTTATATGATTAATTAATTATACATACATTCATTCATTTGTTTCTAAGATATAAGCAGATTTGAACACTGTTTTGTTGTTTTCTTTGGTGTTTATCTTGTAATTGCATGACAGCTAACTAATTACGTAACCTCAATATCCTAAATAGCGTAAAATATTATCAGATATAGAAGTCGAACTTCAAACTTTTCAGAAATCTAAACGAGAGTAAAATGCAAAAAAAAATATTTTCTTATTTTTAATATTAAAAAAATTAAAAAACAAAAACAAAAACACACACCTAGATGTACTCTTTTTTGTTAAAAATATAATCTACCGTTTAATGACATGCGTCTAAGCTAAGCAAGACGTATAGACACCAAATCTTTCTCTATTTATAGGCACCATCTTTGTTATATAAACTAGTTTATAGTCATATAATTATTAAAATTTATTAAAATATGATAATCATAAAAATAAAGAAATTTTTTATTTTTTATTTTTAGAAGTTAAAATTTTTAAATTGAAGCCTTTTCACATGTACGCTTTTCCTAGTGAATGTCAACTCTTGAATTCTTATCGACAAATCAATTTGTTCAGGAATGGATTGGTTTGGTCACAAGTTAAGCACTTCTACAGTGGTTTGACCAGCCGAATTATACTTCATGTTGCGGCAAATTGCTCAATTACAACAAACTATTGAGCTACTTGAAAGACTGCGACCACCAGTGCACTCTTTGCATTCTTTCCGTCTAAGCTTGTAGTGCACAAAAAGGCTGCAGCCTGCAGGACTCCATGAAGTCAACGCATTCATAGCTTTTTCAGCACAAATGACTCCAATAGGCAATAGCAAAGAAAGTAGAAAACATTGTCTCAAATCAATCATTCAATGCATTCCATACTCCGAGTGTAGTCTGTAAAAATTGTGGTGCAAACCAAAAAACAGCTCGAGTGCTGATAGCCTCAAAGCTGCACCAATCAGCAGATGAAACCATCTCGTATATGCATATGTGAAGCTTGCATACAAGAATTCCAGAACAGTGGAATACACATTTGGCATGTTATCATCGTTTTTTAAAAAATTGTCCAAGCACTTTCAGCCTCACTGCTACTCATGGATGGAACAGATATAGATAGATAACAGATAATATAGTGGTAAAAAATGTCCAGCCAACTTTCAGAACAGATAATACTTACCCACCAATTTCCTCCAACTGAGCAAGGTACCACAAGAAATACATAACTGAAATTAATAATAAATATTCAATTTACCACCCTAAAACGATAATGTGTGAGAGGCCACAGACAAATGGCACGGCATTCCATTAAACTGCTCAATGTAGTCACCGCACAAGCGTGTGCGTGTGCGTGTGCGTGTGAACATATATTATATATCACTTAAAGGACACGGTTCCACGAAATAAGTTCAAAAGGATAGTGGGCTTGGCAGAGCAGGGGGCAGACAATATTTTGATCACAAAGTGATAAAACCATCTACACTCAAGTTAATTTAGTTTCAACAAAATGCAGTAATTCACATATTAATATTTTTTTTTTTTTTGATCGAGCACATAATTAATATTTTGAACAACAAATATGTTGGGTAAAGCTTGAATCTTTCTGAGCGACAACCACTCATTGTATTGTAAGTGCAAACAATTCAGACACACGAGCATCTACAGGAACTCCATAACAATAAGCCTCAAATCTTGGTTCTATATCTATGCATACGCATACATGCACACAAGCAAGTGTACATACAAATATTCAGTTTAAAATAAACAAAAGCCCTTAGATCTCAAAGCTTTTCCCAAATCACAGGCAGCTTAAAACTTCTAATAGAGATTCATTAAAGGCCTTTTACACCACCCTGAAAAACCAACCATCAAAAGTGGAGTTCCTTTTATCGCTTATATCATAATGATAAAGCACAGGAGGAAGAGCTCGTGGTGGAAGCAGTGGCAATGATGGTGGCTAGATATTCTAGTGATGCATAAAGGCAAATTATGAATCAAAAAGCCATCAAACAACCACATTGAGTTAATTTTTTTCTGTCGTCATCTAACAATCCAGTTGAATAGATGATTAAACCCAGAACAAACTTGACACCTACATATAGGTCAGTAGGTCACTAAGAGTTGAAACACAGAACCATTTCATCAACTTCATCATTCATATATCTACCATACATAACCATTTTAAGTTACAATCATATTTGAACTCTAGAAGTACTGATAAAACAGCAGTGTTTATGAACTAATTAACAACACATACTCGAGCTTATATAAGATCAAATCAATTCTGGATAACAGAAGAGCAGCCGAAACAAAACTAGCAAATCAAACCAAACACAACAACACACCACCAGTAGTGCAAGGAAAATTACTAGTAATTATTTTTGTTTCTCTTTCTCTATAGCAGCATTGGCAGCAGCAAGATCCTCATCCAAGAACAAATCCCAATGCCCATCCCACTTAATAAAGAACTCAGTATCCTCAAAATACTTCACTCTGTGCACATCTCCGGCCGGTGTAAACAAATAATCCCCCACCCCAAGTTCATATTTATCTCCTTTCGTCAAGTTCCATACACATTTACTCCCGCTTATAACCACCAAATCATGCCCAAAAGTATGGTGATGGGCCGGTTCCAGGCTGCCCGCCTTAAACCTCACTATAGCCGATGTAGGTGTATCCCTCAAAATTTTCATGGACGCACCAGGCATTATATCCACGGGTGTAAACTCCTTCTGATCCCGGCTTTTCGCCAGGGAGCAAATAAAACACGGAGAATCAGCACCATCAGTGTCGTTCCCGGATTTAGTTTTCCCGATTTCGGACATTTCTTGAACAGAAGTGTCCAAAAAGGACTGGATATCTTCCGGCCAGGGATTGGAACCGGAAGCAGGGCACGGGGCCTTAAAAGGGGTGTTGAGGAAAGTGTTCAAAATATCTAAAGCAACTTCAGGGGCAGTAGACATACCAGAGACGGCAAGAACATTACAATTATTGATTGACCGGGCGTTGAGGGCGTCAGCTGGGGTGAGGCAGGTGGCAGCGTATACTCCCGGGAACTTGTTGGCGAAGATGCCAACACCCACGCCGGTGCCACAAGCCACCAGGCCACGGATCTCGACGGGATCATTGGTGTTGGCCTGGCTGACACGGCGACCGATTTCTTCGCCGACGGAGTAGTACTTATTAGTTTCGAGATCTTCCACTTCGATGTTTAGAGAACGGAGGTGTGCTACGAGAGTGTCTTTCAAGTTGCAGCCGAAGGAGTCGGCTCCGGCTATGATTTTGATGCGGCGGGGATTGGTGGCGGTCGCTTCTTGCTGAGCCATGGGAACTGATGAATTATCGATCGAACTGGGTGCCTGATAAAAGGATTTGATCCAAAGATTTTTGGGTAGCACAGATTGATAAGATCACTTCAAGACGGCGCTGTTGGCAATTGAAGGTGCAATCTTGCTGTTGCTGTCTCTTTCACAGTTCACTCATGGACAGTGGAGTCAACAGGGACTGGTATGGCACGAATCGATAATTTGTGTCCAGATTCATCCAGAAAACTGTAGAAAATATACTCGATGATTTTACAATTGAATTCTAATTCATGATTCATGTTTATCAAATAAATCGTACAATGTAAAATACAAATATATTAGCATTTACATAAAAATGCAATTTTGCTAATATTATTCATATCTATCTTCAAGAAAATATTATTCATAAATGTATCTTTTGTAACTTAATCAAATTATTATTTAATCTGAATTTTAATTAGCTCAAAAACTTCATAGTGCGCACAAAAACTTTATCGAGGTAAACTATTAAAAATTGGACTTTCAATTTTCTTTCAAATTGGAGTTTCATGCTTTATTAAAGGTTGAACTCAATTTTGAGAGTCCCATGACTCTTACCCTGGAACCTTCGTAACTTTGGTGGATGATGTAAATCATAAGATGTATCTTAGTGAAGTAAGGTTGAGAACTGCTTTTTAACTGTGCTTACAATGGGCCAAATCCATACCAAAGACAGGAGTCGAACCCCACACTACAGAGTTTCATGCTTTATTGAACTTAGTTTTCATGTCATGTACACAAATCTTTATTTTGGCTATGAATTTTTTATTGTTCCTACCAAAGACTAAAGTTAAATAATTTATTTTTTCACTAGTACTTTCACGCATTTTACCCTTCCGAGTTCCTGTGTTTTCGGTCTCTAATTGATGGTGTCTTAACAAATAGAGGTAGCCGAAAAGAGCTCATCCATTGCTCTAATGACTTGAACAGAGAGCGGGGACTCTTTCACGTTGCCTGTCCAACAATCAAGTCGGTACATAGATGGGATAAAGAAAAGAGTTGTGCTACTTATAGAACCTCATTTACACTCTCACTTTTGAAGTAGAATATTTGGTCAAATCATTATTTAATGAGTTATGTTACTTGTACACTCCCATTTACAACTGCTTATGTGTCAAATAATGATTTGACCAAATATTTCATCCCAAAAGTGAGAGAGCATCTCCAATGTAACAATGTCCACTATATATATGTGGCAAAACACATTGACATTATATCAAAAAACTTCTCTAATGCCACAATGTTCATTGTGCAAATGTGGGAAATTATCATTAGCTTTTTAGAAAAAAGAAAGAGAGATAAATGTATTGATTTGATATAGATTATTAAATTAATGATGGACATTGTCAAGAACAATGTCTATAATTAGACATTGTGCTAAACATCTTCTAGTATTAATTGTACTACATAAGTATTTTTTGGTCATTTGTCAAAAAAAGTACTAGACATTGTACATTGACATTGTTGCATTGGAGATGCTCTAAGTGGGAATGTTAGTGAGAATGTACAAGTTGCATAACTCTTATTTATTTAGCCAAATAAATAATGATTTGACTAAATCATTATTTGTCACATAAATAAGTGTAAATGGGAGTATACAAATAGCATAACTCTAAAGAAAAAGACAATATATATTGTATGTGCAGTACCGTTCTCCTGCCCACAGTGGGCAAGAATTATCTTGCTCACTGTGGATGTGGTGTGCTGACTGTTAAAAATATTCCACCTGGCAATTGTCCAGGTCACATTAAACCATCCCAAACCCTCATCCCATACAAACACGCCTCAACTCTCTATCTCTCTCTCTCTCCGGCAAACAGCCTTTCCTTGTGCCGACGGAAATCTTAACCAGTCGAAATACCACAATTTCTTTAAAGGAAATGCACCAACATTGAAATTTCATAAACATAAACTGAAAAGATGTTCTTAATTAGGGGGAGGAAAAAAATTCCCCAATGGAACCATAAATTCCAGCAGCTCTACCACCAACCACCACTAGCGTTTCTTCACCTGACTACTTAAAGAATTCAACGAACCCCATAACCCAGTTTCCCATGTCCCTTTACAGCAAACATCATATTACATTCCAGCAAAGCTCGTAATTTTTTTTTTCAAATTTTCCAGAACGGTGCCAATTTCAATACAAATGAAGCTCATACCGTTCAAGCAACTGTTTTCTGTTATGGGCAGCGACAGTCAGCAGTGGAATGGGCCGGCGAAATAGGGGCGGTTGATTTAGGGCACCAAACAGTAGTGTGTGAGAAATAGTAGCGAGAACTAGCAGTGGTGGATCGGCGTGAAGGCGTCGGGGTTTAGCTAGTTGTGAAAGACCGGCGGAAGGAGGCGCTGTTGGGGGCATAGAAATCATCTCACACACACACACACACACACACACACACACAGAGAGAGAGAGAAAGAGAGAAGAATGGGCGTGTTTGTATGGGATGAGGGTTTGGGATGGTTTAATGTGACGTGGACAATTGCAGGTGTAATATTTTTAACAGTCAGCATGCCACATCCCACAGTGGGCAAGATAATTATTGCCCACTGTGGGCAGGATAACGGTGCTGATTGTATGTGTATGTAAAAGATAGATAGTGAGTAAGATACCTGCCTCCACCTCTTATTTATAGTGTGGATGGATATGATTCAGTTCGATTCGGTTCAATTTCAAGAGAAATTAATCAAATCGAGAACTAATAAGAATTTTATAAATAGGATTATTAGTTTCAAATGTAATTTTGGAATTGAACCGTTCAGTTTGATACTTTCGTTTACCCTTAATTTATAGAAAATTTCGGTATATGACAAAATTTGTTAGAGAATGGCAAAATATTATCCTGCTATTGCAGAACAAGTCATGTTGCCTTGTTCATGTCTACTTCGATTGTTTACAAGCATATTGACATAGATCGACACGTCCAACTTTCCAAATTTGTGGTCTACTCGACCACGTGATCAGCTCGGACCTTAGCTTGGAAGCTATATTCACACAGTCCAATCAAGTTGATTGACTGCTCAACCATAGAAAATGATAGCCCACAATCTATCACACCCACCTTGAAAGCTTTTAAAGATGTTAAAGTGGTGGTCAGTCTGTTAGGTTATGTTTGCCCGTCGAGTAAATTATTTGTACTCGTGACATTTTGAAATAAAATTAATAAATTGATTGATATATTTATTATGTTATTTTGAGTTTACTTTCATCCATAGGTCGATTTGATATTACAAATTGAGTGTTTAAGTTGTTAAACATAGAAAGATTCAATATGTGATTCGATCTACAATTATCGTTCGCGATCAGTAAATAAATATGGATAATTTATTTTGATAAGATCGTCTCGATTTTATTAAAGTCTATCTTTGACTTTGGTAATAAAATTGAGAATACATTTAGAATGTATTGAACGGGACCACGTGAAATTAATTTGTGACATTGACCAGACAAATTTAATTTCACTTGACTATCGTACATGGGACATTAATCCTGAGCGGATAATGAACTTCGGTTACTAGCTTGAAGTTCTTTGAGGTGTCAATGAGTGAGATCAAATTGCTGGTCAATATCTCGACACTTTGGGAATTAGAGTGAACTAACGAGGAACATATATTCGTAATATGGAATCCGTCACCTTTAAGGTATGATCAAGATCTCACTGGTTCTTCTAGTGTACAGTTTAATCTGAGCTCAGTAGTTCGACATTGATTGTTGAATTCAATGATGTGATGTGATCACATCAAACTGTTAGATAGAAGATGAGAGTTGAGAATCTGTGAATATTTGAATAAGGGCATTTTGGTCATTTTACTTATTCTGAATATTCGAGTTGATCGACGGGGGTAACATGTAGGATCGATAAGTCAGAGGATATAATTATTGATTGTTGCTTCAGTAATTTCAATTAGACTAAGAGTGCAGTCTTGTTCTTTTAGTGGAATAGAACTTGATTAAATAATTTATTTTGACTGATCAAGAGTTGACCGAGTCAAAATTAATTTATTAGAGCTTAGTTTAATTGGGTCCGATCAAGTCCCATCAGTGGCTCCAATATATAGGGCTAAATAGGCTTATTACCTATTTTGGGCTATGCAGAAATGGGCCTGGGTTATGGTACTAGGGTTAGTAGGGTTTTGGAGTGTAAACAGATTATAAATAGTCTCATAAGACTGTTTTTCTGTATAACCAAAACCTAGAGGCGGGACACACACTAAAGTGTGAAGTGTGTGTTTTCTCTTGACAAAGAAAACCCTAACCCTAGTATAACCTAGAACCAAAGAGGTGACCACACACCGGCATAGCTTCTCTTGGAGAACACTGGTGAAGGCTTGAGGGTTTGGAGCTTTGAAAGTTTAAAGAACAACACGCTACAAGGGTAATTTCTTCAAACCTATGTGTTCTACAGTTTTATTTAATCCAGTTGAATGCACGAAATAAATCAAATCTTGTGGAGGGATGTTTGATCATCACAGAAAATTAATTTTTGTGATGTCTTGATCCCGGTTTCCAACAATTGGTATCAGAGCCAAGTTTTTAATTTTATTCCGTGTATTTAGAATTGAATAAAATTGTATTTTAATGCATGTGTTAGTTTGGAGCGGTGTTAGGGTTTATGTGATTTATTGTTGTTATTAGATTGATTGATTTTAATGGTGTTTATGAACAATTTATGGCCTTAGAATTTTGGTGAAAAAATTGTATTGTGTTTTATCGAGTCTTGTAACAAAGGGGGTGGATTACGACTCCATGTTTCCCCTTTGATTTTAATTTATTGCAATATTGTATTAGAAATTATTATTTTTAAATGTATTGCTGTAAATTAAAATATGAGGACCGATTTCACTTATGCCCGAAAGTTGAAGACCTCTGCTGCAATTACAAAGGGGAGGACCGGACTTCATCTTCTTCGTTTCATGGAGGGCCTGGGCTGCAAATATCCATTTTTGCTAGTTTCATGAATCTGCTCGAAGCTCCCTCGCATGGCGTCGCCTAGGAATGTTGTCCCAGTGTTTGACAACCACCGGAAGTTCATAAATTGGCCGGAAAAGAGACGGGCTTTGTACGGCACTGCGCGAACCGAAACTTCGCAGCGCCGGTGTGCGCCGCTGCTTCCGGCACGATGGCGGCGACTGAAAGTCGCCGTGGTCACGTGGTTGAGGTGGTGGCGTCGGTCTGGTCGCGCGAAATGGGTTCCCTGCGAAGCCCATTTTCCGGCAGTTGGAGAAATGGCGGACAACAGGCGCGGCTCCACACCTGGAAATTGGGCCGGTTCGAGCTCCATTGGGCCGGGTCACATGGAAGTTTGGGCTGACTTTTGGATCCGAATACATGGGCTATTGATTTAATTTGGGCCGAATTCAAAATGTTTGAATTTGGATTAAATTAAATTTTTTGAAGAATTGGGCTCTAGAATTCAAGACATGGATTAGGCACTTGCAATTGGAAATTGAAGAATTGGGCCGACTTGTGGCTCAATTGGATCTTTAATTTATTTGTAAATTTGTGTCTAGGTTTGGGCCATAAATTTGTTCTATTTATTTTATTATCGCTTTATTGCTTTAATTTAATTGTGATTAAATGTCATTCATATAACATGCCATATAGATCACATTACACCGCTCTAGGTACTATTCTGTCATGCATTGTACAATAATATTTATTTTCTTTTCTAATTTTATTAGATTAGAAAGATTAAATATTTTGAATTAATAATTGGACAAATTTTAAAAGTTAAAATTGGTTAGAAATTATTAATTGAAAAACCCAAACGGTATAAAAATATTAAGTGGGTGAGGGTGCATTTTTTAAGTGAACCCACGGCCTCCCTTATTAGCCCATTAGTAAGAATAGGTGTATGCCTCGTGCTGATTTTATTGGCCTCCCTATAGGAGGGCTGCACTGTTTCGGTTACTAGATTGGGTCCAATCGGGTGATAATTTTTTAGTGTTAATTAATCGCGATTGCCCCATAGGTAACGTAATTAATTTAAAACTTAAAATTATCATATATAGGGGTTGCACACTTAAATCAAAAACATCGTGGGGACTTCCTATAGAATATCCAAACGGTGTTATTGATGGCCTAAATACAGCGATACTAAATTAATATTGCATGAGATGCTAGATATATTGAATTTAGTGGGAGGGTCCCAGCCTAGCCGTAAATCACACTATATTCTCCTATAGAGGGATGTGTTTAAGATTTTGGGGTTTTAGGTATTCGCCATATAGAAGTAGTTCTTGGGTCTACTCGTGCATTTTATGCATCATATATGAAATCATTATTTTAAATGTGGCTCATTTCATTTTTTTAATTTTATTTCAGAAAAATGTCGAGCAATTCACTGTCTATGATTTTGACCAAAAACCAACTAGTAGGAGAGAATTATATTGATTGGAAACGTAATTTGATGATTGTCCTCACTGCTGAGAAGCATAAGTTCGTGTTAACTGAACCCCGTCCTGATGAACTTACCGAGCAGTCCACGGTTGCTCAGAAGGCTGCATATGAGAAGTGGATCCAATCTAATGAGATGGCCTGCTGTTACATTTTGGGATCTATCTCAAATGTGTTACAGCAGAAACATCAGAATATGGAAACTGCTACTCAGATTATGGACAGTCTTCAGGAAATGTTTGAGCACCAGGGACGTCAGGCCCGTCAGGCTGCCATTAGGTCTATAATGAACATGCGCATGAAACCAAATACGCCCGTGAGAGATCATATGCTTGCATTGATTGCTCAGTTTAACGTGGCTGAGGTTTTAGGGGCTGAAATCAAATCGGAGACTCAGGTTGACATGGCTTTAGAAACTCTCCCTGAGATGTTCTCTCAGTTCAAAGTTAATTATAACATGAACAAGCTGAGCATGTCCCTGACTGAGCTGATGAAGGAGCTCCAAAATGCTGAAACTGTTCTTAAGACCAAAAGTGGTGATGCCTTTGCTGTTTTTCCTGCTGGATCATCCTCTTCCAAGCCGAAAGGCAAAGGAGGCAATAAGAGGAAGAAATCCAACACGAAAAACCCACAGAAACAGGTTAAAAAGGCAAAGCCAGATGATAAGCCTAAAGGAAAGTGTTTTCATTGTGGACAGAAGGGTCATTGGAAGAGGAACTGCCAGGAATACCTAGCTTCCAAAAAGCCAGGTAATGGTGAGTTATCTTTTATTGAGTCATGTTTGGTGGTTGATTCTACTGATTCCTGGATTGTAGATTCTGGAGCCACTAATCATGTTTGCAATTGTTTGCAGGGGTTCCAGGTAACCAGGGAACTCAATGAAGGGGAACTGACTCTCAAAGTTGGCACAGGAGCAGTGGTGTCTACAAGAGCTATTGGAAATGTTTATCTTTATTTTAGAAATAAAAGACATTTGGTTTTAAAGAATTGTTATTATGTTCCAGATATTACCCGAAATTTGATTTCGGTTGCTTTGTTATTTAGACAAGGATATTTTGTCCAGTTTTCACCTTTTTCGGTGGATATTACTCTAAATAAAGCCCTTATCTGTAGGGGACATTTGAATGATGATTTATATGTTTTAAAACCTGTTGATAGCTCATTGCACCACACTGAATCTAATAAACGCATTAAACTGTCTCCTACTAATGAGACTTACTTGTGGCACTTGAGACTTGGTCATATTAACCTTAATAGGATCCAAAGACTCGTGAGGGATGGTCCTTTAAGTGACTTAAAGATGGAGTCCCTACCGATTTGTGAATCCTGTTTGGAAGGAAAAATGACCAAGAGGTCCTTTACATCAAAAGGACATAGGGCCAAAGAAGTTTTGGAATTAGTACACTCTGATGTATGTGGGCCAATTAGTGTCCAGGCTAGAGGTGGGTATGAGTACTTCATCACTTTTACTGATGACTACTCTAGATATGGTTATGTTTACCTAATGGCTCGCAAGTCTGAAGCTTTTGAAAAGTTCAAAGAATTCAGAACTGAAGCGGAGAAGCAATTAGGTAAGAGCATTAAAATACTTCGATCAGATCGAGGTGGAGAGTATCTATCCTACGACTTTAGAACATATCTGTCAGAAAATGGGATTTTATCCCAACTGAGTGCACCGGGAACACCCCAACAGAATGGTGTCTCAGAAAGGAGAAACAGGACCTTGTTGGACATGGTCAGATCAATGCTTGGCTTCTCAACACTTACTACATCCTTTTGGGGATATGCAATACAAACTGCAATATACTTGTTGAATATGGTTCCATCTAAGTCTGTCCCTAAGACACCCTTGGAATTGTGGAATGGGCGTAAGCCTAATCTAAGACATATCAGGATATAGGGATGTCCAGCACATGTGCTTAAGGGAAAGACGGATAAGATGGAATCAAGATCAGAGTTGTGCATTTTTGTAGGATATCCTAAGGGAACAAGAGGATATTACTTCTATAGTCCTCAGGACAAGAAGGTTTTTGTAAGCACAAATGCAACCTTCTTAGAGGATAGATATATAGAAGAACGTGAATCTAAGAGTAAGGTTCTTTTGGAAGAAATGAAGGGAAACGTTCCCAGCTCATCCACTCCAGAGATCCGCACTGAACCTACTCAATATGAATTCACGCCTCTACCACTGATGATACCTCGATGCAGTGGGAGAGAAATGGAGGTTCCACCTACCATACCTACTGGTCCAGAGGCACCTGATATGTCAGGGGATCAAGTCCCTGCTGTTCAGCCACCATATGAGACTGAACCTGAAGCAGAAGGACATGGTGGAGGAGAAACAATAGTAGAACAATCACAAATTCCAATCAATCAGGAACTTCCACAGCTTAGGCGTAGTGAGAGAGTCATTCGACTACCCTCTAGGTACTTGCTGTATGGAGAGTCTTTTGAGGCAGTCTCCACCGAGCAAGAAGAGGATCCCACTTCGTTTAAGGAAGCTATGGACGATGTAGACGCTGACCATTGGAAGAGTGCCATGGATTCAGAAATGAAATCTATGTACACTAACTCGGTCTGGGAACTTGTAGATGTACCAAATGGGGTAAAACCTGTAGGGTGCAAATGGATCTACAAGAGAAAGAGGGGAGTAGACGGAAAGGTGGAAACCTTTAAAGCTAGACTGGTTGCTAAGGGTTTTACCCAAAGAGAAGGTATCGATTACGATGAAACCTTTTCTCCCGTGGCCATGCTTAAGTCTATAAGAATCCTCTTATCCATTGCAGCTCATTTTGATTATGAGGTGTGGCAAATGGATGTCAAGACAGCTTTCCTTAACGGGAGTCTTGATGAGAGCATCTATATGATGCAACCAGACGGTTTTATCCAAAATGGTCAAGAGCATAAAGTATGCAAACTGAATAGGTCCATATATGGACTTAAACAGGCGTCTAGGTCCTGGAACATCATATTCGATCAAACTATCAAGACTTATGAGTTTGATCAAAATTCTGATGAACCTTGTGTCTATAAGAGGATTAAAGACAACAAGGTAATTTTTCTCATACTTTATGTTGATGATATCCTACTCATTGGGAATGACGTAGGAGCATTGACTTCAGTTAAGCACTGGTTGGCACAACAGTTTGATATGAAGGACTTGGGAGAAGTCAATTATGTTCTAGGTATTCAGATCCTTCGGGATAGAAAGAACAGAAGGATCGCTCTATCCCAAGCTTCATATATTGATAAAATATTGGTGAGATTTGCAATGCAAAATTCCAAGAAAGGTCAAATGCCTTTCAGACATGGAATTCACTTATCACGGGAGCACTGTCCTAAGACTCCTAGTGAGGTGGAATACATGAAACAGGTTCCTTATGCCTCGGCTGTAGGAAGTCTCATGTATGCTATGCTATGCACTCGACCAGATATTTGCTACGCTGTTGGGATTGTCAGTAGATATCAGTCAAATCCAGGACCGGAGCACTGGACTGCTGTTAAGCATATTCTCAAGTATCTTCGCAGAACAAGAGATTATATGCTGGTCTATTCAGCTCCAGATTTAGTGCCTATGGGTTATACTGATTCTGATTTTCAGGCTGATAGGGACTCTCGCAAGTCCACATCAGGGTCTGTGTTCACATTGGGTGGCGGTGCCGTTGTTTGGAGGAGCATCAAGCAGTCTTGTATTGCTGATTCCACCATGGAGGCAGAATATGTGGCAGCTTGTGAAGCAGCCAAAGAAGCGGTATGGCTAAGGAAATTTTTGCTAGACCTTGAGGTGGTTCCTTCTGCATCACAGGCCATCACTTTATACTGTGATAGCAGTGGAGCGGTGGCAAATGCAAAAGAGCCCAGAAGCCATCAACGTGGGAAACACATTGAACGAAAATACCACCTGGTTAGAGATATCGTTCAACGAGGAGATGCTACAGTGTGTAAGATTGCATCTGCAGAAAATCTTGCTGACCCCTTTACCAAAAGCTTACCAGCTAAGAGTTTTGAGGGACATATTGAAAATATGGGTGTACTTAACATGTCTCATTTACTCTAGGACAAGTGGGAGATTTGTTAGGTTATGTTTGCCCGTCGAGTAAATTATTTGTACTCGTGACATTTTGAAATAAAATTAATAAATTGATTGATATATTTATTATGTTATTTTGAGTTTACTTTCATCCATAGGTCGATTTGATATTACAAATTGAGTGTTTAAGTTGTTAAACACAGAAAGATTCAATATGTGATTCGATCTACAATTATCGTTCGCGATCAGTAAATAAATATGGATAATTTATTTTGATAAGATCGTCTCGATTTTATTAAAGTCTATCTTTGACTTTGGTAATAAAATTGAGAATACATTTAGAATGTATTGAACGGGACCACGTGAAATTAATTTGTGACATTGACCAGACAAATTTAATTTCACTTGACTATCGTACATGGGACCTTAATCCTGAGCGGATAATGAACTTCGGTTACTAGCTTGAAGTTCTTTGAGGTGTCAATGAGTGAGATCAAATTGCTGGTCAATATCTCGACACTTTGGGAATTAGAGTGAACTAACGAGGAACATATATTCGTAATATGGAATCCGTCACCTTTAAGGTATGATCAAGATCTCACTGGTTCTTCTAGTGTACAGTTTAATCTGAGCTCAGTAGTTCGACATTGATTGTTGAATTCAATGATGTGATGTGATCACATCAAACTGTTAGATAGAAGATGAGAGTTGAGAATCTGTGAATATTTGAATAAGGGCATTTTGGTCATTTTACTTATTCTGAATATTCGAGTTGATCGACGGGGGTAACATGTAGGATCGATAAGTCAGAGGATATAATTATTGATTGTTGCTTCAGTAATTTCAATTAGACTAAGAGTGCAGTCTTGTTCTTTTAGTGGAATAGAACTTGATTAAATAATTTATTTTGACTGATCAAGAGTTGACCGAGTCAAAATTAATTTATTAGAGCTTAGTTTAATTGGGTCCGATCAAGTCCCATCAGTGGCTCCAATATATAGGGCTAAATAGGCTTATTACCTATTTTGGGCTATGCAGAAATGGGCCTGGGTTATGGTACTAGGGTTAGTAGGGTTTTGGAGTGTAAACAGATTATAAATAGTCTCATAAGACTGTTTTTCTGTATAACCAAAACCTAGAGGCGGGACACACACTAAAGTGTGAAGTGTGTGTTTTCTCTTGACAAAGAAAACCCTAACCCTAGTATAACCTAGAACCAAAGAGGTGACCACACACCGGCATAGCTTCTCTTGGAGGAAGGGTGGCTACCCAGTTCCTGGCCTCCCGCTTAAGCGTTGGCGGAAAAGCCCTGCACATAATCGCATCAGGGGTGGCTTGCAACCTCATCAAGTCAACAAAAGCCCTGAGGTGATCGACATGATCAGAAGATCCGTCGTACTTCTCCATCTTTGGCTGTTTGAAGTCTCGTGGCAAAGAGACTGCCATCACTTCTAGGGAAAATGAATCTTCTTCCAACACCATAGATTGTTGCCTACTACTTTTGTTAGACATAGCCTCAGCTATTTTACAACCCATCATGTCTTCTAATCGCTGTTCTAGACTTAACATTGGTGTCTCAACCAGCGTAGGCGTGGGCATCCATGATGGTTGCCCCCAGTGGAGATTTGGGCCAGATGTCAATGAATAGAAATGGGGTGCGGAAGGTGGAGCCAAAGAAACTAGAACCAGCGGTGGAGCTGCCGTTGGCGGTGTTTCCATTGCTGAAAAGTTAGGAGTCTGTGGAGGAGCCCCTAGCGGTGAGGGTCTTACCGGTGGAGGACTAGGACCCTGGGGCAGAGCCCCTGGTGGTAAAGATCCTACTGACAGAAGGTTAGGATCCTGTAGTAACTGAGAAACTGCAGCGTTCCAATCCTCGAGTAGAGCCGTTTAGGCCGCCACTTGAGCTTACAGTGCCGCAAGTTGAGCGGCAGAGGTAAAAGTTAATGGTACTTTTGACAGTTTTCATCGAAGTACATTAAAAATGATAGTTTGAAGACCTAAATGAAAAAAGTGAATGCGAATCCAAGACTTTCAAGTCCAACAAACGATAGTTTGGGGACCTGAGTGCAAATTTCCCTTAGGAGTATGGATTTGAGTGTTTTCCGTTGTCCCTTTGTTGAATTTTCCTATTAGAGAGACAAACACGAAGCCAATTCATGGAATTTTCCGTTGTTTTTTATGTTGATGTTGAAAAACAATAGGTGAAGATATTTAAAACTTAAAGACGAAAAAGTTTAAGAATTAGAGCCAGAATATAGCATCATTTAACCAAACCCTCGGAAATCTTATCTCACTCTCACTCTCATTTCAGTTCGTAAATTCCAATTTTTGATCGCATATTGTTTATAATTTGTTTTCATCTCCATTTTTATTCGATCATTCCCTTTTTTTTTTGGTGGTTTTTTTGGGTTTTTCGCCAAATTTTTCTAAATTTGACAAGGAAAATGGGGAAAAGTAAATTATTTGATGATTTTGTACCATGAAGTACCTGTATATTTCAAATTCCAAAATAGCAAGAGGTACACTTCTTAATAATCACATTCAAAATTGGAGTCTAAGAAGGCCTCGGAATTTTATTTATAAACTCATATGCCCTAATTTCAATTGTATACCTATTTTTTTTTTCTCTTTCGTGAACAAATTTGAGAGGTCAACTATAAATATTTATTGTGAGTCTCTTCTTAAGAAAAATATAAAAAAATAATGTAGAATTCTTAGTTCTATAATGTTAAGTGAATAGAAATATCATTATTTCTAATCTTGATGTTTTTTGTTCTTGCGTTTCAGATTTTCATATATTAATCAAAGTGTCTACACGTCTCCTATTATTGTTCTTGGCAATAAATCAAACGTTTGATCATGACGTTGTCTGAATTAATCGAAGATACTTTCAAGGTAACAACTTTAATTTATGTAATTTAATATTAAGATAGAGTAATTAACAATATTTTTACTTGTTGAATGATGAGTACGGTCATGTAAAATTTACAACATCTCTATTGAAATGGTTATTGTATAAATTCAACTTCTTATGAAAGTTTCGAAAATAAATATGGTGAAAGAGTAAAAAAATTAGTTTAGCTAATTACAATTTTACTAAAAATAATACATAATTTGTTAACCTGTGAATTTATTTAATCTAGGCGACTTGTTGCTTTGCTTAATTAATAATCTGTTTACTTTTCCGTGAAGAAAGATGTTCTTAAAATTGTTGCACTTTTAATTTTATAATAAAGATTAAACTAAATTATTTATGGGATGACCTCTTTCTGAACAGCGCACAAGAAAGTTCCGTAAAAGTATTGATCAAAATGTTAGATCGAGATGACGATAGGAATTTGAGATTATGATTAGAGAATAGATATTTTATAGAAGCGATCTACCTTACTTTAATCCAACTTACGGATAAGGAAGAGAGTGCAAACGATAGCATATGGTCGTCGTGGTAAATTTCACTATCTTTTGCTACTTAAAACTCTTCTACGACATATAAGTTTGTAGCCATCAAATAAGAATTACGTCACATATTCGATAATTTCAATAACCTCTATAGAATAACCATCATAAAACCATGTCTCAAAATGTAAATAGTAGGAGGGTTTCGCCGATTTGATCTTCCATGTCTAAACCTCTACTTGGAATTTGTTGACCTTCAAAAATGGCTGCCAACAGGAACCCCACGCCACTTCTTCCTACGTGTATTTTCCTTTGTGTTTTGAACGCCACGTGGTTTTATCCAACCCCGTGCATAAGCCTTGGACAGAATGGATATGTGATAATAGATAAAGAAGAATACACTTTTGGAGAGGTAAGTGGCTTGAGGACCCCTTACTAACGCTCTCCCAAGTGGTTGGGACATTTAGAATATTTAGTATAAAGGATTTTGTATCTTTTTGTGTGTTTCCTCAAATTCAACCTCCTTTTCTTGTAGAAATGAATTGGGTATTTATAGACAAATTCCATTAGATTATCCTTCATTCGATTCTTGACACGTGGTTCAATCTAAGAAGCTGTAGAGTCACTTCTTGGGTGTCACATCCATATCATTAATGTTAAAGTCTCTTTCAACCGCAACCTACTGGCTATGATGGTGACGCGCCACCATTTGCAAGTTGTCCCATCATTCCTTTCATGGCCGAGTGATAGGTTTGTCAGGAGAAACCTTTCTGGACACTCAATCGCTTTAGCCAAAGGAATAGTTATTTTAGCCAACCGCCTCGGACGTAAGGAAAATAGCCTCAGACTTGAGGAGAACCGCCTCGGACGAGGGTGGCGGGTTCCAGGCATTGACTTTGACTTTTCCCGAACACTCCACGTAGGATTGGGACGTAACAAAATCACATAAGACTTTTCCTTTCCAACAATATAGAATGCTCCACTGCTACTCATAAACCAACAATATATCAGGCATGGTTAACAACTAATAATTTTTTTTTTAATATATATTAGTCACTTAAGGGCTTGCTTGGAAGTTTTTATTTCACTGGTTTTGATCGATTTTGGGTGGTATCGTTTATGAATGATTGAAAAAAAAGTACTTGTTAATTTTTTGGAACATCAATTTTGAGTTGTTTTTAAACCGCCCAAAACCAGTGTAGTGTAAATTGGAGTATATATCTCAACCCTTCAAATCGGTATTTTTTGTCGTTCTTCAAAATTTCTTCCAATTTTATCCCCTCTCAAAAAATTATTTTCAAACTACCATAAACTTAACATTTATAAAAATAAAAGAATATATGCACAAAATAAAAAAAATAAAAACATATACAAGAACATAAATTTAATATTATATTTTCAATGATAAGTGGAAATATAAAAATTTTAAAATTTAATTTTTTTATATATAAACAAATATGTAATTTGATTCTTTTAAAAAAAATTAGAACTGCTAAATAATAAACTCCCAAGTATATGTTGGACCGTTTTAAAAATCGGTACTAAAAACCACACAAAACCGCTCTCCTCATAAACGTTCAAAATCGATATTTTAAAAATTATCATAATCAGTACTCCAAAACTCTCAATCAGACACTAAGTGTCTTACTGTTTATAACATGTGAACATGTCAAATAGAAAAACTACTTATGTTATTATTGAAATGAACATACAATTAACTTGACATGTAAATGTAGAACCTAAATAGAGAGCTAACTTTCCTTCCAAGCACCATTCATATGTTCTTACCCTTTAGGGCACCATGAACACTGATGATAGTCAGGTGTTCAGAGAGTCCAGTTAGGTCTACAACGTAGAGTGCCCAATTTGGTCTACCAAGTAGAGAGCCCAGATAGGTCTACAACGTAGACAGTCTAGCTTGGTCTACCACGTAGAGAGTCCAGCTTGGACTAAAACGTAGAGAGCTCATCTAGGTCTACAACGTAGAGAGCCCAACTTGGTCTATCACGTAGAGAGCCCAGCGTGGTCTACAACGTAGAGAGCCCATCTAGGTCTACAACGTAGAGAGCCCAAAGAGCCCAGCTAGGTCTACAACGTAGAGAGCCCACTTTGGTCTACAACGTAGAGAGCCCAGCTAGGTCTACAACGTAGAGAGCCGATCTTGGTCTACAACGTAGAGAGCCCAACTAGGTTTACAACGCAGACAGCCAAGCTTGGTCTACAACGCAGACAGCCCATCTAGATCTACAACGTAGAGAGCCCAGCTTGGTCTACAACGTAGAGAGCCCAACTAGGTCTACAACGGAGAGAGCCCATCTTGGTCTACAACGTAGAGAGCCCAGAGATTGAGGGACCATAAAGTTGGAGGCTCTACGCAATATTTCGATCAACATAAGACATCGACTAATCTTCTTGCTCAAGCTCAATTGTCCAGTTTCAAAATAGATTGTGATACCCGAAGATTTTCCACATGCTTGATATCTGACAGTTACAACAGAAAGATACTCTCACCCACTCACTCCACATTTTCCGGGATGAAGGCACGTGTCGCCCTGGTAAGTTGGGATGTTTGCCACGTAGACATAGAGAAATTGCATATAAATAGCAGCCTTTCCTGTTTCAGGTATTCTCTTAGAAAATCTTTTGATTACATACACTCTGCGAAATTCTCCACCATATTTTTTCTCCTACTGATTCTTACGTCAGAGTGGGAACGGGGGAAAAGAGCCCCGCCACTTCCTTTTCAGGTTACCAGCTGCGTGCACCTCCACCATTTGTAGAAGAGATTGCGACTGAAAACATCAAACACGTTTATGTAGCTTAACATTTATAAGCACTTCACAAATATATTTATTCAGTCAAAAAGTATGAGAAATAAGAAACACAAAAATATCGAGATGGATTTATTAATGGAAATAAATTCCACCAATTTTATTTAATAAATCAAAAACAACTAAATAACAATAAACCATAATTCTAGCTGGTAAAGAAAAATAACAAACCGATAAATCTCTAACTAATCTAAATTTGGAAACAAATTACCTTGACAACAAATAAATAAAAATCAATATATTCGCTAGAATGAAAAAAGTTGCCAATTTGAAAGCCTAACGATAGAATTTGGCCTCATAATTCGGATTGATTTGGTATTGATGTGTTTTTAAGATAATCAACTTTTGTTGTACTGCACAAAGAATCAAACAAATGCTTGATAAACTTTCATTTCAAAATTACTAACTGGTTTAAAATCAGCATTTGAATGTTTGATAAACATAAATGATTTAATATTGTGACTATATAAAATTACTAAAATAGACGTTGATTATAATAATATTCTTTTGTATTATTATTATTGTGATTAGTATTGTAAAATTTAATTTTACTTCTATAAACATGTGTAATATTAGTAAATATTTTTCCAAAACAAATGCGTTCACCATAATTATTCTAGTAAAATATAAATAAACATCTATTAAATTTCAAAATTTTATAAAAATTACAAAATAAAAACATAGTTATATAGTACAAAAATCAATTAAATTTAAATTATTTTTATGCATCAGACTTACATCAATTCGATTTCTCAATCTCCATTTTCATATTATAAGAAAAATATCAAATAAATTTAAATTATCTTTCATGAGTTACTTTTAATATTGAAATTCTAATAAACCTAAATTGAAAATAATTTAATTAATGAAGATTAAAATTGATATTTAGTTATATATAATTGGAGAACCTAAAAGCATAATCTAAATAGCTACTATTTTGTTATTTCTCAAAATGTGCTGCCAGATTCTTCTATAATCACTTTTATTTTTTAAATTTACCAAATGCCTAAAACAATTTCTGATTATTTGATAATTAGAAGTTGATTTTTAAAACTAACCTCAAACGGATCCTTAGTGGTCTTAAGGGCTTTAGCTCATAAGTTTTCCCCAGGAACACGTTTCCACATGAAAAAGTGATATTATTTATCCAATTTGACACAATTAAAGGGATCGAAATATCCAATTACATCACATATCTACCGACAAAAGCATTTTATCTTGTGAATAGGTTAAAGAAGTGTTAAGAATGCTAATGCAAAATTTGGTAGGACTAAGATGCGAGCATATTCTTGCCACCACCTTGTCCACCTGTATTTACCTGTACACTAGGACACTATTAGCTTGCAAAGACAATTGTTCCAATAGGAGGTTTGATAGTCGTTTGCACTCTAACGATCAAGTAAGCTGATAAAAAATAAAAACAAGTAAATAATTTGAGCGAGAAAGAAATAAAATGGACATAGATTTAGCTAGGGATTCGATATTCATACATTTTCTTCATAGTATTTATTGAGTATTTATATGAAAACTAGGGGTAGAGGTATTTCAGAACTTTAAACCATTTGTACACATGTCACTTGCTTATTGGTAGGGTTGTGATCAATAGTTGATTATTAGAGAATTTCTTCAAGACAAATAGGTTCGTCATGTACCTTACTTATGAGGATGGCGAAACTCAGATTCACCTTCTTCCCATCTAGCTTGAAGGTTCACTTAGATGTGAATCATCTTGGCGAACCTCTCTTCATTGGCGATGTGGGTGTGTAGCTTTACCTCACTGAAGCGGTTCTTTGAATTGTGTGGAATAGCGTGACTAGTACAGGACTCGGACTTTTTAATTATTTGCAGCTCGCACATGCACCTATGTAAGACAAGATAGTAACAAATGCAAAACTATAAGATTATGTTTTGGGGAGCGTAGTTCATTAGTACACAGTGCCACTTGTCCTAGACTTGGAAGGAGTGCCAAAAGACAAAGCAACATTTTGGTTATGGTCCATTTTGCATTACCATAATTTGAAGCCACGGAGATAAGAATATTTTCATTCCTTTGTCAACCCTTGTTCAAAACTCCAATCGACATCAAGTCACACCATAATATCAATATTATTCTCGCTCATCACTCTCATAAAAAACGATCATGATGTAGCTTCATATTTATTAACACTTTGTTGATGAACTCAAAATGCTTCTTTTGTCTTTAGTGCATAGAAAGATCTCTGTTAAAACTTAATGTAGATGTTGATCATTTGGTCAGACCACGGTAAATCTGGTATTTTTATTTTTCGTGCACTAATTTGGTGTTAATCTTTGAGGGTTAGACTTTGACTTAATTCTTAATACAATTTTTGGCAACGGGGATCACAACGAATAAAGTATTACCATCTTTACAAAGACGAATAAAGTATTACCATCTTTATAAAGATTTTAGAGTAATTTTTGGAAATAAACTAACTAGGCAACTTATGATTATGGTGTTTGAGTTTTTGGGAGAAGTTAAACATTTATAAAAGAGGTTTTATTTATACAGGTTTCCATCGAATTGTGGGATAATTATAATTAACTATCTTATTAACTCTTAACATCTTTAGGTCTGTTTGAAAAAGCTTTTGATAAAGTTTTATCATATTTGATAAAAATGGATGTAATTTGTGATTAAAAAACTAATAAAAATTGAGGGTATCTTGTTAAAATTGAATTTTTACAGTTAAAAAAACTGATTTTTAACTTCCCAAAATAGGCACTTAGTTGCAAAATGCACTATATAACGTCCAATATCTTTTCATGTGTCTTTAATTTTAATTTTTTTAGAAAAGCACGAGCGTTTTCTCACATTTACGCTTGTTTGAGAAACCTTTTAGCAGAATTTAATAAAAAAAAATCTGAAACATGTGCCTATGTAGTTGATAAGTTAATAAAAGTTGCGCATCTTATAAAATTTGTGATTAAAATTAGTCTGTAATTTGTGGGATAAGTGCTGAATGGCCGGGTGACCCGGCCAATTTTTCAAAATGGTCGTTGACCCATTTTGTCTTGTAAATTATCAAATATAACCCTGCATTTTCTTACTCGCTTATAACTATTTCAAACGATTTCAATTTTTTATGTCTGTGAAAAAAAGAAAATTTCAAAGTTAGAATCTAACTTATTTCAATATTAGAATTCAAAAGAAATCTAATTTCAAAGTAGAAATTTATTCATCTCTATCTTCCTGATTTCTTTATCCTTTCGATAGCTTGTACGTCAATGACAATGTACCTAATATGAGATCAATTAAAATAAATTATAAATTACTTATAATAAATTAGTGTATCAAGGTGTCAATCTTACTTCTTTTTTTATTCAATACAAGACCCATTTTAGATTTTCATTTCAATTTTGCTACATTCTCTGAAGGTGTGTTTGATTGCAAGCAAGAAATTTGGGTGAAAAGAAAATGAATTCCATGGAAATGAATTACCAAGAAATTGTTAATTAGAAAATAAAGACAAATTTTCCATACCCGAAAACATTTTCATTGTTTTCAAAGAAAATGTTGCCTTTTTAAAGTAAATGAGAAAACATTTTACCTGAAAAAATACAAATCAATCAAACGGGTAGTTGAAAAATAGGTGGAAAAATGTATTTTCTATGAAAAAATGTAGCTATCAAACGCGCGTAGTTGGAAAATAGGTGAAAAAAATGCTTTTTCCATAAAAAATATATTCAATTCGAACACACCCTAATTTAAATTAGTTCTTTGTTGTGGCACACCCTACCCTGACGTTCATTCAATCGAAATGTTCAACATTTATCCATCTATAATCAATATTTGCTTCAATTTTAGTTAATAGTTGGGCATCACTTTTTTTTTTTCTTCTTTCCATAATTTGTTCAGAAGTAGTAAACAAAAATCTACTTCAACAAGTTATGTAAAAGAATAATGATATTCACAGTCGCTCACTACCGGTAATCATCCTACATGACATTACTCAATTGGATGAATTATTTACTCTAATTAAATAATGTATTTATAGCAATTAATTAATTAATAATTCATCCAATTTAGTAATGCCACGTAGTATGACTATCGGTAGTGAACGACTATGAATATCATTTCTACACAGAGAGAGAGAGAGAGAGAGAGTAAAGTCGTGTAGAGATATATTTCTTGTGAGCTTTAAACTTTTCTTCAACAAAGTTGTAAAATTAGTTGCTCATTTGGTTAAGATAAAATAATTGTGCGAGTAATTAATGATGAAATGAAGAGTACAAATAAAAAGTTTGAAACAAATTTAAATGATGTCCAGTAACTGAAATCAAACGATGGGTTCCGATGGCTTCAATTGGAGCTTTGACTCGATTGCCCATGAAAACAAACTTTTTATTTGGATTTATGATCTGAATTTTGCAAACCTGACTGGTAGATCCAGAATCAATCCACCAAATATTATAAGGAACTTGTGCCAAATTAGATTCGAAACATACATAAGCAACATGCTTACCTTTATTTTCAAACCATGCTTTACATTTCAAGCAGTATTTCTGATAGTGCCCAAGTTTATGACAAAAATGGCACGTATCTTTCTTTGGTTCATTCTTTTGGATTTGGGCAAAAGACTCATTTGTCTTTAGTGGTATTTGCTTAATGTCCTTTCCAAACTTGTTCTTATATTTCTTTCGAGTTTCTTGATGACTTACAAGATGAGCTGAATGAGTTTATTGATTCTTAATCCTTGTCTCCTCTTGCATAAGCATACTGTGCAATTCATTCACATTTCATTTGTTCTTTAAGGTATAATAGTTCATCTGGAATTGACCATACTCAGGAGACAAAGAGTTGATGATAAATTATACCACAAAGTTCTCATCCACTCTCATTCCAAGACTCTTTAAGTCTTGCTCCAATGTTACTCATTTCAATAACATGCTCGTGCATGGTACGCGAACCATCAAATTTCATGGTGGTTAAGGTACCCATTAATGTGCCAGCAAGTGATTTATCAACTGTTTGGGAGCGTTCTTTCACAAACTTCATATATTTCTTAGCAATTTCAGTCTTGGGAATAGTAGACTTGATTTTTTTGCTAAATTCATCCGCATAAACATTAGGCTCAATCTGTTGGGTCTTTCCCAAGCCTTATGGAAAGATCTATCATTAGCATTGCTCTCATCAGTTAGATCAGCAGATTTCTCAACTTGAAGTGCCAAGTCTAAGTCCAAGACACCTAAGTTGAACTGGAATTGTTCACACCAGTCAGAGAAATTGTGCCCATTGAACAGTGGTACAGATGAAGCATGTGAATGCAGAGACGTATGAATAGATACTGCAAAATATAAATAATCGAATATCAATTCTTAGAGTTTTGACTTAAATACTTAGGTTCAGATTCAGATAACTTAACACTAAACATACAATGTAGTTCTCCTTTGGGTGATACTACGTTATACAATCATAATAAACATAATGATGCTAATTTTAGTTTCAATTAGTTGAAAATTAAATATACTCTAATCAGACACGTCTGTTATCTTTGGATATAAAACACATCTAACTAAGTATATCAATTAACTACAATTATGTTCAAGATCAAAAAAAATCAATTGATCAACCTTAGGGCGATCATTAACATTTTTTTATAATCCATCAACGTCAATATACTTATGACAACAATAATCTCAATGTCATCTTCATTTATAAAGATCAATCTGTCATTAGTAATTGACAACTAAATTATTTAATTTAATGTTCGAAATACCATAAGATTTGGCCACTTTGGTGACTAACAAATCACATTAATTGAATAGTAATATTACATAACTTTAATTTACTTAAATATAAAAATTTATAAGAATAATCTATAAAACTTGATCCATATAAATCTGTGTCATTAACACTAATATATTAAATAGATTTATGTTGTGGCACCATTAAATGGCAATTGATTATTTATTCATCAATTTCATTACAACTTTCGTATCAATGCATACTCACTATTTCCAGAATTCAACAGCGCACAAAAATCTTAATTTTCCCAATTTATAGAATTACTTAATTGCAGCGGAATAATAATTCATATAAACTTTTAGTTTGTAAAACGATACACTTAATCGTAAAATCACAAGTTCCTCAACCGGACTCTGATACCACATGTTAGTAAATCAATATCTTCATATAAAGTCAAAATTTATATGAACTTTAAATCTTTGATCTTGGAACTTAATGTTTTTCATGTTAAGAATAAAGTAATTAGGCGTACCTTGATTCATTGATGATAATTAAAGAAATAAAACATGCAAAATAAAAAGAAACCAGAAAATCAAGAAATTGTTCTCTCTCTTCACCTCTCTGTAATTGAACGCATATAATTTGATGAAATAAATTCATATTTATAGATAGAGAGATACAGTTTTTTATTGGTCTTGAATTGTACACTTTCTATCAAAGTGTGCAAATAAGAAACTGTCACTTTTTAATTCACCAATTAAATTTTAACATTAAAATCCACTTCATTTGATAATATTAAATAGACCACAATTAATAGGTCTTACAAATTATGGGGGAAAAAAAAGACAACCCAAAAAGAGAAGGGTTTAAATCCTCAAAAGAGAGTGAGAACATCAAAATAAAAAAGCTAACGCCCCTCTAGATTTACAATATTTCAGTGAACATCTGTCGCATTTAGAGTAGTTGAGATTTGACTAGAGATGTCTTCAACAATTTTATGTGATTTGTCTTTATTTAAAAAAATTCGACAAAATAAGTTGGAGCAGGGCCACAAATTTCTTTCAATTTTAACTCTTTTTTGTTGGAGGTAGTCATTGATGGATTATTATTTTTTAATTTGCTAGTCGACGAGGGAAGCATCTTCAATGCAATCATAGATTAAAATAAAAAGTATGTCATATTTATACTACTTCTAAAAGAGACTTAGATAGAAAAATATTTTTGGACCATTTTACTCTTATAAATTTTTAAAAATTCTAGATTCACCTTTAGTCATTAATGTATAATTATTTTTTAATATTTTATTTATTGCTATTTTATTGTTCATCTTTATTTCACATTAAATTTTCAACAATTTAATAAATATACAATTAAAATTTTTAAATATTAATTTATTAAATTAAATATAAATGTGAAAAGACGATCTCAATTTTTTATTTTTGATTTTTTCACAATAAGTGGATAAAAAGAATGAGAAATGAGTAAAAAATAAAAATGAATGAGAAAAATATTAACTTTGTTTATTACCACATTAAAATTCAAATTATAGTTGTCAAAACTGAAATGGAAATAAAAAGATTATTTTTAATACATTATATTACAGTGATTACGAGCATGTTTGGTTCAGTTCTTTTTTTAAAAAAAAAAATTTCTCAAATTCATTTTCAATTACATATTTTTGTGGGACCTACAACTTTTATCAACTTTCAACCACATATTTTACCAATTTTTTTCAAAATCTTTAAACCCCCTCCAAACATATACTATAGTTTAGAACTAATGTGTGAACCCCGCCAAATATATACTATAGTTTAGAACTAACGTGTGAAACTTTTTTCTTTTTTAATTTAATTTAATTTAATTTATAAATATATAACGTTCTTCTCATCTTACTTCTGTCCGTCAACAATATTCTTACTCTGTTCGTCAACAATATTCTTACAACATAGACAAGTATTGACACCTCTTTAATTTTTGTTTCTTACTCACATTTATAACATTTCACTTACGTCGCGAAATCAAACACATCTAATAAAAAGAGAATATACATAAAGAATATTGTTCACAAGGAACTACTACTCCAACAAATGTACAATATTATATGGTCAATCATTATATTTTTTCATAATAAAATTATTAATTATTAAATTTATTCTTCGTAAAATGCATCCATGTATATCATT
This sequence comes from Forsythia viridissima, assembly GCA_030279155.1. Taxonomy (NCBI): domain Eukaryota; kingdom Viridiplantae; phylum Streptophyta; class Magnoliopsida; order Lamiales; family Oleaceae; genus Forsythia; species Forsythia viridissima. The sequence goes on from CM059042.1 coordinate 17,945,307, forward strand.
AATACCATAAGATTTGATATCAATATTTCGTCAATCATTAAAGTTTAAATTACCAAAAAGTCTTAATTGGGTTCAAGTTATTGTTGGTATTATCACCATAAAAACTCATCTTTAACTGTAATTGTACTTAAATAAATGTAATTATCTTTTAATTTTTATTTGTTACTTTGTTCATTATTATCGTACATTAAATTTTTAATAATTTATTAAATGTACATTTAAAATTTGTAAATATTTAATATATTAAATTAAATATGAAGGTGGGAAGACAATCTCAATTTTTGTTGCCTTACGTAGATAAATGAAATGAGAAATGGATTTTAATTAAATTAAAAAAATAAATGGGAAAGTTGGAACTTTTTTTATTTCCAGATTAAAATTCAAATCATGGATATGAAAAGATTGTTTTTAATACATTGGATTACAATTATTATAATTGACAACTAATATATGAAACTTTTTTAATTTTTAATTTAATTAATAATACATCAGACACGTTTAATAAAAAGAGAATATACACAAATAATATTATTTATAATGAGTAACTATTCCAACAAATGTACAATATTATATAGTCAATTATTACATTATCTCCAATAAAATTATTAATTATTCAATTTTTTTCGTAAAATATAACCATGAAGATCTCTATTAATATACCATTAATTCCATACGATTTGATATCAATTATTAAAACTCAAATCACAAAAAGCTCTTCACTGAATTCAAATTACTATTTGTATTACTACTATATAAAATTCATCTTTGATTACAAATGTACTTCTATAAATATAAATAAAACGGGCATTTAATGTCCCTGGTGGGCTTTACACTCATACAATGAATGCATGACACTTGTCTCGGTGGGCATTATAACAATGCCCACCAAAAGCATTAGATCAAAATCGAAAATAAAATATGAATATCAAACAATACAAAACAGCATGTTATTAACAACCATATATGTTTTTTTATTTTTATTGCATCTGCTACTTTAACATTTTAATTATTAACAATTAAAAAATAAAAATATTAAAAATTAACAATATGATTACAAAAGCACGTGCAACGCACGCGTGTCTAACTAGTTATTCTAATTTATTTATATAATACAGAAAAAAGTAGAGGATGTCTAGCACACCATCCACATTTAGACAATGTACTAGACATCTTCAATTTTTTTTTATAATTAATATCTATCGAAATGCGTGTTAGCCTCTTTTATTTAATTTTTTTATAATTTATCTCTATCGGAATATGTGTTAATAATCTTTTATTTAATTTTTATAATTTATCTACCATTTTTCTATTGTACGTGTAGATCACAAATTTTTTAATCTACAATTCCATTGAAGATGCTCTTCACTTCATCTCTATTTTATTTGTCACATTTATAATAATCCACATTATTGTATCAAATATGCTTATCTTGTTGGTAGATGAATTTTTTTTTAACTCCTAATGTGATGTTTTGATAAATCATGTGTATTAATATATTTTTGAGAAATCAGGTATTTGAACTCAACCAATCATTCTTATTTAATTATTATGTGTAATAAAAATAAAGATTGAAATAAATCTGCACACAAAATTGGGTTGCCCTTGCCTAGTTTTTATACGGGCCAGCTTAACCCGGTTTTTATACGGGCTAGCTTAGCCCCAGTTTTGGACTACCGAGTCAACCCGACTTAATTTTTTAATTTTACTTTTATTTTCAAAACAATAAAAAAAAAAAGACTTCATCTTCTTCCGCCAGCAAACTCCAGCCCTCCATCATCACCAAATTGGGGAGAGGATTTCTCCCCATAGTTTTGTAAAAAACCAAGGAGTAGGAGATTTTCTTTAATTTTGTGACAAACAGTGGGGGAATTCTCCCCCTTGTTTTCGGTACCAGACGGTGCTGGAAAGAAGGATGAGGAGGAGGACGGTGTCGGAGATTTCTCCCCTCCCCCTGGTTGTGATCGGCAACGGGGACTGGGACTGGAGCTGAAGTGGGAAACTTGGGCAAAAAAATTTATCGGACCAGCCCAAATAATTGGGCCAACCCCGCTTGAGCCCAATTGGCTCTGTGGGCTAGTTGTACTAAGCCAAAAAGGTCCGATTTTTATTAGGTCAAATTTTTATTCTGCCAACTTAGCCCTGTATTCATGTTATCTGGGCTAACCCATTGGACCAAACCATTTTTACCATCTCGAGAAATATGTAACAAATATTTAAGAGTAAATTGAGGGTATTGACTGCTAATCATATAAAAAGTTGGGGTGATGGATGCCAAAAATTAAATATTGAGGATACAAGTGTAAATAAAGTCAAAAATTGAAGACACTAGCTGCAATTTACCCAATATTTAATGTGATTAGATGTAGGGTTTCTCTCTAAAATATACCTTACAATCTTGATAAAATTTACTTTCTTCGTAAGAAGGGATTCCAAAATGTACATTTCTTTTTCACCAACCACAATATTCACAACAAACAAATGTTTCGTTTCCAACAACTACACAATTCAAAAAATTAAAAATTAAAGAAATAAGATTGAATTTTCAGTAATTTGTGATTAGAGAGTGAAATTTCAATATTAGAGTAACTCTTAAATAATCAAATGTGACCTTCAATTGCAAATAGTATGTAGCGTTCACGTATGAAATTACATTCGTATATGTTTGATTCTTTTCAAAATTGTGAATGAATCAACGTCTGACAATTGAATCGCGATTTTTTTTTCCCAAATTAATGGCCACTTCATATTCCAATTTGATGTATTTTTCTAGATTTTGACATATTGTTTAAGTGACATTCCTTAATGTTCTCGTACAATTGATCTTCTTTTTGTCAGCCTTGGAATGAAGATGTTGGCACAATGCTTTATTGAGATAGATTGTAATTGTGAATTGGTTTATCACTGTGACTTTTGATTAATTTAGTGTGACCCTAAATTGTAAATATAATGGCACAAGTGGCTTAAGAAAATCTCACCCACATCTATTTTGGACTATGAATAATAGTGTGTTTGTAACTGGCAGTTGTCGTATTTGTTTTCATTCTCCGTGTTTTGGCATGGATAAATGAACATGCAAATTACATGAGTATGATCCGACTAGTAGCGAAAAATGTGACATGAATATTGAATATGTAAATCTGAATTTTGTTAAATGCATTGTGATTGTTTTGTTCTTTTGTGGCATTGAATATGTTTGTATAATATTAATATCATTATTCTATAAAACGTAAAGTGTAATGCTGACGTCAGAATCTGCACTGTCCATGCATCAATAGATCTTCAGTCATTCCTCTGCCAACTTGTATGTTACATGCACACTAGGACGACCATTAGACACCAAGATCACCAGAGAAAAATAGGTCGGCGATCGTTAGTATTTCGACGATCAAGTCAACTGACGGCATACAGAACAATATACGGGGAGAGTAGTAATTGGGTGTGGAAGAGACAAACAGACAGAGATTTGAGCAGAGTTTAGAAGTGAAAATAATGCGTAAAAGAAGCGTACCTTGAAATAACCGGAGGCGTTGTATTTATAGCAAGAATTCTAATTGATTTAGGAAAACAATAAATTAGAAATCTGATCGGACTCTATTTCCTTACGGGATAGGGATGATCGGTTGTCAAGGCAATCTCCGAGATCTTATGCCTTATTTGAGTTGATCACGTTACCTAATCTTTAGGATATCGGAATTTAATTTCCTTATGAGAATCTTTGTGTCAATCAAATACAATCTTTTTTAATTACTTATCTGATTATTCCAAAACTTCAGGCTACTGGAATGCAAAGACTAGCGAAGCACTCCAGGTTGGCCCGGGGGGTCGAGGCTCTTTATGGGCTTCGCTCTACTTAACTCGTGGATGCTAACGTGTTGCTGGACCTTAAGCATATTCGCGAGGTACTCGTTGGATATCTGAGGCATTTACGAATCGGAAAGGTCCTCGTTGGACCTATGAGGCCCTAACGAAGCCTAAATTGGGCATAAATGGAGTTTGTAGCTGGACTTTTGTTGATGTGGAGACCTTAGCGAAATCTGGTGGTAATATGTAGTTAGACGTGGAAGCCAAATTTCAAACTTTTCAGACTTAGACAAGACTTAGAAGAGCACGCTTAATATTATTTCTGTTTATAAAAGTTTGTGTTTACCCAATAATTGAGGAGTCTCGTGGGTTTCTTCTTAATTTAGATTGCATCTTGAATTGGTGATAACTATGTAATTTGTAAATTTATGAACACATTGGAGAGAGAGAGATTACATGAAATAATTATGTAAGATGAAAACAACAACAACAATAATAATAAATTTACATATTTTAATTGTATCAAAGGCTATAACTTTTATTTATGACAATACTTATGTTTTTTATTTTTATTTTTCCACTTCATTCTTAATATCAACATTCTATTAATTAACACATATTATTCTTGATGACGTTTTCTGACCAAAAAATATGTTAAGAATGTGTAAAAAAATTATTTGTCATTGTATTTTTAAATTAAAAAAAAAACAAATAGAAAAGTTCGACTAAATAATAGCCCCTTATTTTAAAGCATGTTAACATAATTTTTGAACGAAAACCGTTATCAGAGATAATATGTGCTAATTAATAAAATATTGATGAAAAAAAATGCAATGAAAAAATTTGGAGAAATAAGTATAACAATAATTAAATGTTAGAGCATCTCCAATGCACTCCGTCTATTGCAGTCTACGTAGCAAGTAAAATAGACGGACTTCCAATCCATGTGGTACTACGTCTATAGAATAGACGGTCAAATTAAAATTCATCTCCAATGCACTCCGTCTAAAATTAAATTTGCTGACTCACTCCGTCTAGAAGTCCGTCTAAATATAGATGGACTTCTAGATGGAGTCTATAATTTAACGTGCCACATCAGATAGACGGAGTCCTTGTCACCATGCATTAGAGATGATTTTTTATAACTCCATCTATATATACTTATGTGGCACGTTCAAAAAGTTATAGACGGAGTGCATTGGAGATGCTCTTAGGGCCATTTAATGCTGTTAAAATGTGGTGTATTTATAAAATAAAAAAAATTGTGGTATCATTTTAATTACCCTTAATTAAATTTCAAAATACTCGACTTTTCAAAATAATTCTCAATGACATGATTTTTCACTACAGAAAAATAAAAGAAGGGCCCGACTAAATTTTTTCTTAATTTTTTGTGCTGGTTTTAAGGACAAGCCAGAGTGGGTAATCTACATTATAATTTTTCAATATAAATAATAACAAACTCCTATTTCAATTGAAAAAAAGATCGTGCAGGCAAACCTAATTTATTGTTGCATTATTATTTAATTCATATAGAAAATATCTGATTATATAATCACATACGGGGGTTGATCTCCTATCCACTATGTAGGAGATATAATGCCCATATATCATGATTAAAAATAATAATAAGTGTGAGATTATAAACTATTAATTATAGACGGTCACTTCATGTGTGGACATTATATCTTCTACCCATTATGCATAGAAAATCAACTCCCACTCCCATCACACACGTATATGAACAGCGTTAGCCATGTTTTGACGTGGCAGAAGGAGTGTGACCCACGTTTCCAAGTTGGTCCACCTAATGAAGGAACGTGACTTTTAACCGACCATCTTTCTTGGAATATCTGTTTGGTCAATGTTCAAAAATTGCTTTTTAGAAAAAGTTAAAATGAAACTCCAAAGACTAGCGTGTGACTTAGAATTTGTATATTTTGAGTTACAAAAAGTAATGAATCCAATTGCTTATAATTTAAACAAGCGTATTCAATTAAGACTTGATAAAAATTTTATGAATTTTAAAAATTTAAACGTATTTAATTTAGATTTTTTAAATTTTATAAAAATTTTAGGGTATGTAATATGGATTTGTAAAGACTTTTAAAAAGTCTTAAAAAATCATGCAATATTCAATTTAGGTATTTTAAAATCTTACAAAATTAAGAGGTATTCAAAATGTCGATGATTTTTAATGACTTTATAGATAATTTTATATATACTAACATTAAAGCACAATGTATAAATAAACGATATCACAATTTTTCTTCCATTCGCTCCTAAAATTTTGAAAGGCTTTGGAAAAAAAAATAAAAATTATTTCATTCCCTGAATTTTTCCTGTATACAACATTTCTCTCTTCTTTTTTCCTTCAACAAACTGTAGAGTCAAGATTAAATATTTTTTTCTTTGTTCAATGTGATTTTTTTCCCTCTTAATATATTCTTCTAACTATTTTTTTTCTCTTCTTTCTTCAAATCCTATAATCATGATTTTTTATCTCTAGTCAATTTGATTTTTTTTTTCTTTCCAATATTCTCCTAACCATTTTTTCCATTTTCTTCTTTTTTTTCTTCAATATTCCCATAATTTTTTTCTCCTTTTTTTTCTCGTTTTTCTATTTTTCATTAAAAACAAGATAAATTTATAATTAAATTCTTATATAATTGTTTATTATAGTTTATTAATGAATTTCACCGAGTTAAAAATTAGTTTTTTATTAATGTATTTTTTTTTTATTTTCATTCTTTTATCTTCTATTTATCTTGATGAGTATAGTTGAATTTTTTTCTTCGTAAATTGGTACTTTTGGTTATTTGTTATGCAATTATCGTGACTAATAATGATATGTTACCTATAGATTATTAAATATAAAAATGGAGATTATAAACTGGATAAATTTTTTTGTTGGAAAATATTTTTAAAAAGAACTGCATGCCATCATTTTTTGAATTTATCAACAAGCCATTTGAAAATTTATAATTTTACCCAAAAGAAAAAATACAGTGAGTTAATAATTTATGTCATTAAATTTGACATAGTTACTTCTAGCAATTAAATATAACATTTTTTATGAATTTAATAATATTAATAAAATTAAATAAATTATTGCTAGACTTTTCTCCTGCGACATTTTCTTTAATTGTGGGATATTAAATGTTTATATTCAAATTTTTTAATTAAAAAAAAGTCTATAAAGTTTAGAAAAATCTTTCAAATATCAAAATTAAATCTATAAAAATCCATTTAAGTTTGTAGGAGTCTATTAAAATCTACAAAAGTCAAGAAACGTTAATAAAATCTATCAAAATCAGCCACTTGAAAAATGTCAATCAAAGTCAGCCACTTGAAAAATGTCAATCAAAGTCTTTAAAAGTTTAGATTAAATACACCCACCTTAACGTAAGTACACCTTTAATTTATGATTCACTTATTTTGTATGATTTTTTGTCCATGATATCAAACAAAAACTCAAGATTCCTTATTCCATGTTAGAAGGTTTAGATTTCAACAAATGAGAAAAATTATATAGAAATCTCGAAAATAAGGTGAATTTTTTACACGGTCTGAATTTTGTTCTTGAGATCGATTTGCATACATTAAGGAGTGACTAGCGCTTACCATACTCGTACTAGTATTAAATAGTGTAACAAATGATATTGATAGATATCCACAATATATTGTTCATGATATTGGACTTCTCTTTACATCACGATAAGTTTGAAATTTGTAATTTGTCTTATCCAATATTATGTTACAAACAAGTTAAAGGAATAGTAAACTAATATTCAGTTGATATTTATCGAATTTGATTCTATAATTGCTCTATTCATCTCCATTTAGTCAATATATTCATACGTATGAGCGCATTAAATGTTCATTGTTAGTGAGAGATTTCTAGTTTATGCTTCCTCTATTTTATATTAGAGGTTATTTTTTGGAGGATAAGACACGTTGTCGACCCTGTTAGTAGCTTGTAAAGCTTTTGAGGCAATCAGAATGTTGGAAATTAGTTTTAAAAATTTGAGAAATTAACTAAGTGACTTCGTGTCAACTTGATCAAAATATACAAATTCGACTCAATTCGTTTAGGCAAAATAGTTTGCCACTTCACCGCTTCGAAGAAACGGGAATTGACTTGCCCGGTTAGGTCGCGGGGGTCGAAGGGGCAGCGTCCCTCGTGAGGGCTTGGGGGCAACGCCCCCAGAAAGAGAATTCAGATTTCTCTGTATGTATTGAAGGATATATTTGGCATCTCGAACCTAATGTCGAATGAATGAGAAATTACGGAAAAGGATAATTATGGGTCAAGTTTTGACCATGCGATCGCAACCTGCCTAAATTTTAAGCAGAATGGTTTTGGGTCCTTCCATGCGATCGCAGGATACAAAGCCTTGCGATCGCATGGTTAAACTGGATCAAGTTCTGTTCTCAAATTTGTACCTTGCGATCGCAGCATGGTAAAACCATGCTATCGCATAGGTTTGCGTGAACAGACATGTCATTTTGAAGTGTTGCACGAATTGGTTCTATACCTTTTCGTTTTCAACCGATCTTCAACGTTAAATAGGACCCTTGGACGTCCATTTTGACATAGAATTGATACAGAAAACATTTGCATAACAATCTATTTAAATTTCATCATTCTTGAATAAAAAATTCTTGCATTTGTTGCTTGAATTTCTGGTTTTTCATTTCATTTCCATCTTTGGAGTACAAAGTCATTTTCTGGTTCGTTGTGGTTGTGTTTGGAAGTGCTACAAGTACAAACACAAGCGAAAGTCATTGTATCTTGGGAGTCGATTGCCATATACCGTAGGCACCATTGCAGGGCAAATTTGATTTAAGGACAAAGTGTTCAACACTTGCCTCGGCTTGAATATCATCCTCAGTTTATTCGGTTTCTTAGAGTCATTTATACACAAAATCCGCCAACAATCTTAAGTCAAATTTTTTGCAGTAATTTTGTGGTAAGTGACATCAGATTTTCTTGATTGGTTGATCATCTGTTTTACGTAAACAGAAATGAATACTGATACCAATTCGACTGATACTTCGAATATGGGAACTTTTGAAGAAAGTATTCCTACCGGTGTGATTCTTTCGGTTGTGGTTCCGATTGTGGCAACCCTCACTACGGTTCATTCAAACTCCGTTCCACATGGAAAAAAATCAGAAAAGTTCATTGGGGTTGAGTTCAAGAGATGGCATCAGAAAATGTTTTTCTATCTCACGACCCTTAATTTGGCGAAATTCTTGAATGAGGATCCTCCTGCCATACAAGAAGGAGAAAACAATTGGGCATCATTGATTGCTTTGGATACTTGGAAACATTCAGATTTCTTGTGTGAGAATTACATTCTGAATGGCTTGGACAACACTTTGTACAACGTGTATTGTTCCAAGCAATCGACAAAGGACTTATGGGATTTTTTGGAAAGGAAATACAAGACTGAAGATGCGGGAACAAAGAAGTTCATTGTGGGAAGGTTTTTGGACTACAAGATGGTAGATTCAAAGACGATTATCAGTCAAGTACAAGAGTTGTAGATTATACTTCATGACACTTACGCGGAGAATATGTCTCTAAGTGAATCATTTCAAGTGGCTGCAATCATCAAAAAACTTCCACCCATGTGGAAGGACTTCAAAAACTAACTCAAGCATAAACGTAAGGAGATGAATATTGAAGAGCTTGTGGTTCGACTAAAGATCGAAGTTCGAACAAGCGTGTTGGAAATAGCATACCACAATCAAAGGCTAATGTGGTGGAATCCAACAACAACAAAGGAAAGAAGAGGAAGCATTCTGTTGAACCTTCTAAGAAGAATGCAAAGAAGTTCAAGGGCAACTACTATAATTGTGGAAAGGCTGGACATCGCTTTGTTGATTGTCGCAAACCAAAGAAGCAAGCCCAAGCGAACATAGCTGAATCTGATTCCATATCAAATGGCATATCTGATATGAACTTATCGACGGTTGTTTCAGAATGCAACAATATTGGAAATTCCATGGAATGGTGGGTTGATACGGGTACAACCCGTCACATATGTGCTGATAAGGATATGTTCATATCCTACATTCCAACCGAGGGAGAAAAACTGTTTATGGAGAACTCCTCATCGTCCAAAGTGGAAGGACAAGGCAAAGTGATATTGAAGATGACATCGGGAAAGGAACTTAGCCTCAACAATGTTCTTCACGTACCGGATATTTGCAAGAACCTTGTGTTAGGATCTTTGTTAAGCAAGAATGACTTCAAGTTAGTCTTTGTTTCGGATAAGTTTGTACTTACCAAGAATAATATGTATGTTGGCAAAGGCTATGTAAAAGATGGACTATTCAAAATGAATGTCCTAACTGTTGTACCGAAAGTTATGAATAAAACGTCATCTTCCGTTTATATTTTTGAGTCATCTAATTTATGGCACCATAGATTAGGATATGCAAACTTTAATTCAATACGCAAGTTAATGAATTTAAGTTTACTTCCAAATATGTATTTTAATAATGGAAAATGCGAAACATGTGTAGAGGCAAAAGCGGCAAAAGCACATTTTCATTCGGTTGAACAAACCACAACACCTTTAGAACTAATTCACACAGATGTGTGTGATTTAAAGTTCGTACAAACAAGAAGTGGTAAAAAGTATTTCATCACGTTCATAGATGATTGGACAAGGTACTGCTACGTATACTTGTTGAAAAGCAAAGATGAAGCTTTTGAAGTGTTCAAACACTACAAAATCGAAGTTGAAAATCAATTTGGAAAATGAATAAAAATGATTCGTAGTGATAGAGGTGGAGAATACGTTGCACCATTTGAGGAATTTTGTGCAGAATTTGGAATCATTCATCAAACTACTGCACCATATTCACCTTAATCAAATGGGATTGATGAACGTAAGAATCGAACACTAAAGGAAATGATGAATGCAATGCTAATAAGTTCGAGCTTACCTCAAAACTTGTGGGGGGAAGCCATACTTTCTGTAAATCATATCCTAAATAAGATACTACACAATAATAAGGTTGAATCACCTTACGAGTTATGGAAATGTCGAAAACCTTCGTACAAATATCTCAAAGTGTGGGGATGCTTGGCCAAAGTACAAATACTCAAACCTAAACAAGTTATGATTAGACCAAAGACAATTGATTGTATCTTTATTAGATATGCAATCAATAGTAGTGCATATCGATTCTTAGTTCATAAATCTGAAGTACTTGATGTACATGAAGGTACTATTATTGAATCAAGAAATGCGGTCTTCTATGAAGATAAATTTTCTCGTAAAGAAAAGGAAGTAAGTTCAATTAAACGAACTTATGATAACTTACATGGAAATGACGACAATCTTCAAATAAATGAAGAACCAAGACATAGTAAAAGGCAACGAATTCTTAAGACATTCGGGCCAGAATTCGCAACCAATTTACTTGAAAATGATCCAAGGACATTTGATGAAGCAATGTCCACTCTCGAAGCTCCTTTTTGGAAAGAAGATGTACGTAACGAAATTGAATCCATCATGAATAACCATACTTGGAAATTGGTTGAACTCCCTCCAGGAAACAAAGTTTTAGGCTGCAAATGGATATTCAAAAAGAAATTGAAATCAGATGGATCAATAGATAATCAAGGCTAGATTAGTAGCCAAAGGGTATAGATAAAAGGAATGATTCGATTTCTTTGATACTTACTTACCTGTGACAAGAATCACGTCTATACGTGTCTTGATTGCAATTGCGGCATTGCATAATCTTGAAATACATCAAATGGATGTTAAAACTGCGTTTCTAAACGGTGAATTAGAAGAAGAAATCTATATGGAACAACTCCAAGAGTTTGTTGCACCGGGAAATGAAAAGAAGGTGTGTAAACTTGTAAAATTCTTGTATGGATTAAAACAAGTACCGAAGCAAATGGCATGAAAAGTTTGATAAAACTATGTTGTCAAATAGCTTCAAAATCAATGAATGTGACAATTGTGTCTACATTAAAAACACACCCGATGAATATGTGATCGTATGCCTATACGTTGACGATATGCTAATTATGGAAAATAACTCAAAAGTCATTTCCTCGACTAAGAAAATGTTAACAAAATATTTTGACATGAAAGATATGGGAGTGATGGATGTAATATAAGGGATTAAAATCTCTAAGACATCCGATGGTTTGTCATTATCCAATCACATTATGTTGAGACTATACTTAAGAAGTTTAAGGCGTATGACGATAAACCAGTTAAGTCACCAGTTGACTTAGGGATACACTTAGCCAAGAATACTGGTGAGCACGTATCTCAATTGGAATATTCACGTGTCATAGGCAGTTTGATATACATTACCAACTGCACAAGACCGGATATAATATACATAGTCAACAAGTTGAGTAGATTCACTAGTAATCCATGTATTGAACACTGGAAGGCATTAAACCGAGTTCTTAGATATTTAAAACATACGGTTGAATATGGATTACACTACTCAAGATATTCCACAATGTTAGAAGGATATACTGATGCAAATTGGATATCTGACACTAAAGATTCAAAATCTTCAAGTTGTTATGTATTTACCATTGGAGGTGGAGCCGTGTCTTGGAAATCGTCTAAGCAAACTTGTATAGCTCGATCCACAATGAAATCTGAGTTTATTGCTTTAGACAAAGCCAGATAAGAAGCAGAATGGCTTCGTAATTTCCTTGAAGAAATTCTATGTTGGGAAAAGCCGGTTTCTACAATTAACATACATTGTGATAATCAGTCGGCAATAGCAATGGCACAAAACAGTATGTATAATGGTAAGTCTTGACATATCCGTCGGAGACATAATACCATTAAACAGTTAATATCGAATGGTATAATCTCTATTAACTATGTGAAGTCAAAAGAGAACTTGGCTGATCCTTTGACGAAAGGACTTGCAAGAGATCAAGTATACCATATTTCGAGGGGAATGGGCCTAAAGCCTACTGAATAGAATTAATATAACGGAAACCCAACCTTGTAGATTGGAGATCTCAAAATCTTGGTTCAATGGAACAACTAAGTTATAAAAGATTCGGAATAAAGTACTTATTTCCATTCCTAACTTTTAAAGTGCTATGTCAAGTATGTATAAGGATAATTATACATACTTTTAATGATTCAAAACCTTGAAGTGGAAAGATAAGAGATCACCTATATAAATGTGAAGTGGGGCCGCTTCTACGAGAATTCGAGACTTAATTCTCTTAGAGCACTTATGAAACCAAGAGTTGTCTAGGGCCAAAATGGACACAACCATGAGAATCGAATTAGTTAGATAAGTTATGCAATTGTTTGGGTTTACACAAACGGCTGGATGGTTCAAAAACATCGTGTTCACCAACTAGCTTAGTAAATCCGATTGTATTCAACTAAAGAAGGTTCAAAGCAACAAGTTACCTATCTTGATGCTATGACTTGTCGCATGTACTCCATTTGTTAGAGTCTGCATATCATTGCATTTCATTTGCTTCGTGTTTAGCGTATCAAAGAATTTCTATTAATGTGAGGGATTGTTATAAATTGGTTTAAAGAATTCGAAAAATTGACTAAGTGACTTCGTGTTAACTTGGCCAAAATATACAAACCCGACCCAATCTGTTTAGACAAAATAGTTTGCCACTTCACCGCTTTCTCTACATGTATTGAAGGGTATATTTGGTATCTCGAAACCAATATCGAATGAATGAGAAATTACAGAAAAAGACAATTTTGAATCAAGTTTTGACCATGCGATCGCATAGGTATAATACCTTGCGATGGCAACCTGCCTAAATTTTAAGCATAATGGTTTTGGGTCCTTCCATATGATCGCAGGATACAAAGCTTTGCGATCGCATGGTTAAACTGGATCAAGTTCTGTTCTCAAATTTGTACCTTGCGATCGTAGCATGGTAAAACCATGCGATCGCATAGGTTTGCGTGAACAGACATGTCTTTTTGAAGTGTTGCACGAATTGGCTCTATACCTTTTCGTTTTCAACCGATCTTCAACGTTAAAGAGGACCCTTGGATGTCCATTTTGACAGATAATTGATACAGAAAACATTTGCATAACAATCCACTCATATTTCATCATTCTTGAATCAAAACTTCTTGCATTTGTTGCTTGAATTTATGGTTTTTCATTTCATTTCCATCTTTGGAGTACAAAGACGTTTTCTGGTTCGTTGTGCCTGTGTTTGGAAGTGCTACAAACACAAGCGGAAGTCGTTGTATATTGGGAGTCGATTGCCATATACCGTAGGCACCATTGCGGGGCAAATTTGACTTAAGGACAAAGTGTTCATCACTTGCCTCGGCTGGAATATCATCCTCAGTTCATTCGATTTCTTAGAGTAATTTATACACAAAATCCGCCAACACAGAATCATTGTCATTGCATTGCTATGCCATTTATCATTCTTGATTTTGATAGGAAATTTCGAAAAGCTTACTTATAGACTTATAAAATATCAAGTTCACAATTGACTTATCTTTTTACACATTTTTATACTTTTTATTACTCATAAAATACCAGATATTCTAGTTATTTAACAAATATTTGAATAAATGGATTTTCCTTTGATAAATCAACCTGTCTTAGTCGACAAATTTCACATGTGTTGCTATACATACAAATATTACTTTATTTTTATGCTTCCTTTACTTTTTATTTTTTGAAACAAGTGTGTTGCATTTCGAAATCGACATATGTTATTTAGCATATGTTTGGAGTAGCTGAAATTATAATTTTAGTGCTTATATTATAAGCAGTTGGTAAATGTGTGGATAAAAAGTGGTTGTAAGTTGTGGGTCCCATGAAATGTGTGGATGAAAATTATGTTTGACCAGTTTGACCGGCTGAAATTATAATTTAAGTTATGCCAAACGTATGTTTATATTCTTAAACGTCGTGTGTACAAGCATTTAAAAGGAAATAATTAATTAATTTCCCATAAACCGAAAATATGTATGACACAACTATCATAATTTTTTGCCATCTGGGATTTTATTCAATTAAAATTATGGCTTCTGTCCTCAAAAGCAAGTTAGTGCTTTTATTATTTTCTTAATCCATTGGACAACTCATATTCTAATAATTTCACATTATAATCGACTTTATGATAACTTTATATTTTGTTATGAAATTGGAGTTGCGTAAAAGTAAGTTTTTAGGAACTATTTGTACGACATTTATCTTTTATATACCATGAGTAATATTATTCATAGTCGCTTATTATAGATAGTAAATCTTGTAGGCGGAATTTCTGTGGAAGTGACCTCAAAACAGTAAAACAAGAACCGAAAATAGAATGGAAGAATTAACCGAGGCAAGAGTTGAACTCTTTGTCCTTAAGTCAAAATTGCCCCGCAACGGTGCTTTCGGTCTTTGGCAAATGACTCCCAAGATACAACGGTTTCCTACTCGTGGTTGAAGCACTTCAAACCACAAGCACAACGAACCTGAAATAGGTTTTGTACTCCAAAAGATGAAATGAAAAAGAAAGCCAAAAATTCAAGCAACAAATGCAAGAATTTTTGATTCAAGAAGTAGTAAATATGAGTGGATGTTATGCAATTATGTTTCTGTATCATTCCCTTATAAAATGGACGTCCAGAGTCCCTTTTTAACGTTGAGAATCAGTTGGAAACGAAAAGGTATTGAACCAAATCGTGCAACACTTCAAAAGGACATGTCTGTTCACGCAAACCCATGCGATCGCATGGTTATGGTACAAAAAATAGAACAAGACTTCATCCAGATTTAACCATGCGATCGCAAGGCTTTGCCTCCTGCGATCGCATGGAAGGACCAAATTACACTCTGCTAAAATTTTAGCCATATTGCGATCGCAGGTTTACATACCTGTGCGATCGCATGGTTATGGTACAAAAAATAGAACAAGACTTCATCCAGATTTAACCATGCGATCGCAAGGCTTTGTCTCCTGCGATCGCATGGAAGGACCAAATTACACTCTGCTAAAATTTTAGCCATATTGCGATCGCAGGTTTACATACCTGTGCGATCGCATGGTCAAATATTTGACCCGATTTTGTCCTTTTTCGTAATTTCTCATTCATTCGATATTGGTTTCGAGATTCCAAATATACCTTTTAAACATGCAGATAAATCTGAATTTTTGTCCGGGGGCGTTGCCCCCGAAGCGTGCGTCGAAGTGGCAAACAAATTTGCCTAAATGGATTGGGTCGGGTATTGCATATTTGGCTAAGTTGACACAAAGTCACTTAGTTAATTTCTCGACATTTTAAACCAATTTCCAACAAACCTTTATAACATTATTTAATCGAAATAATTATTTATAACTGTTGATTATAAATAGTACTACTCAATTGAAGTAACTAATTACTCCAATTGGGTAATACTACGTAAGCTCACTATCAGTAGTAAATAACTATAAAATGTATTACTCATATGTCATTCTAAAAAAGAAAGTTAATTTTTTTGGAATAGATTAATCTTTATTACATCGAGTAATTATTAATGATGATTATCTCTTTCAACGGATGAAACTCTCAACGTATATCCTAAGTAGGAGCATCAGTTTCTTGTGTGAATAAGTTTATCTATCTTTTCTTTTTTAATTACAGATTGTAACATTTTTCTTATTATACTAAATAAAAATGATTAAAAAACTTGAATGATTCTTGTACTTTTATTTTTGTGCGAATAAAGTCTCTAAACTTCAAATCATATTTCGTTAGTCATTGTGAACCGCGTTAGTCCCTTCGTCTGTTTTCGTTGTTCTAACTAACGAAAATAATAAAATGGTAGACAAAATTGCTTATGTGGCTCGGCGACTATTATTTTTATCCAATTCAACCTCTAAAAAAAGTGGTTGATTCCTAAACTATACACTTCACACGCAAAAAGATTCTTTAACTTTAACAACACACGCGTTTAGTTCTTTAATTTTACAGCATGAACTACGTTATTCAATTCGTTTGTCTCTGCCATTTCAATTAACAAAAATAATGAGTTGGTAGACGGAATCACTTAGGTGGTGTTCATCAAAGTCAGCGTCTATTTTGAAAAAATTAAAATGGTGTAACTTTGTCCAATTAAGCAGAATTACTTACGAGGGCAATAAAAGAACTTCATAATGCCCTGAAGGTGACGAATGATATCCAAGGTAAGGTTCATTGTATGTGCACCCGTTTTTTCTTGTTTATGTTAAGACTTTTTTTTAATTATTTGATTGTCTGAATTTTATTTTTATTTTTTGGTCAAAGTGGATGTTTAGTTGAACGGAATTAATATTCACTTAAGTAATTCTGTTTGTCTGCTCATCATTTTTGGTAGTTTGAAAAAAAGAAGAAGAATGAGATTGGCTCTCATGGATCTAAACAATCTTATTTATTTTCTAACATTAGGAGATGAAGAAGCCATTGCAATTGATGAAAATACTAGGCCTACTAAAGCACCAAAATAAAGAAAAAATTGAAAATTATCATAAAATGGATCTCTCGATTTACTATTTGTACCTTTTAATTTTTCGTGAAAAAATATTATAATAACTATAAGTAATAAATAACTATTAATTAATTAAATATACAAGTTTATATGTCTAAGTCAATATGCATATAGATTAATGAAGTTCACACTGTTAAAGTTTAGGGACCAACCATATTTTTTAAGATATTGTGTTGGACAAAATTAACAGCCAAGTAAGTAATTCCACTTGCCAATTCATCATATATATTGGTTGGAATATCAGAGACAAACAAATGGACTAACAGAGCTCACGATATTTTGTTAAAAGACTAACAAAGTACAATTTAAAATTTAGAGACTTTATTCGCACAAAGTATTACTCAAATAAGCGCCTGTTTGATATAGATTATAAACTAACTTATAAATCAATATTGGTTTATTTGAGTTGAAATTATTGACTTTTCAAACAATTTTAATATAAAATGGCAAAATTGTCATTTCTACTTTAAAATGACATTTTGTTGATTAAGGGTAATATGATCATTTCATGTTAAAAGTAGGTTAAAAAGTCAAAAAAATCGATTGAAATAAACCAATTTTGATTTATAATCTCTATCGAGACCTAAAAACACCCTTCTAAGGGCAATGTTGAAAGCCATTTTAACCACAATGCGTACATAAATTCACCGGCAGGATCTACGGGGCTCTTGGGCATTCAAAAATTTCAGGTTTTTTTTATTAAAAAAATTACTTATGGACTATAAATTATTTGTTAAGTGCTTATATTATAAGCTGTAAGTGAATGTGTGGTTAAAAAGTAGATTGTAAGTTATGGGTCCTATAGAATGTGTGAATAAAAGATATGTTTGATCTGCTGAAATTATAATTTAAGCACCACCAAAATTTTTATATTTATTTATATAAAAACTAGACGAGTCAAATTAACGTAAAATAGAATTTTCATTAAATTGACATTTAAAAAACAAAACAAAATAAGAATATTAAATAAAATTCAAGTAGTCATATTTCAAAACAGTATCAAAAACTTACTTTGAAGAGTGATGACATAGAGCATGTTCGACTGTCGTTTTTTCACTTCCAAAATTTATTTTTGCATTAAATGTGGTGGGCCACTGACTGAATTCTTTTTACACACTTTTTGACTAAAATTACAATTTGACAAAATTGGCCTCAATCAATAAAATGTCATTTAAAAGTTAAAAAGGCAATTTGATTATTTCATCTCAAATTCTTTTGAAAAGTAAAAAAACTCATGTTCAAAAAATGGATTTTTTGGTTGAAAATACCTACCAAACATGCTCATAGTATAAAAATAAATTGAAAGAGATGAGTCAAAATGAGAGTAAAAAATAAAAATAAAAATTATTAAATTCATTTTAAACAACCATCATTTACTCAATTTTTTTAAACTTAATCTTCAACGTGTTCTCAATTTAAAACATTATACCAACAAAAATTTTCAACTCCTTAAAAAAGTTCCTGAATTCCTACGGCATAATTCCATCTAGAATGAAGTAAAGAAAGATTGAATAAATTATCCGTAAACCAATATTTGTTTAAAAATGGAAATGCGTCCATCAAAAGTCAATTGTTGCGTCAACTTATGATCATGTATGTGTAAGGAATGGCGTGGTACCATGAACGTGACCCACCTGTCCCAAAATAGTCCATTTTCTTACCTGGGCCACGCAAAGAATGAATCCCACTTTACACCACCATCTTATTTGGAAACACGTTTTAGCAACGTGTGCGCCACCTTTTTTTCCCGGCCCATTAACATACGCGTGTAATACATTAATAATACATTCCGCATTTCCGCGTTCCTTCAAATTTACTCTTCAAAAATTACACAAATTCAGCCTTACACTTTCTATACATTTTTGACATTTTGTAAAAGCAATTAAAACTTTTCAAAAATAACATTAAAGGATATTGAATACAATGTAAACAATAATTTTTTTCTTTAAAAATAAGCACAACACAATATATAGTCTTAATTTTATAATTTTTATTTATTATTATTCAATTTTTAAAATATATAGAATTTTTTTTTATTTAAATAACGAAAAATCAAATCGTTTGACCTATCTTTTCATAGTCCAGTTATTGAAATTTGAGATGAACAAAATCAACCATAAACGTAGCTTCATGTTCATAATATATTTGATTTGGAAAGATTATTAATTATTGGATAAAAAATGAAAAAAGATATATGCTAACTGAAATGGTTAATTTGAAATTTTTATACTTAACTCTGCAATCAAATTACAATAAAAATAATTGTTAATAAGTAACATCTCCCACAAATATTATAAGAATTCTTTATATCTTTAATACATACAACACGGTATAATATACATAAAAAAATTTAAAAATATTATAAAATTAAGAGAACAAAAAAATAAAGACAATTTAAAAAAATATGTAAATTTATTATAACAATGACTCTTATTTATAAAAATCTATTAAAAATTATAATTTGAATAAAATACACATTTTTAGAATAAACGAAGACAACTATTTTATTATATCATTATTTATTATTTTTACAACAATTTCTTTTTAAATTTATTAAGTCTTACTGTCCCAAGTTAACCAATCATAATCCCGTTGTTTATTAAACTTTTGCACGTATGTTCCTCGAACCTGACCCACCGCTACAATGTCATCTGCATTCAATTTTATTCGCATATATCGTCTCCGTTCTTTCATTTTACTCGTATAGATGGTCTCTAAATAACTTTTTTGATAATTTTGCATCTGATATAAATATATTAAAAATGATAAAATACAATAAAAAAATTGCAATTGAGACTCTAACATTTTCAAAAGTACAAATAAATTCTAAACTTTTTATTTATTTTTACACAATTTCACTTAAAATAATAAAAAATAGTTTATTACATTCTATTATTTAAAATAATTTTTAAAAAAATGAGGAGAAGCTTAGATTCAATCCAATTCTAATGATAACCAAATTGATCAACCAGATTTATATCCATAGAAATTCTTAACACCAAATAATTTCATGGAACGGCTATTGAAGAATAAAACCAAATAAAGAAGCTTTCTAGTATGTCAGGATTATCTCTTTTGTCCAGTTGATCAGCTCCAAATGCTAAGGTGCACGGCCTAATGCCACCAGTACCAACGGATATGAGGCCAAACGAGGAGATTAAGAGAGTATGTTGTGCTGGTAATGCAGATTTACAATTGTGGGTCAATTGATTACAAGGTGAAGGACTTGCTGTGGGAACCATAGCTCTTAGCCATAGCAGGATAATCCCTTGATAAATGAAATACAACATTCAGATAAGTCTTTTTCTTCATAGAAACAAAATATGCCTACAACTCTGCTTTGAGTAATATGTTACACCTTCGACATATTGAATTAGGAGTCATAGAGTTAGGAAGAAGAGATTTGGGTTGGCAACCGGGGGTGCGGGATTGCGATTGTTTATGGAGGTGGGATGGAGTTTTAAGTGAAAATTTGTAAAAAATAAAAAAGTTTATGATTTATGTGTACTTTTGAAAAGGTAAAAGTCTCAATTGCAAAATTTTCATTGTATTTTTTTTTTTTTATCATTTTAATTTATTTAAATTACGGGCAAAATTATCAAAAAAGTTATTTGGAGACCATATGTGCAAATAAATAAAAGAATGATGAAGATATTTGTCAATAAAATTAAATTGGGACGATATTGTTATAAAGATGAAAGAATGCGAGTGTAAGTGTAATAATTTGAAAAACGGAAATTTCCTGGAAGTTTCCCAGTGCATCAGAAGGACTGCATCACCACAAGCAAGTTCCCTACTTTCGGCATTCTCTAGCCCTTGCAGGTTTTTTCATCTCATCTCTAAATTCATTATAAATGTACCTTGTTGAACATCGTGAACCTTTTCGCGTCAGTTTTTACTTTACCATTTTTGTCGGTTCGATATCAATTATATGGTAGTTGCAAGCAGATAACCTAAAAAAGTGATTTGAAACCCGAGTGTGAGTTCACATTTTGAGGAAATAGTGAAATTGTGATTGTTTCTTTTTTGTTAAGGCGTGTCATCTCTCCTGCGACTTCAGAATGAGCAACGGAAGTGGAGAGGAGTTCAAGAGCTCACCGTATAGACGTTACAAGAACGACCTCGAGGCCGGTAAAAGTCGCCGAGAGTTTGATGAAGAGGAAGATGAAGTTTCAGGACCATTCGATATTGTTCGAACTAAAAGTGCTCCGGTGGATCGGTTGCGAAGGTGGAGGGTAAGTCTGTTGCATTATTAATTTATTTCTTGCTTTTTTACACTGATTTTTGATTGATCTTGTTTTTGTTTCTATTATTTTTTCAAACGTAGACCAAAGAATAATTTTCTCAAATGTGGAAATGAAGAGGAATAGAAAATAGAAATAAAACTGCGGAATTTCAAATTTTAAATGCTATTGACTTTCATGTACTGTTTTTTCCTTACATTTCAGTTATGAGTTTTTTACCATTATATTGCATTAATTACAACATGCTGCAAAGTGTATCAGCTTCACTCTATTTTCTATATTCTTATCCTTTAAGGAGTCCGTGGATAAATTGATGAGTGTATGCAGTGAAAGGGAATTGTTTTTAGAATAAAATTAGTTGCCATCCATGATGTTTGAATGTAGTAATGTGCAAGGATGAACAGTTTTGGATAGTCGAAAAATAAATGTTGCCTCTATGTTTGATTAAAAAGCTTATTGCAAGACATTGATACTGCTATCATTAAGATGGGGTCTAGTTTTCTCTTCTGTTGATTAACTAAGATAAGAGATACAAGGTTAAGAGGGGATGGGGGATCTGGATAAGTTTTTTTAATGCTTCTGATTTGCTCTCTCATTTTGTCTGAGCATTGGCTCATATCCTAAACTACAGAAGGCTTGTGTCTGGTGCCGGTACGTGGCAGGTAAGGAAATTTGTTTGAAGTATTGACCACTATGGTCTTTTAGAATTGTTTTAAAATACCTATCTATATATGATCTTAATATTTGTGACTGGAAGTGTAATGTTTGTATCATGCTGCAGTTGCTTTGGATTTATTACCTGTTTTAATGAGAGAGGTTGATCAAATAACCTAAAATTTAACTAGTTGTTTGGTGCACAACAAAATTGATGTTTTGCCCCTATCTGTAAATTCCCAAATTGACCATTTAGTTTCTATTATTTGATTGGAACACATTTAGAATGTCAACAAGGTATTCAGTTAGCACTGCAAGTTTGATTATTTTAAATCACATTTAGAATGTCAGTAACTTGTTTGGTTAGCAAGAAAAATTTGATTATTACCTTATCCAAGGATTAAATCTTGATTGATTAATAGATTATTATTTTCCTAAAAGGTTGTAACTACAATGGACTTTTAGAATTGTTTTAGCGAAATAACTATCTATATAAGATCTTCATATTTGTGACTGGAAGTGTACTGTTTGTATCATGCTGCAGTTGCTTTGGATTTACCTGTTTTAATGAGAGAGGTTGATCAAATAACCAAGAATCTAACTAGTTGTTTGGTGCACTACAAAATTGATGTTTTGCCCCTATTTGTAAATTCCGAAATTGCCCCTACCTGTTTTAATGAGAGAGGTTGATCAAATAACCAAGAATTTAACTAGTTGTTTGGTGCACTACAAAATTGATGTTTTGCCCCTATTTCTACTATTTGATTGAAACACATTTGGAATGTCAACAATGTATTCAGTTAGCACGGCAAGTTTGATTATTTCAAATCACATTTAGAATGCCAGTAACTTGTTTGGTTAGCATGAAAAATTTGATTATAACCTTATCCAAGGATTAAATCTTGATTGATTAATAAATTATTTTTTTCCTAAAAGGTAGTAATGACTATTTCCTAATCTGCTTTTGTACTGATTATTCAAACAATCACAGTTATTCTGTATTGTGGAACCAAACAGGGCCAGGACAATTCCTTTACATCTAGAATGATAGAGTTTATGATTTTGACAAATGTTCTCCACTGAGTGCTCCAACTGCTGTGTTCTTTGCATGCAAGCCACATGGAATTTTTTTCAATTACAATGTGTTAGGATGATTAGGCATGACAAATGATTAATAGGAAAATCACTCCCTAAAATGGAAACTGAACAGGCAAAGAGTGGTTATTGTGAGAAATGATTGGATGGGGGAACTGATGGTGTTGGGTAGTTCTCGCAGGTCCATGGTATTTATCTCTGGAAGGCACTGATTATGGATTTAATCTTGTTACCGTCTATGTCCTGCTTCTAAGATGAATTTAAAATTGCATCACTAGTATACTTTATAATGATGCGTTAGTATTCCTTGTCTATGTATATGGTAATCTAAGGAGAGGTTCAATCCTCATCTAAATTAATTTTGTGTCCTCCCTAGCAAGCTGCACTTGTGCTGAATGCTTCTCGCCGATTTCGGTATACGTTGGACTTGAAAAAGGAAGAAGAGAGGAAACAACTAATTGCTAAGATTAGAATGCATGCTCAAGTCATTCGGGTAAATCATACTTCTTTCTTAATCAGGTAAAGTGTATTGAGTTTGTCATAGATTGTTAATCAATTATTGCTTCAACAGGCTGCTGTTCTCTTCCAAGCAGCTGGCCAGGGAGTGAATGGTATTTCTCTTTCTTTGAACCGTGGCATGTAATGAATTGACCAGAGGTTAAATTTCAATGGATAGCACCAAGTGGCAGATCTTCCATTAAATGAAGAACGCATGTTTTTGCGCCTGTACTCCTATGAATATTGGCATTATGTTCTTTACAATGTGATAAATCACCATCATCATTGTTATTCTCATATTTTGTGTTTAAGCTTGTAACTGCAAGCTGTGTCACTCTAAACTGGGAAAAGAAAATGTATATGGCTGTCATAGTTATTGTTGTCGATTTCTTCTTCTAGGTAATTTATTTATTAACTCATATACAGCCTGTAAGCTTGCGTATATGTTTAAATTGTTGATCCTTTGATATTGATTTTGATGTTTGATTCACATAGTATGGTCTCTAGGCCAACAACAAATGTTATTGATCTTTTGGATAGTTATTGATACTGAAGTTACATTTCTGCCTTTTAGAGCAGGGAGTGTCGAAGAAACTGCCTTCATTCCAAGGCCATGTTGGGGATTTTGATGTCAGCTTAGAGGAGCTAGTTTCAATGTCCAGGGAGCATGATCTTTCTCTTCTGGAGCAACAAGGAGGGGCAAGTCCACTGCTATAACATTTTAACTTTGTCCTCTTTTCTTCTGCGCAAGTGCAATATTCTTGTCATTGTTACTCTACACTGTCTTGACTTCTCTTTCATTTCCCTTTGTCTTGGCATCAGGTCAAAGGAGTAGCTGATAAAATAAAATCAAATTTGGAGAAAGGTGTACCTGGAGACGAGACTGATCTCATAAACAGAAAACTAGCTTTTGGATCAAACACATATCCTCGGAAAAAAGGCAGGAGTTTCTGGGTAAGTATTGAATTCTTGATTTTGAAGCCGCAATTATACATTGTCTTTACAAGCAAACATCGTCTCATGAATAAAAATGTGAAACTATTTCTTTCTTCTTCGTTTATCTAAAGAGGTTTCTCTGGGAGGCTTGTCGAGACACAACTCTGATTATCTTGATGGTTGCTGCAGCTGCTTCTTTGGCACTGGGCATAAAGTCTGAGGTAAGGTCAAAAGATGGAAAAAGAGCCTATTTATTAAATTTTGATTGCATATAAAGAAGTATACTTCCTTTTCTACAAGTTTATAAAGATTACATGTCACATTGCCTGTGCAGCATCTAGTTGTTTGCTGCAATTCTTCATCTGTGAGCTTTTTCTTCTTGATGAGCATTAGTTTTTCACCTGGACTTTTTTTGCAGAGATGCAATGTGATTGCAGATTAGAAGATGCTGTTCTACTTTTATATGCATATGAAATCTTCTGTGTTTGATATAAATATGTAGGTTTGATTGAAACAATCTAAAATGGTATTGTTAATTTTCAATTTTGACGAATTGTTTGGTATCAAGAAGTACTGACTAGTTTGTAATTGATTTTTTGCCTTACACAGGCAGAGATTTTGTCTCAAAAGAAAAGTAATCACATGCCAATCGTTTTACTTAATATTGTAACCAGACAATGTCCCATGAAATATGCTGTCTTTTGATTTCGTTTTCCTCGCCTTTTGAGAATTATTCTATAATGACATATTCTATAAATGATTATTTATTTAGTTTTTCATCAATTTATAGAATACAATTGGTTGCCTTGGACATGAACCATAGGAACGAAATTTGTTTCCTTTTCAGTACTCTAATAAGCTGCTAGGCTACAATCCGGAATGTAATAACAATAAACAACGACGCAGAGTGTACGTGATCAATGAAGATTACATTTCCATTTATCATTTTAAGCAATTACTCAAATTTGTAAATATATAGAGAGAAATGCAAAGATGTTTTGCATCTTTTTATTGTTTTGTATTTGTTCCAACTAACGTTTATTCTCTTCTTTAGGGTATAAAACAAGGTTGGTATGATGGGGGAAGCATTGCCTTGGCTGTCCTTATTGTTATTGTATTTACAGGTATACTAAAGAATCTAGGATTTCTAGCCATCTATTTTTGTGCCGTTTCAACTGGTAGGAAGAGCTTGTGTGTGTTTTTTATGATAGCGCTTTTGTGTGCGATGCTCTTGGCCTCGTATCACTTTGACTGCCTTACCAATGTTAAGTTATATGTGACAAGAAATGCAATATATTGGAGGTCAGCTGATGCAATTAACTCTTTTGTTGTTCGTTCTATGATTGTACGCTATTGTCATTCTCCATTCGGTTCTTCTGCGTGGAATTTTGATTAAGAGCAATCCATATGATGATGTTGAGTGAGCTGGTGGACTTTAGATTTTAAGTGCTACTGAATAGATGTTGTCTGTCTGTGTGTTTGTACCCTCCCGAAATTCATATTTTGTGACTACTTGTGTTAGTGTTATGCTTATCCCCTTTGGCAGTGTCAACAAGGCATTTATGAGCTATGTACTTACTTTAACTATATTGCAGCTGTAAGTGATTACCGACAATCCCTCCAATTCCAAAATTTAAATGAAGAGAAGCAAAATATACACATGGAGGTATGTATTATACACTTTGGGTTGGTTCCTTTTCCCTTCTTTTTGCTTTTTTCCTCACATTTCCCGGTAATTCTATACAGGTCATTAGGGGTGGGAGGAGAGTTAATGTTTCTATTTTTGATATGGTTGTTGGTGATGTCGTGCCTCTCAAAATTGGTGATCAGGTGATTGACAAGAACTTTTTCTCCCCTTCAAAATGAAGCCAATTTTTCTATCTGTGCTACTTAGAATTTTCTTTGCTTTTTCTTGAATATGTTTTAACAGGTCCCTGCAGATGGAATTCTAATCACTGGTCATTCCCTTGCACTTGATGAATCAAGTATGACTGGGGAGAGCAAAATTGTAAGCCTCAGTAGGCCGTCTACTGTATTATTTGGTAGTTATCATTCCCATATTCTTGTTTACCAGTCATGGTTCTGCAGGTTCACAAGGATCCAAAGTCACCATTTCTTATGTCCGGATGCAAAGTTGCTGACGGTTATGGTACCATGCTGGTAATATTCTGTTTTTCTTTAAACAACTTTTACTTGATTTGAAATGAAATTTTATCTGCCAAATTCACAACCAACATGTAAAAGTATATGTATTGATGCGGCTATCTCTTTGGAAGAAAGCATTTCACAGCTACTAATTGTGATAAGTAAATGGCTAACACAAAAATACGTGGGAATAATGTACATGATGGACACTGATTTTGATTATTGCTTGTGTCTGCTCTGAATATTTTAAAACAATGTATTCCAATACCACAAACTAAATTAAGAGGAGAAGAACAAAGAGACAACGAAGAACTAATTATCATTGAGCATAAATGGCTTTTGTTAAATAGTAGATACAACTAGTTTATATAATAAGGTAAACTCTAATTTATATTAAGTAAAATAATCCTCTAACATATTTTAATATACATTAGGACTCTAATATTACTCTAACATCTCTCCTCAAATTCACGATGCAACAGCAACAAGCAACGAGAGTTTTTAAGCAAAAAACTAAAACAATGGAACGGAAACATGTCCAAGGTGAGAGTGCCACAAATAAAAACTAGAGGAAGAAGAATTCAGATAATGATGACAAATCAACACTAGTGGCAATAGAATGCGGTGGTCTTAGATTGTCCAAAAGCATATAACCCTTATTTTCTACGGCCTATCCCGATTAGCTTTTGAGATTGAGGATCATGCACATGACAAGCAGTAGAAGAAAATTGAACTTAGTATCTAAAGTCACATGACTAATAGAAACAAGATTCAAAGTAAGAGTTGGAACACAATAAACATCTGAAAGTGATAAATTATTTGTGTTAACAAAGTCAATTCTTGTCAAGGGCAATAGGGTGCCATCAGCACTCATAACATATGCAAACGAATTAGAAGGACGTAAGGAATAAAAAACATTGAGTTAGATGACATGTGTTTGGAAGCACTTGAGCCAAAAATCCATGATGAAGAAATACTTGAAGTGAAGGGCTCTAAGATGACAAACCTGCATTAGTAGATGCTGACATAACATGTGGCTAAGTGGGGAATTTCTAAAATTGCTCAGCTAGAGTAGTTAATGGAAGACTAGAAGTGGTATTCCAAAAATAGATGAGTCACAAGGTGGCATGGTTTATGCTGTGTTAGCATTGAGACGATATAATTGCTTTTGTGACTGCTGTTGACTCTTTAGAGGTTGCTGTTTCTTTGATAACTTAGGACATTGGGACATCCAATGTCTTTTTGTTTGCAAAAACTACAATCATCACTAGGAACCTACACATAATATTTGTTTTGATTTTGCATAGATAGTTGAGAAGTGACAGCCAAAACTGAAGTACTAGAAGTAGGAAAGGATGCCTCACTTGTTAGGGATTTCAAATGTGTTTCCTTAGCTACAACTTTATTAACCACTGAATCAACATAAGAAAGAGGAGTACGATGCAAGATGGAGCCTCTTAGTCCCTCAAAATTATTGCAAAGTGCCGAACGAATTGTTGCTCTTTTCTATAAATAATATAGTCCTCACATGTCTTCATTCCTGTCGATTTTGTAAAAGCCAAGTCATCCCAAATCGATATAGCAGTTTAAAATTCCAAAATACCCATATATTTTCTGATGTAAAGTCCGTATATTAATCTTCAATTGATATCGTCTTGCAAAGTTAGACTTAGTGTATAATTTCTGCAAATAATTTCAGACTTATTTTGCTGATTCATACTTTGCCATTGCTGTTTCATACTTCGCCTACTGTGTACCAATGGAATGGTCAACAAAACTGTGAATTCAAGTAAGAATTTTTGCATTGTTTGATTCCCAACCATCTACCTTTGTTGCATAATTATTACTGGTACTTTTAGGTATCACAACAGTTCCACTAACATATCTCCAAATTTTTTTACCTTCAATCATAGTACTCTAATACGAATAATTCTTACCAATTAATCTTACACTAATGAATTGAAGTGCATCCCTTTCAGTTGACATGATAGAGTCAAGAAACACAGTCACGAATAAAAAAAAAATCAAAATTATGTAATTCTAGAAAATCAACTACACAAAAAAATGACAAACAATATGTCCTTATACATGTCCGACCAAATCAACACCACCAAAATATCATAAATTACCTACACAACAGTCTGTCTTAAAAGAGGGGGCCGAGATGACGACTCACGCGCCCTCACGCGTCACCACAATCGTTGCACGTGGGCTTCATGCGCTGTCCCTAGAAGCGTGCGTGGATGCTCACGCGTTGGTTATTTGGAATCGTCTCGCCGATGTGAACCTAAATATGGTCTCCAATCTCTGAACCAATGTCGCGTTGAATGGGAATTGGGCATTTTTTGTCGCGGCTCAAAGGAGGAAAAGGAAGAACTGGGTTTTTTTACCACAAATTGGTTTGAGATGGGAAAGAAAAAGTATGAACCAAATTCAAATCATAATCAAGCTCTGATACCATGTGAATATTCTGAATCAATATATTCCAATACGACAAACCATATTAAGAGGAGAACAACAAAGGGAGAACGAAGAACTAATTATTATTGAGCAAAACGGCTTTTCTTAAATAGTAGATACAACTAGTTTATATAATAAGGCAAACCCTAATCTATATTAAGTCAAACAATTCTCTAATATATTGTAATATATATTTAAGACTCTAATATTACTCTGCATGGGGCCATTACAGCTGTTGCACGTCTGTGCTGTATTCTGTCCTCTATGCCTCTCTATTTCAGTATGTAATCCAAATTATTTTTGTTTGTTTGCCTTTTTTTTTTTTTTTTTGGTATTTGTTTTTGTTGCTAGCCTTCATGTATCTCATTGATCAGAATGTTGGCTCCATCAAGTTAATCTTGCTATTCACTGATGAGAAGATTCATCTCTATTTACTTGTAGTGCGTTCAGTATTTTCATTTTATTGAGTCACAACATCTACTAGAGTGTCTTTTCTGCTGCAATTTGTGATTAGTCCTCAAGGCTTGAAGTTTGATCCTTTCTTATTTTATGTTTATACTTGGTGACTCTGAAAAGTATAAAGCTGAGAGAATACTAAAGGGTTGATCTAGCAACAGTGATGCAATTAAGAGAGAGATGAAATGACCTATACCTGTTCAAATTGGGATGGGTAATAACTCATAGTTAAATGTTTTCACAATGAAAAATGAAAATTATAAGTGGCTTCTGGTGTGCTTCTCTCATTGTTAATGTAGTGTAAAAGAGAATAAAGAACTGTATTAAATGGAAATGTGATTCATTTGTGATGTATCCTTGGTGTTTTGAGAAGCCCTTGTATGTAGTAGACACAACTACATGATGCGTTCTGATGTGATGGTTAGTTCAATTTGTATATGCCTTCATAATATCTTGTTTTGCCGGAGCTTACTAGAACTGAGATTTTATGTATAAAGCTGACCTGTTTTTAGGTTATGTTACTTCA
Source organism: Forsythia viridissima (assembly GCA_030279155.1). NCBI lineage: Eukaryota > Viridiplantae > Streptophyta > Magnoliopsida > Lamiales > Oleaceae > Forsythia > Forsythia viridissima. The sequence goes on from CM059042.1 coordinate 17,975,637, forward strand.
TGTCTGCTGGTCCGCTTGTTGGTTTAGGGGTGAAAACTTGTACCTTATTAATATTACTACTACTACTACTACTATTATATTTTGCACGCTTGCTGAATTTTAGCTACAATTTTAAGTATGCTATGGTCTCTTGTGAAGTACATTAATCATAAGAGGTTTATTTCTTTAACATATATGGCATGATTATGAGAATTTTTGTACTCCCTCAGTGACCATGGCTATTTTATAGACTTTAACATGGCAGCTTACAGTTTTTTGGAATGTTATTCCTTCACAGGTAACAAGCGTTGGGGAAAATACGGAATGGGGATTGCTGATGGCCAGCATATCCGAAGATAACGGCGAAGAAACACCATTGCAGGTTACTTTCATTGGAATTCCTGAATTTTTACATTGGCTGCTAAGAGTAGCTGGATACAATATTGACATTTTTGTGTTTTAATAACTGCAGGTACGATTAAATGGGGTTGCAACATTTATTGGTGTTGTTGGGCTTGCCGTGGCTGTGGTGGTTCTGATTGTCCTTGTGATCAGGTAGCTTTAGATTTAGTAAATGGTTCAATATGTGACCTCATGTTTTGTTTCGTAGAAGTGCCGGAAATAAACTTGACTTTGTGATTGAGCAGATTTTTTACTGGGCACACCAAGAATCCAGATGGTAGAGTCCAGTTCCAAGCAGGGAAGACTGGCGTTAGTGATGCTATAGATGGCTTCATAAAGATTTTCACTGTTGCAGTATGTGCTCTTTTAGATAATCATCTGATGTTTAACTTTATATTTATTTTTGACCTGTTAACTTGTTTAGATGAAACTCTAGGTGACCATTGTAGTTGTTGCAGTACCTGAAGGGCTTCCATTGGCTGTCACTCTGACGTAAGATCATTTGTTCATTTCCATCTTTTATGGAATTGTGGATCATTTGTTCAATTCCATCTTTTATTGAATTGCGTGCTTGTCGTTTTGCTGTTTTAAAGTCTAGAAAAGGTTGTGGGATGTCTGATACTTCTTTTGTACCAGAATCAATGTGTTATCTGATAATATTATAATAACCAAATAGTTCTGGCATAGGACCTACATCAGTAGGCGTCTTGAAATCACACCTGTTATTGCTTTATCCTTCAACGCTCAAATTTTGTAACCCTTCTTGAATGCTCTAATAATTTTTAGACTTTCTGATGTTTAAATGCCTTTCGTTCTTCCTTTTAATGGTTATGATAACTCATTTGAATGGATGCATGTATAAACACGTTTCTTCTTCTGTGTTGCACATTTTTTATTTTACTGAATTTTATATTTTCTTTGTAGGCTTGCCTATTCAATGAGAAAAATGATGGCGGACAAGGCATTGGTGTGTGCTTTCTTTATTTGAAGTGACAGTCATATTCTTGTTCCTACAATCTACTTGCATAATTTTCCATGTCTCTTAATTAACAATTGAACTGCAGGTCAGGAGGCTATCAGCCTGTGAAACTATGGGCTCTGCAACGACTATTTGCAGTGATAAAACTGGGACCCTTACTTTGAATCAGGTGGGTGTTTCTTTTCTTATTTTGCTTCCACTTAACTTGGGATTTTTTTTTCTTTGAGAGGCGAGGCCAGGGAGGAGTTTGTTGTTTGCTTCAGCTATTGGAGTAATTGATAGAGGTCTGGGATTATTATTATTATTTTTTTTTGCCAATCTTTCTGCAGATGACTGTGGTTGATGTGTTTGCTTGTGGCAAGAAGATCAAACCCCCTGACAATAAGTCACTGCTTCCTCCTAATGTTATGTCTCTGCTTATTGAAGGCATTGCACAGAACACAACTGGCAGCGTATATGTCCCTGAGGTGGTTTATTGTAAATGGCAACCATTTAGTACATGGTTTCTCCTTTATTTTCCTTAATATTCTAATTGAGTGATTGATAGTGATGCTTAGGGTAGTTTATTGCTCGTGTTTTGATGATTTTTTATCGGCTTATTAGATTGTGACAGCATGATAATTTATAGTGTAATATTTGTGTCTCAAATTGATGGGTTGATGAATGTGTGCATGCATGCTTGTTCGGAGACTCTTCTGTTAACTTGTGCATTTCACGAGTTAGTTGGTGTGGTGCCCAACGGTTTGGGATGTTCACTTTCCTAGGAGACTTGCACATCATTAAAAGGTGGTTCAGACCTTAGTTTCTTTAAGTAATGAAAATAAAAAAGAAACATTTACCAGCACCCTGTGATTACCACTTCCATTCCTGCACCATGCCTTCACTTTCATCTCATCTCCACCTTTTTGTTGCCTTCACTAAGAAATTTTTTGGGTTTCCGCCTGCTGCCCCTTAGTGTACAGCTATGTTGACACCTAGACGTGCTTCACAATCAGAATGGCACAGCACCGCCAGTGCGATCCTTGACAGCATACTTTCTATCTATCTCTAGATTGGTCACTAGACACGCGTCAGTGGGATCCTCGACTAGTATGACTACGTTCCAGCCTGATATTTTTGACGTGGTTCCACTTCATAATACTGCTGAATGGTAAAAGCAATTTCCTAGACCTTCTAGCTTACTACCATATCTGACCAACAATATAATCCCCCAAGCTATGCGCACATTGGACTACTGCACCTGACACCGTAAAACCACTGTAATGTTCATGTCGTCTACAATTTTGGAGGGGATTATTACCTCAGTGGGAAATGGTGGATGATATGATAAAGGTGGAGTTGACCACAAATTGTTGTTTGTTTTGTTGGTTTAAAAAGAGATTGGAGCTATAGTTCGAAGTGCTGCTTAAATTTTGTTTTGGGCATGAACCGTCGCTGCATAAAATTAACACCTTCAAAGGTTTTGGTATTATATGATGTAGATATAACAAATCTACATAAAGCTGATTGAGTTTATGCTGGTTTTGTATAAATGTTACTTGTAATATTTAGTTATTGCTGGAAAGGGGGATCTGAACGTTAGCTGCATTTGTAGTATAAGAATCTTGTCAAGCATTCATAAGTGTTGCATTGAAAACTCAGGCATCTTGACATAGTAATTTTAATATTTGATTACTTTTAGACCATTACAAAGCTAAAGATATGCAAACTTGTTGTGGCTGGTCTTTATCAGGGTAGTAAAGCTCCGGAGATTTCTGGATCGCCAACAGAGAAGGCCATTCTTCAGTGGGGCTTTAATGTAATATATGTAGTTATGTTTATAAGTTAGTAGATTCTTTCATTCTCTTAAGCTATTTTGTTTACTGGAGTTGTTATGTCTCCTGTAGCTTGGGATGGATTTCGATGCTGTTCGATCAAGGTCACTTATAATCCATGCATTTCCATTCAACTCAGAGAAAAAGAGAGGCGGTGTCGCTCTAAAACTGGTAAAGGAGTAAATCATTCAAATGTTATAATGTAGTTGCACTTTTGGCTCTCTACTACATTTGATATTTTCATAAATGGACTTTCCACTGGAAGTAGGAGTGGAAGGATGCGAAAGGAAAGGTGTATGACGACAAATATCATAATTAAGTGACTTGATTTAGATTTATTCATTCTTTTTAGTAGGACGTCTATAGCAGATATTGATAGTGCAATTTTGCTGGGTATGTATCCACAATTGTATTAATCTATAATTGTTTTTGCAGTCGGATTCTGAAGTTCATGTACACTGGAAAGGGGCTGCAGAAATGGTCCTTGCATCTTGTACCAATTACATGGATGCAAATGGCTGCGTGGCGCAGATGGAGGAAGATAAGGTTTCCTGAAAATTGCTTTCCTTGTTTAACTAGCTGTTTCCTCTCCCTGTCCCCTTCTGTGGAAAGTTCTCTAATTATATTGGGTTTTCAAGAACTTGAAAATAATATTTGTCTTGTCCTAATTTTTGAAGTACGAAGAGCTTAGCTGGTTCTGATGAGATAGAAAATTTATTGGGGGCAATGTTTTTAGTCTTAGATGATAAGGATAAATTTTTCCAAATGTGTGTACAGGTATTCACATTGTTTAAAAATATTGGACTTGATATCAACTGTAAGTGAATTTATTATGGTCTTGCAGGTATCATATTTCAAGAAAGCAATCGAAGATATGGCTTCAGGAAGTCTACGCTGTGTTGCTATTGCCTATAGGTCATATGAGATGGAGAAGGTCCCTTCTAACAATGTGGAAATGGCGAATTGGCAATTACCAGAAGAAGACCTTATTTTACTTGCCATTGTCGGTATCAAGGTATGTATTAATAGTATCAGCTTCCGATTATGGTTTTAACTTTTCTTGGAAGATAATGAATCTTTAAAAATCCATTCTGTCCTACTATCTGTGGTTACTTTCTCTTCCAAAGATGACCTCCCCAATCTTGGAAGGCATGAGATATTTCATTAACTTAAAGTACGAATGTTTGTCATCTTTAAATTCAGATCACTGAGTAGTGAGTAATGAAGTGATTTTTGTATGCCTGTTTCAGTTTTTGACCTTGTGTAATATAATCAAGTAAAATATAATTTCCCATGCCTCAGTAGAAAGTATTCATCTCCATTCTTTTTATGATCGGAAGGCTATCTACATATCCTCAAGACCATATCAAAATCCTGGTATTTATGGTACTCTTGAATATGAGAAAGCATCTTCTGGGCGTGATACCTCGTTCATACCATCAGCATATCCAGTAGCGGCAGTTGCCTGACTGTGCCTATAACTACAATCTTCCAGCCATCCAGGACTTCCACACCACTTTGGATGATCGTTTTATCGTTTTTTATTTAATATGATTTCGGCCTGCTTTTGGAGCCTGATTTCTGCTTTATATATGGCCTTTCACTCCTTTGCTTATTACCACCTCTTACATCTCCTGATCATATGTCGTACATCCTATCTTTTTCAAGTTTTCTGTTTTCTTTTTTTCCATCTTTTTCCTCTAACAACACTAATCTTTTCTGCATCCCCCTTTAAATGCCAATTTACTTTGCTGTGTGTAAAATATGTTTCCATAAAAATATGCATAGACACTGGCCATATGTAAAATACATTTGTGTAAAAGTATGTCTACACACTTGCCATAAGAGCATATCGTCACTAAGAGAGCGCTCATCTTTATATAGGACCCTTGTCGAGAAGGTGTGAGAGAAGCGGTTCAGTTGTGCGTTGATGCTGGTGTTAAGGTATATCCACCTATTTTCAACAATGACGTGTAAACATAACAATTTTTCATATCATCTTTGTATCTTTTTGTGAAAAATCATTTTTGTGTTCTTCTTCATAATCTTCTGATATTGCAATAACTTGTCTTTTTCCCCTTACTTTTCATTTGTTGGGAGATGCTATTCTGGATTCTTGAAATTTGTGAACATAAATTGTTTTCCAAACTGTTGCGTATGTTTATCCATCATGCTTAGATTCAGGTGTTCGTGTTAGTGTTTCTAGTAGTTCAATCTTCATACAGTTTTAAATTTCCAGGACAACTGAAGTAGGTGATGCATTTAGAAACTTGACATGTGTTTCAAGATGGGAAGAGACCACAAAAAATCTCTAATGTGAAATGCTATCAAACATCATGCACATATGCTTTCATTATTTGTACACCAATAGTTTTCTTAGGTGAATTAAGGTCTGGGTTGCTTATTAGCTATGAACTTATAAGCTTGTAAGCTGAAGTGTGGCGTGCAAACTCTTGTGAGCTAACGTGTTTGTCAGAAAAGCCCTCTGCAGGGGTTTATGAGAAAAATCGACACCCATGACATCTGGATCTGCGGTTATATCTTAATATTTTAGTGATTTCAGTTCTATGCTACACTGGTGTTCAAATTGAAAACGTAATTTCCGCTAGCATATGGCATCAAATATTGATATGCTATTATCATCCTTTTCATTGATCCTAAGTGGAGCTTTGAACTAATATCTATACCAGTGGCATTAATTGGCTAATGACTTTGAATACAACATTGCATTTCTTCATTTTGCTTATATCTGTAAATGTATGCCGATCTTCTGCAGTACTAGATTTTGCCACCTTCTTCTGAGATCAGTTTCGTTAACATTATGATATCCAGTGATCAACTTCTTCTCAGATACTTATACATTTTGCACATATTGTTAAGAGCCTGAACTTGTTAATGGCATGATGAGTGTGTTTGTGCACAAGTGGTGGCAACCTGGATTCAAGTTGGGTTGATCGATGTTTATCCTTCTTATTCTAGAGTGCCACTTATCTAGCGTCAGAACAGAGTACTTTTTCTTTGTCAGTAAACTATTAACACTTTCCCTCCAGGGAAGTTTGTGCTCCTGGACCTTTGATGGAGAACACTGGCTGTTTAAATGGGATCCACGGTCTATGTACTGTGTGTATATGCTGATGCTGATGTTTCCATGTAGCTTGTCAACACCTGCAATTATGTTGAAATTTATTTTAACAATTTTATAGGTACGTATGGTCACTGGAGACAATCTTCAAACGGCAAAAGCAATAGCTTTAGAGTGTGGGATATTACGATCAAATGGAGACGCTACTGAGCCAAATCTTATTGAAGGAAAGGCATTCCGTGCCATGTCTGAGACGCGGAAGCTGGAAGTGGCTGATAAAATTTCGGTATGAGTTGAAAGTTAACTTGGTAACCTAAATGTTTTGGTTGTTGTCTGTGTGCTATGAATTCAAGTGGCACGGATGACATCTCTTATTATTATTTCACATACAGGTGATGGGCAGGTCATCACCAAATGACAAACTCTTACTTGTTCAAGCATTGAGGAAGAAGGGACACGTTGTTGCTGTTACCGGAGATGGTACTAATGATGCTCCTGCACTACATGAGGTTTGCTCTTCCACTGGTTGGTAAAAATCTTTGTACCTGCTATATAACTTGCACATGGGAAATATTGGGTCATGCAATGGAGAATCTTTAGGTTTCAGAAGTCGTCGGAATTTGAATCCAGATTATTTGGTGGTGTGAAAATGAAATTTTATCTAACCACCCATTTTGTGGGGATTGCATGAGTTGATTATGATAATTAAGATCATCATTTTGGCACTGGATTGGGCTTGAAAAAAGGTTTTTTTACTAACATTTTAATACTGTGGGTTCATGAATTTCATTAATGAACAAGGATTATAGTGTTGTCTAGTGAGATGTTCAAAAGAATTGGCGTTTAAAGATGTTTTTTCTTTCCTCAGGTCGTTTAATCTGGTTTGTAATTGTATTTGCGGTGTAGGCTGATATTGGTCTTGCAATGGGTATCCAAGGAACAGAAGTTGCCAAAGAGAGCTCAGACATTATTATATTGGATGATGATTTTGCTTCAGTAGTGAAGGTGAGTCTTTGTGTTGTTAGCAGGTTAATGTTGACAACTGTTCAAGAAAATTTCTTAGTGTATGTTTGGTAGTGCTGAAATTATTTTTTAAGTGCTTATATTATAAGTTATGGATGAATGTGTAGATAAAAAGTAGGTTGTAAATTGTGGGTCCTATGAAATATGTGGATAAAAAGTATATTTGATCAGTTTGACCAGGTGAAATTATAATTTAAGCACCACCAAAGATGTGCTTAGTTTGGCTCTTAGAAATGCATAAAGCTAGTTTTTCGATCTTGTGAATGTTGCTTCGAAATAAATGAAAAGCATGGTTTAGGAAAATATATGATAGTAAGTGTAGCATATTACTAGATCCCAACCATTGCCGTTCACCATGAAACTATGGTGGAAATCTGTATCCACTATCCTTCATAGTTTTGTAGAAAGTAAAAGTTTCATCATGTTTGGCCGTGCTGAAATTATTTTTTAAGAGTTTATAAGTTGTATGTCTTATGGTAATAAATGGGTAGTAAGTCGTGGGTCCTATGAAATATATGATTAAAAAAAATATGCTTGATTAGTTTGACCAATTTAAATTATAATTTAAGCTTGGCAAGCTGTAATGCTCTGAATTTTTTCTTAAAAATCTTTAAATAATATTTGATGACTCCAAATAAGCTTTCTTTTGCCCTTGAATGGTTTTAAAAACTTAACTATGACGAAAAGTAACAAGCACACAAGGGAAATGAATTAATTTTTAAATTCTTAAGATTTTATTAAAACTGTATTAGGTGTCGTCATAAATTATTTGACCATTTAAATATATTCCAAAAATTACGAGATTCGAACTTCAAATACTTGGGACCTTAGGCTACAACATATTAAAATTTCAGACCCTAGTCATGTCGTTTAACTCAAAAATTCAAAGTATACAACAAGTTACAATACTTCAAAGTTAAGGTAGAATGCTGAAATTTTCAGAAACTACTTCACAATTCATCTTTAAATTTGAACCGGCAATCTAAAATATAGATTCGGTTTTTCTAGCACTTTACATAATTAAAGATAATAAATTCAACATTGTACTTAACTTTTTACATTATAAAGGGCTCGATTATATCGACACCAAACCATAATATAAATAAATTCTTTCAAGGTCATGCTTTACGCCGTCACACTAATGCCAACCTTTTCAATCTCTATATTTAATTATTTTAGAGTGAGTATTTCAAAAAAAACACTCAGTACTAAATTATACTTACTCATAAGTAAATATACGAAGTTAATATACCACATGCCAACCATTTAAACATACATAAGAACAACATTTTCGATAATTGGAACCACGTGAAATCATAAGTGATTACCTTCAATCACAACACACACAAGTGATTATTTTCAATCACAACATGCATAAGTAAATTATCTTCAATCACTATCATCATGTTCTATCATTATTCATAAAGCAATGCATAAAAATTCACGTATATTTCTCAAAATAATTTTGATAACATCATGTTTAAAGTAGGATAATAAACTACCTTGAAAATGGAATTCCCGTTGAATTGATTTGTGGTTTAAAATTGGTTATTTCTTTTCTTCAAATATTGACCCCGTGCTTGCCTTCACTTGCTGACTCACCAATCATTTTGACACAAAATGAGCTATAACTCCTTTCATAACTCCACCAAAATATATTACGTAAATCCTTAAACATTTTGGGATGTGCGGCGTAAAGAGCGGAATGAGCTTAAGATAAAATCTCATTCCTCACACCTTCATTTTAATTAGGCACGTATAACTGACCTTTGAACCAAACAAGGGTTTAACAAGCTATGGGTTTCCTGGATTTGCATCATTTTAAGATTCTTTCAGCATAGCATGTATTTTGAGCGAGGGTTCTAATAGAATTTTGTGGAGGTATTTTAAATGATTCTTTCGCTTGTTATGGTGTTTTATGGACCTCTTTTGTTATTTGGATATAATACTCATTTCTATTAGAACTAACTTTCGAGCCATAGCTTTTCATTGCTACTGTCTGGTGAAAGTTTCTCCGAATTGAACTTATACATCAGTAGTTCAGAATTCAAATTGCTCTCATTGTAAATCATTTATTTGTTGAAGCATAGTCGCATAGATTTTCTTTGTTACTGTCTTGTGTTAGTGTCTCCAAATTGAAAATTATGAAAATAGTTGAGATTACTGATTATATTTTTATGTTAATTGTAGGTGGTGCGCTGGGGTAGATCTGTTTATGCCAATATTCAGAAATTTATACAATTTCAGCTCACTGTTAATGTTGCAGCTCTTATAATCAATGTAGTGGCTGCAATTTCTGCTGGTAATGTCCCATTAAATGCAGTGCAGGTTTGTGATCTCTCTCTCTCTCCCCATGTTTTGAGTATGAGTATTTATCTGAATACTGTTTTTCTTTATAGGCACGAGTTCTTAATCCTCACTTTAATTTAGGTTCAAATACTAACTTTATCACTATTTTTCTTCTGAGCAGCTTCTCTGGGTAAATCTTATAATGGATACACTAGGGGCGCTGGCACTAGCAACTGAACCTCCTACGGATCATCTGATGCATAGACCCCCTGTTGGTAGAAGGTTGGACTTATCCATATATGAGTCACTTTGCTCTGAAGTTTGTTATATATGTGACCAATATGCCATATTCTCTAGCAAAAGAAAGCACTGACCTAGACTAGACCTCTTCTACTGCATCAAGAGGAAATTCCGATCCCACATTTGGGAAAGTTTGGCTGACTCAAGTGCCCCCTGATCCCACATTCTCTACTACACGGCTCACTAACTCTGCCTGGGGTAGGGTACCCATTATTCGTCGGCGGTCCGGCGCACCCCTACTATATAGAGCCGCCCCCCAACTCACTTAAAGGATGCTGATTAATTTCGAAGGCAATTTTTTCGAAATCTTAATCTAGAGAGTTCCTTTTCATTAAGCGCATCGAGCCAGGAGTTGACATTATCATCATGTGCAGACAAATCCAGATTCTCTTTCATCATTAGCTAAAGTGGAATAGTACAAAAAGTTGGGTTTCAGTTAGTTGGGTGGTGAACTTCATCTTCTCCCCTCCTCCCCTAGTACCAAAGGAGAAATAATTATCACAGAATGCAATGGAATTCAGTGTTGACGTAACGAACTGTGCTACTTGTTCATATTATGATAACTTACGTAGTTGACATATGGTACTTTTTTGCAATCACATCATTCCATTCTCTTCCAATCTTCACGAACCCCAATCATAGTAATGTTATTCAATTTTCTTAAAATCGGCAGAAACCCATGCATCACGTTTTGAATACCCCACAAAAATTGCTAGTAAATTGGCATTAAAAAAACTAGAAGTATTAAATAAACAGTTTATTAAGTTTGTAATTTCAAGTTCTGTAAATTCATGTAGTCTTGTCTTGTAACTAATATTGCAAGTATATATTGGCATTAAAATAGCTTTATAAAATTGAAAAAAGAAACAGATAATTTAATTTGTAACTTTGAAATCTGTAAATTCATTTACTCTTGATCTTGTCAATCTGTAACTTCCCCTTTTTGTAAATGTAAAAATTCAATTTTTTTCTTGCTCACTATATGCATATTTGTTTATTCTCAAAATAAAAAATCTAAAAGAGATGAAGAAGGTGGCAGTGGTGGTTTCTGTCGGTTGAAGTTTTGGTCGCACTTCATTGCTAGACTAGGGTTTTTAGTGACCAGAAGAGATGAAAAGAGAGACAATGAGGGAGTGAGAGGGGAGGAAATTATTAGCTTAGCTGATAGTTGTTATTGGCAATTAATTTGCTGCTGGAATTGGTTATTAAAGAATACAAGAAACGTGGGAGGTGATTAGAGCTGTCCCTTTAAATTCAAGTCATTCATATATGTTATAGAGAGACATTATAAGCCATTCCATACATTTTTAAAGCTCATTTGGACATTTATGGGTTCATTCCTAATTATTTGGATGTATAATAAGGAGATGAGAAAATCATTTTTCAGAAATGGGGATTCGCATGGAAATGTGTTCTTTCGGGAATCTATTATACCAAGTATGGTATTTGGAATGGAATAGGGAATGCTGATCCTCTTCCTTCCCCATTCCCTTGTACCGGGCTCCACGTTAAGATTGTTTTTCAGTTACCAGAAATCACCATGGTGTACGGATGGCCTTTTATTTCTTGTCTGTATCATTAAATTCTGTTGTGTTTTTCAAAAGGATGCACTTTCAGAGAGTGAATGTGTATAATACTGATCAAACATTATTGTCAATATTTTAGGGAACCTCTCATAACAAATGTCATGTGGAGGAACTTGATAATTCAGGTATGAAACTTATGTGTTAACTATATTATCGAGTTTTTTATATCTGGATTTAAAATAAAAAACTTCATTATATGTCCATGTTCTAATTGTTGGCGGTTAAATGATTGCAGGCTCTATATCAAGTTACTGTTCTCCTAATCCTGAATTTCCGGGGAATAAGCATTCTGCATTTAGAGCATGAAAGAAGTGACCGTGCTTTCAAAGTGAAGAATACATTGATATTCAATACATTCGTCCTTTGTCAGGTAAGTGGATTGAGCAAATGAAATAAAGCTGGTATTAACTTTTTGCTATAAAGCAAAGTGTGGATATCTGCAATGCAGTTGAATTTATCTATCTTCATCTTGTAATGGGGGCATGGAAAATAATATGCTTACTGTTCTGTGCAAAACGAGTGAATTTTGAATTGTATGCCACATGATCGCTTAACTGTATATCGTGAATCCAAATGGTGTGTTTTGTTTGCATAGAAGAATAGATAATAGATGTTTGTGGTGAGATCTTCTCTCTCTCTCAATTGCACTACATTCAAGGGTTCTGAGTATCTAGTCTGAAACTTTTCTTCTCTTTTTTTTTTTATGTATATAATACATCTCTTTTTTGTAATTGGATTATTTAGTCTGCTGTTACAATAATGATCATTTGAATCTTAACTGGCAAGTGAAGGACTGAGGATTCTGTGTCTCTCAAGATTGCATGTTAAGGATGATATTATCAGCAAAGTATTGAAGAACATGAATAGATCCCCCTTTTTTTGTAATTGGATTATTTAATCTTCTATTACAATAATGATCATTCGAATCTTGTTACACTTAACGGGCAAGTGAAGGACTGAGGATTCTGTGTCTCACAACATGCATGTAAGGCTGTTATTATCAGCAAAGTATTGAAGAACGTGAACCTCTGTGAAGTTTATGACAGGATTGAATATTCAATTCTTCACTCCACCCTGTTCAGTTCTAAGTTTAATCTAGTTGAAATCATTTTGCTGAAGTCGCTCTGCACCTTTATCTTAAATTTGCCAAATTTTAAACTGCTGTTTTCCACCTGCTTTAACTGATTTCTTTTGTTTATAATTACAGATATTCAATGAATTGAATGCTAGAAAGCCCGACGAGATCAATGTGTGGAAAGGGGTTACCAAAAACCGTCTTTTCATGGGCATAGTGGGGCTTACAGTGGTTCTTCAGGTTATTTCTGTTGTCTTTGCTCTTTCTCGTAGAAAAAAATACTACACCTCAAAATTTCTTGGAATTTATAAATCTACTCTTGCTGTTAGGTTGTCATAATATTTTTTCTTGGGAAGTTTACTTCAACAGTAAGACTCAGTTGGAAACTGTGGCTTGTTTCCGTTGTCATCGGTATAATAAGGTTGGTTTCCCATTACCTGTCATTTTGGCTTACAACTTATAGCTGGTATTTCTCAACTCTACATTTTATTTTAGTTGAGAGTCTATAATACTAATGTGCTGAAAGATATTGGAGATACTATTTCTTCACATTAAGTCATGGACAGTTGATTTAATCCCGATAATGTGTTGTTGGGTCTGTAATTGCATCACTATCATTGTATTATTCTCATATCTGGTATGAAATTTTGCTTTCTTTTTTCCTTGATCAGCTGGCCTCTAGCCATTGTTGGGAAGCTAATTCCTGTTCCCGAGAGACCTTTCAGTGAATTTTTTACGAAGAAAATAAGTAAAGAAAGAGAATCAAGAGGTAAAGAGATCTTTTTGCTCTCTCCCAATTGAAGGATTCCTCAATGGCGGTGATGAGGAGAATATGTGCTTCATCATTGCGAGTTGACTTGATCTTCTCTTGTTTTCCAGGTTAATTTCTAAGGAAGTGGAAAAAGACAAGTTGCTGGGCTTATCTCGTCCATAGGTTGTGTGCAATACTAACTAACGTGTGGATAGATACACATCAGTATAACTCAAATCTAACCTTTGATGTAAGTACACAGTTATATAGATTTTGCATTCTGGAATTGATTGATTTGTGTATGTTGAATGCTTTTTATGTTGTTTTTTCTATGATTTTTGGAGGGTTGCCTGTTCTACAGAATTTAGCATTCAGAATCAAATTATTTGTGGTGATGCTTCTTATGCTGTTCTGGCAATGATTTTGGAGGGTTGATTTTTATAACCATGGTCCCGGTAAACAGGACAATCTCACATTTTTATGTGCTTTTGTTCTCGTTGGTGTGACTCTATTGTCACCAGCCATACACATTTGCAAACTTTAGCGTGCATTTTCAACCATGTTGGATGTTGTACTGCACCCCGTAATCACCTTTCATTTGTATTTCAGCTCGTTAGGGTAGTTGTGATCAATATTTCAATTGATAGCCCTTACAGTGTATCCCTCGGGACGACATTAGTCTTAAAACGAGTGTCACAATTCGGGAATTCTACAGCCATTCTCAAAGATGGCACAAATCCTACTCCAGGAAAAATTGACTTTTTCTTTGGTGCATTTCTTTGAGATGGAGATGGTGCAGGGCTAATTTCATCCCCTTTTGTATGAAGCTCAAATGAGGGAAATGCAATTATCTTTTCTCTGTGGATCTCAGGAACCCCAGGAGAGGTGCCAACTGCATCCTACAATTCCCTGTTGGAACCAATGTTTTTACGTGAAGTTTATTAAAGAAAAAATAGCTACTGGATGTACGATGAAATGGATTCACTGAATTTGAATGTGCGTTCGACTGAATTTGAACTATGACAAGATTCGAAAATGCTTGAAGGAAGGTTTGACTCAGAGTAGGAAGCAATATTTGGATGTTTCACTTAAGGTGTGTTTGGTACGCCAAACAACTCAAAGAACTTTTGAATACTGACTAGAGCTTTATCAATGTTTCACGTGGAAAATTGGCTTCAATTATACCACCTAACAGGGAATTGGTTTACTTTTAAGTCTGGAGTACAATTTGCACCCTTGCAAGTTATTAGTGGACTTGTCCAAACCAATTTGGTGTCTTTATTTTTGAAATAATTTCAATGGCGAGAACAAGAACAAATAGACTTCTGAAAACCAACGAAGGCCAGGAGGTATTCAATTGCACATAAGCAGGCATTTCTGTCACACAAAGGAACAAATCATTTGAAGAGTTTAACACCCACTGTTAATTTAAAGGCTTCATTTGAATCGTAAATAGCAGCCAGGACAGAGAAAGGGAGGACTGATTCCTGCCACTTCTTCTTCCTTCGCAAAATAAACTACATACCACATAGTTCCGTCCTTGACCATGGTTTCCTCACAACTGAATAGAGTTTTTTTGATATGTCCCTTCTTAGTTCTTCACTACAAAAATCAGATACTGAGATTTTCGTTGAGCAGACAATGAAGATGGTGCATAACCATCTAGACATTTGGGCTGTATCGGCCAATGCTGTATGCTGGAGACTCAAGACCCCGTTGAACAGCTTCACATAAAATCACGTCTTCCATCTACAGTAGATTTCTTAAATATATTAAAAAAGAAATATAAATACACTGATTTTCAACAAAAAAGTACATCTGACCTGCACTTTCTCATTGTCTTCCAAACTCTTTCCAATAAAATTGGTGTTATCCTGAGATGTCAATGAACAGTACAATTGACATTTTTGTCTTCGGGGTGTACTTTACTCTTTCTATAGTCATTTCTCACAAGTGTATGTATGCATGAAAGTACAAAACACAACCAAAGGTCCAAACTGGAATTTTGGAAATGGTAATGTCCATAAAAAGATTGTCAAACATTTTTGGCCAATTGGGAGAAACGTGGTCAACAAATTCATTCTCGCCGCTCGGAAAAGGATTTTTGAATTTACACAGTTTTGTGGAGTCCAGAAAATAATGTACATGGAAAAGTACTTCAAAAATTCAATAATGAATAAATAAATAACCATATGTTAAATCAAATGCAAAATATAATCCTGATTTTCTTGAAATTTGCAGTAGTGTTTATAGTGTATCTTTGTAATAATTGTACAATCTGATTTGCATCAGGCAAATAAAATTTAATCCTTAACTATATAAAAGACTCACTTTGTGATGCCACTTTTCATAGGATTGTGTGCCAATTACTATTCATCAATTCCTTTTATATATTTTTGTGGCCCGCTTTATTCACCTAATGCTGCTATATCCTTAATCCATATTCTTATATATTAAAATATGGATATTTAGTGTGGCACTCCCACCACTTTTTTTTTTTTTTTTTTTTTCTATTTTGTTATTTCTAAGTTTTTTTGTTATCTTTTCTTGATGCCCTTTTTTTTGTTTCATTTTTTTTTTCAATCATAAATCTTTTTTAGCACTATTTTTTTTTTCAACATTGCTTCATTTCTCCTATCTTCTTTCATTTATATTTTTCGTCTTCATTCTGATTTTAGTTATATCTTTTGAAAAATCGCCCAATTTAGTTGATTAAGTTCTGTTGTTAATTTTTATGCTTGTTTGAATATTTGTACTTATTTAAGTATTGATTTTTAATTTTCATTTTAAGTTTTTAAATAGTTCTAATGTCAAATTTGTAGTCAGTATTTATCAGCTTTGTAAGTATCATCTTAGAAAATTTTCTGAATTTGTAAATGCAACAAAATTGGCAACGTGAGTTTTTTTTTTTTGTTGAGAAAAATAGTAGTAATAATAAATTTCATACTGGCGAGGATACAAAATATTGTTTTTAAATGTGTGCTCTTTTATACTAATTTATTTTTATTTATATTTTTACCTCGATTATTGATTATGATAAAAATAATTTTCCTGATTTCTTATTGGCTACGGCAAAAGAATATGGTGAACACGACTCATTGGATATTGAAATTTGCACTTCAGAACATGCACACTGTTAAGAATGACAAATGCATATTTCCATTGCTAATTGTTATGTGTTGAGAAATCATAAGCATGAAATTATTTAGATGCTAGAATGAACATTTATTTACTTTTTGAATTATTTTTGTTGATTTAAGCTATAGAGGGTTTTTTTTTCCGTTTTTATGTAATTTAGTATCGTGGAGTTATTTTTAAATCATTATAATTATACATGTATATAATTTTGTTGATTTCTAATTTTTAAATTGAGAAAATAAATAACAATAAGGGAATGCTTGGGAGCTTTTTTTTTTTTTTTTTTTGTACCGATTTTGGGTGGTTACCATTTATCAAAGAGAACCATCCAAAATCGGTGTAGTGTAATTTAAAGCGTATCTTCCAATCCTTCAAATCAATAATTTTTTACCGTTCTTCAAAATTTCTTTCAATTTCAAACAATTATTTTCAAAACTACCATATACTTAATATTTGTAAAAATAAAAGAATATATACAGAAGAATAAAACACATGCAAGAACATAAAATATAATTTTATATTTTCAATGATAAGTTGATATATAAAAAATTTAAAATTTAATTTAATTTTTTTTATATATGGGCATATATGTAATTTGATTTTCTTAAAAAACTTTTAGAACCGCTATAATAAACTCCCAAGTATGGATTAGATCGTTTAAAAATGGCTATTAAAAACCATCCAAAACCATTTCACTCCACTCATAAACACCCAAAATCAGTACTTTAAAAAACCTTCCTACTCCCCCAAGCTGGCAACACTTTCCCCCAAATTCTTGCTTATTAATTACTTCAAAAATCTACCTAATAAGAGAAATCATTAATTAACAACTTATGTTAATCTATAATAAGTATTTTTACTACTTATTATCGCAAGTTCACAAATAGTCTTATGCATATCTCAAGACACTCGCGTAATTTAAAATTTTTTGAATGTTTGATTATAATGAACAAAATTAAATTGAAAGAGTGAAATTTTTTAAAAAATCAAGCCATATTGAAGAGAAGTATGGAACAAGTTTAAATTTTAAAGCAACAGAATAATCTTTCCAGATAATATTTGAAGTATCCAATTCTAGGAATTGCAATAATCAATTCTGTCAGTAAATTACACAACATTCATCGGATCATCTAAAAATAAAGAAAATTCGTTTTAAAAATCAATTGAAACTATATCGTTCAACTTTAAATAATATGTATTTTTCTCAACAAGTTTTAATACATATTTTACTTAATCTTTCATAAGCGAGAAAATAATTAAAAAACTCACAAACAATGACCATACTATTAGCTACTTAATTAAAATACAACACGTGCATGCACGTGACTTAACTAGTAATTGGAATAAAAGGAAGAGGACTGGTTCCATCAGAGGAGTATACAACATAAGTTCTTTCTAAGAAAAACTATTTTTTTTCTTTATTTAGTTCGTTTATTCTATGTTAGCATGAAAGATCAAGAAAGAACCTGGAGAGTAGTTCAATATGAACACCATGATACAACTTTTTGTAATTCACCTATTTTGTATCCAATGCCATCCAACTTGAAGACAAATGGATATTTTATCATGCTATAAAAGTTTTAGAAATAAATTTAGGATACTAGTAGTTAGATATTTATATTTCTAGGCAACATTTTGATATGGATATCATGAAATGTATGAGGAACGAAACTTACCCTTAGAGAAGGATCGATAAAATAATCAAATATCACTTTGCATTTCCGAGGTCCCAATGGGACTACAAGATTGGTATCCATCCATGGTCCCTACCTAAGTTAACAGAGAAACACTAGAGACAATAAGGGCATTGGATACTGCAAATATGTGGAATAAGATAACATACAAACATACAATTGATACATTTAAGTACAGATAACTGGCCTATTAATAATAAAGTTTGGATAAACAAAAGCGTATAAAGCATTTGAGCCAAGTCGATCAAAGTCCTCTTTACTATTCACAGAACCGCCGTCACAACTTTGGATGCTAACTTTCTCAAACATCTTGACGATTAGAAGGATAGAGTTATATATATATATATTAACCAAAGCACAAATGGTATAAAATTAAGTTAAAAGGAAATATTTTGAAAACTAACTTGAATCATACATGCAAAAGCACATATGCAGAAACATATAGGGTATGTTTGGAACTCAGCTAGACAATATTGGAAGTATAATGGATAAGATTTTGGTTTCTTTTCCTTCTTTAATACAGTCTAATGCTATACAATCCTTCTTACCAAACATGTCAATAAGCTATAAGATGACTTCTTGTAGAACTAGAAAAAATGTATCTACATTTCCAAGCAAAAAAAGGAGAAAACATATCCATAAATACCGGGAGAGTTAGTTTAATACGCGGGCATACTTTGGTAGAATATGACTCTAGATTGAGACCAGACGCAAGACCTTTATGTGCATATGGCAAGTGATAACCTCCATCTAAATAGTTGTCGCAGAACACCTGCAGAAGAAAATCCTATCAATCCTGGTTGATCTATGATCTTATATTCTTATTTTGCATCATTGGATAATAAAGTAGTGAAAACTATCTTTTTAGCACTTAAAATTGATAAACAAGATTTGTTGATTGAAAATTAGAGGAGCCCAATCTCATTTTGAAAAAGAAACAGAAGTTGATAAGTTTTCATTTCAGACAACATAACAGAAGATAAGATGAACTAGGATACGGTCAAGTTTGACTAAGAATATGATGAAAGTCAAACCTTCCAGTTACATTCAATTGTATATTCACGTCTACAAACATAATCCAATGAAGTATCAGCACCATTTGCACTTAGTAGTTCTGCTGAAGTACCCAGCCATTCATTTCCCACAACACTGGTATCCAAATCTTCTTTACTCAAAACTCCTTCGAAATTATGTATTACAAATGACCCCGAAATGGCAACTTTAAGGGGAATAAGTCCCATTTCCTGCCTTTCATGTGATCAGATAAAAAGCAAAATTAATCATCCGTATGAAAACTGCAAAACGTGAATAGCAATGAAATGTATGAGGTTGTTGCATACATTCACTTTAAAGTTCTTGATTCCAGTTATTCTTGTTGCCTTCAAAAGTGCTCCATCCGACCCGTATGTCCATCCCTATAGGGTGAAAATAAACATGAAAACATTTAGATTCATTGGCTCGGATTTTAACTTATTGAAAGGTTTCAGTATCTTATAGATATCTAAAACATGTATTTTGCCAACTTTGCTATCCATGAAGAATAACACAATATACTTTGAATGAAGAACATGTATTTCACACACCTCTGATAACGAGCAATGTTATATACCAACTGTTTAAGCTTCACCGGATTTTCACTGCTCCATGTAATGACAAGAAATGATTAAAGTAACTCCATTTTGGGCATATTTAGAACAGCACGTGCTTACCATAACATGGGGTACTATTACTATATCAAGGGGCAGTGAGAAAAAGGTGAAGATTATGTTCCAGTGACATATTGTTTCTTCAACATGCATTCTAAAAGAACGTTTTCTTTTACAGTCATAAAGAAGACAGTTGCCATCACAAAATGATGTCAGTATCTTAGACACTTCAAATCATGTTTCAACAATTTTGAATTTACATGAAGCAGATCATTGTCTATGATAATAAAATCAAAGCTCTTATATATTGTTGTTTTGCAGTTTACCAAGTTGTGACACATGTTATACGTTAATTAGCTATCCATATCATATATGCTAAGAGGTGAACACGCTGTGAAAACTAAAATTCATTCAACAAAATTGAATCTCGTGTGAAGTGCGAGCTTATAGTATGGAAATCCCGAAAGTCTGTTTTAAGCAATTAAGAACTCACATGATATGGGCAGACAAAGCAAGATTTATTCCCAGTTCCAGAGGCAAGAAGAGAGGCATGATGGCGACATACATTGTGAAATGCATGTAATGTGCCACTTCCAGCCCGACACACGACGTACTCGATACTTCCCAATCTGCTGCATTAACTAATTAGCTACCTTCAAAAGAAAAGCTCACTCATATACCTTCTCATATTGTTACTTTTAGACTTCTTTTACACGTAATATCCCCATACATATACTTTTTCTCTCTCTTTTCTCTTCAATTCTCACATGCAAACTTCCTTTACATTGGAGAGTATGAATTAGAGAAATTACTATTTATACCTATCTGGTTAATATAAACATAAAAACACTCTTACTACAGTTACTTGCCAGTAAAAAATTGTTGGGGCTCTTTAATCTGTTCGGGGTATCCTGACAATCACAAATAATGCAAAACAGAAAGTATAAGAGACATTGAAAAAAATCAAGTCAGAATAATTTCCCGATGTGGACAACTTTGCATACTTGGTGATCCTAGAAAAATGATAAGTGGAGCTGTGCTTCACTATCCTTGGGGATGTTTTGCTTGTAATTAATCACATCGCAATTCCTTCGATCACATTAGCACGGCTTCTTGTTGGTTTTCCCACATAAACTTTGAAGCATTAGGTACTATACAAAAATGCCATAGCCACAGCCCACATGCTTCTGCAATTGCACCTTGATTTAGCATAAAAATTTGTTCTAGCACAAACAATTTCCACAGTGAAATGATAAATATTCTCTCTTTACATTTGAAGGGTAAAATTCAAATTATTTGAGTTCTAAAATTCTTTGTCGAAGTAAAACGAAATCTATGTTTGCTTCTTAAATGAAATGAGCAGATAATGTACACACACACTCATGCACGCACATATCTATTACACATATACACACACACACAAAAAAAAAATAAATCAGGGTCCATGCTTAGAAGTTCAATTAGAAGTATGTGAATTGTACCAACAGGGTGCCAGCCTCTATAGAATACTCGATCAAGCTCGAGAGAGTAGAAATCGGGGTCAGTGTACCAGGAGCTTGGAGGGGTCCACGCTTCTTCTATTGGGATTTTCGGATTGAATTCTTGGACCAATTTTCGAGCTTTACCATAAAACTTTTCGCCCACTTCTTGCTTGTTTGAGTGTGAGCAATTACTCGAATCAATTTCAAGGGATGATGAGATTACTTGAAAAGAATTATTGCCGAAATTATTGTTGTTGAATTGAGCTTGAGCCCAGTTTTTGAACTTCTTGATGAATTGATTATGTGGGTGTTTTTGGATTTCTGGGAAGTGGTGGAGAGCGGTGAGCTTCTGCGTCATGATCATGGCAGCCATGGCAATTGACACTGTTTTTTCAGATGGGTTGGACTGTGTGTATGTTTTGGCTAAGCATAAAATTGAGTTCAATGTTCACTGAGCTTTTAAATATTACTATGTAGTACCTAATTGAAAATTATGCTTCTTTAATTACTTTTCAAAATTTTGTAATTGTTAATAGATGGAACGCATAAGTGACTAGCAAAATGCTCACATGGCACATATTTAAAATTAAATTCCGCAGACCAATTGAAGTTGGGCTACCATATTATCAAAGTATTTTTTCAAAATATGATTTATACATATAAAATATGTATATTCTTTTCAAATTGAAATTCCTCAAACTCTATTTCCTCAAATTCGATTCCTAACCCAAACTCCTTATCCCATCCAACAAAATGACGAATATACCCCACAAACCAATCTAATCGACGACCACCACTCCGTTTATAAATCAACGATGTCGCATATGGAGGGACAAGTGGAGTTAATGCCTAATTCTATTGGTATTTTTATTTTATTTTTTGTTGTATTATGTACCTAAAAATCTGTTGTATGAAGTTCTTCTGAAATCTAACTTTAAGCGTAAGAAGTATAATTTTTTTTTTATGTATTTATGATGAATTACATATTGCATGCCTTCTATTAGAACTTGTATTTTACGTGAAAATATGTATTTTGACTATATTGGATCTCTTTTAGCAAATAACTGCATTTTCTTTTGTTTGTCCTACCAGATTTGGAGGGTCCATACTTCATTGATTTTGAAAATGTATATGAGGGTGATAGTGATATACTATATGAGCAAAATGTCATAGAGGACATTGAAACGGGAGTTAAAGATAGAGTATTTGAATGAGCCAAAGAGGTTGACAATGAATAGATAACTTAGAGTATCCATGTTTTGAAGAGTTACTAAGTGATTATGCATTTGATGATGAAGTTGATTTTCTAAACAGAGTGGGTGATTTTCGATTAAGTTGGTTTGTGGGGATAGCATTGTAGTTTTTCCACAAAAGATATGAGTTAGAGTTAGAGAATTGAATTTGGAGAAATAGACTTTGAAATATTTTAATTTAAAGAAAGAATATATGTTTCTCATGTTTA
The DNA here is from genome assembly GCA_030279155.1 of Forsythia viridissima. Taxonomy (NCBI): domain Eukaryota; kingdom Viridiplantae; phylum Streptophyta; class Magnoliopsida; order Lamiales; family Oleaceae; genus Forsythia; species Forsythia viridissima. The sequence goes on from CM059042.1 coordinate 17,998,338, forward strand.
AATCGCATTTTAAAAAAATGATTTAATGACATGGAGGGGCAACTTCACTTGATTGGTAGAATTAACCTCAAATGTGTGTCGTGTTGACGTTTCGTTAACCACGTGTGCACTTCTATTCATTGGTAGTGATTAATGAAGCATAGCTTTCTAAAGTCCAACAAGCACAAAGACGCAACTAAAATTTTAATAATTATTGAAACATTGAATTCCATAAAATTTTTACTTACAAGTGAATAAGTAGTTTCAGACAAATAAGTTAGTAAAAATATTTACTTATGAGTAAGATTTTTTTTAAAACTAATCTTAAATGCCTGTTTGTTTGTTGGAGTTTAAAAATAATTTTTTAAGAGATTTTGATAAAAGTTGATGGAATGTGTAGTTAAAAAATTAATAAAATTTGTAGGCTCCATAAAATAAATAGTTGAAAATGAATTTGTGAATTCCTCTCTATTATTTCGACTCAAAAATTTCACTATAATTTTCTAAATTTATGCTTTTCGTCTCTATTCTTATGACCATCTTTACTTAGTGGAGTAACATGTGATCGTATCTTTCTTGTAATCTTAATATAGCTATTATTACAAAATATAAAGTTATTTCACATGTGTTGCTATATACATATACAATTATTACTTTGTTTTTATGCTTCTTTTACTATTCATTTTTTGAAACAAAGTGTGTTGCTTTTGAAATCGACAGACACCTGTCATTTATTTTCTTAAATGTCGTGTGTACAAGCATTTTAAAGTAAATAATTTATTAATTTCCCATAAACCGGAAATATGTATGACACAACTATCATAATTTTTTGCCATCTGGGACTTTGTTCGTATAAAATTATGGGTTCTGTCCTCAAAAGTAAGCTAGTGCTTTTAGGACATCTCATATTATAATAATTTCACATTATGATCGACTTTATGATAACTTTATATTTTGTTATGAAATTGGAGTTACATAAAAATAAGTTTTTAAGAACTACTTGCACGATCATTTATCTTTTATGATCATAAGTAATGTTATTTATAGTCGATCGTTATCGATAGTGAACATGTATGACATACACAACTGAAGTAATTATTCATAGTTGTTGACTATAAATAATATTACTCAATTGAATTAACTAATTACTCTAATTGATTAGTGTCATATAAGGCTATAAGCTCATTACCAATAGTAAACGACTATGAAGTACATTATTCATATATCATTCTCAAAAAGAAAGTTTTATTAATGATAATTTGACGTTTCAACAAATGAAACTTTCGTCTTATATACTAAGTAGGGGCATTAGTTTCTTGTGTGAATAAGTTTATCAATCTTTTTCTTTTTAATTACATATTGTAACATTTTTCTTATTAAGCTAAATAAAAATGATTAAAAAACTTGAATGGTCCCAGTAATTTACTTCTTGTGCCAATAAAGTCTCTAAATTTTAAATCATATTTTGTTAGTCCTTGTGATCCGCGTTAGTCCCTCCGTCTATTTTCGTCGTTCCAACTAACGAAAATGATAAGTTGGCAGACTGAATTACTTACGTGGCTCGGTGGCTATTATTTTTATCCAATTCAATATCTAAAAAATACAGTTGATTCCTAAACTATACACTTTATGCACAAAAAAGTCCCTTAACTTAAAAAAACACACGTGTTTAATTTTTCAACTTAACAACATGAACCATATTAGTCAATTCGTTTGTCTCTGTCATTTCAACTAACAAAAATGATGAGTCGGTAGACGGAATCACTTACGTGGTGTTTCATCCAACTCAGCGTTTATTTTGAAAAAAATAAAATGGTGGAATTTTGTTCAATTAAATAGAATTACTTACGATGGTGATAAAAGAACTTCATCAGGCCCACAAGGTGACGGATGGTACCCAAGGTAAGGTTGATTATATGTGCACCATTTTTTTTTCTTGTTTATATTAAGACATTTTTAATTCTTTTTTTGTTTCTTTTCTTGTCTGAATTTTATTTTTATTTTTTGGTCAAGGTAGATATTAAGTTGAATGGAATTAACATTTACATAAGTAATTCTGTTTTTTCACTCATCATTTTCGGTAGTTTGAAAAAAAAGAAAAAAGAATGAGATTGGCTCTCATGAATCTAAAGAATCTTATTTATTTTATAACATTATGAGATAAAGAAGTCAATGCAATTGATGGAAATACTAAGCCTACTAAAGCACTAAAATAAAGAAAAAAAATTGAAAATTGTCATAAAATGAGTATCTCAATTTACTATAATATTCTAATAACTATTAATTAATTAAATATAAAATTTTTAATAGAGGAAGAAGTATATATATATATATATATATATATATATATATATATATATATATATATATATATAGAGAGAGAGAGAGAGAGAGAGAGAGAGAGAGAGACTAACGAGATTCACAAACTGTTAACGTTTACGGACTTTTTGCACATAAAGTGTATAGTTTAGGTATTAACCATGTTTTTTAGATACTATGTTTGACAAAATTAACGGCCACGTAAGTAATTCCGTTTGCCAATTCATCATTTATATTAGTTGGAACGTCAGAGACAAACAGATTGACTAGCAGGGCTCACGATGTTTGGCTAAAAAACTAACGAAATACGATTAAAATTTGAAGACTTTATTCGCACAAATTATTACCCAAATTAAAACACCTTCTCATGGCAAGGTTGAAAGCCATTTCAACCACAATACGTTGGGAATTTTTCAAAAATAACTACAATAAATAAAATATTTCTTAAAATATTGTTATATTTTTTTATTCTAAAAATTCTATTTTTTTTTTAATTTTTGTAACACTTATTGTTACATTTGTTATTTTAGTTATAATAAATGTGTTACATTTGTTATTAACAAAGATAACAAATGTAACAAGTGTTACAAAAATAAAAAACAGTATTTTTAGAATAAAAAAAATTAAATAGTATTTTTTAAATTATTTTATATTTTATAGTATATGATGAAATTATCACCAATATGTTACATAAATTCACTGCACGAGTCAAGGGGCTCTTGGGCCTTCCAAAATTTCAGATTTTTTTTAATTAAAAATATTACTTAGAAACTTTTTATAACATACAAAATTTCTTATATTTTTTATATTTATTTATACAAACTAGACGAATATAATTGATATTAAATGGTATTTTCATTAAATTGACATTTAAAAAAAACAAAATGAGAATATTAAATATAATTCAAGCAGTCATCTTTTTGTGAATATTTCGAAATGGAATCAAGAATTTACTTTGAAGAGTGAAGACATAGTTTGAAAATAAATCAAAAGAGATGAGATCCATGTTCTACAAAGATAGTTGGGCGTAGCTAATCCACTCACTTAGAAGAAGAGATTGCTTGCTCTTAGTCTCTACCTCTTCTTTTTGACCCAACTTCAAAAAAGTGTAAGTGTAAGTGTACAACAAGCATTGTCTTTATTAAATTTATTTCGATCAATCATCATTTACACATTTTTTTAAACTTGCTATTTGACGTGTTCTCAATTTAAAATATTTAACTCCTTATAATAATTCCTAAATTTGCTACGGAAATGCGTGTAACAAATTATCTATCAAAAGTCAATTGTTGCGTCAACTTTTGATCATGCATGTAAGGAATGGCGGGGTACCATGCACGTGACCCACCTGTCCCAAAATAGGGCGTTTTCTTACCTGTATATACTATAGGGCAATGATCTCCTCTCCATGGTGGGAAGGAGTTATAAAGTCCACAGGACACAGGACACACGTTTTTTTTCATCTAATGGCCACAAGACACGTGTCCTGTGGCCTTTATAACTCCTCCCCACCATGGGGAGGAGATCATTGCCCATATACTATATACTACATAGAAATAAACCGGGGCCACGCAAAGAATGAACCCGACTTTACACCATCATCTTATTTGGAGCTACGTGTGTGCAACCCTTTTTCCCGGTCCCATTAAAATACGCGTGTTATACTTTAATAATGCATTCCGCGTTTCTTGAAATTACTCTTTAAAATTACACAAATTCTGCCTAACACTTTCTATACATTTTGTAAAAGCAATTAAAACTTTTCAAAAATAATATTAAAGGATATTGAATACGCGGTAATCAATATTTTTTTTCTTTAAAACTAAGCATAACACAATATATAATCTTAATTTTATAATTTTTATTTATTATTATTCAGTTCTTAAAATATATAAAAATATATTTTATTTATTTAGGAAACGAGAACTGAACAAAAAGTCAACTCGTTTGACCAACCCTTTAATAGACCATTTATTCGAATTTGAGATGAATGAAATCAATCAAAAGTGTAGCTTCAGAATTATAAGATATTTGATTTGGAGAGATTATTAATTATTGATTAAAAAATGAAAATATATGCTAATCAAAAGGGTTAATTTGATAATTTTATACTTAACTCCGCAATCAAAATACAATAAAAATAATTGTTAATAAGTGACATCTCTCACAAATATTATAAGAATTCTTTGTATCTTTAATACATATAATACAGTATAATACATTAATACATAAAAAAAAAATTAAGACAATTAAACAAAAATAGAAAGACAATTAAAAGAAAATATTAAAATTTATTATAATAATGACCCATATTTATTATTTATTATTTTTACAACAATTTTTTTTTTAAAATTTATTAATTCTTATTGTCCCACGTTAACCAATCATAATCGTGATTTATTAAACCTTTACACGTATGTTCCTCGAACTTGACCCACCGCTTTTAAAGAGTTAATTACACTTACAGTTCTAATTCTTTCAATTTGTAACAATATCATCCACATTCAATTTTATTCGTAGATATCGTCATCATTCTATCATTTTACTCGCATAGATATTCACCAAATAACTTTTTTGACAATTTTGTCCATAACTTAAATAAATTAAAATAATAGAAAACAGAAAATACAATGAAAAAATTATAGTTGGAATCCTGACATTTTCAAAAGTAAATAATTCATAAACTATTTTACCATTTTACATATTTTAACTTAAAATAATAAAAAGTAGTTTATTACATTCTATTCTTCAAAATAATTTAAAAAAGAAAAAGAAAAATGAGGAGAAGCTTAGATTCAATCCAATTCTAATGATAACCAAATTGATCAACCAGATTTTTGTACATAGAAATTCTTAACACCAAATATTTTCATGGAACGGCTGATGAAGTATAATACCAACTAAAGAAGCTTTTTAGTGTTGGATTACTTATCTTTGTAAAGGACCATATAAAATTGCTTAAAAGTCACTAGCAAGTGGCTTGTTTCAAATTATATCAAAACAATTTTTAAAATTGTCAATAAGTCATATTTTTCAGCAATTTTTCATATTAATTCCAAAATTATCTATGTGATTCATATTTGCCCCAAACATTATCCTTGGCTCCCACCGCCGCCACAAAACAAAGTTTTAATATGAAATCCTCATTTGTCAACAGCCATGCAATTGCAAAAGAAGGTGAATTGACGATTGGCACCATTGATGACATTCAGAAGCTTCATATTCGCTCTATCACACTTGGTGAGCATACATGCCATATATGCCATCAGGAGCAGACTCAGACATTCGCAATTTGTAATTTAAAGTATAATTCATCATATTTTCTGATTGTAATTAAGAATAGGCAAAATTTTGTTATAAACTATTTGCTGTGAAATTTTGAGAGCAGAATTCTGTGGGTTCCCTTCAATTTTTGTTGAAGTTTTGTTGTGTTCTTTTTTTTGTTCTGACAATTGTGAACTTTTCTTTATGTTGAAACAATTGTAGGGCAAGATACTGATTTTTACAGTAGAAGATGGAAAACTTCAGTTAATTGCAGAAAAAGAAACTAAGGGAATTGTTTACTCTCTTAATATGTTCAATGAGAAACGTCTTGCTGCTATTAATCAGAAGATTCGGTTGTATAAATGGATGTTTCGTGATGATGGCTCCCGTGAATTGCAATCTGAACGTGGACATTATGGACATATTCTTGCAATTTATGTGCAAATTATATGAGATTTTATAATTGTGGGGCCATCTAATGAAATCAATTTCTCTGTTAATTTACAAAGTAAACATGTTAAATCTCCAAAAGTGGACTTCTTGATTAGCTTTTGAAGCATTTATTCTATTTTTAGAAGGGTTTGACCTTTGTAGTATGAGAAACATTAGCATAAACACATTTGTATCATGATATTGTATTATAGAAAACATTAAGGAATATTTGTTTGATGAATTTCTGTAAAGATGCCATGATTTGTTGTTGTAAATAGTAGCTTGAATTTTTGTAGGAATGAAAAAGTTCGATGTGGGCATTGCTATGACGAAAGTTGGCCATTAAATTATTCTTTATGTTGTTAATTAGTCATGTGTATTGTTGATATTATATTGTAGAAAAATATTATCACAGAAAATAGTATCATAACAGAAATGAGCATAGAATTCACATACGTGCTCATAATTTTTATTATAATATATTTTCAGAATGGTTTCGACGAGCCGGTCAAGATCAGTCGCTTTGCCACTATGTACGATGGATTTTAGCCGTTTGAAATCGTGTCTTTAGTTTAAAATGGCAATATTTAAATTTTCTTGTCAAAATAGTATCATACATACTAAAACAGTATCACATATAAATTTATCTTAATATATTAGTGTCATACATAAAAATATTTTAATAAAACAGTATTACACACATAAACTACAACTCAATAAAATAACAGTATCATAGATTAAATAACAGTATCATATGTTGAAACATTATCATAATAAAACAGTATTAAAGATAAAACATAGTATAAGTATACCATATCACTTTATCTAAATAAAACAGTATCATATATCTGTTTTACTGGTTGAAGTAATTATATTGTTCTTAAAATGCTCCATTAGTAGTACAAGACCATTGATACTGTTTGTATTTAATAACATTATCATATATTAAAACATTATCATATGTTGAAATATTATCATAATAAAATAGTATCAAAGATAAAAGCATGGTGTAAGTGTACCATTATCTATATAAAACAATATCATAGACAAAACAGTATAATATATAAAACTAAGTACAAGATATTTTAATAGTTGAAGTAATGATACCGTTCTTAAAATACTCAATTGCTAGTACAAGATCATATGTTTAAACATTGTCATAATAAAACAATATCATAGATAAAAGCATGGTATAATTATACCAATGTACATTATCTAAATAAAATATTATCATAGATAAACTAGTATCACAATAAAACAGAATCATTAAATTAGTATTTTTTTTATAATTGTAAGGGTATGTTGGTTTTTTAGCTCTAAAATGTGACTTTAATTGAATTAATTTTTGACCATATAACTTGAGAGTCCATAAGTACACAAACAGTGACGGTATCATTCCAAAAACATATTACAATAAAAATTCTGAGCACATTCCAAAAACATATGTGAATTCTATACTCATTTCTATGATATTGTTTTCTATAATACAGTATCAAACAACACACATGACTAACAATATTTTCTGTGATATTGTTTTTCTACAATACAGTATAAAACATCATGCTCTCTTTTAATAATGAGATCTTCTTGCCACTTCCTCAGCACAGAGTTATAACTTTAGGAGACATCATGCTCTCTTTTAATTATCTTTTTGCAACAGAGATCATTCACTAGCAAATGTCCATGATGCTTATGTAACTAAAGAATTTCCTTACCTTGTTGGGCTTTCTCTTTACTAGCAAATATCCAGGATGCCAATTGTTCTCCAATATATATCCAGGACAGTAATGCATCTGAATCAAGCACGACATTGTTGTTCTCATAGCAGACGTAAAATGAAGTTTCTGAAAATTAGTTGCCTCATATTTTGACTTTTCTTCGAACATCTTGATTGCAGCATTTAAATCCAATAGTTTTAAAGAACAATTAAGAAACATCTTAGCCCAATCATTATCCACTCTATCGGGTATAAACGACTGCAATTTGGATAACAAAGTCCTCATATGCTCCTACATCCGCAAATTTTACGTTGTAGTGACAGCATAACCAAAAAGTGACCCTTCCTTTGATAAACTAAAAAGTGTCTTTAGATCTGAATATGAAATCCTCGCACTAAGAAACTCTTTCTTCCAATCTAAATCTATTGTGTTCCAGATTTCCTTGTTGAGAGAAGCAGGTACGATGCAGCTGTGCAAAGAAACTAAAACTCTTATACATGTTTGGTATGCCAATTGGTGGCAGCGGCAGCGGCGGCGGTAACAGTGCGGAGATCCTTGGAGGTGGAGACAGTTTGTGGAGGTGGAAGAAGGCCGGCCAATGGAAATTATGGATCACAAGGGGTGATTTTGAAATTAATTTAAAATATTTATAAAAGTATGACTTAATCACAATTTAGAAAAATATTTTGACCTAATTTGAAACAAGTCATGTGCAATTGACTTATAGACAATTTTTCCTATATTAAATTGTAATTATATGGGTTATCTAATTAATAAAGTTATTAAGTGATACGTTGATTAGGTCCTAAAGACATCTAAACTGAATGTGTGCTTTGTAATGTGTAGAGACCAGATCTTAATTCAATTATAATTAATGGACTTTTAATTAGACTAGGGTATACAGATTATTATAATTAAGAATTATAGTCTCCCCAAGTCGATCACAAATTTTTTTTCTTCTCTTCTACACTATTATAAAAAGAGATTCGATTGAGCATTTTTTTGGTATAAGACTATGGAAGATCCAACCCTCTCGATTGCAACACCAATGGAGACATATACTATTCTGAACTAATCGTACTTGATAATTTGACATGATATATGAATTCTTTAATTATGCGTATGTAATTAAATATTAGAGATTTTATTTCTAACATCTAGTACTCTATCATTATCAGGATTATCTCTTTTGTCCACCTGATCAACTCCAAATGCTAAGGTGCACAGCCTAATGCCACCAGCACCAATGGATACGATGCCAAATGAGGAGATTGTTTGGTGAAATTCTGCAAGCGTACGGGTTCGTTGATAAGTAATAGTAAAAGTGAGTAAAAAAGTATCGTTCCCACGAGGATTTAGACTTTAGCTTAATTTTGATCAATTCAAACTTAAATCGAATACACACAATAAATGTTTGGATCAAGAAAGTATGAAATTTTCTAAACTATAACTACGATTTAACTAAGTGTAAATATGGTTTTTTGGAGAAAAATCAAGTAAAGAAGTTGTGCTAGGAATCTGACACCACCATTAGTATCTATTTTAATCCTCGAAATCATACGTTCTAATCTAATTTATGTTCAAATTGACAATCGATAATCCTAAGTTATCTAATAATCTCTTTCGAGTAGAATTAAACATATTTTCATATAAGTTCCAAAATATTCCTATTTTGAATATGAATATACAAAAACGTTTTCAATAACAAGATTATCAAATTTGATTGCACCAAGCATATGAAATTATTCCTAATCCCTATAGGACTTAGTGTAGAACCCCGAATTTTTTTTATTTACTATTAAAGGAACCAAGTGAAAACCAAGTTTTAGAATCAATTTATTTTATTGGTCTAAATAATTAATTATTGAAGGAATGGGTTTTATCATATCAATATTGGGCTCGTTAGGTAGCTCGCTTTTATTTACGGTTAACGGCTCAAGAAAAAAATATTTTTAGATAAGCTAAACTCAAGATAGAGACGATTAACTTATATTTAAATGATATTAAAATAGACTTTTCCTTGAATAGCTTTTGTGCCAGAATTTGTTTACTTTTGAATTCCAATTTTTAAATCAATCTCTCTCTCTCTCTCTCTCTCTCTCTCTCTCTCTCTCTCTCTGTGTACTATAGAACTCCAACAACCTAGTTAATGTATACTACTAGAGTTTGTATTTTAAAAACAATTGATAAAGCCTAACCTATAAAAAGTGATTAGTCCCTCACATCTTATGAAGAAAACAGCCGGCAGTTTCTCTTAATTATTCCTCCACGCATAGAAAATATTTACTTTCTTCAGTAGCTTTGTGGCATATTTTGCAAGCTTTGCATCCAGTTGTTCTTTTTTCAGAGCAATTCATTCACAAGAATAAGGTGAGGTGCTATGTGCTATTAGTTGTTTTCCACTTCTTTCTACGTATTATATTTATGCATGTAATTTGATTACTTCATTTCAATGCTCATTCGGGAGAAATCATGAATCAGTTACAATTAAACTTTCAGGTTCAGTTAAATCTTCGAGTTTCAGTTTATGTGCAGCGCTTGCATGAATTATCATTGTCATGGTGTGATAATTCACGGTTCAGTTTAGTAAGATGATTTTATGCCTAATTATAATATTTGGATTGATTGTGGAAATAACGAGTATCTCACTGGGTATAATCATTTGTACTCATCATTCATTTTAGCAAATTTTCAGGTATTGATTAATGTGATAGATGCGTGGCGGGTTGGTGAAACTGTCGTGTCAATGGTAGCAAAATAAAATTATTTTTGTTTGCGATGCTTTATTTAATAAGACAGTTATCGTCATAGTTTAAATTATTATTTAGTGATTAACAATCTATTTTCTTTAATGTTTATGAATTTACCAATATTCAAACAATTGGTCTTTTTATTAAAGTAATATATTCCGCAATAATTTACTTTTTATGAATTTTATTAACTCCCCGAAACTCAAAAAATTTTGAGACGTTACAAATGGTATCAGAGCGCCCGGGTTTACCTTTATGTAGACTTGGAAAAAATTGGGCATTGTGAACAGGAACTTTGTTTTTACTTTCCATGGAACAGTACACGTCTACTGTTCACGTGAACAGTAGCAGTGAGAAATTTTTTTTCCCTGTTTGGTAAAAAATTATACACTATCACGTGAATAGTGTCCCACTGTTCACATGAACAGTGAAAACAATTTTTTTTTTATTTTATGAACAGTACAGACTGTTCGCATAAACAGTGATAAAAAAAATTTTGAACAGAAACCTACTATTCATACGTGAACAGTGAACAAATTTTGTTTTTTTGTTTTTTTGGTTTTGATTTTGTGAATAGTAAATAGTACAAAAAAAATAATAATGAATGTTTTATTTGGGTACGAGACATTTGTCACCCACAGCTCATTGATTAGCCACCATCTATTATTTTTCAAGGTATGAAATAAGAAAAGAATTTACTTGTCGTAATTTTATACGAATATGATTATGTCATGTAAGTTAAATTTTAATACTTACACAATGTTCAGAAATATATTATTTGATATTTTACAAGTTATGATTAGAGTAATTTTCATTATCACGAGACATACAAATTATTTAATTTTGCAAACCTATATTAGTTTATTCCTACTTTATCATGAGACAAGTATATATTTAATCATGTTTATGGCATTAGTAGCAAATTATTTATATGAGTACAAACTATACAAAATTAGTTGTTTCGTATGTTCACGTTAGTTAATGGTATTTGTGTATTCCAATTAAAAGTTAAGCATCAACAATTTTCTGACTAGCTAAGGTAAATTTCGAAGATAAATTTTTTTTAAGGAGGATAGTTTGTAGGACCCAATTTTTTTTTATTTACTATTAAAGGAACTAAGTGAAAATCAAGTTTTAGAATCAATTTATTTTTATTGGGCTAAATAATTAATTATTGAAGGAATGAGTTTTAGCATATTAATATTGAGGTCGTTGGATAGCTTGTTTTTATTTACGATTAACGACTCGAGAAAAAATATTTTTAAATAAGCTAAACTCAAAATAGAGTCAATTAAAAATTCTTATATTTAAATGATATTAAAATGTACTTTTCCTTGAATAGCTTGATTGCTAGAATTTGTTTACTTTTAATCTCTCTCTCTCTCTCTCTCTCTCTCTCTCTATATATATATATATATATATATATATATATATATATATATATATATATCTTATTTACTTTAGAACTCCAACAACATAGTTAATGTATACTACTATAGTTTGTATTTTAAAAACAATTGACAAAACCTAACCTATAAAAAGTGATTAGCCCCTCACGTCTTATGAAGAAAATAGCCAGCAGTTTCTCTTAATTTTTTCTCCACTCATAGAAAATATTTACTTTATTAAGTAGCTTTGTGACACCTTTTGCAAGCTCCAGTCGTTCTTTTTTCAGAGCAATTCATTCACAAGAATAAGGTGGGGGTGCTATGTTCTATTAGTTGTTTTCCACTTCTTTCTACTTATTATATTTATGCATGTAATTTGATTATTTCATTTCAGTGCTCCTTCAGGAGAAATCATGAATCAGTTCAGTTAAACCTTCGAGTTTCAGTTTATTTACAGCGCTTACATGAATTATCATTGTCATGGTGTGATAATTCACAGTTCAGTTTAGTAAGATGATTTTATGCCTAATTATAATATTTGGATTGATTGTGGAAATAACAAGTATCTCACTGAGTATAATCATTTGTACTCATCACTCATTTTAACAAATTTTCAGTTAATGATTAATGTGATGGATGCGTGACGGGTTGGTGAAGCTGTCGTGTCAATGGTAGCCAAATAAAATTAATTTTGTTTAGGATGCTTTATTTAATAAGACGGTTATCGTCACAGTTTCAATTATTATTTAGTGATTAACAATCTATTTTCTTTAATGTTTATGAATTTACTAATATTCAAACAATTGGTCTTTTTATTAACGTAACATTTTCTGCACTAATTTACTTTTTATGAATTTTATTAACTCCCCGAAACCCAAGAAATTTTGGGGCGTTACACTTAGTGTTTAAAACCATAATGAACTGATCTATTTTGAACCTTTCAAAAACGAAAATAAATCACAAACATGTTCAAACGGTGATCAATCATTCAAACGGATATTAAAACTATAACATAAATTAAACAAACACAATATAAGATTAGAAATAGGAATCCGTAAATTAAAACTTCATCATATGGTTTACATAATTATGCTTAACATAAAGAGTTTAGTCCATCATATTTGACAAAAACACATGATAAATAGAGAATTCATCACCCGTAATATTTAATTGCAAAAAGAACTTTGAAAATTAATTTGACCCCCTTGAATGTCTTCAATGGATTACCCAAGAATTCCAACTTTCTCTGGTTTGAAATCCCAATAATCTTGTCCGGGTGAAAAAATTCTTATAACGATCTTGTGTTTTCACTACAAGATTTTTTAATTATTGCGACGGCTACTAACTGTTACAATAAGGTACCCAAACTGTGGCAAAAAGTAATTGTAACGGTTTTGTGACGGCAAATGGTATGTCACAAATATAGGCGTTGCAAATACATTTGCAATGGCATAGGGGGTGTCACGAAAACTATATATTACGGTTTCCTAACAGTTTAGTTATCGAAGCAAATAATAGATGTTAAATTTAAAAATCTATAACGAGTTAATAATACTTTTTATGACATTAATTTGACGTTGTAATAGACTGATTTATCAAATAATTGTTATGACAGAACATTCATAACATAAAAAAAATCATTTATAACGAGTTAATAATACTTTTCATGACATTAATTTACCGTCGTAATAGACTAATTTATCAAATAATTAGTTATGATGGAGCATTCATATCATAAAAAAAGTTGATTTTATTATTTTGTTGCCACGGAATTATAGCCTTTATAACTAAAAGATTTTCGAAACTTATTGGCCGTGGATAACTTTTGTTACAATAATTTTTTGTGTTTATTTAATTTCAATTTTATCCCATTAAAGTTAAAAACTCGACATGAATGGAAATGAAACCAAATTACAAATATAAAATAATGACAACTATATTGATTCGAAATTTTGTTTCTTGAATAATGAATCTAGTAACGTATCTAAACAAACTCCACAAATGACCGAAATCAAAATAACTATCGAAAAGTATTATCAACTTGTGCCATTTCCTCACAAAATAAACAAGATCTATGAAAAATAAATAAAACTTAAATGTCCATCTCGTTGATTGTCAAACACTCTCCAGATAAGCCCAATAAGAAACATGAAAAATAACATGATTGTTCATAAGATAAAACAAGTAGCAATATTATTTAACCAACACAATACAAAACTAACATCTCAGTCCACCATAATAGTATTGCTTTAAAAAAAATGAAACACAGTAGAGAAAAGACATATTAGAGAGTTGATCAAGTTCAATTCTTTTTTTCAATTTTAACTGAACACCCAAATCAAATAAATCAAAAAACCAAACACCCAAATTAAAAAATCAAAAAATCAAAAAACCCATAAAGAAAATACAAAAAAACAAACACCGAGGATACAATTATGAAATCAGATTCTCAACCCAAGAAGAATTTGAAAAACAAAATCTATCTATACTTGAATCTTTCAACCAAAACATGAGGAATTGATTATTCACATATGCGGGCATGAAGATAACAAAGAATTAAATATTCAAATCTAATGGAAATGAAAATCTAAGACTTTGCAATTTACCTTAATGTTTTGGAAACCACAATCGAATCACCACAAATCTGACTCTATTCTTGTAATTGTCACCGTGAATCTGCAAATTTCTGTCGATTAGGATTTGTTGGCCAAGAAATAGAGGGATAAATGTAGGAATGCAGAAGAGGGATTCACCTACCTTTGGAGATGATCTTCAAAAAAAAACAAAACCCACGTTTCTGTGAATCCAATTTAGGACACATGTAACTAGTTTTTGAGCGGGAGAGGAAACGTGAATTATAGTTTTTTAGTGGGAGAGGTTATAATGGGTTTTGGCAGAGAGCTTATATTTTGGGCTTTTGGCAGAGAGCTGGTATGAAAATTTATTGAAAGAAATAATGGGTTTTGTAACACATATCTTTTAAATTCGTAATAAATAATATTAATATTTACGATGGTTAATTAGAAGTGTCATAAATATTAATTAATATAGATGACGAAAATTAATACAATCATAAAATAAATCTTTCATGACGGTAGAATTTAAAATCATAATAAAAAATACTTTTATATGTGACGATATTATTACCGTGGTAAAAAATTATTTTTTACAATGGCAATAGTGGTGTCATAAAAAAGACATCACAAATGTGTCATTTTCTTATAGTTTGTCTTCTTGTTCTCTCCAAAATTCACTCTCCAATCGTTATAAGAGTTCTCATATTTATATGGGTCCAATTAAGGTTGAATTTCATATCCTAAATCCTAAAAATCATGCCGAAAATAGATTTTAACTCAAATAAGTGATTGGCCGCGGCATTGTCTACTTGAGTGCATAGAAACGATGTTTTTTTTTATTATTTGCCGCTCGAGCGGGCCGGAGCGGATAAAGTTTTGTTCATCCTGCGAATGATTTTCAAACAGCCATAACTTCTTGTAGGAAACGCCAAATTGCAATCCGTAAAAAGTGTTGGAACCATAGTTCAATTATCTTTCCAATGATATATCTTTTTTCTTGTGGAGATATTTTTACCGAAGGTTGTGATCTAATTTCTCCACATGTTTCAATTGCAGTTTGTCAATTCACTTCTTCGGCTTTCGAGTGTTTGATCATTCACTTCAACTCTTTATTGTTACTCCAACACACCTTAAATCTATTGATTTTATCTTCTTTCTCATACTCTAATGTTTGGCTCTTGATATTCACTTCAAAAACTCAAATCTTCTCATTTATTCGCCGATTTCACCAATGTGACTTGAATTCGAGGATTTTGTCCTACAATAACAAAAATGAACAAAAACTCAGTAAATATCGACTCTAAAATACTTAGAATTATACAAAAACTATTCATTAAGGAATCAATATAAATGTATAAATTACACTTATCAGAGATAAATATGGTATTTAGTGCCGGTGATGCATATTTACAGTTGTCGGTCAATTGATTACAAGGTAGAGAACTTGCGGTGGAAACCATAGCTGGATTATCACCTGATAAATGAAATACAACATTCAGGTGAGTCTTTTTCTTTATAGAAACAAAATATGCCCAACACTCCACTTTGAGTAACAGGTTATACCTTTGACATATTGAATTAAGAGTCATAGAGTTAGGAAGACGAGGTTTGGGCCGGCAATTACGGGGATTGCGACTGGGGTGGGGTGGGAAAGATGATATTTTTTTTATTATTTTAAGTGAAAATTTGTAAAAAAAAATAAAAAAAGGTTTATGATTTAATTTTACTTTTGAAAAGACTAGGGTCCCAATTGTAATTTTTTCATCATTTTAATTTATTTAATTCAGAGGCAAAATTGTCAAAAAAATTATTTGGAGACTATCTGTGAGAGTAAAATGAAAGAATGAGGACAATATCTATGAATAAAATTGAATGTGGATGAAAATATTACAAAGCTGAAAGAATAGAGACTGTAAGTGTAATTAACCCTTATTTAAAATAGGAAAATGAAAAATGGAAATTGGGTAAAATCAATCAATGGCCATCAAACTTTAATCAGGTTACCACTTAACCACCGGACTTTAAAAGGTATCTCAATATTCATTTAACTTTTAACTAAGTTTCTCATTCATCACCCGTTAATCATTCACTTGCAATACATGACAAAATATCCTACGTGGTAAACAATCTTTCAACATGATGTAGTAACAATATTAAATCTCTTTTAATTAACAAAAACGCATTACTCAAACATGTCTAATTGACATGAATTTAATTGGAGAAAACTGAAAGCGTGATTAATTTATTTGAAGAAAGGTACGTTTAGGTCGTGCACTTTTGTTGCTTGTGAGAGATTTAATATTATTACAATGTCATGTCGGAACATGTAGGATATTCTGTCAGGTGTTGCAAGTAAATGAGTAATGAACGACAAATTTAATTGAAAGTTGAGTGGGTATTGAGATAGTTTTTAAAATTTGATGGTCAAAGAGAAATCAATTTAATGTTTGGTGGCAAATCATTGATTTTACCCATGGAAATTTGGGGCCTTCATTTAAAAGGCCAGTCAAACAATGTTGTCATTTAAAGAGACCTCATTTAATGTTATTTGCGTAAAATGCCTATATATTAAAAAAATAGAAAAATAAAATATGAAATGACTAATATATCCTTGTATGTAACGCAGTAGCGACATATATATCATTTTATTTTTCTGGAATGACATAGATATCGTTATAGTGACCGTGGACCTGATTCTATGTTTTGAGCTAGAATGACATAAACATCGTTACGACTAATCTAAAACGACTTTGATGTCGTTATTTCATTTACACGGCATTTTTTCTGCAAACAAACGACATAATTATTGATTTATTTTTTTGGAACGACATAGATATCGTTATAGTGGCCATGGATCGAGTTCGATGTTTTGAGCTAGGACGACATGAACATCGTTACGACTAAACTAAAATAACTAGATGTCGTTATTTTACATATAGATCATTTTTCTTTTTCTGCAAACAAACGAGTGGGATCAACCTACTTGATAACCTTTTTGGGACGTTCGATTCGACATTTTTAGTCGGAATGACATCAATCTCGTTATCTTTTAACTAAAACGACTTCAATATAGTTATAGCTGTATTTTTTATTGAAATGACATAAATATCGTTTTCTTAGAAATAGAACGAACCCAATGTCATTTTGTGGGTTGGACTATCGTTTCGCACTCTGGTCGACTCGAAGCATCATTCATTGATATAAGCATTACTTTCAAATGAGAATCGACGAATCGGTTCGAGGGACATGCCCGTATCGACTACCTTAAAAGTTCCTAATGATGTCAACCGCCTTCAAAGTTATCCGGTGAGAATAAGGTAACTAAGTTCATCTTTCCTTCGTCGTCTGAGTGTGATCTACCCACTTGATAACCTTTTTCGGACCTTCTAGGTATGTCGGAGGCATGCGGTGGCCATGGATGTTCGATTTGACTTTTTTAGCCATAATGATATCAGTCTCGTTATCTTTTAACTGAAAAGACTTCAATGTAGTTATAACTGTATTTTGTATTGTAACGACATAAATATCATTTTCTTGGAACTAGAACGAACCCAATGTCGTTTTGTGGGTTGGACTATTGTTTCGCACTCCGGTCGATTCGAATCATCATTCCTTAGTATAAGCATTACTTTCAAGTGAGAACTGACGAATCAGTTCGAGGGACATGCCCGTATCAACTACCTTAGAAATTCTTAGTATTGTCAACCATCTTTGAAGTTCTCTGGTGGGAATAAGGTAACTCTGTTCATTTTTCTTCGTCGTTCGAGTGGGATCAACCCACTAGATAACCTTTTTCGAACCTCCCACATATGTCGGAGGCATGTCGAGTGGCTATGGACATTCAATTTGACTTTTTTAGCCAGAACGATATCAATTTCGTTACATTTTAACTGAAACGACTTCAATATAGTTATAACTGTATTTTGTATTGTAACGACATAAATATCGTTTTCTTAGAACTAGAACGAACCCATGTCGTTTTGTGGGTTGGACTATCGTTTCGCACTTCGATTGACTTGAAGCATCATTCCTTGGTATAAGCATAACTTTCAAGTAAGAACCAACGAATCGGTTCGAGGAACGTGCCCATATCAACTACCTTAGAAATTTCTAGTGTTGTTAACCATCTCCGGTGGGAATAAGGTAACTCTGTTCGTCTTTCCTTCGTCGTCCGATTGGGATCAACCCACTTGATAACATTGTTCGGAACTCTCAGGTATGTTGGAGGCATGTCGAGTGGCCGTGGACATTCGATTCTATTTTTTTAGCCAGAACGATATCAATCTCGTTACCTTTTAACAGAAATGACTTCAATGTAGTTATAGTTGTATATTGTATTGTAACAACTTAAATATCATTATTATTACCATAACGATGTCAATGTAGTTATGTCAAATCAATAAATGCATAAGTTAGATATACTGGAACGACTTCAATGCCGTTATTTTTATCATAACGACTTAGATCTCGTTATGCAAAATCGATATATATGTTGTAATATTGTTCAAATATTGGTAAATGAAAAAGAAATAAATTATTTTAAAAATAAAAAATAATTCACGTGAATTTGGCCTGGGTGATTAGTGGGAAAGCAAAAGAAGATTTGCTTTTGCTTCAACTGGGCTAGTGCCCAAGCTAAAAATATACCAGAATGACTTCGATGTCATTATTTATATCATAAAGACTTAAATATCGTTATGTTAAATCGATACATGTGCTTGTTACTAACGACGTCAACTTCGTGATGTCAAAGATACATGCGGGACAAGTTATATATAATGGAACGATTTCATGTCTTTATTTTTTATCATAATGACTTCAATGTTTTGTTATGTCAAATTGATACATGTGTGGCTTGTTACTAAACTGAAACAACTTCAATGTCATTATTGGACACGTAACAACTTCTTGAAACTAAAAAACCAACAAAAAATATATTCACATTTCACCAGAAAAGGATAACTTTTAATGTAAAATTTGCTGTTCAATTCAAATATCACAATTCAATGTAAAATCATTAATCCATAAAATAAAAATAAAAAAATTGAATAACCAATAACAGTAACTAACTATATTCATTGTTTATGTGAATATTAACAAATCAACATTTAATTCCAAAATTCGAACCAAATCCAATCTAAAATTCCAAAAAATGCGTTTGAGCACTAGATCCTTGGAACCACAACCACTGTGCTCTTTGAGAAGACACGATCTGCTGCCATTACACTTTGTTGGGCATTTAGTGAAGTCAAAAGACATGTCATGTACACTGCCATTGATTTGATCCTGACTTGTTCCAACAAATGCACGAATAATTTTTGCCTCAATACCTCCTGTTGAAGTGATAATGTAAGGTTCAAAGTGCCATGCTAACAACTCTGTAGCCAATTTCTTCATCCACATCGGTATACATTCTGGATGAATTGCATTTACATCTATGTTTGCTTGTAGAAATTCAATGTACTTAACGGTAAATATCTTGCAGTCAAATCTACAAATTAGTTGTGTAGTTACGTTAAATCTCCCAGAAAAATGCAATATCAAACAATTACAATATCAACCTTACTTATTTGTTGTTGAGTAGCCTATTTTATCTTGATAAATCTGAACTTATTTGTGTTATAACTGTCATCACATTTCACATGCAATTACTGAATTATTCAAAGTTTTTGTATTTGGAATTCTAAAGTAGAAAAATGTTCTCTATGAAATTTATGTGGAAAATAAATGTTGCACAACAGAGTTCAAAAAGGTTTACTATATCTGTTAGTAGGGGTTTAAAAATATAATGATGTATACACGGTCAAATTCACATTGAAAATCACCAAATGTAGCAATTTGATTAAAACCCTGAATTCTCATATCGTCAATAGACATGCAATCAACATTTTCAGAATTTTCTACCCTTCAAAATTTCTAAAATTTTAAGCCTTTCAACTAAATAAATCAAATTCAATCCTTCAACTCATAATCAGTATGAAACATTAACCAAAAAATCAAAACCCTAAAACCCAATCAATGTAATAAAATCAATGAAATTTTATTACAACATACATATCAATTTTTTTCATAAATTAAACATCTATTAAAGAAATACTGTACGAAATAAAAAATGAAGAATAATTTCATGGATTTACCTTCTTGATGTTCGGTTCTTACACAATAAAATGTTAGGTTTATTGTAAGTGAAGAAAGAGTGGAAAGATAAAACTCGAATTAGGTAGCAACAAAAATGGCAGCACTTGTGAGATAAGGTAACAAGGTGATGGATAAGAGAAAGTGGAGAAGAATGTGATTAGAATGAGAGATTGGAAAGAAAGAAAATGGTGGATAAGAGAACTCAGGAAGAATTCGTGTGAACTTTTGGGGTCTAGATGTGAGGTTATAAATGTATTTTCATGATTTTTAAATTTTTTTTTTCAAAGGCCTTTTTGACAAGGGATAATTGCATATTTGGTCCTTCAACCTTTCAAAAACATTGGAAATATACCCTTAACTTTTAAAAATAGCATCAGACATCCTCAATGTTTCAAAAATTTGGCATGATAGGTCCTTTATGACGAAATTGCCCTTCACTTTAAATTAACAAAAAAAAAAAAATGATTGAAAACTAACTAAATGTACCCAAAAAAATAAAAAATAAGAAATGTAAAAAAAAAAAAAAGTAACAAAGATGTCATCTTCTTTATCAAACCTCAAAATCCAAAATCCACCACCATCCCCCAAAACCCAAAATCCAAAATCCAAAATCCAAAATCCAAAATCATTCATAGACATCCAATACTGGAATTTAGCGCTACTAAAGATTTGATCATATATGAGGCTATATTTTTTCTAAAAAAACATACATACTAAAAACACAGTTTCAAGAAACAAAATGGGGACAAGACTTTACAAGAAAATTGTGCAGAGAAACTTATATGTTATTAAGCATATGTTTGGCACCACTTAAATTATAATTTCAGCTGGTCAAACTGGTCAAACATAATTCTCATCCACACATTTCATGGGACCCACAACTTACAACCACTTTTTATCCACACATTTACCAACTGCTTATAATATAAGCACTTAAATTATAATTTCAGCACCTCCAAACATATGCTAAGGCATAGTAGAGATTGTAGAGAAGGTGGAACAAAGTTAAATTCTCACACAAATTTATCCAAAATTTTCTATGCCGCATAGTTTGCACAAATCATAGTTAAGAATCACATGGTGGCCCATCTGAAATTTAAATGAGTAGTCCAGTTAATGAAATAGATATTGACATTCCAGACGGCACTTTTGATATTACCATCGTAACTTCAAAAAAATGCTCCAAGCATCGGAGTCAACTACCAAGTGAATTAATGCATTACCATGGAACAGTAGCAACTACGTCAAGAGATTGCAGGCATTTAACAAGAACAGGTTGTACTTCAGCTGCCAATTCTCCAAAACAAGGTGGCATTGAAAGATTGAGTTGGTCAGTAAGCATCAAAATTCTTGACATTCAATGCTAATCACTTCCCAAAACATTGCTACTAATATATTAAAATGGCAGAGATGTATCGTTCATGAGAATGCTTGCAGATAAGAAGTCTCAAAGTCAAGGATATCAATGACAAGAAACAAGCAAAACAAGAGTGCATCTGAAAATTCCGATCAAAAAAAAAAAAAAAGAGTGCATCTGAAAATGATTTGAAGTTTGACCATGAGAATGCATTGCAAAAAAAATTATCCTTTCCTTTCCGTTCACCAAACACTGCATCTCTACATAAGATTTTGGATTTTGGATTTTGGATTTTGGATTTTGTGTTTTTGGGGATGGTGGTAGATTTTGAATTTTGAGGTTTGATAAAGAAGATACATCTTTGTTACTTTTTTTTTTTTTTTTGGTACATTTCTTACTTTTTATTTATTGGGGTACATTTGGTTAATTTTCAATTATTTTTTTTTTCTTATTTTTTTTTTCTTTATTTATTTAAAGGGAATGACATTTCATCATAAAAGACATACATGCCAAAATTTTCAAACGTTGGAAATGTCTAGTACTAATTTTAAAAGTTATGGGTAATTCCATCGTTTTTGAAAGGTTGGAGGATTAAATATGCAATTATCCCTTTGTCTGCATGGGCAGCTTTGGCTAAATGGCCTCGTCAAACACTGTATGTCGCATAAACATCCAACTTATACAATTTAAGTTTAAATAGCATTTTTTAAGTAGAATAGACTAAAATACCTTTATTTTATAACATCTCCGACCATTAAGAGACCCTAGGTCTGTTAAGACCAATTTTGGCCTTAACAGGTGGTCGACCATTTCAAATTTGTTAATTTAATTGATTTTTTCAATCAATCCACTTCAAATAAATTCAGATTTGCAGAAATTTAAAGTAAAAATCACAATTCATACTTAGATTTATACATATTTTCATGATTTATACTGGAGAAT
Source organism: Forsythia viridissima (assembly GCA_030279155.1). Taxonomy (NCBI): domain Eukaryota; kingdom Viridiplantae; phylum Streptophyta; class Magnoliopsida; order Lamiales; family Oleaceae; genus Forsythia; species Forsythia viridissima. The sequence goes on from CM059042.1 coordinate 18,021,201, forward strand.
CTACAATTTTTATCGTGAATTAAAAAAGAAGATAGAGATGGATGAATTTTTACTTTTAAATGAAATTTCTTACATAAATAAAATGAGTTGGATTGTAAAATTGAAATGATATAGATTCTAACATTAAAATCTTTTTTTTTTTACAATGAATTTGAAATTATTTGAAAGATTGAAATGATATAGATTTTAACATTAAAATCTTCTTTTTTCCATGTAGGAATGAATTTGAAATCATTTGAAACAGAGTTATAAGTGGGGAAGAAGAGAAGGTGGCACAACGTCTGCATATGTCTTTTGCTGCTAGATGGACCGAATATGCCTTTGTCTGCGTGTATCTTTTCCTGGATGTTTCCTCAGTGCATCAGAAGGACTGCATCACCACAAGCAAGTTCCCTGCTTTCGGCATTCTCCAGCCCTTGCAGGTTTTTTCATCTCATCTCTAAATTCATTATTAACGCACCTTATTGAACTTCGTGAACCTTTTCGCGTCAGTTTTTACTTTACCATTTTCGTCGTTTCGATCTCAATTCTACTGTAGTTGCAAGCAGATAACCTAAAAAAGTGGCTAAAAAGTGAATTGAAACCCGAGTGTGTGTTCACATTTTGCCCCTCGTATAGATGTTACGTATAGAGCCAAAAAAGTGGATAAAAAGTGAAGAGGAGTTCAAGAGCTCACCGTATAGATGTTACAAGAACGACCTCGAGGCCGGTAAAAGTCGCCAAGAGTTTGATGAAGAGGAAGATGGAGGTTCAGGACCATTCGATATTGTTCGAACCAAAGGTGCTCCGGTGGATCGGTTGCGTAGGTGGAGGGTAAGTCTGTTGTATTATTAATTTATTTCTTGCTTTTTTGCGCTGATTTTTGATTGATCTTGTTTTTGTTTCTATTATTTTTTCAAAAGTAGATCAAAGAATAATTTTCTCAGGCTGCAAAGTGTATCAGCTTCACTCTATTTTCTATATTCTTGTCCTTTAAGGAGTCCTTGGATAAATTGATGAGCGTATGCAGTGAAAGGGAATTGTTTTCAGAATAAAATTAGTTGCCATCCATGATGTTTGAATGTAGTAATGTGCAAGGATGAACAGTTTTGGATAGTCGATAAATAATTGTGGCCTCTATGTTTGATTAAAAAGCTTATTGCAAGACATTGATACTGCTATCATTAAGACGGGGTCTAGTTTTCTCTTTATGTTGATTAACTAAGATAAGAGATACAAGGTTGTGAGGGGATGGGGGATCTGGATAAGTTTTTTTAATACCTCTGATTTGCTCTTTTAATTTTGTCTGAGCATTGGCTCATACCCTAAACTACAAAAGACTTGTGTCGGGTGCGTGGCAGGTAAGGAAATTTGTTTGAAGTATTGACCACTATGGTCTTTTAGAATTGTTTAAAAATACCTATCTATATATGATCTTAATATTTGTGACTGAAAGTGTAATGTATGTATCATGCTGCAGTTGCTTTGGATTTATTACCTGTTTTAATGAGAGAGGTTGCTCAAACAACCTAGAATTTAACTAGTTGTTTGGTGCACAACAAAATCGATGTTTTGCCCCTATCCGTAAATTCCCAAATTGAGCATTTAGTTTCTATTATTTGATTGGATTTAGAATGTCAACAAGGTATTCAGTATTTCAGTTAGCACTGCAAGTTTGATTATTTTAAATCCACATTTAGAATGTCACTAACTTGCTTGGTTATAAACTAGTTTATTTGACCAAAAAATTTGCTTTGGTAGCCTGACATGATTGGATGGGGGAACTGATGATGTTTGGGTAGTTCTCTCAGGTCCATGGTATTTATCTCTGGAAGGCACTGATTATGGATTTAATCTTGTTACCATCTATGTCCTGCTTCTAAGATGAATATAAAACTGCATCACTAGTATACTTTATAATGATGCGTTAGCATTCCTTGTCTATGTATATGGTAATCTAAGGAGAGGTTCAATCCTCGATCTAAATTAATTTTGTGTGCTCCCTAGAAAGCTGCACTTGTGGTGAATGCTTCTCGCCGATTTCGGTATGTGTTGGACTTGAAAAAGGAAGAAGAGAGGAAACAACTAATTGCTAAGATTAGAATGCATCCTCAAGTCAATCGGGTAAATCATACTTCTTTCTTAATCAGGTAAAGTGTATTGAGTTTGTCATATATTGTTAATCAATTATTGCATCAACAGGCTGCTGTTCTCATCCAAGCAGCTGGCCAGGGAGTGAATGGTATTTCTCTCTCTTTGAAACGTGGCATGTAATGAATTGACCAGAGGTTAAATTTCAATGGATAGCACCAAGTGGCAGATCTTTCATATAATGAAGAACGCATGTTTTTGCGCTTGTACTCCTATGAATATTGGCATTATGTTCTTTACAATGTGATAAATCACCATCGTAATTGTTATTCTCATATTTTGTGTTTAAGCTTGTAACTGCAAGCTGTGTCACTCTAAACTGGGAAAAGAAAATGTATATGGCTTTGTCATAGTTATTGTTGTCGTTTTCTTCTTCTAGGTAATTTATTTATTAACTCATATACAGCCTGTAAGTTTGCTTATTCGTTTAAATTGTTGATCGTTTGACATTGATTTTGATGTTTGATTCACATAGTATGGTCTCTAGGCCAACAACAAATGTTATTGATTTTTTGGATAGTTATTGATACTGAAGTTACATTTCTGCTTTTTAGAGCAGGGAGTGTCGAAGAAACTGCCTTCAATCCAGGGCCATGTTGGTGATTTTGATGTTAGCTTAGAGGTGCTAGTTTCAATGTCCAGGGAGCAAGATCTTTCTCTTCTGGAGCAACAAGGAGGGGCAAGTCCACTGCTATAACATTTTAACTTTGTCCTCTTTTCTTTTGCGCAACTGCAATATTCTTGTCATTGTTACTCTACACCGTCTTGACTTCTCTTTCATTTCCCTTTGTCTTGGCATCAGGTCAAAGGAGTAACTGATAAAGTAAAATCAAATTTGGAGAAAGGTGTACCTGGAGACGAGACTGATCTCACAAACAGAACAAAAGCTTTTGGATCAAACACATATCCTCGGAAAAAAGGCAGGAGTTTCTGGGTAAGTATTGCATTCTCAATTTTGAGGCCGCAATTATACATTGTCTTTACAAGCAAACATCGTCTCATGAATAAAAATGTGAAACTATTTCTTTCTTCTTCGTTTATCTAAAGAGGTTTCTCTGGGAGGCTTGTCGAGACAAAACTCTGATCATCTTGATGTTTGAGGCAGTTGCTTCTTTGGCACTGAGCATAAAGCCTAAGGTAAGGTCAAAAGGTGGAAAAAGAGCCTATTTATTAAATTTTGATTGCATATAGAGAAGTGTACTTCCTTTTCTACACGTTTATAAAGATTACATGTCACACTGCCTGTGCAGCATCTAGTTGTTTGCTGCAATTCTTCATCTGTGAGCTTTTTCTTCTTGATGAGCATTAGTTTTTCACGCGGGCATTTTTTTGCACAGAAGCAATGTGATTGCAGATTAGAAGACGCCGTTCTACTTTTATATGCATATGAAATCTTTGCTGTGTTCGATTTAAATCTGTAGGTTTGATTGAAACAATCTAAAATGGTATTGTTAATTTTCAATTTTGATGAATTGTTTGGTATCAAGAAGTACTGACTAGTTCGTAATTGATTTTTTGCCTTACACAGGCAGAGATTTTGTCTCAAAAGAAAAGTAATAATATGCCAATCTTTTTACTTAATATTGTAACCAGACAATGTCCCATGAAATATGCTATCTTTTGATTTCCTTTTCCTTGCCTTTTGAGAATTATTCTATAAATGATTTTTTTAGTTTTTCATCAATTTATAGAATACAATTGACTGCCTTGGACATGAACCATAGGAACGAAATTTGTTTCCTTTCCAGTACTCTAATAAGCTGCTAGTAAACAACGACGCAGAGTGTACGTGATCAATGAAGATTACATTTCCATTTATCATTTTAAGCAATTAGTCAAATTTGTAAATATATAGAGAGAAATGCATAGATGGTTTGCATCTTTTTATTGTTTTGTATTTGTTCCAACTAACGTTTATTCTCTTCTTTAGGGTATAAAACAAGGTTGGAATGATGGGGGAAGTGTGGCCTTGGCTGTCCTTATTGTTATTGTATTTACAGGTATACTAAAGAATCTAGAATTTCTAGCCATCTATTTTTGTGCCGTTTCAACTGGTAGGATGAGCTTGTGTGTGTTTATGATAGTGCTTTTGTGTGCGATGCTCTTGGCCTCGTATCACTTTGACTGCTTTACCAATGTTAAGTTTTATGTTACAAGAAATGCAATAGATTGGGGAGTAAGCTGATGCAATTAACTCTTTTGTTGTTCGTCCTATGATTGAACTCTATTGTCATTCTCCATTCGTACTGCATGCCTTCGGTTCTTCTGCGTGGAATTTTGATTAAGAGCAATCCATATGACGATGTTGAGTGAGCTGGTGGACTTGAGATTTTAAGTTCCACTGAATAGATGTTGTCTGTCTGAGTGTTTGTTCCCTCCCGAAATTCATATTTTGTGACTACTTGTGTTAGTGTTATGCTTATCCCCTTGGGCAGTGTCAACTTTAGGCATTTATGAGGCTATGTACTTACTTTAACTATATTGCAGCTGTAAGTGATTACCTGCAATCCCTCCAATTCCAAAATTTAAATAAAGAGAAGCAAAATATACACATGGAGGTATGTATTATACACTTCGGATTGGTTCCTATTCCCTTCTTTTTGCTTTTTTCCTCACATTTCCCGTTAATTCTATACAGGTCATTAGGGGTGGGAGGAGAATTAATGTTTCTATTTTTGATATAGTTGTTGGTGATGTCGTGCCTCTTAAAATTGGTGATCAGGTGAATGACAAGAACTTTTTCTTCCCTTCAAAAATGAAGCCAATATTTCTATCTGTTCTACTTATAATATTCTTTTCTTTTTCTTGAATGTGTTTTAACAGGTCCCTGCAGATGGAATTCTAGTCACTGGTTATTCCCTTGCGATTGATGAATCAAGGATGCCTGGGGAGAGCAAAATTGTAAGCCTCAGTAGGCAGTCTACTGTATTATTTGGTATTAATCATTCCCATATTCTTGTTTACCAGTCATGGTTCTTCAGGTTCACAAGGATCCAAAGTCACCATTTCTTATGTCCGGATGCAAAGTTGCTGATGGTTATGGTACCATGCTGGTAATATTCTGTTTCTCTTTAAACAACTTTTACTTGATTTGAAATGTAATTTTATCTGTCAAATTCACAACCAACATGTAAAAGTATATTTATTGATGTGGCTCTCTTTGGAAGAAAGCATTTCACAGCTACTAATTGTGATAAGTAAATGGCTAACACAAAAATATGTGGGAATAATGTACATGATGGACACTGATTTTGATTATTGCTTGTGTTTGCTGTGAATATTCTAAAATAATGTATTCCAATACGACAAACCAAATTAAGAGGAGAAGAACAAAGAACTAACAAAAACAATGGAGCAGAAACATGTCCAAGGTGAGAGTGCCACAAATAAAAACTAGAGAAAGGGGAATTCAGAGAATGATGACAAACCAACACTAGTGGCAATAGCATGCGGTGGTCTTAGATAGTTAGATTGTCCAAAACATATAACTCTCTTTTTCTATAGCCTATCCCAATCAGTTTTTGAGATTGAGGATCCTGCACATGACAAACACTAGAAGAAAATTAAACTAAGTATCCAGTGACCAATAGAAAAAAGATTTAAAGTAAGAGTTACAACACAATAAATATTGGCAATAGCATGCGGTGGTCTTAGATAGTTAGATTGTCCAAAACATATAACTCTCTTTTTCTATAGCCTATCCCAATCAGTTTTTGAGATTGAGGATCCTGCACATGACAAACACTAGAAGAAAATTAAACTAAGTATCCAGTGACCAATAGAAAAAAGATTTAAAGTAAGAGTTACAACACAATAAATATATGATAGTGATACATTATGTGTGTTAATAGAACGAACTCTTGCCAAGGGCAATGGGTATATAGACGAATTAGAAAGACGTAAGGAATCAAAAAATGTTGAGTTAGATGACATGTGTTTGGAAGCACCTAAGTCAAAAATTCATGAGGAAGAAATATCTGATAGTGATACATATGTGTGTTAATGGAACGAACTCTTGCCAAGGGCAATGGGTATATAAACGAATTAGAAAGACGTAAGGAATAAAAAAATGTTGAGTTAGATGACATGTATTTGGAAGTACCTAAGTCAAAAATTCATGAGGAAGAAATACCTGAAGAGCTTTAGGATAACGAACCTGCATGAGTAGATGCTGACATAGTATGTGGTTAAGTGGAGAACTTCTAAAACTGCTTAGCTAGAATAGTTAGCAGGAGACCCGAGGAAGGTGGTATTCCAAGAATAGATGAGTCACAAGGTAGCATGATGATTGATGTTGTGTTAGCATTAGGACGATAGAATCGCTTTTGTGACTGCTGCTGACTTTGTAAAAGTTGCTGCTTCTTTGATAACTTAGGACAATGGGACATTCAATGTCTCTTTTGTTTGCAAAAACTATACTCATCACTAGCAACTCGCACATAATATTTGTTCTGATTCTGCATAAATGGTTGAGAAGTGATAGCAAAAACTGAAGTGCTAGAAGTAGGAAAGGATGCCTCACTTGTTAGTGATTTCAAACGTGTTTCCTCAACCACAACTTCACTAACCACTGAATCAATGCAAGAAAGAGTGAGTACGATGTAAGATGGAGCCTCTAAGTCTCTCAAAATCACTTCGAAGTGCCATAAAAAACTGAGCCAATCATTGCTCTTTTCTATAAATAATATAGTCCTCACGTCTTCATTCCTGTTGATTTTGTAAGAGCCAACTTATCCCAAATTGATATCATAGTAGTTTAAAACTCCAAAATACCCATATTTTTCTGTTATAAATCCCTTATATTAATCTCCAACTAATATTGTTTTGCAAAGTTAGATTTAGCATATAACTTCTGAAAATAATTCCCGACTTCTTTTGCTGTTTCATATTTTTCCAATTGTGCACCAATAGAATGGTCAACATTATTGTGAATCCAAGTAAGAATTTTTGCATTGTTTGATTCCCAACCGTCTATTCTGTTGCATAATTATTACTGGTACTCTTAGGTATCACAACAATTCCATTAACATATTTTCACAATTTTTTACCTTTGAGAAAATTCTTCATCACAATACTCTAATACGAATAATTCTTACCAATTAATCTTACACTAATGAATTGAAGTGAATCATCCATTTCAGTTGCCATTATAGAGTTAAGAAACACAATCACGAATCCAAAAGAATCAAAATTATGTAATTCCAGAGAATCAACTGCACAAAAGAAAGATAAACAATCTTCCTTATTACACGTCCAACCAAAACTACACAACAATCTATCTCAAAGGAGAGGGCCGAGATGATGACTCACGCGCCCTCACTCATCACCATAATCGCTGCGCGTGAGCTTCATGCGCCGTCACCAGAAGCGTGCGTGGATGCTCACGCGCGGGTTATCCGAAATCGTCTCACCGCTGTGAACCCAAATATGGTCTCCAATATCTGAGCCAATGTCGTGTTAAATGGGAATTGGAAATTTTTAGTCGCGGCTCAAAAGAGGAAAATGAAGAACCAGGGTTTGTTTACCATAAATTGGTTTGAGATAGGAAAGAAAAAGTATCAACTAAATTCAAATCATAATCAAGCTCTGATACTATGTGAATATTCTAAATCAATATATTCCAATACAATAAACCAAATTGAGAGGAGAACAACAAAAGGAGAATGAAGACTAATTATTATTGAGCATAAACGGCTTTTGTTAAATAGTAAATACAACTAGCTTATATAATAAGGAAAAGTCTAATCTATATTATTCTAATATATATTAAGACTCTAATATTACTCTAACATCTGCAAGGGGCCATTACAGCTGTTGCACGTCTGTTCTGTATTCTGTCCTCTATGCCTCTGTATTTCAGTATGCGATCCAAATTATTTGTTTGTTTGCTTTTTTTTTTTGTATTTATTTTTGTTGCTAGCCTTCATGTATCTCATCGATCAGAATGTTGGCTCCATCAAGTTAATCTTGCTATTCACTGATGAGAAGATTCATCTCTATTTACTTCTAGTGCGTTTAGTATTTTCATTTTATTGAGTCCCAACATCTATTATAGTGTCTTTTCTGCTACAATTTGTGAATAGTCCACAAGGCTTGATGTGACGACCCGAATCTTTGAGGGCTCTAGTGTTACCAACATACCTTTAAGATTCTCGTTGAGGGACTTAAATAATAAATTCAAGAATTTAATCATAATAAACATATATTTTTGAAACAATGAATCTAAATGATTCATAAAAGATAAATAACTCTTAATAATTTAAAGTTTGAAGAGGAAAGAAAATAAAGAAATTGGCCACACAGGAAAATTATTTGTTTATATATTTAATTTATTTATTTCTTGATAGAGAACTCCCACAATCATATACCATCTCGAGCCAATGGTTTTGAATTGTCAATCATCTGAAATGGAGAAACGTAAGAGGAATGAGAAAATAAATCTCAATAAGCGTGCATGCATAGCTAATACATACATAAATATTTCAACGGGAGATACGAAAATTGGGCTGAACTTAGATGGTGCCAGTTTTCGTGCGTAGCGCTACTAGACTCCGATCCATTCTTACATAACATGGATCTATAGCCGTGAAATACATGAAGAACTGTACTCTTATACGTAAACATAAATACACGCTTACCTTGCGTGAGGATAATCAAAGATAACAATAAAGTGTTGATTGTACTTCCAACTTTGAATTACACGCTTTTGTAGTAATAAATTATTCTTGTGTATACAGAATATGTGTGTGTGTGCGCGTATGGGTGTGAGGGGAAAGAAAAGTGAGAGAAAATAAAAGAAACTAGGTAATGAAAAGTGGTGTAAAGTAGTATGGATTTTGGTGCCTTTAAATAGTGCAAGGTTAGGTCAAATTATATCGTGTGAATATGGTAAGAAATAATCGTTTGTCCCCCCCCTACATATTCTTTCCATATTTACATATTTTTTTTCCAATTTACCTAATTACACATATAAGGAAATGATGTTTTTTCCTTTTTTTACCTTTAATATATATATAACTAACACACACACACACACACACACACACACACATATATATACACCAAATGGGGTACTGTAGCACATAATAAAAAAAATATATTTTATATATATATTTTTTGAAAATTGTATCTTGGTCCTTCAACTACTTATCACACACCACTAGATTCTTATACTTTCATAAAGTTTTAAATTCATATTTAATGGTTAGAGGTAAAGTTCAGGATGTCACAATCTATCCCTCTTAAAATAAATTTCGTCCTCGAAATTTACTTTGAAATTCCTCGAAGAGTTGTAGAAATTTGGCCCGCATTTCCACTTTTCACTCCCAAGTTGCTTCTTCAGCTGAGTGGTTATGCCATTGCACTTTTACTAAAGGAATTACCTTATTTCTGAGTGCTTGAAACTTTTGATTAATGATTCTCACGTTGTAATTCAATCAACTGATGATTAATTACATGGCTCAGATCAGGTACGTACATTCTGAGCATGGATATGTGAAAAACGTCATGTAGTGCTGAAAGTTCTGGGGGTAAAGCTAACTGATATGCTACTTTTCCAACGCGTTTCAAGATTTCAAATGGACCAATAAATCTTGGTTATAACTTCCCTTTCTTGCCAAAACGTAATACTCTTTTCATGAGCACAACTTTGAGAAATACTTTGTCGCCCTCAGAAAATTCCAACTCCTTCCTTTTCTTATTTGCATAGTTTTTCTGCCTGTCCTGAGCTGTTTTCATGTTGCTTCAAATTTTCTCGATAGCTTGTATTGTTTGTTTAACGATCTCTGGGTCCAAGATCTTACGCTCGCCAACCTCATCCCAGTGAACTGGCAATCTGCATTTTCTCCCATACAATGCTTCACAAGGTACCATGCTAATAGAGGTGTGATAACTGTTGTTGTAAGCAAACTCAATTAATGGTAAATGCCTCTCCCAATGCCCTCCAAATTCAAGGACACAGATCCTAAGCATGTCCTCCAATGTTTGAATCGTCCTCTCAGACTGCCCGTCTGTTTGCGAATGGAAGGTTGTGCTAAATTTCAACTTAGTCCCCAACGCTCGGTGTAGACCCTTCCAAAAATTTGATGTGAACCTTGGGTCTCTGTTTGAAACAATTGAAATGGGAACCCCATGCAATTTTACTATCTCATTCACATACAACTGCGCTAATTGGTCCATAGAAAATATCATTCGCACTAGTAGAAAATGAGCTGATTTGGTGAGTCGATCTACAATTACCCAAATGGCCTCATGACCTTTTGTTGACTTTGGAAAGCCGACAACAAAGTCCATCGTCACATGTTTCCATTTCTATTCTGGAACTTCTAAGGGTTCAAGCAACCTAGAAGGTCGTTGGTGTTCAGCCTTCACTTGCTGGTAAACTAGACATTTCTCAACATGTTCAGTTATATCTTTCTTCATTCCCTTCCACCAAAATACTGTTTTTAGGTCTCGATACATCTTTGTGCTTCCCGGGTGCATTGAATAGGGAGCAGAGTGAGCCTCTTCTAGAATTTCTTTTTTCAATTCCTTGAAGTTTGGGACGCACAATCGCCCTTGACAATACAACAACTTATCCTCGGCTATGGTGAAGTCCTTTCGTTTTCCTGTATCTATTTCAGTTTTAATAAGCTCAAAAAATTGGTCACCCTTTTGATAACTTTTAATCCTGTCACGAAGTGTTGGTCAGATCAAAAGTGTTGTCATCCTAGCGACGGCATCAGGCAGAGCAATGACAATTTCGAGACTCAACCGTTCAAACTCTTTCCACAGAGGTCTCTGCAAGGTCAACATTGCCACTTGACCAGTCGTTTTCCTACTTAAGGCATCAGCCACTCCATTCGCCTTGCCGGGGTGATAATGGATTTCACAGTCATAATCCTTCACCAACTCGAGCCATCTCTTTTGCCTCATGTTCAATTCCTTTTGAATGAAGATGTACTTGAGGCTCTTGTGGTCCGTATAAATGTCACACCTTCCCCCGTAGAGGTAGTGCCTCCAAATCTTTAGGGCATGGACTACCGCAGCAAGTTCTAAGTTATGTGTGGGGTAGTTTTGTTCATATAGCTTCAATTGCCTTGAAGCGTATGCAACTACCTTACCTTGTTGCATCAAAACGCAACCAAGGCCTTGCTTAGATGCATCACTATAGATTACAAAATCTTCTGATCCCTTCGGTATAGTTAACACTAGTGCATTCACCAACTTTTGTTTCAACTTTTCAAAACTATGTTCGCATTTTTCGGTCCAGTCAAACTTTGTACTCTTACGGATTAGTTGTGTCAATGATCCAGATATTTTTTGAAAACCCCTCAATGAACCTCCTGTAATATCCGGCTAAGTCTAGAAAACTACGAATTTCTCCTACATTAGTTGGTCTCGACCAATTTAGAACTGCTTCCACTTTACTTGGATCCACTTCTATTCCTCGTGCTGTGACAACATGTCCGAGAAATGCTACTCGTTCCAACCAAAACTCACAATTCTTAAGCTTAGCGTACAATTTCTCCTTCCTCAAAGTCTCCAGCACGATCCTCAAGTGTTCTTCGTGCTCTTTCTCGCTTCTAGAGTAGACTAGGATATCATCGATGAATACGATGACAAAACGATCTAGGTATTCACAAAAGACACGATTCATCAAATCCATGAATACTGCAGGAGCATTAGTCAGACCAAATAGCATAACTAAGAACTCATAGTGACCATATCGAGTTTTAAAAGTCTTCTTTGGAATATCACTGGTCTTGATCCTTAACTAATAGTAGCCGGATCGAAGGTCGATTTTGGAAAATACTACCGTGTCTTGAAGTTGGTCAAATAAGTCTTCGATCTTGGGAAGAGGATACTTGTTTTTTATAGTGATTTTGTTCAGCTCTCGGTAATCGATGCACATCCTCATCGATCCATCCTTCTTCTTAACAAATAATACTGGCGCTCCCCAAGGTGATACAGTGGGGCGGATGAAATCTCTTTCTAAGAGTTCTTCTATCTGTACTATTAATTTTTGTAGTTCTTTAGGTCCCATCTTATAAGGAGCCTTAGAAATTGGTGCTGACCTGGGAATGAGATCGATCGTGAATTTCACTTTTCGTTTTGGCGGCACGCCTGGTAATTCGTCTGGAAAAATGTCAGGATATTTCCGTACTACTCTATAATCATTGACAGTCAAATCTTTATCTCCTTTGCAGCTTACTATCGACATAAGAAATCCTACACTACCTTCTGATTGTAAGATTTGTCGTGCTTGAAATGCAGAAATTACATGTGGAAAGGATTTTCTATTTGTTACAGATAATCGAAATTCCTCTTCTCCTGACTTTTTGAAGACTACTTCTTTCTCGAAACAACGAATGGTCACATAATTTGTAGATAGCCAGTCCATTCCAAGAATAACGTCAAATTTATGCAAATCCAATACATACAGCTCCATTTCTAAAGATCTACAGTCAATTTCTATTCGTGCTGCCTTAACTATGTTATCTGTATTTAACACACTTCCAGAAGGGATAGATACTTCTATGGGAGAACACGCGTGTTCAATAACCACATCAAGTTTTCATGCGAACTTAAGGGATATAAAAGAGTGGGTGGCACCAGAATCTATCAGTACATAGGCAAGTAAGTCAGATATGAGGATGTTACTTGCTAGAATGTTACGGTTCTGACTCTCTTCTTGTTCTGTCAGCGCGAAGATTTTTGCTTGCCTCTTAGGTTCGTGTCCTTGCTTTTGTTGTGTATTTCCTTGTTGTTTGTTTTTCGGGTAAAATATAGCCACGTGCCTTTGTTCTCCACACTGAAAACACGCATTCGTCCCCATACGACAAATCCCCAATTGGTGTTTCTGACATTTATTGCAAAGTGGGTAGCTCTTATCTCCACCTTGGATTGACCTTAACCTGCCCTTCTTACCATAGTCCTGTCTCTCTTTGCCCTTATTATCTTCCCATTTGCACTTTTCTAAGTGTCCTTGCTGCTGTTTGCTCTCTCCACTAGAGCAGCCTTTGAAGTCTGCCAACTGTGCCTTTGTTAGCACTTCATGGTAGGTTCCCAGTTCGAGCACTACTACCGCTTGCCTCAGGTCATCCCTCAACCCTTGCTCGAAACATCTCGTCTTTTTCTCTTCAGTGTCCACAAAGGTAGGGGCATAATGGGATAGATTTTCAAACTTCCGCTCATATTCAATTAAGGATAATGAGCCCTGAGTCAAAGTGAGAAACTCAGTCTCTTTCTGATTTCGAATACTCGTGGGATAGTACTTCTTCAAAAAAAGTTCCTTAAATTTGTTTCATGTCCGGATGTGCCCACGGATCCTCGACCTAGCGGTTGAGTCCCACTAGCGTCTAGCGCCCTTCTTCAACATGAATGTTGCGCATGTAACCTTTTTTGGATCCGGGCAGTCAATGAGGTCGAAGATTCTTTCTATTCTAGCCAGCCAATCCTCTGCTTCTAAAGGGTCTATACCTGTGATGCTCGGACTCTCCATTTGGGATGAAGTACCCGTGTCGACACGACACGACACGACACGATACGACACGGATACAGGTACGGATCCCGGGTCGGATCCTTGGTGATAAAGGTGGACACGGCTTTGAAAGGAAGAAGACAAAGGAAGATGGAAAGGAATGAGACAAGGGAAGGTTAACTTACCATTGTTGGCTGATTTATTGCAGTGGAGAGAAGAAGACACTGGACGGCTGGAGAAGAGAAGAAGACGCTGGAGTTGCTGGCTGCATTTTGTATTTTTGTTTTTAAGGTTAAAGGATATTGGTTTAAATGATCATATGGGCTCTTTTTGGGCCCAAAAACTATTGGGTTATTGAAATTTGGGTTGGGCAAGTTTTTACTTGGATTTTTTTTAATTGCAAAAATATTCTTCTAATTTTAATATCAATTGTAAGAAGTCCATGAAATTTTAAATACTATATAAACAAAAGTAAAAAATATTTTACAATATAAAAATTAAAAAAAAATTAATAATTAAATAAAAAATACTTTAATATTATTTTTAATTAATTTCTATATATAAAAAAAAGTTTTAAAAAATATGTAAAGTGTATCCAAGTACCCGTATCCGAAATTTGGACCGTATCCCCGTATCTTAGATTTTAGAAGAAGAAGAATCTGACACTTAGATACGTACTTGTACCCGACACCCGTACCCGAGTCCGAGCAACATAGGTCTATACTACCCTCAAAAGTTGGGGGATGTTGTTTCCTGAATAGCTCAACGATAACAGTGACATTGATTATTGTGTCCCCCGCCATAGTTGGTGCCTGTAGCTGGGGTGGTGGGGCTGGGGGCATCGGCTGGCTTGGTGGTTATGGTGGCGCCGTTACTTGTGAAAAAGTGTGCATCATGGCCAGGAACTGTTGGGTGAAATGTGGGTTTACACTGTTAGGTTGGGGTTGTTGAGGTCGCTCACCGTTGTTGTTAACTCTTCTACCCCGAGGTTCCATAGTCTTAAAAAATAGTATGAAGCTAGTTAAAGACCGAATGAGGAAAGGAATTGATTTTATTAATATTATTATTCAAAAGCCCTTAGAAATTCATAACAATTGAAGGAATACTACACTAAAATAAAACATTAAACTGAAAACAAAACACTAAACATGAAAGACTTGGTCTAATAATTTTCTCCAGCACTCTTGTTTGGTTTTGGGTCCTCGTCTTCCTCTGGATCTTCCTCTTCTTTTGGATCCCTGGGAACATACTCTATTATGTGGTCCTCACTATCTACCTCTGGTACTTGCTCATGGCCTCCCTCCCAAGACGTGTTGTGAGGCTGGTGTCGATAGTGGTTGGACTCATACCCTTTAGGCCTTTCTTATCATTCGGTAATCTTTGTTGTTGATCACCCATCTTTCTCTAAGGTTAGCAATAAGAAATTTGACAGACATCTGACGATCGAACATTACATCGAGTTGTTCAGCAAAAATTCTCCAATAACCCGTAAGGGTTCTAAGGAGGTGGAAGACCGCCTCGTCTCTACAAAGCTCATGACCATTTAGGCTAGCTTCCCGATAAATTTCTTCAATAGCTTCCAAATGTTCCATGAGATTATGGTTTGAGTTTTTTGTATAAAACCTAAGGAGGTTTAAGAATCTTGATAGGTTCTGTCTTCTGACTCTCTCTTCTTAATTGAGCTGAACTACTATGCATCTAAAAAAAAGGCAGAAAACTACTAAGTACTTTAGTTCGAACTATATATATATATATAATAAGATCGATGCCTCCCTAAATTTAAAATAAGTTTGCACTATTGTCTTTGTTTTATTGATTTGAATAACGCATTTTGAGAGGCTTCCAGGTGAGGAGGGGGCCACAAGTGGGCCACTTAAATCCCAAGCTCTCCTTAGATGGTTTAGATCTTTTTGACAAAGCCCTTCAGTTTTGCGAATATACAAATTAGAAAACTCAGACAATAGGTGAAGATGTCTAAAATAATTTTTTTTTTTTTTTAATCGGTACTTTCAACTTAAAGGCTTCGCATAGTAGTATTCATCATGTTACGATTCTCTAGAATTAATTTAGATGGGGAGTAACACATGATTAATTGAGAACATAACATATAGTGTAAGGTTAGGTCAACTCATATCGTGTGAATATGGTAAGAAATAATCGTTTGTCCCCCCCCTCCCCCCCCCCCCCCCCCCCCCATATTCTTTTCTTATTTACATATTTCTTTCCAATTTACCTAATTACACATATAAGGAAATGATATTTTTTCCTTTTTTTCCCTTTAACATATATAACACACACACACACACACACATATATATATATACACACACCAAATCGGGTACTGTAGCACATAATAAAAAAAAAAATTATATATATATATTTTTTGAAAATTGTATCTTGGTCCTTCAACTACTTATCACACACCACTAGGTTCTTATACTTTCATAAAATCTTAAATTCATATTTAATGGTTAGAGGTAAAGTTCGGGATGTCACGCTTGAAGTTTGAGCCTTTCTTATTTTATGTTTTTACTTGGTGACCCTGAAAAGTATATAGCTGAGAGAATACTAAAGTAAAGTGTTGATCGAGCAACAGTGATGCAATTAATAGAGAGATGAATTGAACTAAATCTGTTCAAATTGGGATGGGTAATAACTCATAGTTAAATGTTTTAACAATGAAAAATGAAAATTATAAGTGGCTTTTGGTGTGCTTCTCTCATTGTTAATGTAAGGTAAAAGATATTAAAGACTTGTATTAAATGGAAATGTAATTCATTTGTGATGCATCCTTGGTGTTTTGAGAAGCCCTTGTATGTAGTAGACTCAACTACATAATGCTTTTGGATGTGATTGATAGTTCATTTTGTATATGCCTTCATAATATCTTGTTTGCCGGAGCTTACTAGAACTGAGATTTTATGTATAAAGCTGACCTGTTTTTAGGTTATGTTACTTCATGTCTGATGGTCCACTTGTTGGTTTAGGGGTGAAAACTTGTACCTTACTACTACTACTACTACTACTATTTTTTGCACGTTTGCTGAATTTTAGCTACAATTTTAAGTATGCTATGGTCTCTTGTGAAGTACATTAACTCATAAGAGGTTTACTTCTTTAACATACATGGCATGATTATGAGAATGTTTGTACTCCCTCAGTGACCATGGCTATTTTGTAGACTTTTAACGTGGCAGCTTACAGTTTTTTGGAATGATATTCCTTTACAGGTAACAAGCGTTGGGAAAAATACGGAATGGGGATTGCTGATGACCAGCATATCCGAGGATAACAGCGAAGAAACACCATTGCAGGTTACTTTCATTGGAATTCCTGAACTTTTACACTGGGTGCTAAGAGTAGCTGCATACAATATTGACATTTTCGTGTTTTATTAAGTGCAGGTGCGATTAAATGGGGTTGCAACAATTATTGGTAATGTTGGGCTTTCCGTGGCTGTAGTGGTTCTGATTGCCCTTGTGATCAGGTAGCTTTAGATTTAGTAAATATGTGACCTCATGTTTTGTTTCATAGAAGTGCCGGGGATAAACTTGATGTTGGGGAAAATAGTTCACCGAATCTTTGTTTACTTGCAATAACAATCGACGGGGCACAGACTTGAGAGTGTGTACTAAGGTGTTTTTTAAAGCAATTGCTAGTGAATTCTACACCACCGTCACTTTGGAAAAATTTTATACGAGCAGAATGTTGATTTTCAACAAATTTTTGAAATTGAAGAAAAGTAGTAAGGAAGTCAGATTTCAATTTTAACGGATAAAGCCAAGTGAAACGAGAATAATTGTCAATAAACAAAGCATAGTATGTGAAACCCGATTTTGACTTTACGGGAGATGGGTCCCATAGATCGCAATGAATAAGATCTAAAGTCTTTGAAGATCGATGTTCAGTACGAGAATAGGGCAAACGGTGATTCTTTGCAATTTGACATGTACTACATAACGTAGGAGATGGCAATAAAGAAGTAAGATAAAGTTGTCTTTTTTTATTTAGAAAAGAAATTACAGAATGATTCACATGTCCAAGGCGAGCATGCCATAAATCGTATGAAGCATAAAGAGATTTATTTTTCAGGACAAAAACAAAAGTCGAATTTTCGCGTTCTAGCACATATAGGCCGCCATCCTGTTTACCGGTTGCCACCACTCTTCCCGTTTGGTGATTCTGAACAGTGAAAAGATTATTAGTAAACGTAACGGATAACGAAAAGTCAGTCGTCAATTTACTTATGGACAAAAGATTTTTAGTGATGTGAGGGACAACCAGAAGTCTAATAGTTAAAAATCAGGAGAATGGAAAGTTTACCAGTGTGGGTAATGGGTAGGGACGTACCATTCCCAACAACAACACAATCCTTACCTGTATAAGAAGTGGACTAGTCCAAGAAAGATTGGGCTGGAGTCATGTGGGCCGAGGCCCTGTGTCTAAAAACCAATCTGAGGACTCATTTTTTGAAATGGAACACGATGCATTTAGGGCTTCGGCGAGTTGAGCTTCAAGGGTATGACCATGGCGGTCATACCGTTGCCGGCACCGGTCTGCACAGTGACCCTCTATGCGGTAGATTTGGCAGCGCGGGGGTCGTCTGCCAGAGGAGCATCCCTGTCCTCGTCTGTTGCCACCAGTGCGAGTCGGTTGATTGCGGGAAGAAAAGCTTCGCTGGTTTGGCCTTGTTGGGTTGCGATTGGTGGCTGTGAATTTTGTAGGGGATGGTGCAGCAGGCTCCAAAGATTTTTGAAAGAGCTCAAAGCTCTCTGTTTTTTGCACAAGATCTGCAAAACAGGACAAATGGGTGAGAGCCATATCGGCCGTGGAGAAGCTCGAGAAGTTTGAGCCAAGACCTCAGAAGAATCAGTGCACTTTGTCAGTGCTATCGACGGGTTGGCCGATTGCATGTAGTTGATCACAGAGGGCCTTGAAGGCGCGGGCATATTTGGAAACAGATTTGGTGCCTCGTTTCATCAGTTGCAAATCATCCTTTAGACGGATTTCACGGGCTTTGGAGCGGTGGCGGAAGGTGTTTTCCAAGGCAACCCACACCTCACGTGAAGTGAGGAGTCCAACAACTACAGCCATGGCCTCCTCGGTAAGGGAGGACAACAGAAGACTAAGGAGGCGCTAATCAGTATGTTTCATGCCACATGTTTGATATTTGGTGCCTGAGAATTTTCAGAGGTGAAACGGGGTGGTATTTCTATAGTTCCATCCACATAGCAGATTAGTTCTTGACTCTCTAAGAGGAGAAGCAATTGGTTTTTCCATAAGAGGTAATTGGAGGAGGATAGTTTGATGGTAACCATGTGGATGAGGGAATTGAAGGAGAGAAGAGTGGAGGAGGATTCGGCAGCCATGGAAAAGGAAAGAGGATCGTGAAAGGGATGTTAATCCGTATGGGGCTTTGATACCATGAGTGTTCGAAAAACTACCACACTTTTTAGTGGTGAGTTGATATCATATATATAGTACAATTACGTATTTGTATATGGTAATTACAAGTATGGAAAGAATCAATCAAATAAACTAGATGCTATAATTGTAGATCAAAGAGAATGTAAAAATGGAAGGTCTTGAATTAAGGCTGAGGATCATTAAGCATGATCCTTGACACCCCCCTGCAAGCTGAGCGTCGGATTTGAGCGGACGTGAAGCTTGGATCGGATAAGTTCAAAGAGAGGTTTTGACACACTTTTGGTGAATATGTCGGCAACTTGCATATGAGAAGGCACATACGTTAATTTCATTTGAAATAAATATTTCAATTTTTAAATTGAAAATAATATTTTTACGTCGATAACATATGTGTTACCATACTTTACTTCATTATTTTCATTAAAATAAATATTTTACAATTTATCTCATTTTATAATTTTTTTTAAAAAATAATTTTTTTTCATTTAAATCAATATTTCAATTTTTTCATTTAAAAACAACATTTTTACACTAACATATGTGTTATCATATCTATTTTCTTGTCTTCATTAAAATCTATATATTATAATTTATTTCCTTTGATAATATTTTTTAAAATACATTATTTTCATTTATAATCAATTTTTCATTTGAAAAATAATTTTTTTACACGAGTAACATATGTATTACCATATGTTAATTCATCAATTTCATTAAAATCAATATTTTACATTTTATCTTCTTTTATAATTTTTTAAAAAATACATTTTTTTAAATTTATAATCTATCTACATTTTATCTTCTTTTATAATTTTTTAAAAAATACATTTTTTTAAATTTATAATCTATCTTTTAATTTTTTATTTAAAAACAACATTTTTACACGATAACATACGGGTAACATATGGTTATTTCCTCATTTTCATTAAAATCAATATTTTACAATTTATCACCACTTATAAATTTTTAAAAAACACATTATTTTTATTTAAAATCATATTTGAATTTTTTTCATTTCAAAACAATATTTTTGACACGGGTAACATATATGTTATTATGTGTTATTTTCTCGTTTTTATTAAAATTAATATTTTACAATTTATTTCATTTTATAAATTTTTTAAAAATAAATTATTTTCATTAGAAAACAACATTTTTGCATGGTAACATATGTGTTACTATGTTATTTTTCTGTCTTCATTAAAATCTATATTTTACAAATTATCTCATTTCTATAATTTTTAAGAAAATATAATGTTTTTCTTTAAAATTAATATTTCAATATTTAATTTGAAAACAAAATTTTTATACGAGTATCATATATGTTATTATATGTGTTACTATAGGTTACATCATCATTGTCATTAAAATCAATATTTTACCATTTAACTCTTTTTATAAATTTAAAAAAAAAATTATTTTCATTCAAAATCAATATTTTAATTTTTCCATTTGAAAACAAAAATTTTATATGGGTAGCATATGTGTTATCATGTGTTACTATATATTATTTCTTCCTCTTCATTAAAATCAATATTTTACAATTTATCTCATTTTTATAGTTTTTAAGAAAATACATTATTTTCATTTAAAATCTATTTTTCAATTTTTCCATTTGAAAACAACGTTTTTACATGGGTAATATATTACTATATATGTTAGTCTATATTACTTCCTCATTTTCATTAAAATCAATATTTTATAGTATATCTCATTTTATATATTTTTAAAAAATACATTATTTTAAATTTTAAATCAATATTTCAATTTTTCCATTTAACAACAACATATTTACATGGGTAACATATGTGTTACCATATTTGCTAGCATAAGTTACTTCATAATTTTCATTAAAATCAATATTTTATAATATATCTCATTTTATATATTTTAAAAAAATACATTATTTTAATTTAAAATCAATATTTTAATTTTTCATTTGACAACAACATTTTTACATGGGTAACATGTCTTATCATTACCAATCGCATTCCACTACCACCACCACCAAAACCAGGTTCAGATCCGCTACATCATCCACAACCATAATCACTTCTACCACAATCGAGAGTCCGAGATAATACACGTATTACCGTAATTTAAATTAAATTAACACGTGTTGCTTGTAGGATAACACTTGTGTTACTACCACCAGCAACACTACTACACCACCACCTCCAACACTAAATCAAATTAGGGTAATACATGCGTTATCCTAATCACAGATCGTAGGAAGATTTACTCCCTACAAGTACACAAAAAAGTACTTATTTGTTCGTCACTATGTCTTCATTATCTTAAACCAAAATCCATATTTCTCTCAATTCCTCCATTTCTCCATAATTTTCTCCATATCCATATTTCTCTCAATTCCTCCATTTCTCCATAATTTTCTCCATATTCATTAAAATCAAACTCTCCTCAAACAAAACTCTCTCTCTCTCTCTCATTCTTCTGAACTCATCAATCTATTAAAATCCGATCGGATTCCATCGCAAAGAAAAGCGGCATACTAGTTTAAATTAGAATAACAAGTCTTAATTATATGGTAACGCATGTGATACTCTAATTTAAATTAAAGTAACAAGTTTTAATTGTATGGTAACACACGTGTTACCACCACCACCATTGCACAACTCCAGCAACACCAACTCCACTGCTCTACCACTACCACAAATTTAATTATATTTACACGTGTATTACCTTAATTTAAATCAGAGTAACACGTGTTACCACCATCATTATATTTTTCCATCACCACTGTTAATTTAAATTAGAGTAACACGTGTTACTACATTGGTCCCCACCAACAATTCCCCATCACCACCTCCAAAATCAACTGTGATAAGCTACCACCATCAAGCACAACCATTACTATTAAATCTGCCACCACAAAATCACTACATTTTTGTTGCCTAATATCCCCACAACACAAATATAAAAAGGGAGAAATCAAATAACGAAAAAATGAGGCTTGATTTTGACACATCATGTTACAGATTTGGAACTCCGAAACTGGTGGTGAAGAGATTAACGTAATGAAGAAAAGCTTTATGTTAATACAACCAAACCCACCATGGAGAAAAGCTAACAAATTAACATAAACATAAAACAATAAATTAGACCCACCATGAAGAAAAGCTCAATCCAAGAAATGCAGCCATTTGACTTTAATGTCAATCTCCATTGTCCATCAAATTCTATATTCTTTAACCATAAAATCCTTCTACAAAATTATGTTCACAATTGGTTTCGGATAGAGACAGTGGTTTGCGAACCACTGCTACATATGTTAAATCTGAAAATTCCAGATCTGAAAATTTTAGCATCTTCTTTTTTACTACAGATGAAGTGTCGACAGTTGTGGTAGACTTGGGTTTGCATACCTCCAAAGCTTGTTACGTCGGTGAAGATGCACCGAAAGCAGTTTTTTGTATTTTTTATTCACTTTTTTGGTTGTGGTAGTGCAATATGGTTTTCTGTGAGTGAAAAAATGAAATGGGCCAATATTTTAGCATAAGCAAAATAACGAGAGACCAAAAACTTCATTAGACATTTGTGTAAGCTATAGATTTGACAGCTTTGTTTGGTAGCAGAGGCATTGGCGGAACTGCAAATTCGCTGGTGGTGGTGGTGGTGGTGCAAGGTAGAAAGTGGATGTGGGTAGGATTAGTGAATAATTAAATTAGGATTAGGGATTGACAAATATTTGAAGTGTAAAAGAGGATATTTTTTATTGAATACTTTGTTATGAAGGTATAAATTAATAAGATTTATAAGTGGGTATATTTTGATTTTTTTTTTTTTTTTTTTTTTTTTTTTTACGAAATTGGGTATTTGGGCTAATTTACTCTTAAAACTTCAAGTGACCCATTAAGTTTTTCATTAATTTGGGTTGACACATTGTAGAGTGGGCTATACAATTATCTTTTAATCCTGTGTTCAAAGCTTATGAAGATATAATGTGTTCGATTAATCATCATTGTCCTGAGTTTATTTGAGATCACAAAAATCACAATAACCTCCACTTTTATCCAAATATACCTGCAAACCCACCCCCACTCAAAAAAAAAAAAAAAAAAAGCTTAGTAGTTGCTAAAAAAGATTCTAAACAAATTGAAACTTTACATACCTTTACCGATGTTTAGAAGTGTAAGCCAACTTCTAAACTTTATCATTGTGAGCACATTAGTGCCCATATCTGCAAAGTTATAAACTTTCAAATACCTAAACAACAATTTTAAAGTTTCTCAATATTTGGGACCGGGATCAAATATGTACCTGCTTAAAATACTAACAGTAAAGGCCAAAACTGGTCTAGTACAAACTATCAAGTACATAATGGGGCAAAACACATTAGAATGGAGTTTTTACTCATAAACTCATTTTTCTGTTCTTTAGATAAGATAAATTGGTTACCAAGAGGCACATAAGTGGATTTGCAATTAACAATGCCAAATTTTTTTAAAATTTTAAGCACATAAGGAGTTTGATATACAGATAAGCATGAATTTGACATATCTCTACCAATTTTCATACCAATGATCCTTCTAGGATGTCATAAGTATTTTATGTCAAATTCTTTACTTAATTCAACATTTATCTTGTTTACCACTTTTATGTTAGGTCCATCCAATAACATGTCATCTACATAAAATGACAAATACATATAATCATTATTTGTGCTGTGGTGCAGGTAATACAAGCAATTATCAAACTCATTCCTCTTGTAACCAATACAAAGAACATGTGAATCAAACATTCTATACCATTGTCCTTTGGCTACTAGCCTATCCTCGTATCTCACAGGCTCACTCTCAGTGGTTCTCCTTTTCACTTTATAAATCCATTTGCGTCCCATTATGGATTTATCCTTAGGTTTAGGAACTAAATCCTAAGTTTGATTTTTAAAAAGAGAACTAATCTCTTCTCTCATGGTACTAAACCATTCTATAGACTTCTCACTCTTTATAGCCTCCTCCACATAGGTATTTGGCTCCTTATCAACTAGTTCCTAATAATTAGCATAGGCTATGGTGAAGTCGGATAGTCTTTTGGGTTCCCTACGTGGTCTTCTATCTCTATCTCTGGCCAATTAATAATCAGTCAAAGGGTTTTGGTCAACAGGGTTTTCTTCTATCACATCCTCGTTACCTTTTACATCTATGTTCTGCTGATTTTGATGTGTGTCACTCTCCACCTCACTAAGGGTGATGGGGATGTGGGTACTCACTTTCTCCACCTCAACTAGGGACTCTTCCTTAATGGTTTCTTGCTGCTTTTCACTCTCTAAACAAGGCATTTCTCCTGACTAATGATGATTTTCACACCTTTTTGGCTCCTATCCCACAACCTTATACCCTTTAACACCTTCTAGATATAGTAAGAAAACACATTTCCTCTTCTTGGGATATATTTTTTCCTCACTCTGATGAGAGAAAGCAGTACAACCAAAGGTCTTAAGTATGGAATAATCAGCACATTTATCATACCATTTTTCATACGATGTATCACCATTTAAAACAATAGAAAGAGTTATATAGTCAAATAGCAAGTAGTCACAACAACTTCACCCCAAAATGATTTAGGCACACCAGGACTTAACATCATATACCTAACCTTATCAAACAAAGTATGATTCATCCTTCCAGCAACCCTATTCTGTTGAAGAGTGTAAGACACAGTTTTATGTCTAGTAATACTATAATCATTGTACAAATTATCAAAGTCAGCATTGCAGAATTTAAGACCATTATCATTACGCAAATATTTTATCTTTTTACCTGTCTAATTCTCCACTTGAACTTTTCAATTTTTAAATTTAATAAAAGTTTCACTTTTATCTTTCAATAGATAAACCCACACACGTCTGGAGAAATTATCAATAATAGACAAAAAATATTTGTTACCACCAAAAATGGAATTGCTCCCGGGACCCCACAAATCTATATGAATGTATTCTAATACTTTAAATGTCTTATGTGTACTAGATGAAAATGATATCCTACGATATTTTTCAAGCACACGATAATCACAAAATGGAATATCAGACACCTGATTCTTACCAAATACACCCCTATTGTTAAGGAACTTAAGTCCCTGAATACTAACGTGAGCTAACTTATTGTGCCACTTTTGTCTGTGATCAGTGTCAATAGAAGAGATAGTAGAATTTAGACCACTCATCACTTCAACATGTGTAATATATATGTCATTTCTCCTAACTTTAAAAGCTCTAAGTGCACCCTTAAACATTCTAATCATGTCATCACCAAGTCTACCCATGAAACCTGTACTCTCTAACTCCCTTATAGAAATCAAATTTCTATCCATATGCGAAACTTATCTGACTTTCCTTAGTGTATGCACAAAACCACTGTCAAATTTAACAATTACATTACCAACACCAGTAATTCTATAAGCAACTCCACCACTTGCAACTACATGTCCATGGTCAGGTTCATACAAATTATCAAACCAAAATTTATTAGATGTGACATGAAAAGATACACCGGAGTCAATGACATGTCCTATTTTTCCACACCCGTAACATTTCTTTCAAACCTAGTGAAATGTCCTATTTTTCTTATCAACCTTACCAGATTCATCACTAAAGGTCACTACATTTGTCTCTTTCTTATCTTCTTCTCTCTGTTTGTTCTTCTCTTTATAACAGTCCCTAATGAAATGTTCTATTTTTCCACACTCGTAACATTTCTTTCCTTTTGCTCTTCCCTATGACATAGAACGACTTCTATCCTTTCTATTGCCACCACTGTTTTTCCACCTTTACTTCCACTCCCATCCCCTCGATTGAGGTCTACTCTTCACAAAATGGACTTCACCATTTTTTCTCTCATTTCTTTCAAACTTTAACTCACCCTCCTTACTTTTTAATGAGTTTATGACAATGTCAGGTGTAAAGGTCTCCCTCCTATACTTAATTACATTTTCGACTTCCTTATATGAATCGAGAATGTCATTTAACAAAATTATAGCTTTGTTAATTTTGGGGACTGTTTCACCACAGTTTGTAATATCTTGGACAAGTTTATTAAAAACATTAAGACTGTCATCCAAATCCCTTAAGGATCAATTTTAAAGCTGAAATTTTTTTAATGAGATAAATTTTATTTGGAGTGGATTGAGTTAAATAAAGCTCTTCTAATTTTTTCCAAAGCTTTTATGTGGAATCAAAATTTTCAACTTTTCGCAAAACAGGATTTGATAAATGCAATATGATAGAAGTATAGGCAAGTTCATCATAATCTTTTTTCTGATTCTCAGTAATAGTAGGACCAAAAGAATTATCAATAGCTTTTGAAACTTTTGTTGAATCAATATACCTTTCATTTATAGTTGTCAAATAGAAAAATCACATTTACCAGTAAAGACACCCAAGTCAAAACGATGTGCAGACATCTCAACAAATAAGAATACACACCAACAAGCGCCTCAATATAATCACGCAAAAAAATCTAAAGGCTTCAATATACACAGTTTTAGATTCTCAGGATTTCGTGAGATTCGTGATCTTAGATCAAGAGAATTTTCAAATAGGTAAAGTTTAGGTAAAATCTAAATAGAAATGAAGTATTGCAAATAATCAACAACAAAGTCAAACTAATTAAAACACAAGTCACAATAATAGATACGTAAATTCCTAGTAACAGGCAATGGTTACCCCACATGGTAATCCCAAACTTAATGACCACCCCACACGATGATCTGTTAGTACTGAAATGTAAAAATAGATAAGCCAATTTACCATAGCGGACCAATCTGATGGTCCGTATTAAATAAGAGATGCGAAATAGATTAAAAGAATTCCAGTAGCAATAGCAACCAGACAAGCTGGAAAAACTACGAAAGTTTTGCAAACGCCGAATACGTTCACTACCAAACCGTTGTCCAAACTGTCCGGACCACCAAAAAATAGAACTGACCATCACAGAAGATCAGAAATAGGACGAGGATCACAATGTCGTTAGCCACTTGCCTGAATACTCCCGCACGCGTCCCCATGCGCTGCTGGAAGTTCTCAACTTCTGCCTCCACGCGCCGCCTTCTATTGTTCCATACGTCTCACTGTCAACTCCGCCTTGATGTTAAGAGATAGAATATGGTATCTGTTCGCAAAGATAACGTCTGCTTTGGTCAGGCAAATTCGTGTTACATCTTCTTCGTTGATCCTATGACTCAAAATTAATTTTCTTGCACTTCGGAATGCCACTGAAGCTCTGATACCAATTTTTGAGAAAAATAGTTCACCGGATCTTTGTTTACTTGCAAGAACAATTGACACAGCTTAAATTAATATTGTCCAACTCTACAAAGTTAGCACCAAGAATGAAAGACAAACTACGAAGACCAATTTCACCAAAGAAATAAGGGAGGGAAGTGGCTGCAGTTTTCACTAAGAAAAGGTTGTCTGTTGTTTGGCTTTTGCTGAAGACATAATTTCCCTGTGGTAATATTGGTTGTGTATGGCTGTTGTGTCTTTACTGTCCAAAACCAAGCAAAATTATCAAACTTGTTCTTCCTATCAATCTCCATTCATTTCTCTACGGTCGAATTCTACCGATAATCGGTATACCAGTATATGTATATGAGTAATGATTTCCTACCCACTATGGGTAGAAATATCTCTATACTATGTATATATGGTATTATATATATATATATGAATGATCTTCTAAGCACCAGTGCTTAACTTGTTTTAAGCATTTATGTATTAAATATGTGAGATACACAATTATCCATTAAATAGACATGCCATGTCTAAGAAGCACGGACACTCCACCGGCGTGTCGGTGTCGGACACTTCGTCGAATATTTGTTTAGGGTTTAGAAAAAATAGGTCAATATTTATGGGCCGGTCAAGATTTAAATAGGCTAATTGTTTGTTTGTTAATGTTAAAATGAGTCAATAATGTTTTAGTATTGTTTTTAATACAGTAAGTATAGAAATTTTTATTTTCTTTAGACTATAAAGTTAAAAAAATTTAATCGACGTATCAGCGGCGTGTCAGTGTCGACGAATCTGATATGTGTCGTATGGGACGCGTCCGTATCGGTGCATCATAAGCATAAGTTAAGCAGCGGTGCTTAGGAGATCATTCTTATATGTATATGGTATAATTATGGTTATTTGTAAAAAAACCCTTTTATTTAAGATCACAAAAATCTCAACACTTACTTTGTGATTGAGCAGAATTTTTATTGGGCACACCAAGAATCCAGATGGTAGAGTCCAGTTCCAAGCAGGGAAGACTGGCGTTGGTGATGCTATAGAAGACTTCATAAAGATTTTCACTGTTGCAGTACCTGAAGGGCTTCCATTGACTTTCACTATGACGTAAGATCATTTGTTCATTTCCATCTTTTATTGAATTGCGTGCTTGTCGTTTTGCTGTTTTAAAGTCTAGGAAAGGTTGTGGGATGTCTGATACTTCTTTTGTACCCAAATCTATGTGTTATCTGATAATATTATAATAACCAAATAGTTCTGGCATAGGACCTACATTGGTAGGCATCTTGAAATCACACCTGTGACCTGTTATTGCTTTATCCTTCAATGCTCAAATTTTGTAACCCTTCTTGAATGCTCTAATAATTTTTAGACTTTCTGATGTTTAAATGCCTTTTGTTCTTCCTTTTAATGGTTATGATAACTTATTTGAATGGATGCATGTATAAACACGTTTCTTCTTCTGCGTTGCACATTTTTTATTTTACTGAATTTTATATGTTCTTTGTAGGCTTGCCTATTCAACGAGAAAAATGATGGCGGACAAGGCATTGGTATGTGTGCTTCCTTTATTTGAAGTGACAGTCATTTTCTTGTTCCTACAATCTACTTGCATAATTTTCCATGTCTCTTAATTAACAATTGAACTGCAGGTCACGAGGCTATCAGCCTGTGAAACCATGGGCTCTGCAACAACTATTTGCAGTGATAAAACTGGGACCCTTACTTTGAATCAGGTGGGTGTTTCTTTTCTTATTTTGCTTCCTTAACTATGAATTTTTTTTTTTCTTTGAGAGGCGAGGCCAGGGAGGAGTTTGTTGTTTGCTTCAGCTATTGGAGTAATTGATAGAGGTCTGGGATTATTATTATTATTTATTTTTTGCCAATCTTTCTGCAGATGACTGTGGTTGATGTGTTTGCTTGTGGCAAGAAGATCGAACCCCCGGACAATAAGTCACTGCTTCCTCCTAATGTTATGTCTCTGCTTATTGAAGGCATTGCACAGAACACAACTGGCAGCGTATATGTCCCTGAGGTGGTTTATTGTAAATGGAAACCATTTAGTACATGGTTTCTTCTTTATTTTCCTTAATATTCTAATTGAGTGATTGATAGTGATGCTTAGAGTAGTTTATTGCTCGTGTTTTGATGATTTTTATCGGCTTATTAGATTGTGACGGCATGAACCCATCTGGTATATTTTCCACGTTCATAGGAGCGCGTCTATGTTTTATAGTGTAATATTTGTGTCTCAAATTGATGGGTTGATGAATGTGTGCACGCATGCTTGTTCGGAGACTCTTATGTTAACTTGTTCATTTCACGAGTTAGTTGGTGTGGTGCCCAACGGTTTGGGATGTTCACTTTCCTAGGAGACTTACACATCATTAAAAGGTGGTTCTAACCTTAGTTTCCTTAAGTAATGAAAATAAAAAAGAAACATTTACCATCACCCTGTGATTACCACTTCCATTCCTGCACCATGCCTTCACTTTCATCTCATCTCCACCTTTTTGTTGCCTTCACTAAGAAAAATTTTGGATTTCCGCCTGCTGCCTCTTAGTGTGCAGCTATGTTGACACCTAGACGTGCTTCACAATCAGAATGGCACAGCACCGTCAGTGCAATCTTTGACAGCATGCTTTCTATCTATCTCTAGAATGGTCACTAGACACGTCAGTGGGATCCTCGACTAGTATGACTACGTACCAGCCTGATATTTTTGACGTGGTTCCACTTCATAATACTGCTGAATGGTAAAAGCAATTTCCTAGACCTTCTAGCTTGCTACCATATCTGACCAGTGACCATCAAAATAATCCCCCAAGCTATGCGCACATAGGACTACCACACCTGGCACCATAAAACCACTGTAATGTTCATGTCGTCTACAATTTTGGAGGGGATTATTACCTCAGTGGGAAATGGTGGATAATATGATAATGGGGGAGTTGACCACAAATTGTTGTTTGTTTTGTTGTCTTAAAAAGAGATTGGAGCTATAGTCCGAAGTGCTGCAGTGCTGTCTACCATTTTTTATGTGCTTTTATTTTGTTTTGGGCATGAACCGTCACTGCATAAAATCAACACCGTCAAAGGTTTTGGTATTATATGATGTAGATATCACAAAAATCTTAATGATTACCTAGTCGGGATGGCGAAATGAACCGTGGATCAATTCATCTATTGGGAGTCCCGAAGTCACGAATGAGCCCTACAAATGAAATAGAGATTGAGTTTATGCTGGTTTTGTATAAATGTTACTTGTAAAATTTAGTTATTGCTGGAAAGGAGATCTGAACGTTAGCTGCATTTGTAGTATAAGAATCTTGTCAAGCATTAATAAGAGTTGCATTGAAAACTCAAGCATCTTGACCGAGTAATTTTAATATTTGATTAGTTTTAGACCATTATAAACCTAAAAATATGCAAACTTGTTGTGGCTGGTCTTTAACAGGATAGTAAAGCTCCGGAGATTTCTGGATCGCCAACAGAGAAGGCCATTCTTCAGTGGGGCTTTAATGTAATATACCTAGTTATGTTTATAAGTTATTAGATTCTTTCATTCTCTTAAGCTATTTTGTTTAATGGAGTTGTTATGTCTCCTGTAGCTTGGGATGGATTTCGATGCTGTTCGATCAATGTCACTTATAATCCATGCATTTCCATTCAACTCAGAGAAAAAGAGAGGCGGTGTCGCTCTAAAACTGGTAAAGGAGTAAATCATTCAAATGTTATAATGTAGTTGCACTTTGGCTCTCTACTACATTTCATATTTTCATAAATGGACTTTCCACTGGAAGTAGGAGTGGAAGGATGCGAAAGGAAAGGTGTATGAAGAGAAATATCATAATTAAGTGACTTGATTTAGATTTATTCATTCTTTTTAGTAGGACGTCTGTAGTAGATATTGATGGTGCAATTTTGCTGGGTAGCATGTATCCACAATTTTATTAATCTATAATTGTTTTTGCAGTCGGATTCTGAAGTTCATGTACACTGGAAAGGGGCTGCAGAAATGGTCCTTGCATCTTGTACCAATTACATGGATGCAAATGGCTGCGTGGCGCAGATGGAAGAAGATAAGGTTTCCTGAAAATTTCTTTCCTTATTTAACTAGCTGTTTCCCCTCCCTGTTCCCTTCTGTGGAAAGTTCTCTAACTATATTGGGTTTTCAAGAACTTGAAAATAATATTTGTCTTGTCCTAATTTTTGAAGTATGAAGAGCTTAGCTGGTTCTGATGAGATAGGAAATTTATTAGGCAATGTTTTTAGTCTTAGATGATAAGGATAATTTTTTCCAAATATGTGTACAGGTATTCACATTGTTTAAAAATATTGGACTCGATATCAACTGTAAGTGCATTTATTATGGTCTTGCAGGTATCATATTTCAAGAAAGCAATCGAAGATATGGCTTCAGGAAGTCTACGCTGTGTTGCTATTGCCTATAGGTCATACGAGATGGAGAAGGTCCCTTCTAACAATGTGGAAATGGTTAATTGGCAATTACCAGAAGAAGACCTTATTTTACTTGCCATTGTCGGTATCAAGGTATGTATTAATAGTATCAGCTTCCGATTATGGTTTTAACTTTTCTTGGAAGATAATGAATCTTTAAAAATCCATTCTGTCCTATTGTCTGTCGTTACTTTCTCTTCCAAAGATGACCTCCTCAAGACCATATCAAAATCCTGGTATTTATGGTACTCTTGAATATGAGAAAGCATCTTCTGGTCGAGATACCTCGTTCTTACCATCAGCATATCCAGTAGCGACAGTTGCCTGACTGTGCCTATAACTAAAATCTTCCAGCCATCCAGGACTTCCACACCACTTTGGATGATTTAATATGATTTCTGCTTTATATTTGGCCTTTCACTCCTTTGCTTATTACCACCTCTTACATCTCCAGATCATATGTCGTACATCCTATCTTTTTCAAGTTTTCTTTTTTCCATCTTTTTCCTCTAACAACACTAATCTTTTCTGCACCCCCCTTTAAATGCCAATTTACTTTGCTGTGTGTAAAATATGTTTCCATACAAATATGCATAGACGCTGGCCATATGTAAAATACATGTGTAAAAGTATGTCTATACACTTGCCATAAGAGCATATCGTCATTAAGAGAGCGTTCATCTTTGATATAGGACCCTTGTCGACCAGGTGTGAGAGATGCAGTTCAGTTGTGCATTGATGCTGGTGTTAAGGTATATCCATCTCTTTTCAACAATGACTCGTAAACATAACAATTTTTTCATGTCATCTTTGTATCTTTTTGTGACGGATCAATCTTGTGCTCGTCTTCTTCATAAATCTTCTGATATTGCAATATCTTGTCTTTTTTCCCTTTCTTTTCATTTGTTAGGAGATGCTATTCTAATATCTTGTCTTTTTCCCCTTTCTTTTCATTTGTTAGGAGATGCTATTCTGGATTCTTGACATTTGTGAACATAAATTGTATTCCAAACTGTTGCATATTTTTTACCACTTCATGCATCTCATGGAGTACAAGTGCCTTTTACCAGTGAGTAATTGGCCTAGTCTCCGCCATCAGAACCTTTGAGCTAACAGCAGGATATATTAACAAGTTCAATAGCCAGCCTATCTCTTAATCGTACACTTACGAGCATATCTTAGTTCCCTCTCGTGGGCGTCCATCTTCCTTCCCATTTGTATAGATTCTGGTGTTCGTGTTAGTGTTTCTAGTAGTTCTATCTTCATACGGTATTAAATTTCCAGGCCAACTGAAGTAGGCGAACTTGACACGTGTTTCAAGATGGGAAGAGACCACGAAAAATCTCTAATGTGAAATGCTATCAGACATCATGCACATGTGCTAATTATTTGTACACCAGTAGTTTTCTTAGGGGAATTAAGGTCTGGGTTGCTTATTAGCATATGAACTTATAAGCTTGTAAGCTAAAGTGTGGCGTGCAAACTCTTGTGAGCTAACGTGTTTGTCAGAAAAGCCCTCTGCAGTGGTTTATGAGAAAAATCGACACCCATGACATCTGAGTCTGCAGTTATATCTTTATATTTTAGTGATTTCAGTTTTATGCTACACTAGTGTTCAAATTAAAAAACGTTATTTCCCCTAGCATATGGCATCAAATATTGATATGCTATTTTCTTCCTTTTCATTGATCCTAAGTGGAGCTTTGTACTAATATCTATACCAGTGGCATTAATTGGCTAATGACTTTGAATACAACATTGCATTTCTTCACATTGCTTATATCTGTAAATGTATGCCGATCTTCTGCAGTACTAGATTTCGCCACCTTCTTCTGAGATCAGTTTTGTTAACATTTGATATCCATTGAACAACTTCTTCTCAGATATTTATACATTTTGCACATATTGTTAAGAGTCTGAACTTCTTAATGGCATGATGAGTGTGTTTGTGCACAAGTGGTGGCAACCTGGATTCAAGTTGGTTGGACTTCTGTGTAACTGATGTGGTGGTGGCTGATGGATGTTTATCCTGCTTATTCTAGAGTGCCACTTATCTAGTGTCAGAACAGAATACTTTTTCTTTGTCAGTAAACTATTAACACTATCCCTCCAGGGAAGTTTGTGCTCCTGGACCTTTAATGGAGAACACTGGCTGTTTAAATGGGATCCATGGTCTTTGTACTGCGTGTGTATGCTGATGCTGATATTTCCATGTAGCTTGTCAACACCTGCAATTATGATGAAATTTATTTTAACAATTTTATAGGTGCGTATGATCACTGGAGACAATCTTCAAACGGCAAAAGCAATAGCTTTAGAGTGTGGGATATTACAATCAAATGGAGACGCTACTGAGCCAAATCTTATTGAAGGAAAGGCATTCCGTGCCATGTCTGAGACGCAGAGGCTGGAAGTGGCTGATAAAATTTCGGTACGAGTTGAAAGTTAACTTGGTAGCCTAAATGTTTTGGTTGTTGTCTGTGTGCTATGAATTCAAGTGGCGCGGATGACATCTCTTATTTTTATTTCACATACAGGTGATGGGTAGATCATCACCAAATGACAAACTCTTACTTGTTCAAGCATTGAGGAAGAAGGGACACGTTGTTGCTGTTACCGGAGATGGTACTAAGGATGCTCCTGCACTACATGAGGTCTGCTCTTCCACTGGTTGGTAGAAATTATTGTACCTGTTCTATACTTACATGAGCGAAATATTGGGTCCTGCAATGGCGAATCTTTAGGTTTCAGAAG
This sequence comes from Forsythia viridissima, assembly GCA_030279155.1. Classification (NCBI taxonomy): domain Eukaryota; kingdom Viridiplantae; phylum Streptophyta; class Magnoliopsida; order Lamiales; family Oleaceae; genus Forsythia; species Forsythia viridissima. The sequence goes on from CM059042.1 coordinate 18,055,685, forward strand.
TCGTTGGAATTTGAATCCAGATTATTTGGTGGTGTGAAAATGAAATTTTATCTAACCCCCATTTTGTGGGGATTGCATGAGTTGATTATGATAATTAAGATTATCATTTTGGCACTGGATTGGGCTTGAAAAAAGGTTTTTTACTAACATTTCAATACTGTGGGTTCATGAATTTATTAATGAACACGGATTAGAGTGTTGTCTAATGAGATGTTCAAAAGAATTTTTGTTTAAAGATGTTTTTTCTTTCCTCCATTCATTTAATCTGGTTTGTAATTGTATTTGCGGTGTAGGCTGATATTGGTCTGGCAATGGGTATCCAAGGAACAGAAGTTGCCAAAGAGAGCTCAGACATCATTATATTGGATGATAATTTTGCTTCAGTAGTGAAGGTGAGTCTTTGTGTTGCTTGCAGGTTAATGTTGATAACTGTTCAAGAAAATTTCTTAGTTTGGCTCTTCGAAATGCATAAAACTAGTTTTTCTATCTTGTGAATGTTGCTTTGAAATAAATGAAAAGCATGCCATCACGAGAATATATAATAGTAAGTGTAGCATATTACCAGATCCCAACCATTTCCGTTCACCATGAAAATATGGTGGAAATCCGTATCCACTATCCTTCATAGTTTTGTGGAAAATAATGTCAAAGTTTCATCATGTTTGGCAGTGCTTTAATTATTTTTTAAGTGTTTATAAGTTGTAGGTCCTATGGTAATAAGTGGGTAGTAAGTTGTGGGGTCATACGAAATGTGTGAATAAAAAAATATGTTTGATTAGTTTGACCAGCTTTAATTATAATTTAAACTTGGCAAGTTGTAACGCTCTGGATTTTCTCTTAAAAATCTTTAAATAATACTTGACGACTCAAATAAGTTTTCCTTTGCCCTTGAATGGTTTTAAAAATTTAACTATGGAAGAAAATTCTTAAGATTTTACTAAAACTATATTAGATGTCGTCACAAATTATGACTATCTAAACGTACTCCAAAAATTACGAGATTCGAACTTCAAATACTTGAGACTTTAGGCTACAACATATTAAAATTTCAGTCCTTAGCCATGTCGTTTGACTAAAAAATTCAAAGTACACAATAAGTTACGATACTTCAAAGTTAAGAGCAAAATGGTGAAATTTTCAGAAACCACTTCACAATTCTATGTCTTTAAATTCCAACCGGCAATCTAAAATATAGATTCGATTTTTCTAGTACTTTACATAATTAAAGATAATATATTCAACATTGTACGTTTTTACATTATAAAAGGCTCGATTATATCGACGCCAAACCATAAAATAAATAAACTAAGTTTTTTCTTCAAGGTCGTACTTTTCGCCGTCGCACCAATGCCAACCTTTTCAACCTCGACATTTAATTATTTTGGAGTGAGTATTTCATAAGAAACACTCAATAGTAAATTATAATAAATCATAAGTAAATATACGAAATTAATATGCCACATGCCAACCATTTAACATATATAGGAACAATATTTTCGGTGATCGGCACCATGTGAAAACATAAGTGATTACCTTCAATCACAACATACATAACTAAATTACCTTCAATCACTATCATTATGTTCTATCATTAATCATTAAGCATGCATAAAAATTCATGTATATTTCTCAAAATAACTTTCATAACGTCATGCTTAAAGTAGGATAATAAACTACCTTGAAACTAGAATTTCCGTTGAATTGATTTGTGATTTGAAAATGGCTATTTCTTTTCCTTAAATATTGACCCCGTGCTTGCCTTCACTAGCTGACAGACCAAGTATTTTGACACAAAATGAGCTATAACTCCTTTCATGTTTCTCCACAACATTACGTAAATCCTTAAACATTTTGGTTCCTCCTGGATGTGCAGCGTAAAGAGCGGAATGAGTTTAAGATAAAATCTCATTCATCATACCTTATCCTAATTAGGCACACATAACCGACGTTTGAACCAAACAAGGGCTTAACAAGCTATGGGTTTCCTGGATTTGCATCATTTTAAGATTCTTTCAGCATAGCATGTATTTTAAGCGAGGGTTCTAATAGAATTTCGTGGAGGTATTTTAAATGATTCTTTGGCTTGGTATGGTGTTTTATAGACCTCTTTTGTTATTTGGATATAATACTCATTTCTATCATAACTAACTTTCGAGCCATAGCTTTTCATTGCTACTGTCTGGTGAAAGTATCTCCGAATTGAACTTATATACAAGTAGTTCAGAATTCAGATTGCTCTCATTGTAAATCATTTATTTGTTGAAGCATAGTCGCATAGATTTTCTTTGTTACTGTCTTGTGTTAGTGTCTCCAAATTGAAAATTATGAAAATAGTTGAGATCACTGATTATATTTTTATGTTAATTGTAGGTGGTGCGCTGGGGTAGATCTGTTTATGCCAATATTCAGAAATATATACAATTTCAGCTCACTTTTAATGTTGCAGCTCTTATAATCGATGTAGTGGCTGCAGTATTTGCTGGTAATGTCCCATTAAATGCAGTGCAGGTTTGTGATCTCTCTCTCTCTCTCCCCATGTTTTGATTACGAGCATTTATCTGTATACTTTTTTTCTTTATAGGCACGAGTTCTTAATCCTCACTTTAATTTAGGTTCAATTACTAACTTTATCATTATTTTATCTTCTGAGCAGCTTCTCTGGGTAAATCTTATAATGGATAAACTAGGAGCCCTGGCACTAGCAACTGAACCTCCTACAGATTATCTGATGCGTAGACCCCCTGTTGGTAGAAGGTTGGACTTATCCATATATGAGTCACTTTGCTCTGAAGTTTGTTATATATGTGACCGAAAAGTTGGGTTTCAGTTAGTTGGGTAGTGAACTGCATCTTCTCCCCTCCTCACCTAGTACCAAAGGAGAAATAATTATCACAGAATGCAATAGAGTTCAGTGTTGACGTAACGAACTGTGCTACTTGTTCATATTATGAAAACTTGAAACGTAATTGACATAGAGGGTACTTTTTTGCAATCACATCATTCCATTCCATTCTCTGCAAATCTTCACGAACCCCAATCATAGTAATGTCATTCAATTTCCTTAAAATCGGCATAAACCCACGCATAACGTTTTGAATACCCCACAAAAATTGCGAGTAAATTGGCATTAAAAAAACTAGAAAAATTAAATAAACAGATTATTAAGTTTGTAATTTCAAATTCTGTAAATTCACGTAGACTTCTCTTGTAACTAATATTGCAAGTATATATTGGCATTAAAATAGCTTTATAAAATTGAAAAAAGAAACAGATAATTTAATTTATAACTTTGAAATCTGTAAATTCATTTACTCTTGATCTGTCAATCTGTAACTTCTCCTTTTTGTAAATGTAAAAATTCAATTTTTTTCTTGCTCACTATATGCATATTTGTTTTTTCTCAAAATAAAAAATCTAAAAGAGATGAAGGTGGCAGTGATGGTTTCTGTCAGTTGGTTGAAGTCTTGGTCGCACTTCAATGCTGGACTACAGTTTTTAGTGACAAGAAGAGATGTCAAGAGAGACAATGAGGGAGTGAGAGGGGAGGAAATTATTAGCTTAGCTGATAGTTGTTATTGGCAATTAATTTGCTGCTGGAAGCCTGGAATTCGTTATTAAAGAATACAAGAAATGTAGGAGGTGATTAGAGCTGTCCCTTTAAATTCATGTTATACATTTATGTTATAGAGAAACATTATGAGCCATTCCATACATTTTTAAAGCTCATTTGGACATTTATGGGTTCATTCCTAATTAGTCGGATGTATAATAAAGAGATGAGAAAAATCATTTTCAGAAATGGGGATTCGCATGGAAATGTGTTCTTTCAGGAATCTATTGTATCAAGTATGGTATTTGGAATGGAATAGGGAATGCTGATCCTCTTCCTTCCCCATTCCCTTGTACCTGGCTCCACGTTAAGATTGTTTTTCAGTTACCAGAAATCACCATGGTGTACGGATGACATTTTATTTCTTGTCTGTATCATTAAATTCTGTTGTGTTTTTCAAAAGGATGCACTTTCAGAGAGTGAATTTGTATACTGATCAAACATTATTAACAATATTTTAGGGAATCTCTCATAACAAATGTCATGTGGAGGAACTTGATAATTCAGGTATGAAACTTGTGTGTTAACTATATTATCGAGTTTTTTATATCTGGATTTAAAATAAAAAACTTCATTAAATATCCATGTTCGAATTGTTGGCGGTTAAATGATTGCAGGCTTTATATCAAGCTACTGTTCTCCTAATCCTGAATTTCCGGGGAACAAGCATTCTGCATTTAGAGCATGAAAGAAGTGACCGCGCTTTCAAAGTGAAGAATACATTGATATTCAATTCATTCGTCCTTTGTCAGGTAAGTGCATTGAGCAAATGAAATAAAGATGGTATTAATTTTTTGCTATAGAGCAAAATGTGGATATCTGCAATGCCGTTGAATTTATCTATCTTCATCTTGTAATGGGGGCATGGAAAATAATATGTGTACTGTTCTGTGCAAAACGAGTGAATCTTGAATTGTATGCAACATGATCGCTTAACTGTATATCGTGAATCCAAATGGTGTGTTTTGTTTGCATATAGGAATAGCTAATAGATGTATGTGGTGAGATATTCTCTCTCTCAACTGCACTACATTCAAGGGTTTTGAGTATCTAGTCTGAAAGTTTTCTTTTCTCTCTCTCTTTTTTTATGTATATAATACATCTCTTTTTTGTAATTGGATTATTTAGTCTGCTGTTACAATAATGATCATTTGAATCTTAACTGGAAAGTGAAGGATTGAGGATTCTGTGTCTCTCAAGATTGCATGTTAAGGATGATATTATCAGCCAAGTATTGAAGAACATGAATAGAACTCATTTTTTGTAATTGGATTATTTAGTCTGCTATTACAATAATGATCATTCGAATCTTGTTCTACTTAACGGGCAAGTGAAGGACTGAGGATTCTGTGTCTCACAACGTGCATGTTAAGGCTGTTATTATCAGCAAAGTATTGAAGAACATGAACCTCTGTGAAGTTTATGACATTTATGACAGGATTTAATATTCAATAATTCACTCCACCCTGTTCAGTTCTAAGTTTAATCTAGTTGAAATCATTTTGCTGTAGTTGCTCTGCACCTTTATCTTAAATTTGCCAAATTTTAAACTGCTGTTTTCCACCTGCTTTAACTGATTTCTTTTGTTTATAATTACAGATATTCAATGAATTGAATGCTAGAAATCCTAACGAGATCAATGTGTGGAAAGGGGTTACCAAAAACCGTCTTTTCATGGGCATATTGGGGCTTACAGTGGTTCTTCAGGTTATTTCTGTTGTCTTTGCTCTTTCTCGTCGAAAAAATACTACACCACAAAATTTTTTGGAATTTATAAATCTACTCTTGCTGTTAGGTTGTCGTAATATTTTTTCTTGGGAAGTTTACTTCAACAGTTAGACTCAGTTGGAAACTGTGGCTTGTTTCCGTTGTCATCGGTATAATAAGGTTGGTTTCCCATTACCTGGCATTTTGGCTTACTACTTATAGCTGGTATATCTCAACTCTACATTTTATTTTAGTTGAGAGTCTATAATACTAATGTGCCGAAAGATATTGGAGATACTATTTCTTCACATTAAGTCGTGGACGGTTGATTTAATCCCGATAATGTGTTGTTGGGTCTATAATTGCATCTCTATCGTTGTATTATTCTCATATCTGGTATGAAATTTGGCTTTCTTTTTTCCTTGATCAGCTGGCCTCTAGCCATTGTTGGGAAGCTAATTCCTGTTCCCGAGAGACCTTTCAGTGCATTTTTTACATAGAAAATAAGTGAAGAGAATCAAGAGGTAAAGAGATCTTTTTGCTTTCTCCCAATTGAAGCATTCCTCAATGACGGTGATGAGGAGAACATGCGCTTCATCATTGCGAGTTGACTCGATCTTCTCTTGTTTTCCAGGTTAATTTCTAAGGAAGGAAAAAGACAGCTGCTGGGCTTATCTTGTAACGCCCCAAAATTTCTTGTTTCGGGAGTTAATAAAATTAACAAAAAGTAAAGTATTGCGGAAAATGTTGCTTTAATAAAAAGACCAATTGTTTGATATTGGTAAATTTATAAATATTAAAGAAAATAGATTATTAATCACTAAATAATAATTTAAACTGTGACAATAACCGTCTTATTAAATAAAGCATCTTAAACAAAACTAATTTTATTTGGCTACCATTGACACGACAACTTTACTAACTCGTCACGCATTCATCATATTAATTATTACTTGAAAATTTGTTAAATTGAGGGATGACTATAAATGATTATACTCAGTGAGATATTTGCTATTTTCACAATTAATCCAAATATTATAATTAGGCATAAAATTATCTTATTAAACTGAACTGGGAATTATCACTCCTTGACAATGATAATTCATGCAAGCACTACAAATAAACTGAAATTCGAATGTTTAACTGAATTTGAAAATTTAACTGAATTGATTTATGATTTTTTTCGAAAGAGCACTGAAATGAAGTATAAATATAATATGTAGAAAGAAGTGGAAAATAACTAATAGTACATATCACCTTATTTTTGTGAATGAATTGCTCTGAGGAAAGAACGACTGGATGTAAAGTTTGCAAGAGGTGTCACAAAGCTACTGAAGAAAGTAATATTTTCTATGCGTGGAGGAATAATTAAGAGAAACCACCGGCTGTTTTCTTGATAAAGTTGTGAGAGGCTAATCAATTTTTATATGTTAGACTTTATAAATTGTTTTTAAAATACAATTTTTTGTAGTATACATTAACTAAGTTATTGGTACTTAAATCAAATTAGGAGAGAGAGAGATAGACAAAAAAAAAAAAAAAAAAAGAGATTGAAATCAAGAGGACCGATCTATTGCCTCTAGGTGGGCAGTAGATGTTGCCCACCTTAGTTTTTTTCAAACTGTTAACCGAAAATAAAAGTACTTTTTTTCAAACTGTTAATCGTAAATAAAAGCAAGCTATCCAACGAGCTCAATATTGATATACTAAAATTCATTTCTTCAATAATTAATTATTTAACCCAATAAAATAAATTGATTCTAAAACTTAGTTTTTCACTTGGTTTAATAGTAAATAAAAAAAATTCGAGGTTCTATAAACTATCCTCCTTAAAAAAAAAAAATTTGTCCTCGAAATTTACCTTAGCTAGTCAGAGAATTGTTGATGCTTAGCTTTTAATTGGAATACACAAATACCACTAACTAACGTGAACATACGAAACAACTGATTTTGTATAGTTTGTACTCATATAAATAATTTGCTACTAATGTCATAAACATGATTAAATATATACTTGTGTCATGATAAAGTAGGAATAAACTAATATAGGTTTGCAAAATTAAATAATTTGTATGTCTCGTGATCATGAAAATTACTCTAATAATAACTTGTAAAAAATCAAATAATATATGTCTGAACATTGTGTAAGGATTAAAATTCAACTTACATGACATAATCATACTCGTATAAAATTACGACAAGTAAATTCTTTTCTTATTTCATACCTTGAAAAATAATGAATGGTGGCTAATCAATGAGCTATAGGTGCCAATGATCTCGTACCACTAAATTATAACTTATTTCTACTTATATAATATGTTTGGAAAAATAAATAATTATTAAAAATAAATGGCCAATAAAATTCTTTTTTTTTTTTAACAAAATATATTCAGCTCTTTGACACAAGGGAAAAAAAAAGATATTTTTTTGTTTTCTGTTCACGTGAACAGTTGGACTTGATCTATTCACGTGAATAGTAGAACACGTACTATTCACAGTGCAAAAACTCCAAGTCCACACAAAGATAAGCCCGGGCTCTGATACCATTTGTAACGCTCCAAAAATTTTTGGGTTTCGGGGAGTTAATAAAATTCATAAAAAGTAAATTATTGCGAAAAATGTTATTTTAATAAAAAGACCAATTGTTTGAATATTGGTAAATTCATAAACATTAAAAAAAATAGATTGTTAATAACTAAATAATAATTTAAACTGTGACGATAACCATCGTATTAAATAAAACATCCTAAACAAAACTAATTTTATTTGGCTACCATTGACACGACAGCTTCACCAACCCGCTACGCATCCATCACATTAATCATTATTTGAAAATTTGTTAAAATGAGGGATGAGTACAAATAATTATACTCAATGAGATATTTGTTATTTCTACAATCAATCCAAATATTATAATTATGCATAAAATCATCTTACTAAACTGAACTGTGAATTATCACACAATGACAATGATAATTCATGCAAGTGCTGCAAATAAACTGAAACTCGAAGGTTTAATTGAACTGATTCATGATTTCTCTCGAAAGAACACTAAAATGAAGTAATCAAATTATATGCATAAATATAATACGTAGAAAGAAGTGGAAAACAACTAATAGCACATAGCACATCACCTTATTCTTGTGAATGAATTGCCGTGAAAAAAAAAAAAGAACGACTAGATGCAAAGCTTGCAAAAGGTGCCACAAAACTACCGAAGAAAGTAAATATTTTCTATGCATGAAAGAATAATTAAGAGAAACTACAGGCTGTTTTCTTGATAAAGACGTAAGGGCTAATCAATTTTTATAGATTAGACTTTATAAATTGTTTTTAAAATACAAACTCTATTAGTATACATTAGCTAGACTGTGGGTACTTAAATCAAATTAGGAGAGTGAGACAGACATACACACACAAAAAAAGAGATTGATATCAAATGGAAATATGTAATTTGCCAAAAAGTTATCCTAAATAAATAGTCCATTTTAAAAGATCATTTAATCATAGAACTTTTAATCGTTTCTATCTTGAGTTTAACTTATTTAAAAATATTTTATTTTGAGCCGTTAATCATAAATAAAAGCAAGCTACTCAACGAGCCCAATATTGATATGCTAAAACCCATTCCTTCAATAATTAATTATTTAATCTAATAAAATAAATTGATTCTAAAATTTGGTTTTCACTTGTTCCTTTAATAGTAAATAAAAAAAAAATCGGGGTTCTACATAACTTGTCCGTAGGTTGTCTGCAATACTAAGATAGATACAGATCAGTATAATTCAAATCTAATTTTAAGTATTTAGTCTTCCATCAACTGAATTGTACATTACAGTGGTGAAAATACAAAGTTGTTTTTGTTTATACAGTGAAGTTCAAATGCGTTCTTTATCAACTAATGTCATCCTTGTATGATCAAGAAATTATTTGATGTGAGTTCAGTTAATAGATTTTTGCATTCTGGAATTGATTGATTTGTGTATGTTGAATGCTTTTTATGTTGTTTTTTCTATGACTTTTGGAGGGTTGCTTGTTCTACAGAATTTAGCATTCAGAATGAAATTATTTGTGTTGATGCTTCTTATGCTGTTTTGGCAATGATTTTGGAGGGTTGATTTTTATAACCATGGTCCCGGTAAACAGGACAATCTCACATTTTTATGTGCTTTTGGTCTCGTTGGTGTGACTTTATTGTCACCAGCCATACAGAAACGAAACATTTGCAAACTTTAGCGTGCATTTTCAACCATGTTGGATGTTGTACTGCACCCCGTAATCACCGTTCATCTGTATTTCAGCTCGTTAGGGTAGTTGTGATCAATATTTCAATGGATAGCCCTTACGGTGGATCCCTCCGGACGACATTAGTCTTAAAACGAGTGTCACAATTTGGGAATTCTACAGCCATTCTCAAAGATGGCACAAATCCTTCTTCGGGAAAATTTGACATTTTCTCTGGTGCATTTCTTAGGGAGGGAGATGGTGCAGGTCTAATTTCATCCCCTTTTGTATAAGCTCAAATGAGGGAAATGCGATTATCTTTTCTCTGTGGATCTCAGGAACCCCAGGAGAGGTGCCGACTGCATCCTACAATTCCCTGTTGGAACCAATGTTTTTACGTGGAATTTATGATGTATGATGAAATGGATTCGCTGAGTTTGAATGTGCATTCGACTGAATTTGAACTATGACAAGATTCGAAAAGGAAGGTTTGACTCAGAGTGGGAAGCAATATTTGGATGTTTCATTTAAGGTGTGTTTGGTAAGCCAAACAACTCAAGAACTTGACAATACTGACTAGAGCTTTACCAATATTTCACGTGGAAAAATGGCTTCAATTATACCACCTAACAGGAAATTGGTTTACTTCTAAGGCTGGAATCCTTTTCATTTAACAGAAATCAGAGTACAATTTGCAACCTTACAAGTTATTTAAAGACTCGTCCAAACCAATTTTGTGTCTTTATTTTTGAAATAATTTCAATGGCGAGAACAAGAACAAATAGACTTCCGGAAACCAACAATGGCCAAGAGCTCTTCAATTGCACATAATAAACTTAACAGGCATTTATGCCACACAAAGGAACAAATCATTTGAAAAGTTTAATACACACTGTTAATTTAAAGGCTTCATTTGAATCGTAAATAGTAGCCAGGACAAAGAAAGGACGGTCAGAGAGGACTGATTCCTGCCACTTCTTCCTTCGCAAAATAAACCACATAGTTCCGTCCTTGACCATGGTTTCCTCACAACCAGACAAGGTTTTCTCGATATGTCCCTTCTCAGTTCTTCACTACAAAAATCAGTTACTGATATTTTCGTAGAGCAAACAATGAAAATGATGCATAGCCATCTCGACATTTGGGCTGTATCGGCCAATGCTGTATGCTGGAGACTCAAGGCCCCGTTGAACAGCTTCACATAAAATTATGTCTTCCATCTACAGTAGATTTCTTAAACATATTAAGCACAATATAAATGCACTGATTTTCAACAAAAAAGTGCATCTGACCTGCACTTTCTCACTATCCTCCAAACTCTTTCCAATAAAATCAGTGTTATTCTGAGATGTCAAAGAACAATACGTTAGTGAATCACTGTCATACAATTGACATTTTCGTCTAGGGGGTTTTCAGCTGGCCAGTTACTTTACTCTTTCTATAGTCATTTCTCACAGGTGTATGTATGCATAAAAGTATAAAACACAACCAAAGGTCCAAACTAGAATTTTGGAAACAGTAATGTCCATAAAAAGAATGTCAAATTTGCATGACCTACATTTTTGCCCATTTGGGAGAAACGGGGTCAACAAATTCATTCTCGCCACTAGGAAAAGGATTTTTGAATTTACACAGTTTCGTGGAGTCCAGAAAATAATGTACATGGAAAAGTACTTCAAAATTTCAATAATGAATAAATAAATAACCATATGTTAAATCAAATGCAAAATATAATCCTGATTTTCTTGAAATTTGCAGAAGTGCTTATAGTGTATCTTCGTAATAATTGTACAATCTGATTCGTATCAGGCAAATAAAATTTAATAAATAGGGTAAAAGAAAGAGGATTGGTTCCATCTAAGGAGTATACAAAATAAGTTCTTTTTAAAGAAAACTTAGACGATCAAGAGGACGATTTTTTTTTTTTATTTAGTTCATTTATTCCATGTTAGCATGAAAAATCAACAAAGAACCTGGAGAGTAGTTAAATATGAACACCATGATACAACTTTTTGTAATTCACCTATTTTGTATCCGATACCATCCAACTTGAGGATAAATGGATATTTAATCATGCTATAAAAGTTCTAGAAATAAATTTAGGATACTAGTAGTTAGATATTTAAATTTATAGGGAACATTTTGATCTGGATATCATGAAATGTATGAGGATCGGAACTTACCCTAAGAGAAGGATCAAGAAAATAATCGAATATCACTTGGCATTTCCGAGGTCCCAATGGGACTACAAGATTGGTATCCATCCATGGTCCATACCTACGTTACACAGAAACACTAGAGACAATAAGGGCATTGGATACAGCAAATATGTGGAATAAAATAACATACAAACGAACAATTGATACATTTAAGTACGGATAACTGACCTATTAATCATAAAGTTTGGATAAACAAAAGCATATAAAGCATTTGAGCCAAGTCGATCAAAGTCCTCTTTACTATTCACAGGACCGCCGTCACAACTTTGGATGCTAACTTTCTCAAACATCTTGACGATTAGAAGGATAGAGTTATATATATTAACCAAAGCACAAATAGTATAAAATTAAGTTAAAAAGGAAATATTTGAAAACCAACTTGTATCATACATACAAAAGCACGTGTGCAGAAACTTATAGGGTATGTTTGGAACTCAACTAGACAACATTGGAATGTATAATGGATAAGATTTTAGTTTCTTTTCCTTCTTTAATATAGTCTAATGCTATACAATCCTTCTTACCAAACATGCCAATAAGCTATAAGATGACTTCTTATAGAACTAGAAAAAATGTAACTACATTTTCAAGCAAAAAAAGAAGAAAACATATCCAAAAATCGGGAGACTTAATTTGATAAGCAGGCATACTTTGGTAATGTAACTACATTTCCAAGCAAAAAAAGAAGAAAACATATCCATAAATACCGAGAGAGTTAGTTTAATAAGCGGGCATACTTTGGTAGAATATGACTCTAGATTGAGACCAGACGCAAGACCTTTATGTGCATATGGCACGTGATAACCTCCATCTAAGTAGTTGTCGCAGAACACCTGCAGAAGAAAATCCTATCAATCCTGATTGATCCGTGATCCTATATTCTTATTTTGCGTCGTTGGATAATAAAGTAGTGAAAACTATCTTTTTAGCACTTAAAATTGATAAACAAGATTTATTGATTGAAAACTAGAGGAGCCCAATCTCATTTTGAAAAAGAAACAGACACATAACAGAGATAAGATGAACTAGGATACGGACAAGTTTGACAAAGAATATGATGAAAGTCAAACCTTCCAATTACATTCAATTGTATATTCACGTCTACAAACATAATCCAATGAAGTATCAACACCATTTGCACTTAGTAGTTCTGCTGAAGTACCCAGCCATTCATTTCCTACAACACTGGTATCCAAATCTTCTTTAGTCAAAACTCCTTTGAAATTAAGTATTACAAATGACCCCCAAATGGCAACTTTAAGGGGAATAAGTCCCATTTCCTGCCTTTCAAGTGATCAGATAAAAAGCAAAATTAATCATCCGTATGAAAACTGCAAAACGTGAATAGCAAAGAAATGTATGAGGTTGTTGCATACATTCACTTTAAAGTTCTTGATTCCAGTTATTCTTGTTGCCTTCAAAAGTGCTCCATCCAACCCGTATGTCCATCCCTATAGGGTGAAAATAAATAAGAAAACATTTAGATTCATTGGCTCGGATTTTAACTTATCGAAAGGTTTCAGTATCTTATAGATATCTAAAACGTGTATTTTGCCAACTTTGCAATCCATGAAGAATAACACAATATACTTTGAATGAAGAACATGTATTTCACACACCTCTGATAACTAGCAATGTTATATACCAACTGTTTAAGCTTCACCGGTTTTTCACTACTCCTTGTTATGACAAGAAATGATTAAAGTAACTCCAATTTGGGCATATTTAGAACAGCACGTGCTTACCATAACATGGGGTACTATTACTATATCAAGGGGCAGTGAGAAAAAGTGAAGATTTTGTTCCAGTGACATATTTTTTCTTCAACATGCATTCTAAAAGAACGTTTTCTTTTTCAATCATAAAGAAGACAGTTGCCATCACAAAATGATGTCATTATCTTAGACACATCAAATCATGTTTCAACAATTTTGAATTTACATGAAGCAGATCATTGTCTATGATAATAAAATCAAACCTCTTATAAATTGTTGTTTTGCAGTTTACCAAGTTGTGACACATGTTATATGTTAAGTAGCTATCCATATCATATATGGTAAGAGGTGACCACGCTGTGAAAACTAAAATTCATTCAACAAAATTGAATCTCGTTTGAAGTGTGAGCTTATTGTATGGAAATCATGAAAATCTGTTTTAAGCAATTAAGAACTCACATGATATGGGCAGACAAAGCAAGATTTATTCCCAGTTCCAGAGGCAAGAAGAGAGGCATGATGGCGACATACATTGTGAAATGCACGTAATGTGCCACTTTCATCCCGACACACCACGTACTCGATACTTCCCAATCTGCTGCATTAACTAATTAGCTACCTTCAAAAGAAAAGCTCACTCATATACCTTCTCATATTGTTACTTTTAGACTTCTTTTACACGTAATACCCCCATACATATACCTTTTTTCTATCTTTTCTCTTCAATTCTCACATGCATACTTCCTTTACATTAGAGATTATGAATTGGAGAAATTACTATGTATACCTATTTGGTAACTATAAATATAAAAACACTCTTACTACAGTTACCTGCCAGTAAAAAATTGTTGGGATTCTTTAATCTGTTCGGTGTATCCTGACAATCACAAATAAATGCAAAACAGAAAGTATCAGAGAGACATTGAAAAAAATCAAGTCAGAATAATTTCCCGAAGTGGACAACTTTGCAAACTTGGTGATCCTAGAAAAATGATAAGTGGAGCTGTGCTTCACAATCCTTGGGGTTGTTTTGCTTGTAATTAATCACATCGAAATTCCTTCGATCACATAAGCACGGCTTCTTGTTGGTTTTCCCACATAAACTTTGAAGCATTAGGTACTATACAAAAATGCCATAGCCACATACTTCTGCAATTGCACCTTGATTTAGCATAAAAAATTGTTCTAGCACAAACAATTTCCACAGTGAAATGAACACTATTCTCTCTTTACATTTGAAGGGTAAAATTCAAATTATTTGAGTTCTCAAATTCTCTGTCGAAGTAAAAAGAAATCTATGTTTGCTTCTTAAATGAAATGAGAAAATAATGTACACACACACTCATGCACGCACATATCTATTACACATATACCAAAAAAAAATTTATATATATATATATATATATATATAATAAAAAAATCAGGGTCCATGCTTAGAAGTTCAATTAGAAGTATGTGAATTTTACCAACAGGATGCCAGCCTCTGTAGAATACTTGATCAAGCTCAAGAGAGTAGAAATCCGGGTCAGTGTACCAGGAGCTTGGAGGGGTCCACGCTTCTTCTATTGGGATTTTCGGATTGAATTCTTGGACCAATTTTCGAGCTTTACCATAAAACTTTTCGCCCACTTCTTGGTTGTTTGAGTGTGAGCAATTACTTGAATCAGTTTCAAGGGATGATGAGATTACTTGAAAAGAATTGCTGAAATTATTGTTCTTGAATTGAGCTTGAGCCCGGTTTTTGAACTTCTTGATGAATTGATTATTTGGGTGTTTTTGGATTTCTGAGAAGTGGTGGAGAGCGGTGAGCTTCTGCGTCATGATCATGGCAGCCATGGCGATTGTCACTATGTTTTTTCAGATGGGTTGGACTGTGTGTATGTTTTGGCTAAGCATAAAATTGAGTTTAATGTTCCCTGAACTTTCCTCCCTACTTTTAGAAAATTATGCTTCCTTAATTACTCTTCGTAATTACAGAACGCACATCGATGACAAAATGGTTACATGGCACATATTTGAGTTTAAATTCCGCAAACCAATTCAAGCTGGCCCACCATATCATTGTTTTTTTAAAATACGATTTATACATATAAAAAAAATATTTTTTTTTCCAAATTCTTCAAATCTATTTCTTCAAATTCGATTTCTAACCCAAACTCCTTATCCCATCCGACAAAATGATAGCTATACCCTACAAACCAGTCTAATCGATGACCACCACTCCATTTAGAAATCAACAACGTCGCATATAGAGGGGTCACGTGGAGTATGCCAAAGTCTATTGGTATTTTTGTTACACCCCTAAATAACACATCCAAGTGACGCATGGCGTGCAACCTTAGTTTACAAATTAGCTCCACATATGACCAATTGTGTAATGACATGTGGAAAACACTCCAAAACTATCTGGACTGCTCAACAAAGACAGTCCAGAATATTAAGTAAGGACTGGACCAATATAACTGATTGATGGGACAGAAATAAGGCAACACTATTAACCTCACACAAGGGAATAGTATAAAAAGGATAAAGCGATTGTCAGCAAACCCAGATCCAGTTGCAAAGAACGATGACGACAGTGACAGCTTGATGGGACGCGGGTCAATCACGTACGCAAAAGTCTGACCCATACCAATTGGATTTCAAATATAAATAAGAGAGAATAGGCGAGAGAAGTTATTCTAAACCAGCGTATGATATTGCATATATCTTAAAGTTCAACCAGTCCAGTATAGATATAAATTCTAATTTGAGAGTCGAAGTTCATACGACAACCATCCCGGTCTCCTATGCCAACTAACAATCTTGGTGTTGAGTGTGCAGGGACAACACAGGTGAAGAGAGAGAATGAAGTTTGGTGTTGATTGAGAATCTAGCAAGGATTTGTGGTCAACAATTTTTATTTTATTTTTGTTGTATTATGTACCCAAAAATCTGATGTAATAAGTTCTTCTCTAGTGAAACCTAACTCTAAACGTGAAAAGTATAATTTTTTTTTTTTGTATTTATGATGAATTACATGTTGCATGCCTTCTATTAGAACTTGTATTTCACGTTAAAATATGTATTTTGACTATATTGGATCTTTTTTAACAAATAACTGCATTTTCTTTTGTTTGTGCTGCCAGATTTGGAGGGTCATACTTCATTGATTCTAAAAATGTATATGAAAATCAGAGGATGATAGTGATATACTCTATGAGCAAAATGTCATAGAGAACATTGAAACGGGAGTTGAAGATAGAGTATTTGAATGGGCCGAAGAGGTTGACAATGAAGTAGATAACTTAGAGTATCCATGTTTTGAAGAATTACTAAGTGATTATGCATCTCACGATGAAGTTGATTTTCTAAACGGATTAGTGATTTTCCATTAGGTTGGTTTGTAGGCAGGGTCGGCCCTGGCCGCCCCCAACCATTTAGGACTCAAAATTTTGGCCTAATTTTTTTTTTTTTTAATAAATTAACCTACTTACATGTGAAGCCTAAATAGAAAATAAGTCCAAATTTAACCTACATTGTCTACCTTAATCTATTCTTTAAATTGTAAACAGTGCAATTTTCTCTTTAAATTTGTATACATAGAAATCTTTATCTTGATTCAAATTGATTTTCCAAATTGTTAGGATTGGAGAAATAAATAAAAAGGCGAAAAATAAAGAACACAAAAGATTAGTCATATATATAACAACTCAATGAAAGTTTACTAATTATAATAAAATACTAGGACAGCCTAATTACGAAAGTAAAATCTCGAAAAACACCATTACTTAAATAAATACAAATACTGTACATCTTTCAGGGGCGTTGCCCCCGAGCCCCCAGGAGGGAAGCCGCCAACCCCCCTTCCAACTTCCATGGCGACCTTACCACGAAAGTCGATCCGTGCTCAGCTCTGCGTAGCGCAAAAAATTAGTTTCTACAGTTTAACACAAATTCCAACCATTTTTTCATTCAGTAAAGAAGAAGAAAAATGTACCTTTTTTGCTTGTAAAAATGTAAAAAATTTACATTTTTTAAAATCTCAAGTTATTAAGGGCCCATTTAAATTTTCACCTAAGTCCCCCTAAATCTCCAGGCCGGCCCTGTTAGTGGGGATAGTATTGTAGTTTTGTCGCAGGAGAAATTAGTTAGGGTTAGAGAATTGAATTTGGAGAAATAAGACTTTGAAATATTTCAATTTGGAAAAAGAATATACGTTTCTCATATATAAATCGTATTTTAAAAAATGATTTGATGACATGGAGGGGCAACTTCACTTGGTTGGCAGAATTAACCTCAAATGAGTGCCTATTGACGTTTCCGTCAACCACGTGCGCGTTTCTATCCATTGGCAATTACTGTGATTAATGAAGCGTAGCTTTCTAAAATCCAGCGAGCACATAACAACATTTGAAAGTTCGGTGAGTGATCGAAGACGTAACTAAAAAATTAGTAATTATTGAAACATTGAACTCCATAAATTTTTTACTTAAAGGTGAATTAAGTAGTTTTAGACAAATAAGTTAGTAAAAATCTTTACTTACAAGAAAGATTTTTTTTTTAAACTAATCTTAAATGCCTATTTGTTGGAGTTTAAAAATAGTTTTTTAATAAATTTTGATAAAAGTTGATGAAACGTGTGGTTGAAAAATTAATAAAAGTTGTTAGCTCCATAAATACATGGTTGAAAATGAATTTGTGAATTCCTCTTTGATTATTTCGACTCAAAATATTTCTCTATAATTTTCTAAATTTATGCCTTTCGTCTCCATTCTTTTGACCATCTTTAGTTAATGGAGTAACATGTGATTGTATCTTTCTTGTAATCTTAAGATTAGCTATTATACAATTTTATGAAAATCAATTGCCTTCTAATATTATTATAATTCTACTTTATAAAAATTAAACAGAAATTTTATTTGGCAAGAAGATACTATTTTATGGCATAAAAGAGTCGTCGTCACGTAAGAATTAATAAACTGGAAATAGTAGACAAACGAGCATGCTCCGCCACAAGTTACTGAACATGTCCGACTAATAAAGGACCATGCTCCACAAAGTGAGAGAACATTAATCTATAAGAAATTGTATATTGGGTATTTGAAAAGTAATCTCTGCAATGAACAGATTTTTGCTAGTGCTTTGAACTTTTTTTTTTTTTTTATTCGAAGCACCAGCACAGTCCAGTATGGTTTTTAGGCCTCTATCAGGACAGGCTGGTGGGGGTTTGGATGCCCCTACCACTGTATTTATATAAAAATGGTAGTACACAGGAGGGGGATATGAACCTGACCTCCAAGCATACAACGAATGAAAAAAAATTCCTCAAACTACAGCAAATAAAGAGATACTACTTCCGGTGCATAATTCTGAAAAGCAAAAGCAAAAGCAAAAGCAAATGAAAACCAAACTAACAAAAAACTAAAGACCTCTAACTGATGGAAGGCCATATCTGTCAGTCTGAAGTAGTCCACGCGAACGACGTGGCAAGTCTGAAGATCCATACTCCTGATAATGTCGTTGGTCCCAGCCCTCAGAAGCTAAAGAGTCAGCGACCTGGTTTCTCTCTCGAAAAATATGGGAAATTGTGTCTCGATCGAATGAAAGAAGATGTCGGATGCGTCTGAGTATTGACTGAATCACCCACGGCCCCCCACCACGTGAAATGCAATGAACAACGAGTGTAGAGTCAGTCTCAATCCATAAGTCCACAAGACCCATCCGTCGGGCAAGCTCAATGCCCTGTAAAATGGCTCTCAACTCTGCCTCCAAAATAAGTATATCTCCGTAGCCAGTAGAGAAGGCCCTGATACAACGCCCAGTGTGATCTCTGATAACACCCCCGCCACTCGCAAATCCATCCCTGACGCATCCATCAGTATTGATCTTGGTAGATCCAGCCAATGGGGCACGCCAATAAACCAAAGTAGGGGGGCTGGGGGTAGGAGAAGTAAGAGTAAAACCAAAATGTGGGGCAAGATCAAGGTCCCCACGCCAATGCACAAATCGAAAGAGTCTTCCCATATGTAGTAAAGAAATAGTGTGATAGACCCGCCAGATGATACGATTGGGCTCTATGCCAATTCTACGATGCTTCGCATCATTCCTAGCTGTCCAAATGTACCAAAAGACCAGCAAAGGGATGATAGTGCGAATATGGCCACTCCTGACAAACTGGCCTGAGAATCTCCAAATCTGAAATCTATGCTGTAGCATCTCTCCAACCCTGAGGGGAATGCCAAAAATAGCTGAGAAGTGCTGCCATACCTGGTGAGCCACAGGGCTATCAATAAAGACATGCTGGATGGTCTCAATCTCTGAACAGCACTGACACCTTGATGCCATGTGGGCCCGAATCCTCCTCTGAATAATCACATCCACTGGCACCAAACCCTGCCACAATCTCCAACAAAAAAAAGAGATAGTCTGCGGGATGATCGGGCTCCAAATCATGCGACAAAAGGCCTGAAGAGTACTCCCAGTGCGAACAAGCTGCCATGCCGACTTGGTAGAAAACCTACCATCTGGGGTGTCTTTCCACATAGGTCTATCAAGAACATCGGGACAAAGCGGTAGACTTCCAACCTGGATTGCTATATCATGTGGAAGGACCAACAAGAGTCTATCGATATCCCATCCAGTATCATCAAAAAACTCAACTACCTGGACGGAGGTATGCTCCCTATGAGGAAACATTTGAGCTAAAGTCATGTCACCCATCCAACAGTCGTGCCAAAAGAATATACTCCCCTGACCCAACTGCCACGCGATGTGGGGCTCCGCTGTGAGTCCCACCCCCTTTAGCCTCCTCCAAACCGCAGAAGCAGAATGTGGTATGGGTGCCAGAAGGGGGTGGGTGCCCCTGCAATACTTGCCCAGTAAAAACTGAGCCCAAAGCGACTGCTGTGATCTGAATAACCACCAGAGCTTCAAAGAGAAAGCATGGACCACGTCCTCTAATCTTCTGAAGCCCAAACCACCCTCATTAGTAGGAAGGCAAATATCCTTCCATCTCTTCCAATGCATACGGTGAGCCTGATCTTTAGAATCCCACAAGAATCTAGCAAATGTACTCTCTAACTTCTTCAACACTGTCTTGGGAGGCTGCATAATCTGAAGAAGATAGAGAGGTAAAGAAGAAAGGACAGACCTCAGTAAAGTAATCCTGCCACCAGGAGATAGCAGCCTAAAGGCCCATCCAGAGATCTTGCTCTTGACCTTTTGAACTTTATTCTCCTTGTGAATGCCAAACGGGGATTAGGTCTTCGTGGCTGAACTCGAGCCTTCGGGCAAAACACATCCACACTATACTGTGTGATTGTTGGTTCATAAATGAAATTTGAGCCTGTTATTTTTCTTGATGGTCATGCAGCTGAACAATGCCAAAAGAGATGAGCTGTGGATGATATACTTTTTGATAGGATTTATGCATTGGATAGATACCATCTTTTTCCCTTTTTCGAATGGGCTTTTTGTACTCAAAATTTGTATGGGAAAATGGACAGACATGTGAAATGTTTTTAAGATTTTGCAGAAATTGGGTCATTTTCTGTGACCAACATTAGGCAATTCTTTAAAGTCATCAGTGGTTAGCATGGTTGCTATTCTATCCACCGATACTGCCCATCCTCAGCCGGACCCGGCCTCAATTTCTCTGTGACCTGTCTTGCCCCATATGCCCCGATCAGCCCGAGGGCTGAGACAGGCATACAAATCAAATTTGTGCATTCAAAATTTATATTTATTGGCTCCTGGACGCACAACCCAGCACCTGGCTTTTCACAGGAGTCCACTATGAATTTCTGTAAGCTACTGCTTTGCGAACTTAGTTGCAGAATCAAAAATCAGAAAGATACAAACTAATCTCCTATTGAATCTGAACTCATACGCATTGCACTGACTGTAAAAAGCAATGTTTCTGAATCCAAGAATTAGAAGAAAACAAAACAAAACAAAGCTTAAATTTGTACAGTCTAGCATACAATGTTATATTTAAGAAAGGGACATTTGAGCACTTTGATCTTTTTGGGGAAGGATCAAGTGACCCCAAATATGAACTCCAACAACCAACATGATAATTTGAAAACATACTGCACACATTGAACATTTGTGAACAAATCACACATTTGCATTTAAGAGAAAGGGCAACAGCAACGCTTCTGGAGCGTTTTATTTATATTACTAATAATCGGACAGGACTGCCACAGCACAATACAGATTTCAGTGCTTAACAGAAACAAGAATGTGCAAAATGGCTTTTCCTGGCTATATACGGGGATAGATAGTCACTGGCCATCTCTGAAGCTTTTTCAGCTGGAACAAATATTTGCGTTTTGCCAGAAGCTATTTTGTTCCCTGCAACGCTGGCATAGAATCGGCTGGGGTATGCTGGTACGAACACATCCCCCTGCGTGCAAATGCTGAAGTCGACGAATTGTTCGTATTCACGACCCTCTGAGCCCATGAATTTTGCCCTCTCATCAGCAGGCACTATTGCGTCCTATTACAATTTCAATGGTGTACAGAGATGTTTACAGCCGAGAACACAAAATAAAGTAACAGCTAAAGAACAACTGGTTCATCAGTAAACAAGTTATGGAATTCAGCTCAAGGGATTCTGCAAGTTTTTGAAAATTATCCATGAGCAGGGTCATTTGACTTCTATCATACATTAAAAAGTTCCCCTTTTCTGGATTGATATATTTAGAGAATTAGCAGCTTATGTAGAGAAATCTCCACACGGGATCCTTCGAAACAGCAGCTTATTTAGGATGGCAAGAAGAGCACGACCTGAGCACAAGCACGCTATGCAGATGGGCATACAAATGAAATTAAAAGCTATAATTCCTTCAACTGAGATTCGAAACACAAATAAGAAGGCAGGCATTACCTTTGTAAATGTGTTGGGGAAAATATTCCTCAATGCATCAAGCCTACTATGCCATCCAGTTTGAGTCAAGTATATAGTTGTTTCTCTGTGAAAACCAATCTTCTTGAGAAATTCACCGATTTCTTCAGCATTATAACAGCGTTTACTTGCAGCAACATTTTCTTGGCACCTCTTCTTTCCCAACATATCAACCCTCAAGTCCACTGCCACAAAGCGCCCACCCGTTGTCTGGCTCATGCTTCTTAGTGTCCCAACCATTGAATCAACCAAGTCCTGCAACTCTGCTTGCAACTTGAGGCTTCCAAATGTAGCCAGACACTGATATGCATTCGAGTGCATGGTTTCTTTTGACTTAGCCACGGATAAGGAATCGAAGTAAGTCACGAGCCTCAAGTATCTTTTAGTCCTAAATATGGGTTCGATTTTGGATGTGATGAAATCCTCTGAGACCCCATCAGGGACTCTCACAGCATTGAATTTCATGCTTGATACTTCAGCAGGCTTAACCTCGGCTACTTGGACTACTCCATTCAGGCTTGCTACAAACTTCTTGACATCATAAATTTCTCCAAAGTCTCTGAAAGTGATTCACATACGATAGAATTTTTGTTAAGAGTTTTCTTTATAACTTTCTGTTCTTGGGCTTGTGAAAAATGCACTTCAATCAAATAGTAAGCAATCTCGTATGAAACAAAGTTCATAGAATAATAACTGTGTTATGGAGCCAACTAATGATTTTATTGCCAGAGAACATTGCTTTTATTAATTCTTTTGTTATTCATTTTGATTTTCAAGATTCTTCTGATAAGGGGAAAGTCCCGAAGGCGAAGCCCCCCACTTGTGTCAGAGGCTCCTTGACCAGGTGGGTTGTAAATCGAGGAATGTGCACTAGTGGCAGGACCTGAGGGAGAGAATTTTCACAAGATTCTTCTTTTGATGTTAAAGGTTTTGTAGCATTATATATGAGATATTGGTCTAATAAAAGGATATAGATGGGTTTGAAATTTTCTTTGGATCATCAATGATCTAAAGGAAAATATAATTATCAATTCTTGTTAATATATGCAAGGACTCACCTTTTCTCCCCCAATTTGGTTCCTCTGATGTCAGGAAGCATAAGTGTTGCTCCAAGATGCCTAGCCACTACC
Organism: Forsythia viridissima; assembly: GCA_030279155.1. Taxonomy (NCBI): domain Eukaryota; kingdom Viridiplantae; phylum Streptophyta; class Magnoliopsida; order Lamiales; family Oleaceae; genus Forsythia; species Forsythia viridissima. The sequence continues at coordinate 18,079,180 of CM059042.1, forward strand.
ACAGCATTTGCAATCTGAGAGCCAATAAGAAAATGTGGATAATCATGGGCAATATTTCCCTCAACATGACTAAAAACAAACCAACTCAAGGATTTAAGATTCTGGCTATGAAGTGAGTCCGAGTATGCCTTCAGTAGAGTTAAAGTATTTGCTGTTTAAACAATCTTTGAAAATTAAGCCGTCAATCCCTTATATGAGCATGAGATTTTTGTTCAAATAAACAGAAGTGCAATGCAAATTGGTGGTCTGGACTTGTCTGTTTCTCGTAGATGTCTTGATACAGTCATAATAATCAGGGTCTAGATCTAATGGTCGAGAATCTAGCTATAAACTCGTATTTCTGGCATCAAGTCCCCGTGTCCTCCTCAACAGCTTACCATTATCCCCCAAACAAATAACAGAGAGAGGAAAGGAGAAAACAACAAGCATGGTTTTCAACTAATAACATATGCATGGCTGTGCCAGGCAGGTCCATGTGGACCAATGTTTTCTAATAAAAAACTGCCCACACGGACCACGGGCACATTGCCGAGGAGGCTGAGGATTTTCCCGGCTGACGGGCCGTGCTGGTAAGGAAAGTGTGCCACACCCACTTTATACATCTCATACAGTCATACTACATAATATCCCTTTGTTCTCTCAGCATATACCTCAAACAAAATGAAGGAAAAGTAACATACCTGTGAAGCGTGATACTCCGGGCCATTACTCAAAAAAAAATAAACATATCTGCTGGACCGCTTCCCTTCTGCAAAAGAAACAACAATAATGAAGAATGAAGCAGCAGCTACAACTCCACGTTTCTGCTAAATGATGTCATATTTAATGACTTACTGAATGAGGGAATTTCCCAGCATGGTCTTCGTACTTCATTTTGGTCTTTCCACGGACCATAACTAACTTCAGTCAGTATAACCCCCTTTGCCTTGCTTGCATTGTATTGGTCGATGCTCTGCGATGACTGTACACTTTCCTGCAAAAAATATGAAATTTTGAGCAAGATATTCTCTTTTCAGTTTAGAACATTTAATTGCTGTGCATCAAGTTTTAAGATATCGTTCCAGTAAATGATCAGAGTATCAATATAAACAATTAAGACATGAGTACTGAAATAAAAGCTACTACAATGCAGGACTAGCCATGCAATAACTTAGACAAAACAATACTTAGTTTTGGCAAATGTTTTATTTAGAAACACAACTGCTTTCAGCTACCCAGTTTTTCAAGTGATTCATATCCAACAACATACCTATGGGGATTTTTATCAGATAAATGATAATAATATATTTCGTGTGGACTTTCCCACAGTATTGTATTTCTTTGTCAAGAACACTACATCAATGATGGTAAACAGTTGGACAAAATTGTCTAACACTGTACTCAACTTGAAATTTTTGTAAAATCTGCTCACAAATTATAAAAGATGAATACAAGTACCACATAGTAAATTATTAGAAGACAAGATGCCACGATGAAATAATTTCAACTTTCGTCATTCACCAAGGCCTACTGCTTATAAGATAATAGATTTAAATGATTTATCATTTCGTTGGTTTCATTCATCTAATATTAATATACTGGGAAAAAAGTATAGTGTGCTTAGTTAGCAATTCCAACATTTTGTTAGATATATAATATATACATATCCTGCCAAATCGAATTGAGCATTGTTTCTCCACCTTTACATCGATTCTTTAAATTTTTCTTTTGTTACAGAGCACACATTTACAGATAAGAGCTACTTTTCAGGCAAATATCTTTGTAGCCCTCTGGAAACGACTTAAATTGAAACTTCAACATAATACACGTGATTAGAAACAAAAGAAAGGAAGAAAAAAAGGCATTTCAAATATTTTGTCAACTCCTTTGTGCTCCCAATGTTTTCATCATGTAATAACTTGTCTTGTATTCCAATTTTTTAAGGAAAATGACATTTAATCAGTTCAAATTGATAACTTTTTATTTCCTCAAATTGTGAATAGAAGCTTTATTTCCTATAAAGAAATCAACAGGAATCAAAACAATAATGAAATTGTTTCAGTTAATAATTGTTATTCTTCTTCTAATTAATCAAGTCGAAAAATATATATTTAACATTATTCTTTCAAAACTAATCTTGTACATAAGGTAACGAAGAAGAAAAAACAAAATTTGGCTTCTACTTTACACTCTTCGGTTTTAGCCCAAGTATAATCACAAAAACTTTTGGCAAGAAGCTCTGGAATAGCTTGAAAGATATTGTTTAGAAAACAAAATTTAAGAAAAATAATATCAAAGGTATAGATTGAATAGAATTAATTTATACACTTCAATTTGAAAGAGAGTAGAGTGTTTGTATGTGAGTGTAGGTCAAGTAAACAGACCAGTATAGATAGTGAAAACCAACTAAGCATCAATCATTGAGCTGAATATATAATAATAAATGTTACCAAAAACTTACCAGAAGTGGATCAATATGGTCTCTTTTCACCATATTTCCCAGCATTATGAACATTGAAAATGTGAGTATTGCTGCCATCAGTTGCCTTAAATCTACTGCCATTTTTTTCTCTCTCGCTTCGCTTCGCTCTCTCTCTCTCTCTCTCTCTCTCTCTCTCTCTCTCTCTCTAGTTTTCTCTCTTTCCCTGTGTGTATATATAATATTAGTCCCCCTATATATATATGCACGCTCTCGCTCTTTTTACCATTTTGTCTGTTTATCAGCCATTAGAGAAGGACAGTGCTCACCGCCTGAAAGTAGGGTGGAAGGTAGAAAACACCAGAAAGAGGCTTAAATTTGAGAAGATGACAATTAAGACAGCTTGCAAAGTGCATGCAGTGATGCACTCACAAAGGAAGAAAATCCAAACTATGGCAGATAACTTTTGCCCCATAAAGCTAGTTAGCATTCTTTACGCAAGGTTGAGTAGATGGTTATGTTAAATGGAAGAGTAGTTTGTGAGGGCTTTGCTAGTGTCACTGACTAGCCACGCTGCATCTCTTCCTATTTTAAGATTTCCTTTGTATTTGATGCCTTAATACAATAGCCCCTTTAGTTAATTCATTTATTTGCTAATGAGAAAGGGATTACTTACATGTATTAATTAATTTATTTATTATTGAGGAAAGGGAAAGAAGGCTATTTCTTGGGTGTCTGTATAGACTTAAAATTTTCATTGTGTAACCAGTGAACATATATCCTGAACATATAGCATAGTATATAGGTGCGTGTGTGTGCACACAAACTTGGGTGTTGTACCGACACATATATGCAAATGGTTTAAATAAAGATAAAAAGTATTTTGCTATATATACATGGAGGAATAAATGCCACATGATGCTTATTGTACAGGAAGGTCATGTCATTGTGGAAATATTTGTTATGAGCTCAAGGGCACGCATCATCTACATGCACTTAATGAACTTAATAAAAATTAAGCTGTCTAACAATTATCCAATTCATGAGTTTAATTTTTATGGTAGCATATTGCCTTGACCTAATTATATTTGGCTTTCTTTTCTTAAATCACTTTAGATGTTTATCATTTACCTTTCCAATTAGAAGAATGTGTGTTTAATTCATAACTAAGGGTCTGTCACTCTACTATATCACAAGCTGTTGGCTATAGCAATGCCCATCAGTATGAATGACACATTCAGACGGGTCTTAAGGTCTACTGACGCCTGGCATCTCTCTTTTGTACTTTCTTTTGTGCATAAGACACCTCGTTTTACGGAGGAGGCCTCCTTTTAATTATAAAGAAATAGAATTAACTCAGCAAAACAAATGCAATAACAAACAAGAATATTCTCATTAATATTAGTATTGAGGTATTAAGATATGAAATGTCAATATGGATTCAATAGAAGGGATTATTATAGAAATATAAAGCTTATTTCTTCAATGAAAATCAGTGATGATTGATGGAGTTTAAATAATAATTTATCTTTCTTTAGATGTTATTGGAAAACCTCAAGAGAAAAAATAGACAAGGAAAGTTCAATTACTATTTCTCACCTTTTATCAAACCTGCTTTCGTGACAATTATATCGTAATTAATCTATATCTCAATACAAGCAAAGAATTTAATACAAAGATATCATTTTCCGTGAAATTAGATATATGTGTTGTGTAAACGGCAATCATTTTGAAGAATTCAAAAATGCTTTCTAACTCAAAATCACACACAAGATGGTTTAGTTGTTAATTTGTATCCTTTTCTTTAAAATACGTTGTAGTTTAGTTATGGAAAATACCACGTTCCACCTAATTACTTCTAAGATGCTCAAAGTACTCATAGGTAGCTCGACATACTGAACAATGTTAAGGAAGAAAGAAAGCTAAATCTTGTCTATTATGCTATCTAATTCAGTATAATACCATGTACCAAACTGCCCTTAAGGTAGAATTACTAGAGTTCTTAATGCAAAATTTGCGAAGGATTTTGAGAGTATGTAAAAGCCAGATTATCCTTAGCCATTGATCTTTTAGACAATTGTTGTTTCAATCTCTAAAATTTTATTTATTGGATGTTGATTATTTTTTAAAAATGATTACGGATATCAAATGCCTTATAGTAGATTTTACAGCAACAATTCTCTTTATTTTATTTTTTTAATCGTCTAATGAGATATTTACCTATTATTGAGTAAGGGGAAAGCAAGGCAATATTCTATCTTTTCTTCCCACTTGGACAAAAAGTTTGAAAAGCATAGAATTGTTCTCCCCATGCAAAATATCTTTTCTTATACATACATATTAAAAAGTAAATTCAAATAAATATACGTGTCTCCTCTCTATGGAAATGATCTCCTCCCCACTATGGGGAGAAGATATTTCCCCTCCTCTCTAACAATTTAAGTTTTTTAATGACGGTTGAACATGGTATAAAATCTGGCAAATGTCTTTGGTCCGAGTCTCGCTACCTATTTATGAAAATTTCGCACGTGTCAAGCCGTTGATGAAAAGATGAATTTGACCTACATGTGGGGGTGTTAAAGATTAAATTTTAAAAATAAATGCATCATTTGTCTTACCGCTTAAACTTTTAGAAAAAGTGGTTCAACACATTAATAGCCAAACTTGCTAGTTCTACATCTTAGCCGCAATTAGCATGGCCAAACTTAAAGCTTTTCATTATGCTTGAACATGTAGTATAGATGTATGTTTGTGCACACACTCTAAGTGTTGTACCAACACATAAATGCAAATGGTTTGATTGCTTGAAGCTAAATATAACATAAAATGTTTAGCTATACATGGAGACATTGTTTAAAAAGGTTTAATTGGGTATCGAGGTGTTTTATCTTTTTAAAGGGAGGTGTAAGCTTTGAGGCGCCTTGAGGCGTAATCCTCAAGACAAACCGATTAAATATTTAAAATGATATAAAAATACAAATATATGCTCATATAAATCATAAACCATCTTTTAAAAAATCCATAATAAAACAACAAATTTATAAGTCTAGCTTGCTGACAAATACAAAATAAATTAATAAAGTATCAAATAACAAGTTCTCAAGTTAGTAACCACGAAATAAAATTATAATAGGATCTTTAAGGAAATTATCGACATCATCCTCCTCATCACTGTTAGTTTCTTCTCATTCTGTCATCATCCTCCACTAGCTATAGTATTCTCCTTCTCCTTCCTTTCCGTGTAAAGACGGAAAAAGAAAATAAAAAAACTATAAAACATTCTAGTTTATAAAGATATAGCCCAAAAGGCTAAGGCCAATAACAAAATGAACAAAAAATGCAAGCCAAACAAACTAACATTTTAGTCCTTTGAGGCGTAAGCCTCACTAAGTCAGGGTCTAAGCTTCACAAATGTGCCTCAAGGTGCAAGCTTTTAGGCATTTTATGAAAGCATCATGAGAGGCGGGATTCGAGGAGTAAGCTTCAAATAGCTTTTTAAACAATGCATGGAGGAATTAATATCACATGATGTTAGTTATGTAAAAAGAAGAACGTTTTGGAATATTATTTTGTCCTTTTAGTGCGTGGATTATTTAGTGCTTTATTAATGATTTATGTTACTTAATTCCACAGATAGGTTGATAGGTTCTTGTACTTAGAAATTAGTTTAAGAATTAAAATGAATTCCAATTGTTTCATTATATTAATTAAGAAGATGATGATGAAGAAAAAGAAAATACATGAAAAAAAAGCTAAAATATGCGGCTTGGGAAAGTTTTAATGAACCTAATGGTTATGAAGATAAAAGCACACATCATCTACGTGTACTTTTTTATTAGTATTTTTTCAATGAAGGAGTCTAATATTTAACTAGGTGATTATAAGTTTTGTCTAACAATATTTGATTCATGAGTATTTTATGGTCAATTTATTCTATATCATTTTTTTCTTCACTTCTCATTACTTTTTTAAATAGAAGAACATGTGCTTACTCATTAAGGGTTTGTCACTCTACTATCTTACAAGCCAAAGGCTGTAGCAATGCTCATCAGTAGCAATGACACACTTGAACAGATGTTATGCGGCTTACATGACGCGTGGCATATAATTTTGTACTTTCTTCTATGCACAAGACAACTCATTTTATGAAGGCTTCCTTTTCATATTTTTACAAAATTTAATTGTCTAAGCAAAACAAATGAATCAACAAACAAAAGAATTTATTCATTGAGGCATTAAATATAAATTGCCACTATGGATTTCAATAGAAGGGTCCATCATTGAAATACAAACAAGCATATTTCTTCAATTAAAGTCACGTCTATTAAAAATATGAATATAAATAATTAATTCCATCCACTATCTAACGGTTTGTACTTTTACATAAGACAAATTAAATTTGACATTAGAGTATACATATGTCCAGAGTTCAAGCTGTTGCCACCAATTTATGAAAAAAATTACAAGTCAAACCTTTAAACAAAAATGAACTGACGAGGGATGCATTAAAGATAAAGATATAAATAATATTTTCTCTTTAACAACTTGAAAGTTGTCATTGACATTCAACAATTACTCCCTTTCATCCCAAGAAAGAAAGAGGATTCTTGTGGGAAAAGACTTATTTTTTCATTATTATTATTGGCTTCCTTAATTACGCATTAATTCCTAGATTAATTAGGAGTTACGTCCAAAGAAAAGTCATGAATCCTGATTCAGGAAGGATGCATGTTGTTGGATAATGTGCAAACACTTCAAGAAATGAGTTTATTGAGTTTTGATTAACATGTTTAATTAGTGTTAACCATGTTTTTGTAGTAAAATGAGTCAAGGAAATCTAACTTTGAACAATCAATTCTGTAAAACAAAAGCTGAATTTACATATCCGAACATTCTGATTCTAAAAATACAGATTGTTCAATTGGAATTCTTTTTGTTAAAAAAACCTTACATGTGTTTTTACGGTGGTTTTACATATGGAAAAGGAGGGTTACCTTGTGAGCAATAATAATTAATTGGTTGTCTGTAATGGGTGGAAATTACAATAAGGAAACAAAGATTTTGTTGGGATCTTCCCCTATTTTTCCCATTTTTTATTCCACACTAAAAGGTCTTGTTGCCTTACCTTCCACACGGTTTTCCTTGATTAATAAGAATTCAGAATTGACTAAGACAAGCGTCCTCAACTCCGATTTTAAAAAATTTCTTAATATTTATGAATTTAAACATATTTCATAAATTTGAATAGAATTATACAGAATTTATAAGATTTCAACATAATTCTATATTATATATTTCAATACATTTTTATGGATTTCTATGAATTCTCATAGATTTGTGGTCTTTTTGTTAAGGGGTATCCTCAATTCATATTTTAATGAATTTTAAGAAGAGTTATACTATTCATAGTCGTTCAGTATCAGTAGTCATCCTACGTGGCATTACTCAATTGGACGAATTATTCATAATTAATGATTATAAATACATTACTCAATTGGAGTAAATAATTCATCTAATTGAGTAATGTCAAGTAGGATGGCTACCGATAGTGAGCGACTATGAATAGCATTATTTTTTTAAAAATCCATACAAGCAAATAGTTAAAGTGACTATCCTACATAAAAAATATTTTGAATAAAATTTTGGAACGAGAAAAATTCTTGAAATATAAAGAAAAACTCTTCCTTAGTTTTGAATATAGAAAATTGACTAAAGAACAACACTGCTTGAAAAAAAATCGAAATAAAGTTTAATTTTCACTTTCTTTCTATTTGTCTTTTTTATAAAATTTTCTCTTTCATATTTCATACTAGAGGAGGGACATTTAGGATTTTTTCTCTTCCAAAACGAATTGTTTAACCCTCTTGTATAAAAAGTTATTTTATGACTTAAAAAAGTATTTTGCAAGTGTCGCAATTGACAGATAAATCTTTTCAAGTTCAAAAAAAAAATTTTAGTGCCATATTGATTTTACTGTCCATTATTGTCCATTATCTAATTACACTATATAGTATTAAACTAATTATCTAATTAAGATTTACCAATAAATTATTTATATTTTTCAACCCAAATGTTTTTCAATAAATGGTCATGGAGTCCCAAAGTTAACAGTTGTAAAAAAAATTATTATTATTATTAAAATAAGAAATTCAACAATTTAATAAATTTTCATGCTAATATAAATTGAAAATAAAATAAAAAAAGAGTTTAGTTCAAAAACATATGGCACAAATAGAGAAGAGGGGTGGGAGGGAGAGATGCCTGAGAAAAAGTTATATTGAAATTTTGAGAAGTGGTGCTAGAATTCCTAAAAAATTTGGTTTTATATTTATCGGCTCAAAATTCATGAAAATTTGTTTAAATCTTCAAATTAATTAATTAAATCTTTAAAAATCCACTAGTTATTAGAGACACCCTGATTTCTAAAAAAATTATTTAAATCCGAGTTGAGGACACCTAAATTTCAATGAAATCTATTAAAATTTGAGTTGGAGACACCTAAATTTATATGAATTTTTAAAATACATTCTAATCTGAATTAAGGACACCCTCATTAACTTTTTACTTTCTTGACTCTAAATTGAAAACAGTGGCACACTTAGAAAAAATAAGAGAGACGGTAACAAAAGACAGGAAACGTTATGTTAAATGACCTCAGCTCTTCCATTGTTCTTCACTTGAAATTAATTAAGAGGAAATGATATAAGAATCGATTAATCTTCTTGACTCTAAATTGTCCATTACGTATCTTTGTATTTTTGCCATGTTCTACTCCTTGGAATATATCTTTTAGGGGATTATTATAGATTTGTAGAAGTGAGATAGGAAATTTATTTCCTGCTATCGTTGTTCGCTTCTATAGAGATTCGATGGTAATTTAACTTGAATCCTTGTTTTGATATACACAAGACGGGCATAAAATGTGTTTACTTAACCATTTGTGTGTTTTACAGATGTATTAATCTTGGGGGATTTTCCATATAGAATTGCATTATAATCATTGTTGTGCTTAATTTGTGACGATTCTATGAAGATTTAATTTTAGTCTAAGTTAGGGTTTTATTTCCAAAAGTTAAGTCTAGGTATCGAGGTTCTTGATTTTTGGTTAGACCACCGCCTCTCTTGTTAAATATCATGTAGTATGGAGATTCTTGAACAAAAAGATTGGCGTCATTAATAACATAAATGTAATCAATGTTATGAATTTAGTTTAAAAGACCATTATATTGGTTGTTCGGTTCATTATGACCAAATGGTGTTGCCAAATTAAGGACATTTTCTACTTTCTTATGTTCTATCTCAATAAACAGAGTCTCTTCTTCAAATTTGAGTTTGTCTATGAAAATACCACCTTTCACCTAATTAGTTGAGATGCTCACAACATAACTCGAAATTCAAACCTTGTGGAAGTAATATGTTCAAACATTTTATATGACCAAAAATGTTAGAAATCAAATTCATATTCTCAATATTAATTATAGTCTTCTGAACATAGCCATAGTGAGTTTTTGTTTAAAGTTGTGTCTTTATTTCATTGGTGTTAAATATTAGGAGTAACTTATTACTTTCAACTTCTAAATCATTGTCTCTTATGTTTTACCTTAACGTAAGTTTTCTAAAATTTTCAAGCTGACGTTAGTGAAGTAGTAAATAGTTTAGTTCAAAGATTTTTTCGGAGTCTGTAAAAGCCAGATATAAGAATTTTCGATTACTCTTAGCCCTTTAACTTTTAGCAGATGTTGCTTTAGCCTTAAACTTGAGATTGTACTAATTAACTTTATTATCAGATGTTAGTTTTTAAACAGTCTAAAAGGGCTTATCACACAAATGCCTTAATGTTAGAGTTTTAAGGCAACGTAATCCTCTTTATTTCCTCATTAACTTGTACTGAAGGGATATAATTGCATATCTATGTTACATTTATGAAGGAAGAAGCAAGCTACATTTTCCCTTTCTTGGACTTCGAAAATTATAAAATTGTCCATCCATTCAAAATTGTATGAAGGGCCACCACATACATGCAAATGTTTATGTTTGGCACTGCTGAAATTATTTTTGAAGTACTTATATTATAAGTTGCTTGTGAATGTGTGGATAAAAAGTGAGTTGTAAGTTGTGGGTCCTATTAAATGTGTGGATAAAAAATATGTTTAACTAGCTGAAATTATAATTTAAGCATTCCCAAACATGTGCTTAAAGCTACTCATATAAGCATTCTTATTTCTATACACGGAAGAATTAATTTCAGGTGATGCTTAGGTAAAAAGAACAGAGCATTGTGGAAGTATTTTGTGGTCCCATTATTATGTGAATTTTTAACTAGATCTTTATTACGATGAATGAAGAACACCTATGGCGACCAAAAATTCCGTCAGTGAAGGTTAAATTTTGGTCGCTTTAAGATAATCAGCGACTGGAATTTCCATCAAAAAATTGGTTGGAGAACCTTGTCGGTGATGAACAATGAAGGAACATCTACTATGTCGCAGAAGTTAGCAAGGAAATTTCCCATCACAGTTGTCTAAAAAAATTGGAAATTATCAGCAACGCATGAGATTCGCGTTTAACATAGTTCTAATTTCAAGAAATGATTGTAGAAGGATTTCATCAATCGCTAATAGGTTAATAATATCATATTGAACAAGATGGAATTTGACAATTAAATCCCAAACTATCTAATCCAGTATCATGATTCCCCATCATGCAAGATACATTTCATTCTATAGTCACTAATGTTACTCGCAGAACAAAAAGAATGAAAATAAATTACTGGCAGAAAACTATTCAACATTTCTTCATTGCACCATTTAAAAACTACTACAGAAACTGCGAATTTCAGTACATGCACAGAATCATCTATATTTAAGTATTACTCACCATTTTTCACTTCATCGTCTGATTTCCAAACAACATCTTTCAACCCAGTCGAGAGGTTCTTGTAGAACTGCACATCAAGAAGATGAGATATAAGCTATTAATATTTTGGGGACAAAAACTGGGTCCTGTTAAAAATGGCACTCTAGATTCTTTGTAAGTACCAACCAAATTAGCCTGAATCCCATAAAACCACGTCTTATATGTTACAGATTCAGTGGAAAACAATTGAATAACTAAAAATTAAACTACTTCTCCGTAATATGCCTTGATTCCTATATACAGCACATTATACCCCATTACTGGTTAAACAAACATGAAACATGTGCTTTATTGTCTATAATAAGCAAGAACCAAGAAAATAACGCTCCCCCAAAATGATAAAGATCTGATTCTACAAATAACGTTCTAAGGTTCAAATGAGAGAAAGTCGAGCACCGAGTTTATTTAAATCACCTTATACTAATTTTTCTTAACATCAAACCCCAAAGGCGATGAATTTTCTTCGATTTTTTAGATTATCCCATTTGCAGGAAATTCTGATATGAATCCTTTTTCATGCTTAACAAGCCCTTGTCAAGATCAATAGATTTAAAAACTCCTGTCATGCCAAATTTTAAGTTGAACATAGACATATCATTTACATTCCACTGCTAACAAGAAACATCCAACATGAGCTTTACCCCGACCCCCAGCCCTCTAGCCCTTACTACCAAGGCAGCAACATGCCCCCCGTCCTGTGCAGCCCGTTCCTCCCTCCTCTCCACGACAAGGTTTGAAGAATCCTGGATGCAACAAAAAATTACTCAAATTACATTCCACTTCTAAACAAAATACATTCACGGTTAATTTTAGCCTCACCCACCCCCGTAGCCTCTATCACCAACAACAACCCCCTCACCCCCCCCCCCCCCCCCCCCCCCACCCCCAAAATAAATAAATAAATAAATAAACACCCACTCCGTCCATGATGCCAAGCCGAAAACCCCCTGCCCCCCTCCCGCCACCAACAAACGCAAACACAAAATGTTCAACAAAATTAATAAATAACCTGATGCATTTGCATGAGATTTTCTTCAGAAATTGGATGGGGAGAGTTTCGGTAAATTGGAAGAAGAGTTTTGGGAAAATTGGATGAGAGGGAAATGTTAAAATTGGGAGGGAAGAGAGGAATTTATTTTAGATGGGAGTTTTAAACTAGTAACTAGTTATGCTATTTCGATATGGTCGGAAATGATTGTAAGCTCTGTTGTAGCGATTGATTAATAAGCCGAACTGATTTTGAAGTTGATCTGTTGAGGGAGATATCAATTAAGAGAGATATATGGATGAAGTGAACAAATTTTGAAAATCAAATTAAGGAAATAGATTGAAGCGATTAGCAAATTTTGGAGGAGATGATTTTGTGCGGAAAAAAATTGAACACGTAGTGACACGTGGATTTTTAAGTACTTTTTTTCGTAGTGAAAAATTCTATACAGTCGTGATAAATAGTTTCTTAAATTAGTATATTGGTTTCTTGCGGTGAAGTCCGACCGTAGATTCTATATTGAAGCGGTGAACAAATTTTGAAGATCACTGATGGAGAGAGATGATCGATTGAGGGAGATGGATTGAAGAGGTTAGTAGATTTTGGAGATGATCGGTTGAAGGAGATAATCGATTCAAGGAGATTGATTGAAGCGCTCAGCAAATTTTGGAGGAGATGATTTTGTAATGGGAGAAATTGGACGTTCATGTACTTTTTTCTTCCCGCAGTAGATAAAACTCCATACGGCCGTGATAATAAAAACTTTAAAATATTGATGATTAAATTGAGATTTGAAATTCCGCATGAGCTTTTTCATTTCTAGGCTTATAAGAGCATTACCAATCCAAAAATTTGAATTATTGTACATATGGCAAATAAAATAGAGACAGAGATAAGAACATCTCCAATGGGGTTGTGGATTGGAAAAATTGTAGTTCACATGTACAAAAGAGAGTGGTAGATAAATTAAATGACATTAAATAAAAGATGATTAACACACATTTCGAATGATATTAATTATAAAAAATTAATTGAAGGACATCCTCCATTTTTTTCTTTACTATGTAAATAATTTAGACTGACGTGGCACACTTCTTAGTACAGTCCATGGTTGCATTAGAGATGCTATAATACTATACACTTTTTAAAAAATCTATGTAACAATAAAAAGAAAATAGATGATGAGAGAGCGTAGAGAAGGAAAGAGAAATGAAAAATAGATTAAAAAGATAGACACAATGTGACAACATTTATAGTAGAATATTGTATAGTAGGCTGTCTAAAATGGACAACTTGTTAAACAACCTTCTACAATAAATGTTAGTTGTCTCCTCCATTTCATCGCCACATCAGCTGGACATTCAAAATAGAATGCATCATTTGATATGCTCTAATATATTTGAAAGGACTTTTTTGAAGTCTAAAAATAATTTTTAAAAGAGTAAAAGTACTTTTTATTGAAAAAAACATATTAAAAAGCTGTTTTAGAGATTTGGCTTCTCTAAACAGTTCTAATCAAGCTTTTACGGGAAGTTGCAATTAACATTTAATTAAACTTAAAAATTAACGAAATTATCATTAATACACAAAAAAAATATTAATTTATTTGATACATTAATTACTTGTATCAAATTGTCACTTCATATATTTATATAAAGTAAAAAATATTTATATAAAGTAAAAAATATATGTTGACTTGTTAAATAGTATAATACAAATTACACATAATATGATTTAAATAAAACTATTTTAATTAATATATATACACTAAAGCAATTGTCTTATCATGATTTAATTGAGATATTAAATTAATAATTATTATAAGATATGAAAAACAATTCTTTATTTAAAAAATAATAATATGAGATATAATAATTAGTTATTGTTTAGTCAAAAAATTTAAAGTTTATATAAAAGTATTTTTATAGTTATACAGTCAAACACTCAATTTAATATTCACATCATATTTAGATTTACGGTCAAATAGTCAACAGTTTTTAATAAAAACTGTACTCACAACAGTTGTGCCAACGGACAAACCCACCTACAAGTTATTTATGGGGATTGTTTCATCGTATATCATAAAAGATAAACGAATTTAGAAAATACAATATTATTTTTGTTATTTTAAAAATATTATTTTTTTACTTTTGTAACACTTGTTACATTTGGTACCTTTATTACATTTCTTATAAAAATATGTATTACATTTAGCATATTTAGAATTTAAAATGTTAAAAATTAATTGTAGAATTCTAATATAAAATCAACTATATGGCTAAATTATCACTTATTTATGCCCATTCAATTGGCAAAACCATGGCCACTGAATGCCCAACTAAAAGCCTTCTCAATAAAATATAATTTGGGGAAAATTGGTAAATGTGAATGATTAAAATATAAAATACAAGGCCAGTCAATGATCATGTGCTAATGGGCTCCGAAGGCATATGGCACTAACTTATTTCAATTAAATTAATATTTAAGTGTTAAAAGACTAACATGTCCCTACAATTACAAAATCGCTAATTCAAACACAAAACACTATCTATTTAAAAATCTCTCTATTTATTTTTAGCAATCTTCAACTTCTTCTTGCGTTTGACTTTTCCCACTGAACTCGCAAACAACAATTTGAAGACTACTACAAATTTCAATGACGAATTTAATTTTTTGTTTAAAGCAACCATTTTCGATGAAAATGTCGAGATACAGTTCGAATTGAAATATATGCAATGCTATAATCTTTTGAGTTTTGTTTAACTGATTCGACTAGTTTTTTATATTGTAGTTGCTGTAAGTTAGGGTTTTCTGTCAAAACATGTGATATAAGGCTTTGAAAATGCAAGATACTAAATAATATGTGTTGATGTTTTGCTGCTTTTTGGGTTTTCTGTTAGAACGTGCGATTTACCCATGAAAAATGCATGATATTGTTTTATTTTTGATGCTGTACACCAATTTTCATTACAATTAAATATTTTATGGTTTAAGTAATAACATTGTTTCACTGCTCGATACTAACAAGATCATTGAGTGCTTGATACTATTTGAATTTAGTGGAATACTATGTGATATTGTTCTTGATGTGCCCATGCAAAATGCTTGATATTGTTCTTGTATTGGGTTGGAGTTTGTGTGGGTGACTAAGATAATATCATGTATGATATTGTTCTTCTATTGGGTTGAACTTTTTAATTTTGAGCGTGTGTATAGTATTGTCCTCATTTCCAAAAATATTGAAATATTAAGGTACTTTTATATATCATATTGTTTTATTATGATATTATTTTATTAATTTACTGTTTTGTTTAGATATTGTGCTATGATTTTACATTTATGCTCACATAAGTACATGCTTATGATACTGTTATAGTGACTTAACTTGTTTGTTATCTTTGATAATATGATATTGTTATTAAGATATTGATCTTAATGTGTTTCTGATACTATTTTATTATTATACTGTTCTTCTGTTGGGTTGAAATTTTCTATTTTTAATGTGTGTAATACTGTCGTTGTTTTCAAAGATACTGATACTAATGTGCTTGTTGTATTAATATAATAATGTGTTTTTAATATTGAAATATTTAGATATTTTTATAAGTGATACTATTATATTAAGATGCTAAAATTTTATTTTTAATACGATATTATTTGTAATTTTGTATTGTGATACATTGTTGTTTATATGTTTGTGATACTGTTTTATTAAAATATTATTTTTATGATATAGTTTCAAACAACAAACATGAATGTGTGACACTAACATCCGCAAACACATAAAAATATTGATAAATGTGAAACAAATGCTACTTTCATTTATTCGACCAAAATAATTATAAAACGATTGTATTCCTATGTATATATATAAAAAAAAAAAAAACAATATCTCTAACAAAAACAACATAATTCAAAAAAAAAAAAAAACTATTCATAAAAATTGAATTCACATGCAAAATAACATTCAAAACAAGAGTCCCGTTCTAATGTCCCCGGTGGGCATTGTTATAATGTTCAATGCCCACCGGGGGCATTAGATCACTTTTCTTCAAAACAATTGTTTCCAAATTTTTGCAATCAATAAACTGCCTAATACATCTCAGAACCACCGTCATCATATGATATGATAATAATACCAAAGTTCAAAACTTTATATATTTACGTGATTGAGAAGAAGAAAAACAATAAAAAATCGTGAATTTGCTAATATCATTCACGAAGACAATGGGAAATGTTTAGGTGGCTGACGGCGAGTTGCAAAACACCGGCGATAAAGTGCAAGAGCCGGCGGGAGCGCGAGAAGACAGTGGCAACGTGTGTTGCTGCTAAAGTTTTAACCATATTTAATTCTGATTAATTTGAATCGCACAAGTAATTATATAATTAATTGAAATATGTCTAAATTAGTATGATTCAGTGGTAATTTTAAAAAGTATTTAGATCTAATTTTGAAAATGTCACATATAGGTGACATAAAGGCAATTTTTCCTAATTAAAACAACAGTTTGAAAAATAATAAAACATTGTGTAATTTGCATTAATCTGGTCATAAACAAAGACATTTTTTAAAAAGATTATATTAGATAACGGATTTGGTATGTGGCTAATTTAATGAGTTTATAAGGTAATGATGTTATATATTTATAATTGTATGTAATGATATTATATATTTATAATTATATTTTTTTCTCACAATAATTTATCTTCACAATTTTGTTCACTTAGTTATTTCTTTCACCAAAACCATCTATATGAGTGGCAATCTAAACTTTGCAAGTACTCACCACCACGAAGTTTAATGAATATACTCACATTACAAACAACTCATCGAGCGTTACACGGGCCACATTAAGCCACAAATCCTTCCTACCTATATTAAAATTGTAGATATTTGATTTACTATATATTCAAAATGGTCAACCAAATCCTACATATATTAAAAGTGTAGATTTTTGGTTTAAAAAATTGTAAAATAATTATAAGAATCTAAATATGAATTCATCCTAATTAAATATGATATTTATTCACATTTTTGAAATAATGATATGTAAATAGTAATTTTAAAAATTAGGTTTATATGAAATGCAATTACATTCTATAAACTCAGTATTTTAATATTTTATATTATTTTTATGGAGACTTAATGAAACGTGAAATACATATGTTATTTTTGAAAATATGACATGTGAAGTGTAATTTACACTCTTTATATGAAGAACTGAGGAATGTTTTGTAAATTTGAACATGTAATATTATTCAAAGTAACGTCGATAAATAAAATTTAAAATACATTTTGAAATCCAAACCAACTAATGTAAAATGAAATCCTAGAGGAACTTCATATGCATCGCTATGTCAGGTACAAGTTGTAGAACTTGACCAAAAAGTGTTTCAACTTCGAATGCAAGTTTCAAGATAATTGTGACTTGTTCTGTATAGACCGAAAGAAAGTATCTTGTGAGTAATGCAATAAAGTATAACACATTATTAGAGGGATTAGTAGACTAAGATTACTATAGTAATATAAGCAAAATATTTAGTCTTATTGACTTTTTTCACACAGTGAAACTTGGGTTTTTTAAACTCATATCTACGTATCTGTTTGTTTTTTTCTTTATATTTGAATTCATTTTAAATGTAAAGACTTACACCAGTTAATTGTTGCATCGTGTTGCAATTGTTGGCCACAATAGGTAAAATATATATTTAACATAATTTTGGCTACTTTTATATCAGTTTTGAATCAACTAAGTTATGATTATTCTAAGTTTTCAAAGCATCGTCTAACTAAATAGTTCTAATGAATGATGCCTGACATTAGAATTAGAAATGATGTCATTAATTTGGATTCATTTTTCGTAAAATCCAGTTCTAAGGAAAACAAAACGTAAAAGATTTTCGAATCTTATAGTGAAACGACAATAAGATGAAGGAATATAATTGGCAAATTCAAAGTTGTTGTGAAATGCTTTGAACAACTTTTTGGTTAAATTTGACGACATATGAGTTCTGATTTTGATTTTTAGTTGTTTTGGAGTTTGAAATTCAGAAGAATTGTAGTTTTACTATTTATTATATTATTAAATTTGTAATTTTTTAAAATTAAATTTTAACTTTTTATTGTTCTTTACTTTTATAGTCTTGTTTGTTTTAGATTTTTGTCGTGTTTTTTATTCGCAGTTACCTTTTCTTACTCAAATGGAAAGATATATGAGTTTTTACTTTATTTTTTGTTTAAGAGTTTGAATTTTAGAATAATTGTACTCTTATATTCTATTAGACTGTTAAATTTGTAATTTGATTATTTTGGAAAACATTTCAAATTTTGATTTATTAGAAATTTTTGTTTTGTAAAGTTTGAGATTTGTGTTTATTAAAAACACTTTATAGTTTTATTCAATAATTTTAAATTTAGAAATTTTAGTTTTGGTTTGTTGTAATTTGATAATATTGTCTGAGACATTGTTTAACTTTGAATTTTCTTCTGATTACTTGTCGTTGAAAATGTACTATTATTTGAGACATTATTTAATTTGGAATTTGGTTTGTTTAATTGTAATTGAATAATATTAACATTTCTTGAACTATATGAGCTTGTAATAAAAATTGCTTGTTTATAAATATGTTTTGAAATGCAGCATTTTAGTAGTGTCTCAACTTATTGTCATTTTCCTTTTCAATATTAATGCAAATATAGGGTATTGTTACCGAAAATGACTTGTTTGCACATTAGCAATGCAAACTCTACTTAGTACTTAAGAAAATTGTATTTAAGGTGCTACTTTTTACATACGGTGGTTGTGGAACAATTTTAATTTTAATTAATATATTTATTGACTTATTTACTTATTTATACTTTTGTAGCCTATTTTTGCCACAATCTGTGACTTGCATCAAATACATACAACTTCACTAGCATGCTTAATTAACAACTGCAAAGTGGTTTATTTACTTTTATAAATTATGTTATTTTAAGAGTTTTAATTTGACCATAAAATAACTTAATCAATTAACTTATTGATTATCTCCAAAACTTCGTCTAAAGCAAGAAAGAAGATTTTTATGAATTGCTTACTTTGCCACTAAATATCGTGATGATCGAATTGATACACTTCCGAAGATGCCTAATTTTTCGTTCTTGAAAATCCAAATCTTTAATGATGTAAGGTCAATTCAAATACCTTTTTATGTTTTATTTAATTGATTTCAAAAAAAAAAAATTAAAATTAATGTGCCGATGTTGTTGTAGATACTTGTGCCCAAAGTTTTATTCAAGAGCAAATGTGAAATTTCTTAATGCAAATGCAATCACATTTCTTTACATGATTAAAATATTATAAATGAATGAACTTGGACTTCGAGGATAAATGCAAATTCGAGCAAAATGGTACTTAAGAATAGTGACGTTTATAAAGTAAATGCCCCCCGTTTGGGATTGATTTTGAAACCCAACTTCTGATTCTCATTTGAATCAGAAGTTGATTTAGGCGTTTTGCAAATATTTTAAAAGTGATTATAAAATAATCTGACTCACCTGACAGCTGATTTTGAGAAGCAACAAAAGAGCAACTTTTTAGATTCTGTTTTTAGCTTATTTATTTATATATTATTAAAATATCCATTTAAGAAACCGAATTGATGCAAGTTGGATCATAAAAAATAATATAAATTTAATTAATTTTTGCACTATATGACTATACTTTTATTTTGTAATTTTTATAAAATTTGAAATTTATTAGGTTTTTATTATTTTATTTTAAAATAATAATAATGAATGCATTGTCTTGTTAAAAAATATTTGACTAGAAAAAAAATGAATGTTACCACTCGTGATAATAATAATAATACAAAATAATATTATTATAATCAATATCCTTTTTAGTAATTTAATACCGTTACAACAATAAATCACTTTTATTTACCAAACGCTCAAGTGCTGCTTTTGAAACACATATCAATTTTGAAACAAGAGTTTATCAAGCACTTATCTGATTCTTTCCACAACTGATTTTTTTACAGCACAACAGAAGCTGATTCTCTTAAAAGCACATCAATACCAAATCAAGTCTCAGTTTTATCATATGTATGAGTCATCTAATGTAATGAATTTTGATAAACTAAGTTTTAAGTTATAAGCATGCTATTTAGGTTTCAATCGCCTAATTTGTTAATATTTAATTTTTTTCCACTTAAATTATCAATATCAAGCCAATTCGTAAAAGTGAGATATAATAAATACTTTTATGTTTTTAATTATCGATACATCACGTGCATCGCACGTGATCACACTAGTTACTTATTATAAGTTTATAGTATCGATAAATAGAGGTCAATCATGGTCACATGCTGGAAGTTTACTGAAATATTAAAATTACAAAAAAAATTATGAAAAAAAATCAATCGTTACATTAGTAACCACACAACAAATGTCATAATATACTAATACGGGTCAAACGTAATTGAAATTAAAGCATTCATAGTTACGCAACAAAATTTACGGTATACTAATATAGTACATACGAAATTTTTATTCTGAATATCATAAGTTAGATATATAGCCACATAATAAAGATAGCGAAAAGTCGCATACCATACAATATTGACCGCAATAGTACTGGAGAGAAGAGCACAATTTTAATTCACATGTCGCGTCACATTAGGAGTATGATTATTTGAATTAATTAACTTCTTAAATATCTAATTTTTAAAAATATTTACTAATGACTTGATTTGTTAAAATAAAAATTTAAGATAGGATTAGGCCTAATTATCTCGTAAAATTTTGTCGTGAATCCATGCATGCTATAGGAAGTTGCCTAATCCATGGATTTCGGATCACAAAGCAGAGGGACTGCACGGAAACATGATCCAGCATATATTGAAGAAGTGTGAGACTTGGAACGGGTATTTCTAGGTAACTCGTAAGTTGCAACCTTATCTAGCAGCCTTTCATTTGACGTCATACCTCGGGACCTACACGAGCTTTTGGTTGTAGGCTCTCAAGCATCCGCATAGTGAGGCTAGTGTTACCCCGAACTTGATCCAAGTATGCTACCATGATATATATATCATCTCGATTCTCTTTGAATATAATTTTGTTACGACATTATCATATTGATAATAATTTCCTGGTTTCCACTTTTAATACCAATGACCTCCTTCAACAATTGTAAAACGTTTTAGTCATGCTTTGCAATATGATTTTTTAGCAATTGAATATGATGAAATATTTTTTATTACGTCTTTATATATATATATATATATATATATGACAAATTTGTATTAAACTACTAATTATAGAATTTACTATAATGATAACATTAAAATAGTATAAAATATAGACTTACAAATACGTCACGTGCAATACACGGACAACAAATAAACAAATTTCAAGTGCACAAGATTTGAATTAATAAGTTTACAAAATTGGCCGAAGAAAATAATTTTTTTTCGTGGAGCTTCTTGTCATAGTATGGTACAATATCGATTTCTCCCATAAAAATATGGTTCTCCCAACATCCTAATAAAAAGTCACGTCAGATCCAAAATAGAATAAAAGGATCACACGCAAATTAAATTTAAGAAAAATGTACAAATTAGTTATTAAAATGCATGAGTGAATTAAATGAAATGTATTGAGTTGGAATTTCAAAATCTTACAATGCACTGTCAATACTTTAAGGTCAGTGAAGCAAACTAAAAGCATACAGTAACTTGATTAATACTTTATTAAGAAACCCTCCTTCCAAGTCTTTCTGGTCAGGTACTGCAGAGCTATCCAATAAAATTTCACACATCAAATTAAATTTTTACTTTTCCATAGCATGGACAATGGATCATTAGTGTATAGATTTCTTATGTAATACAGGCTTGCTTGTGAAACCAAAATCCATCTTTATGGGGAAGTAACAAGCAAATTCCATCAATTTAGTGTTGGAAATTGGTTTAAAATGTCGAGAAATTAACTAAGTGACTTCGTGTCAACTTGGCCAAATATACAAGACCCGACCCAATCCGTTTAGGCAAATTTGTTTGCCACTTCAACGCACGCTTCGGGGGCAACGCCCCCGGAACGGGGATCGACCTGTCCGGTCAGGTCGCGGGGGTCGAGGGGGCAGCGCCCCCGGACAAAAAAAAATTTCAGATTTATCTGCATGTTTAAAGGGTATATTTGGCATCTCGAAACCAATATCGAATGAATGAGAAATTACGAAAAAGGACAAAATCGGGTCAAATATTTGACCATGCGATCGCACAGGTATGTAAACCTGCGATCGCAAGTTGACTAATTTTTTAGCAGAATGTATTTTGGTCCTTCCATGCGATCGCAGGAGGCAAAGCCTTGCGATCGCATGGTTAATCTGGACGAAGTCTTGTTCTAATTTTTGTGCTATGCGATCGCAGCTTGGTTAAACCATGCGATCGCATAGGTTTGCGTGAACAGACATGTCCTTTTGAAGGGTTGCACGTTTTGGTTCATTCCTTTTCGTTTTTCAACCGATCTTCAGTGTTAAATAGGACCTATGGACGTCCATTTTGACAGAGATTTGATACAAAAAGATAAGCAAACACAAAGAATTCATTTTCATAATCTTTTGAACCGATTATTGCATTTAAGTTGCACAAAATCTGGTTTTCCATTTCATTCATTCGTTGGAGTACAAAACCAATCTTGGTTCGCTGTACTTGAGTTTTTGTAGTACTACCAAACTCAAGCGAAACCGTTGTATCTCGAGAGTCATTTGCCAAAGACCGAAAGCACCTTTGCGGGGCAATTTTGACTTAAGGACAAAGAGTTCAACTCTTGTCTCGGTTTATTTTTCTTCATTTCCAGATTTTCGGTTCTTGATTTTATTGCTTTTGGTCACTTCCACAGAATTCCGCCAACACTTAGTGAAGAAATAAATAATTTGCAAGGTTTCCACCAGATAACAGCCAAATCAAATGACATGGAAAAACAGACAATAGTTTGGAAAAATGAAAAGTATCCCCCTTTCAGCATATCAAAACCAAATACTTTTAAAGAGAGACCTAATTTCAATTATGCATAAAGCAACTTTGAAACATGTTAGCTAACGAATAGTATGTTTGGTAAAGATTTTTATACATTATAAGCAATGGGTCCTACAAAATATGTGGATAAAAATTGTGAATCTTACAAAATGTGTAGATAAAAATAATATTTGACCGACTTATAAATGCTTATAATAAACACACACAAACATACTCGAAAACTAAATCATATGAAGGTATAAAAACATTTGTGACTGCATAAAAAATCAAATTTTATGTAGTTAAGCTCCTAAAATGGACATGAAAAATGGAAGAGTGACTACCATATCTTAGAGCTTAACTACCATTAGAGCTCAAATTTTCCATTGTAGGAGTGACTACCATTAGAACAGTGAAAACTAAATCAATGTAACAAGTTTTGGGTAAATCATATTAGTACAAACTAAAAACCCACAAGGCATATAATATTACAATTTAGTAATAACACTAAAATTTCCATACCAAACACAAATTCAAATACAAAGCATGGTTACAATGAAAAGACACCAATCTAATAAAGATATTAATAGTAACAAAATTTGATTTAATATATAAAGTATCGCACGACATAAATCAACATATCCCATCCAAACAAACTGAGAAGAAGAAATTGAAAAAATAAAATAAATTGATGGAACTAAAAAACTACTCATACAATAGACATAAAAAATGTTCGTAGTATTCCTTGCAATTATATTAAATGTAGGAATAATTGCATCAAAGGTCCCCAACGTTTAAAATCGTTGGGGATATGTCTCTAACCTAAAAAAATAACACAACACATTCCCAACGTATGAAGAAATTGGCGTCGTAGGTCCTTCTTCACAGTTTCTGTCAATTTCGTCCGTTAAAACGAGAAATTGTACTGCACGCGATTCATTTCTCCCAAAAACGCGAGTGGAATTCTTTGCAAATGAATTTGGAAGAAATGGTGGTTTTGATACAAACCACTGCATTAATCGTTTAACACTGGCCGGCGTTCTGGTGGTGGGGTTTATGACTGACCTAATCGGCATACATGCCATATTTGGTGCATTTGTTTTTGGATTGACGATACCTAAATGAGGGGATTTTGCTGAGAAATTAATAGAAAGGATTGAGAATTTCGTGACCGGATTGTTGCTGCCTCTATATTTTGCTTCGAGTGGGTTGAAAACAGACGTAGCAAAAATTAAGGGTGGCAAGGCGTGGGGGCTGTTGGTGCTGGTGATATCCACGACGTGCGTCGGAAAGATTATAGGGACATTTACGGTGGCGATAATGTGCATGATTCTGGCGAGGGAGTCAATTACACTTGGCGTGCTGATGAATACAAAAGGATTGGTAGAGCTAATTGTTCTGAATATTGGCAAGGAGAAGAAGGCAACACCGCCGGGCAAACCACCTCCTCATCTCTCACCGCCCCTCTATCACCGCCGCCGCCACCGCCGCCATTAAATCTCTCTTATCTTCCTCCTTTAAAACTACATCTACCAACAACAACTACAACTTTCCCCTCACTTTCTCCCTTGCCTTAGCTATCTTGCTATCACTATTTTTGAGTTTCTTGATGGCACTGGCAGAGAGTGAAAGACTCCGGCATAAGTGCTGCAAAGTCATCATGGGTCCCATTTTCAACCATGTCAAAGTCAACCATGAAGACCAGTGGTTCAGGTCCTCAGCTTCAGCAATAATCTGATTCTTCATCTCTTTCTCCTTCTTCTCAACATAAATGGCATTTTGACCACCATTTCTTTCAAATTCATTTGCAAAGAATTACACTCGCGTTTTGGAGAGAAATGAATCGCGTGCAGTACAATTTTTTATTTTAACGGACAAAATTGACGAAAACTGTAAAGAAGGACCTACGACAACTATTTCTTTATACGTTGGGGATGTGTGGTGCTATTTTTTTAAGTTATGGACATATCTCCAACGATTTTGAAACATTGAGGACCTTTGATACAATTATCCCTTAAATATAAAATAATTCCAAAATCTAAGACAATTAAACCAATAAACCCAACCTTAAAAACTATTATGAGGGCATATTTAACTGCACCAAACGTTAAATTTCCTATAAAATCATTCCAAAGGCAACTGTTGAGAAAACAAAAATCCAACATATGAATTATTTTGAGAACTAAAATATTAGATCACATTAGCATATAATTAGAATAGAGCTATAATAAACATCATGTTGTAAAAAACACATCTAAAATGATTCATCACCGTATGTGCTTGAGGGTAATAAGCGTCTGTTTGTCAAAATACAATGGAAGAACCTATAACACGTCTAAGACGAAGGTGCTATACTAGCAAATTGAGCTACTACCACAACAAGATGACCAATAGGACACTGACTGCACAAAAGGACACTTGATATGGAATGGTCCAATTTTAGATATGGTTCCTAACATTTACACTCAGGACATAAATGAATTCTAACGTTTTTTTTTTTTACAAATGTCCCTAATCTATGTGTTTTGGTGCACAATTAATTATTATTTGATGAAAAATACCAATATTTCCTTAATTTTAATTAAAAAACGTTGCAGTTGGGATCCTAACATTTGCAAATATGCAAATAGGTCTAGTACCTTTATTTTTTTATAAAAGAAAATTAAGACTTTATTGATTAAGTTGATAATATACGTAAATTGTTTTATATATTTTGCGAACTATTAGAAAATAACTAAAATTTAAACTAATAATTATTAACAGTGTTAAATAAAATTATTACTTTTATTATCAATAATTACATTATTTAAAATTTAAACTTTTATTTTATGGTTATAACAGAAAAATAGAAATAACTTGTCACAAACTTGATCTTCAAAAACTTTTATTTAATTGAACTAATCGTTTATTAGCTACAAATATTAGAACTCTAAACATATTCTTCATATTTTAATTTATTATTTTATTATCATTCGAAAAAAATGCGCACATAATTTGTAAATTAATTTTTATTTTAAAAATATTATAAAATTTATTCAATGTCATAAAATTATATACGTCATTTTGTTATTTATTTATCTTAATTTTTATTTAAGTTTTTCACATCACATACCAATTATATATACTTAAAGTACAATAATTTAAAATTTAATTAACAAGACTATAATAATATATTTAGTACACAAAACTAAATATTATACATTTTGCAAAGATTATGAACCCAACTGCAAATTTCTCTAATTAAAATTAAGAATATATTAGTCTTTTTTATCAAATAAAAAGTTAAAAACCAATTACTTACCAAAATACATTATGAACGTTCACACAAAAAAACAAGCGTTAAAAATTATTTTTGCACTAAAAAACTATTTGCAACAAATTTCTTAAAATTTGAGATCTTTTAAGTTGAAAAATATTAATATAACACCTTAAATGTCTAGCTTTAGAATGTGTTTCACACTAAAAACAAATGTTAAAAACTATGTGACAAATTTCTTAAAATTTGAGATCTTGTAAGTTGAAAAATATTAATATAATGGCTTAAATGCCTAGTTTCAAAACATGTTTCACACTAAAAACAAATCTTAAAAACTATTTGCGACAAATTCCTTAAAAAATGAGACCTTGTAAGTTGAAAAATATTAATATAAGGGCTTAAATGTCTAGTTTCAGAACATGGCAAGCAATGATTTAAAATCTGAAAAAATTCAAGTCAATCCTAGTTGCTAACAACTTGGGCACATCTCTAACTTTTATTCACGGAGCTTTTAAGGTTAGAGTTAGACCCCTAAATTTTATAAAATAATGTCTTTTACCCAAATAATTTTTATTAAATTGTATTTTTAATTCAATAATTGCTGTAAACTATTTGTCAACTCCGGAACTTTGAATTTTTATTTATTTTTAATTTTATTATACATTTTCAAAGTCTATTTTTTTTTTAGACCAAATTTATTTGAAACGAGCAAAGTACATTGTTCAATAATAAACGTTGACAATCCAACACTTTAGAAAAATACATCATTTTCTTTGTTAGAAATTGATTACTAATCCTTGATCAATTAATATATGATTCACCTTTAATTATTGCAAATTAATAAAAGAACGTTTGATATGCATTAATATATATAATCGAATTACATGGCTCAATTACGTACGTATGCAAAGAAGTCAAGTCACGTGATACATGGGCTCAAATGTGTCAGCCCATAATGGGATGCTTCAATTATTTTAGCCACAAATTCACAGTGGATTGGGCACGCTGTAATTTTCAAAGGGAAAGTCAATATCGAACCATCATCAAATCTATACGGCATCATAAAGTGAGAAAAATTGTGTTTGAACTTTGAAACTACTTAATACCATTGAATGAACATTTAATGTTATGGTCTCAAAATAATTGACCCCACAAAAGATGCACTCCAATTGAATCATGATGTCAAAATTAAAATGATGTGACTTGACCTTGAAAAAATGTGTTCGATAAGTAAGCAATGATGAAAACTGCATATACAATTAAGGCTGAACAATGAAATCGTCAAACTCCAAAACTGAATCGAAACCGCTTTTTCAAAACTGTTGGTTTGGATTCACGTAGATCCGTCAACGGTTTTGAATCGAACCAAACCAGTTCGAAGATGTTTGGTTTATGTTTCAATTTTTTCAAACCATTTCAAACTGTTTTAAAATAAAAATAAAAAATAAAAAATAAAAAAAAATTAAATTTTATTCAACTCAATTAAAACTAAATTCATCTATTATCCGTATTAGTCTCAACCCAATTAAACCAAATACTTTACCCAAATAAAATCCATTAATTATCCATATTAGCGTTTCTTTCTCTACAGTTTGTTTTCGATTCCGATCGCTGCTCCCGAAACCCTTGATTCGCCTCCGCCTAAACAACCACCATATTCTAATTTTCTTTTATTAAACTTTCTATGGGTTTTGAGGAGTAATTCAATCTGTAATTCAAGATATTTCTATAATTTTATATTTATGAAGATAATGAATCATGTAATACAACTAGAGATGTTGCGCCAATTAATACCGACTAAGATGTTACTCTAAACTATTGCTATCATGTTGTTGTATTATAATGATTATAAGTGAAAGTATAGAACTCTGGTTTGGAATATCTTGTTTTGGTTGGCAATGATGTTATTACATTTTTTGTGTTGTATTGATACTAATATTTATGTTTTATCATGAGATTGTAGACTAATATTTATTATTTAACTTGTTCGATATATATATTTGCTAAACCGTGGTTTTAAACCGAACCAGATTGCAAAAAGTGGTTTGGTTTGTTTTGCAAAATTTTCAAACTGCTTTAACTGATTTGTTTGAAAATTTACCACAAACCGCTCAAACCGAACCGTGTTCACACATATATACAATAATAAAATTTTATTAGGGATGGTAGTGGGGCGACCGTCTTTGTCCTCACTCTGCTAGGGATTTGTTAGGGAAAAAAAAATCCGTAATGTTTTTTTATTTACTTATTTTTTAATATATTTTAAATACGATTTTGTTACCACCTAATTTTGGTAAGGCCTTGTAGGCCCAGCGAGAGCCTCGAGAATCCAATGCCTAGCACTATATTAGCACTTTTGAATCAGAGTGCAGCGAAGTCCATGAAGGACCTCGACTTTCATGACTGACATAGGGAGCTTCGTCAGGCTTCGTATCCATTGCAATTAGCGAGCAACATGATATTACAGAATGATCAGAGATATGTTTAAAGAAAGATTGTGTTTAATTGGCGCACAGATTCTCACAAAAATGTCAAATATCAATCTCCTAAAGATTAGGCAACGTGATAATGGAAATCAACTTAAATAAGGACTAAAATATGAGAGATTGCATTGCCAATCGATTATCCTTATCCTATAAGAAAGGAGGATAAATCAATTAAAACTCTGAAGCTATAAATACAACGTCTCTGGCTGTTCTAAGGTACGTATTATTCTCACACTTAAATTCTGCTCAAATTTACGCTTGCTTGTCTCCCCCACACCAAAATGTTATTTCCCGTATACTGTTATCTTTTACATATACTGGCAGTTGACTTGATTTATACATCATAGTATACATATGAATCTAAATGTACTAGTTTGAAATCACAAAACACCATTTGAAAAATCATTCATGTTATTCAATGTCGAACAATTTTAGTCAAAATTAAGCAAAATTCACTACGAGTACCAACGATCACCGGACCCTTTTTCCCCAGAGATCTGGGTGTCTAACAGTCGTCCTAGTGTGCAGGTAACATACAGGCTGACAGAAGATTGACTGAAGATTTGTTAACATATAGATAATGCAGATTTCGACATCAACAGATTTAAATGTAAAAATATTAAAAATAAGAGTCGGGACTAGAGATAGCAATGGTGCATGTCAGTCTCGCCCTGTATGAAATTTGGGGCGACCCACCAATTTGCGGGGCAGGGCGTCCCATTGATCCGCCACTGCATTGGTTAAATTTTTTAAACAATTAAAAAAAATTCAAGTGGAAAAATTAAGATTGGAAGGATTATGACTGTAGAATATTAGAGTTAAGGAAATATGAATTTGTTATAATATTTATAGCCAAAAATAAAAAATAAAAAATAGAAATGCAGGATTGAAATTGTGGTGTAGTAGTTAAGCTTTACAATTTAACAATTCCAACATAAGTTCGAAATCTCATTCCTAGCAAAAATTGTGATTTAAAATTTTATTTAATAGTTTATGAAAAAAAAAAATTTTATTGAGGCCCCTAGTCGGGACTGGTCCCTACCCATATTCTCCGTCCTCTTTCTGATTCCCTTACTTATCGAAAGAATTACAGTCCCATTTGAGATAGTGCATTTTACAATCTCTAAATTTTAAGTTCTTTTTCTTTTTTTAATATTGTACATTTTTGTTAATGGAAAAAAAAAATTATTTTCAAAGTTGTTGAAGGTGAAATGACAATATTATTCTTGCTATTTTGAAATAGAACTATGCTGATTAAGGGCAAAATAGTCATTTCACATTCAAAAATTTTGAAAAGTAAAATCTCAAGCCTAAAATTCCTCTTTTTTTTGCAAAAATTGAAACTGAACAAGCTCTAACTCGACTCATTTGTATTCCACCAACTAGCTTAACACTCTTCTAATGTGATTCAACTTACATTTTTATCAAAATTTAATGAGAAAAATGGACACACTCAATTTAAAATACAATAACAATAAACAATTCAACAAGCAAATAATTTCTTATAAAAGAACAAAAGTAGTAGACAAACATATCAAACAAGAAAAGTAACAAAGCCCCGACTTTCATCCATGCTTTGAATGGATGAGAATCCGTGAAAAAAGGATTTGTTGTGGAAGAATTACGTAAAAGATATTTTATTCTCTCTCTCCAGACACGTACTCCACAGGATTTCCTTAAATCTCAAATATCATATCTACTATTATTTTATTAAGATATGTTACATAATTAAATTGTATTTAGTTAGACATGTTTCATGTAACAAAGTCCACATAATTAAATAATACTAAAAGGAAAAGACATAAAAATAAAACCAACAATTCATGTTTAATTACACCAATCTTGCATTCAAAACATGCCAAATATTTGATGGGTCAATTATGTCTGTCCCTTGAGAATATGCTATACAATCATGGACTGTATGTATATTGTATTACAAAATCCTAATTAATAAAACGCCACCGTTTTGGCGGATTTTTGTGTAATTATTAAAAATTTAGTTACTTTAAATCGTCGAATAACGAACCTAGAGCGATTGACACTAAAACGAGAAAATATCTAATGGATTAGGACGGAATGTTAGAAATGATAAATTTAGAATTTTAAAATCTTAAATTATTTAACACGCTATTGAAACGATGCCCACAGAAATATATGGTCTAAAATCTTACATTGAAATTAAGGATCATTCATACTTGGGGACGAAAAATCTCTATGTCTAATTGAAACGTGTATGTGTACAAATTTGGATAATTTTTAAAATCCGAAGCTAATGTAAAAGTGTTCAAGGGAAAAGATTCAATAGTCAACAAATTTAACTGAATTGAAACATTTGTTCACGGCGGTTGATCTGCATATTTAGGTAATAGGTTATACAGTGCCGCCAAACATTTAAATTGACAGTCAACCATTACAACTCCTCTTTTCCCAAGATCGGGAACCAGTTTTAACTTTTAAGAATAACAGCGTCGTCAATGCAAATATAAATTACACTAAAAATATGTTACACCGTTACAAAATATTTATATAATAAAAAAAGTAAAAATTGTCTAACATATCGTGAATTTAGATTTACTGTTTTAAATATATGTCTCTATAGTCTTTCTCTTAATAAAATTTTTTATACCTTATCAAATAAATTAACTTAACTGTAAGTATTAATGCATTAAATATTTTCTATAAGAACATTTTTAATACTAGATATTTTTAAAAAAATCTATGTGACAAGAGAGAGAAAAGAGATGAGGAAAGAGATAAAGTGTGTGTGTATGGGGAAGGATGAAAGAAAATAGAAAAATAAACTAGAGAAGTAGACACAAAATAATAATAAAAAAATAGGTGGAAAGTTATCTAAAAATAGACATTATTCTACAATAAATGTTGTCATATGAGTTTTGTCACATCCACTTCATTGCCACATTAGTTGGACATTCAAAATGGAAGGCAGCATTGGAGATGCTCTTATGATCCCATCACCTATTTATTTGATGATGTTTAAAGTTTTTATTGGGGAACATCTAAGGGAACATATATTTGTGACATTAGTTGGACACTCACACCGTCCAAATGTGGATGATGTGCTAGACTTTCTTCATTTATTTTTTAAAAATAAATGTCCATCGAAATGTGAGTTTAGCCTCATTTATTTAATTTTTTTTAAAATTTATCTCCATTGAAATATGTGCTAATTATCTTTTATTTAATTTTTTTTTATAATTTATCTATATTATCTCTTTTGTATAATTGAACCATAATTTTTTCAATCCACTATCTTATTGTAGATGCCCTTCTATCTGTCTCTATTTTACTTACCATATGTACAATAATTCACATTGTTGCATTGGAGATATTCAAGTGCTTGTTTGATAAAATTTGTTGTAGATAATAAATAGTTGGTCATGTGAAATGTGTGGATAACAAATAGATACAAATTGTGGGTCTTACAGAATGTGTAGATAAAAATGATGTCTGACCAATTTAAAAGTGCTTATTAGCACACCCAAACATAAATATAGGCTAATTTATAATTTATTTCGAATAAAACTTTGTTTGTTATTATTGTTATCGTTGGATGGTGAACCACTTTTAAGATAATCAATTTTAAGAAAGATCCAACTACGAAAAGAATTAGTTATGTGTTTGCAAAATCTTTGTTTTCAAATTATTGTATATTTTAAAATCAACATTTTAGCATTTGGTAAATAAAAGTGATTTTATTATTGTGCATTGTATACAATTACTAAAATACAAATTAATTATAATGATGTATTTTTATATTATTATCATCATTGGTAGTATTGTAATTTTTTAAACTTTTTTAACAATATATAATATTATTAAATATTTTTCTAAGACAATATATTCATTATAATTATTTTTAATGAAAAAAATTATTGTCTACTAAATCTGGAAACTTATAATATTACAAAATAAAAGCATAGTTTATATAGTAGAAAATAAATTAATTAATTAATTAAGATTAAAATTGGTATTTTGATTATATATAATTAAAAAAGGGATAATTATATGCACACTACAATTTTTGTTAACTACACCACGTTTTAATTGTAATTAAGATCCTCCAACTTTTGATATTTTAGTACTTCTATTCCCAATTTTTGTCTCATTTTTATCATCAACTTTCAATTAATTTTTATATATTGTCTCTGATGACGATTTTTATCCAAATATTATGCTAATATGCATTGAAATGGGAGCAAAGATCTTGTCAAATTTTTATATTTATTATTTATTTTACTTATTTAAAAATACAATAGGCAAAATAAATCTTTTTACCCAACCAATTAACTTTCTAGACATAAGTAAGATGTGCAAATTAATGTTGAATATAAATTTGTGATAAAAAATAGCTGAAGATATAAATGCAAAAATGAACAATAATTGTGGACTTTTATTATAATAAAATATGGTGTGGTTAAAAAAAAAAAATATTGTGCAAATATAATTATCTTTAAAAAAGCTAAAAACAGAGTATGATACATTAGCATTTTGCCACTTCTTAAATATGGTGTGAAGTGGTACATATTATTCTATAACAATTTTTTTTAAATTTACCAAAAATTTAAAATAATTTTTAAATATGTGATAGAAGTTGGAGTTCAAGGAACCGTTTGGTATAATTTATAAACTGGTTTATTTGAACAAAAATAGTTTATTTAACTAAAAATTTGGCTTTCATAGTATGACATCGTTGACCATTCTTGGTCAAATAAACTATTTTGGTTGAAAAATTGGTTTATAATCTATATCAAACAAGCCCTAAAATCAATTGCAACAGTTAAAAATTTCTTTAACATATGATGCATACACAATTTATAAATCGATCACAACAAAACTTGATTTTAAAATTTTTATCTGCTCTAATATTGTGTTATCACAATTTCATTTAAAAGACAATTAACTTGTTAGACAAGAAAACAGTTCCATATTGACAAATATGTTATGTCCATATCCAATGTACACGACAACGTGCTGATGTATATCATTAGCACCGAATAAATACTTTGCCTATATTGTATAGTGTATACAAAATAATGATTTTCTACCTATGGTGGGTAGTCATTTATTCACGGATGATGTGGGTTGATGTGAGAGTGCCACATCAGCCCACACAACACACAAACACAATAGATAAATGATCTCCTACCCATTTAGAGTAAGACATCATTACTCAATGTATGTATACATTAACATGTTCAATATTGTTATCAATTACCTTAATAAATAAACTGCAAATAGATGGGGAAGCGACCACAATTCACGGGCGACCGTGTTTGGCTGCTAAAAATAAGGTTTGACTTTCGATTCCGTTAGTCATTTCATTACGCAATATACGGCTTGTACTTTCATGACCACGTCATTCCCTCTCACCCGTACGTCCTTGTTCTCCATTTTCTTCAAACAGATATATACACTTGCATACATATACATGTGTGTTTATATATATGTAACTAGTGAGTTGTGAATTCATCGTCCCACAAGGGTTATGACCCAGTTTTCACATAAGAATCCCTACTTATCTCCACCCCACCTTACCCCTCCCCACTACCTATACATACAGGAGTGTTGTAAGTATATCTATAAGTGTATGCAAAGATGATGTACGAGCAGCAGCAACAAATGAGGTTGGACATGAGGAAGAGACAGGACAGTACTAGGAGATCAAACCTCGTAGAAGACGAAAAACTTGAAATTGTTGATCTAAGTGGGATGTCTTTGGAGGTCCTCCCTAATCCTCCTCTCAGTTTAGGAACCATCTGCAAATTAGATCTCTCCAACAACAATCTTCAGGTGACATTTCAATCAAAACTTTGTAATATTTTGTCTCGTTTCGTGTTCTTTTGATAGATATATCTCTCATAATGAATCGAACAGAGTAACAAAATGAGTTTTAGGTAACATTTTTTTTTTGTTTGTTTAATATTTTAATTGTTTTTTTTTGTTTTTTTGTTTTCTACATTTAATAGAATATTCCAGAGTCTTTAATAGCAAGACTCTTGAATGTTGTTGTGTTGGATGTTCACTCGAATCAGCTCAAATCTCTACCGAATTCAATTGGATGTTTGTCAAAGCTTAAGGTTTTGAATGTATCAGGCAATCTTCTCCAATCTATTCCTCGGACCATCGAAAATTGTAGGTTCGTTCTTCCTCCCCTCTGTCTACCTTTATGATTAATAATTTTAAAGTCGATTACATAAATCTTTTTGATTGTTCTATTATATTAATAGAGCGATGCATTCTTTTTCTCGATCGTGCCTTCATGAACTAGATCAAAATATTGTCAACATGTTCCGGTGGAGACCAAATAGTTTGACTCTAATATTTTACTTTACATCAAAATGCTTCTGGCCGTTAATCAACGAGACGTGCAGTATAGTAGTTTATTTCTTTGTATTCTTAAATGTTTGTGTCTCAATCATTTATTTACGTCTGTTTGTTTACAATATTGATATTAATATCTTGATTCTCTAGTGGTTATCCCGACAAACAAAAGTCAACGTCTCAAATTTGTTTCTTTTTTCTTTTTTAATTAAACTCTGTGGGTCATTAGTAAAAGTGTTAATAAATAACGAACTACGGTATATTTCCAATCTGCTTAAGTGATTACACGATTCATTTTTCACCATGCGAATAAGGATTCATCTGATAGGAAATATTATCCGCCCCACAATATCTTACCCACTGCCTACATGACAGTTTTCTATTGGTCAAGTGAAACTCATTTAATGCAAATAAAAACTGGCCAATAGAAAACTACCATGTAGAAATCTTCTCCGCTATGGGGAGGAGAACATTTTCCTTCATCTGATAAGACGAAACAAAGAACGAAAAATATTATAGCCCGCCAACTTTGACTAAGCGACCGTTTGGTTTAACTTAATTAAAAAATTACTAAAAGTTGTAAAATCAAAGTCAAAAATTAATTTTAACCACATATTTCTTAAGAATCACAACTTTTATAAAAAACTACTAACATTTTTATTAAAAACTTTGTCAAACCGTCCCTAAGTATACGAGTGAAAACTATCTTGTTCTTATAGTTAGTTTCTTCCCTATTTGAATGCGCATAATAGAGCAGATTTATACTTATAATGTCTTTATGATCCAATAAAGTGGTTTTGTAGTGTTCATATGTTGTACTAAAGGCTTCAATGTAATCTGCAGGTCACTGGAAGAGCTTAATGCAAACTTCAATAAACTAACCCAACTCCCAGACACTATAGGATTTGAGCTTCTCAATCTCAAAAAGCTTTCTGTGAATTCAAACAAGCTTGTATTCCTCCCTCATTCCACCTCCCACTTGACGAATCTACAAGTTTTGGATGCGCGTCTTAACTGCCTTCGTTCCCTTCCAGACGATCTCGAAAACCTTATCAACCTACAAGTCCTCAACGTTAGCCAAAATTTCCAGTACTTGGCAACCCTTCCATACTCCATAGGCCTCCTCATTTCGCTAGTCGAATTGGATGTAAGCTACAACAAAATCACGGCCCTGCCCGAGTCCATTGGTTGCCTCAAGAAGCTCCAGAAGCTCAGCGTCGAAGGAAATCCACTTGTATCCCCTCCAATGGACGTTATCGAGCAGGGATTGCTCATGGTGAAAGAGTACTTGTGTGACAAAATGAATGGATCCCATAAGAACTCCCCCAAGAAAAAATCATGGTTTGGAAAGTTGGCAAAATGTAGTACTTTCAGTGGTGCAAACATACCACTTGATGATAGAGAAGGGTACATAATGCAGAATTATAGGTCCATTGATGGCCTGGCATCACCTAGATATATGGGAATGTTTTCTCCAAAAAGGCTATTTTCACCAAAATCCTACTTTTCTAGATGAAGTTACGTGCTGTGTATATGCATGCATATTTGTAAATTTTGTACAATTTGTGGTGTGCTGTAAGAGTACAATATTTGACATATTGAAGTTGTATTTTCAGTTGTACATCAATCCTCATGTAATCTAATATTGCATTTTAAACACTCAATTTTGTGTTGTTAATTAACGCTCAAACAACTTAAATGCTCTAATTTGCAAAGATGTAAAACAAGAAATGAAAATTGTGAAAAATAAATAAAATCACTTTATTAGCACAATCAATTAAAGCACCTATCAAAAAGCTTAATGTTCACTTATTTATTTATTTATGTAAGTTGGTAATAAAATGTGTTACATAGATTACTATTGTATCCTAGTTAACGGTGTCAATAAACCCAAACTACTAGATCTCATGTACCTTATTAATTGTCTCTCATGTTATCAGGGGCGGAGCCAGGAGATGGCATAGAGGTGGGTCGGAGGAGGGAAAATTATATGGGGGTTCGAGGGCAGCACCCCCGAAAATTTTTTTTTGACCCTATTTTAATGAGAATAAGAATATAATATTTTCAAACAAGTCATAATCTTTAAAAAGTTTACAATAAGTCATTACACAAAAATATTCAAGATATAAAATTAGCAAAAGAAAACTGTGCCCGACGATCTTTTACAGCTGCAAATTCATCTATAATAGAATCTATATCTATTTTATGAACAAGCTCTCTCTCAACAAAAATTGTCATACGATCAGCAAGAAATTCGTCACCCATTTTACTGCGAATTGACGTCTTCACATGTTTCATTGCTGAAAATGCTCTCTCAGTTGTCGCAGTAGAAACAGGTAATGTCAACACAAGACGAATCAATTTAGTTATCATCTTGTAATCTTCACACCTTCGTGTTTTAACCAACATCTCGCATAATTTTGAAAGCGTTTGTACATCAAATTGAGGATCACGAACTACATCATCACGATAATATTTCAATTCGGTCAACAAGACATTTCTCTCTTGACGTTCAAAATCCTCAGGATAAAACTCCACAGCAAGATCATAAATATCATTTGCATTAAATGATTCAAGTGAATTTTTAGGATCCAAAGCCACACTAAGTTGAAGGAGTCGAACTGATGTCTCATTAAATCTTGTATCCAACTCTGTCAACTGATAATCTATGGCTTCATTGAAAACATCGAAGTGATAATGATGCTCAATAGTAATTTGCTTGTGACCACGACCAATATTGGTATCTAGGTTGGGTATATCAATGTCATGTCTTGAACAAAAATCTTTTACTTCCTGAAGCAGTTTCTCCCAACCCTGTTGTCTTAATTCTCGAAGAAGAGTTTTTGCAGTGGAGACGTATCTCATAGCTGCCAGAATGTCAACAGATTCTTTTTGAAAGGCTTGACAAAGAAAATCAGTAATTTCCATAATTGAACTTATTAAATGTAAGCCAAATACAAAATCAAAGCTCTTGATGTTTTTGCAAGCACCACGAATTTCAGCCCGAGCCTTTGGATTTGAACAGTTGCTAAGAAGATCTTCAAGCACCTTGCAAGTTGCAACATACATGTATATCATACTTTTAACAGCTTCATAATGAGATCCCCAGCGAGTAGCTCCTGATCGCTGCAAGGTAGTCATTTGATTAGCCCCACGTCCATACTCACGTTCTCATGTTGCTAACATATTCTCAATTTCTACTCTTTGAACAGCCTGCAGCTCAGTATTGCGTTTAGCAGAGGATTTAACAATATTAATAACATTGTCTAATAGAGAAAAGAAGTCCCAAATAGGATCACATTGTTTGGCTGCAGCAACTAATGTCAATTGCAATCGATGAGCAAAACAATGGACATAATACGCATATGGACAATCATTAAGAAACAATGCCTGAAGTCCATTCCATTGGCCACGCATATTGCTTGCACCATCATACCCCTGACCTCTTAATTTATGAACCTGGAGGTTGTACTGAACAAGAACATCAAATATCTCTTTTTTTAGTGTCTCTGAAGAAGTTTCACTGACACCATTGATAGCAAAAAAGCGTTCAGTAAGAATACCTGTTGGGTTTACAAATCTCAAAATAATGGCCATTTGCTCTCGGTGAGATTCATCTTGTGCTTCATCAACAAGAAGAGAAAAATAAGCATCGCCAATTTCATCACGAATCATCCTACGCAATCTATTGGCCATAATTCCCAAAATCTCCTTCTGGATATCCCCACTAGAGTATTTGACATTTCCAGGTGCATTACCCAACACAACGTTTCTAACATCCACATTCATTTCTCCAAATGCATCAATCAATTCAATTACATTTCCACGATTCAATGACTCTTAAGATTCATCGTGCCCTCTGAAAGAACACCCCTGCAGTGCTAGCCACCGAACACTTACAATTGACGTCTTTAGCCGCAATCGATTTTTCATAACTTCCTCTTTGCTTGCTCTATAAATTACCTTATCAATATGTTGAGCCGATCTCATTAAATCTTGAGCGTTTGCCACACATCTATTATGAGGTGATGAAGTTGAAGAACCAACGTGTAGAAGAAATGCACACTCTTTTCCTTGAACTCTCTTCCAATTATCAAATCCAGTAGTTACTAATGCTGAAAGAGAAGCCTGTCGTCCATCATTGCAAAAAAGAAAGCAAGGAAAACAATAAGCCTTATGATTTGAAGGCGAATACTCCAACCAAGAAAATTGCGAAAACCAACTATATTGGAAATGACGAGCTTTATCTTTATACTTTCTTGCTGTATATTCTCGGAGTTTAGGTTGATAAGGTCCAGCTATCAAATATGCTCGTCTAATCTCATCCCTTTTATTAAGAGGATAATCATATATGTTAATCCTTTTTCCTGGATCCCGCTCAATATCGGAAGATGGAGTTGGAAGAGTTTGTTGATTATGAGTTGGAGAAGTATGTTGATGTTGATTTGAATCTTCAGTTGGTGTATCTATTCTTGGTTTGAAGAAAGAATGCAATGTCGTTTTTCCTTTCTTCGTAGGAGGTGGTTGTGCGGCCATTTTGTATTCTAAAAAATCAACCAATTTCAACAAAACTATCCATTAACATTTCAACATTTCATCACAAATTTATCCATCATTTTCAACAACATCATCAGCAGCCAACAAGAAAAAATAATCAATCCAAAATTTCAACATCATCAGCAATTCAGCAGGAATAAATATATCAATCCGAAATTTCAATATCAATGTTGCAGTTCAGCAATAAATAATCAATCTGAATTTTCAACATCATCAGCATTCAGCAAGAATAAATAATCAT
Organism: Forsythia viridissima; assembly: GCA_030279155.1. Lineage (NCBI taxonomy): Eukaryota > Viridiplantae > Streptophyta > Magnoliopsida > Lamiales > Oleaceae > Forsythia > Forsythia viridissima. The sequence continues at coordinate 18,119,359 of CM059042.1, forward strand.
TCCGATATTTCAACAGAAAAATTATAACCGTATAAATTCAGTGGCAGTATCAGACATCAGGCCTCAGCAATTGAAAATTTTCATGATTAGCACTAAAATTATACGATTTAAACAGCATTCCCAAAATTGAAATTGCAACAAGCAGCAGCATTCGAAATATATCAAATAATGAGGTGATAAATCATGAATTAGAATTACGATTTCAAATTGTGCACAACACAGCAGCGCGGCCAGCGCCAGCATTTCTATCGATTCAAAAACCATAAGCAAAATTCCAAGTTGGATAAAACTTACTGGAATGGACCGAAGAAGTGATGATTTCAAATAGAAGCTTCGATTTGGGAAATTAGGGCTCGGCAGTCGCGGATTTGAGATTCGACAAGGCCTACTGCAATTGGGAAATTAGGGCTCGTCAGTCGACAGTCGTGATTTGAAAATGAAATTAGGGCTCGGCAGTTGCGGTTGGTGGCTGATGCGGTGGTGCAGGCAGCAGGCATCGGTGCAGCTTTGATGGATTCAGCTCTCTGTCGACTTCCTTGCGCTGAACGTGAATGTAAATGATGGAAAATGGGCTCTCTGATGGATTCAACTCTCTAGTCTAGGCCGGTGAATGCTGATTTGAAAATGGGTTGGTGGTTCACATTGTTTGGTCTTGAAATTGGGTCTTGGGTGTGGCTGGGCCTTTGATATAATAGCACTGGGCCAAGGAATTTTTTTTTTTTTAACTAAGTTTCACATGGGGCCCAGTGAGGCCCAGCCCTAAATCCGCCCCTGCGTGTTATAAACCCTATATAGTCGAGTATCATGCCAAAGTCTTCAGGCCAGAGTTGTTTATTGCATATCACTAATGAATATTACTTGAGTAATATCATTCACCTATTACTCAAATTGACTTTTTAATAGAATTAAATAAATAGGTCTCTATAATTTAAAATATCATCACTTCTCGATTCTTTCCCACCAAAGGCAAGCTTTAATTGGAAAAGCGCCAACTTACAAGATAACATAAAATTTTGCTAGAGTAGCTCCAGGCATTTGCTACGATTGATCTCACTGTTGTAAACTATTATAATGATTAAAATACACATTCATAATATGTAAAATCATTGCTCTACTCGTATCCAATTTAAAATCAAAACAAAGTCACTTCAATTAAACAAAGGTCGAGGGCATTAGTGGGAGGGAGGCAAGCGATGGTACCAATAAACTCAAACTTGATAGGCGTCTTTAGTTTTTGGATTTTTTTTTTTGTTATTATCAAGATAAATATATACTTTTGTTACCTTGTTAAAGTTTAGTCTATTCTTTTGGACCAAAATTCAGTTCACTTGCGCAAAGCGGGTTCGACCCGCAAAAAATAAAAAATACGAGGAGTAGGCGCTCGGGTCAGTCTTAGTCATCTTCACTTCTCTCGCCTGCCACTCAACCCGAAAATGCCTCCCAAATCGGAAACCCAACCCGCCTCAGCTGCCACAGTCCGACCCGATCATGTATACGACTCCATCGACCCGATCTTCCACCTGCTCCGGATTCTCCCCTTCTCCTTCCTCCGGCCGCCCCGGCTCCGCCTGAAGCTGCCAAACCTAACCCTCCCTTCCGCCATGACCGTTTACTCCCTCATTCTGCTTACCTACTTCATGGTAGTTTCGGGGATCGTCTATGACGTAATCGTGGAGCCCCCTGGTATCGGATCCACTCAGGACCGCTTCACGGGGTCGGTGAGACCAGTCGTTTTCCTCCCAGGTCGGGTTAACGGCCAGTACATAATCGAGGGGCTCTCCTCCGGGTTCATGTTCGTGCTGGGTGGCTTTGGCATAGTGCTCTTGGATCTGGCGCTCGATAAGAACCGCGCGAAGAGCGTCAAGGTGTCATTTGCGTTGGCTGGTGTCGCTTCCATCGTCATTTCGTATGTTATGAGTATGCTTTTTATTCGCATTAAGATCCCCGGATATCTTGGCTGAATTATTTCACATTTTCAGTTTTCTCTTTTAGGGGTTTGGTCCCGGGTTTTACATGTGTAATTCCATGAAAATTGGACCTTTCGAGGTACTTTTTGTTTAGCTCAACTCTACTGCTGATATATAATGTGATAATGAACAATAAAATTGACCTTCACTTGTGAATTGTAAAACATAAGAATTTGAAAAAAGTTCTTTTTATCTCAAGAATTAGGTTAATACAATTTTTAAGATGACTAGGATATTTTTAGCTATAGATTCTTACATATCATCATGGAATTGGATTCAAGGATTCAATAAATTTAGTAATTGAACGCTCAAATTTTACAGTTCCGCGCAAACTTATGAATTCCCACCTTAACCCACCAAAAGAATGAATCCTAAAAGGGAAAGTATGAACATGGTTTTTGTTTATATGAAACCTTGGCCTGTCTTTGGGGAACCTTTTTAGAGTTTTATGGGTTTATTTGTATGTGATAAGATTTTAAGTTGATCTTTCTGGATTCATTTTTGAAGCTTCATGTTTATCCAGCAATGGCTGTTTTGCCCATAACTATAAGATGTGTGAATTGCTGTGTTATATGAAGCTTTACCCATATTATGGCTTTCTATTTGATTTTGCTGATGATCATGATAAAGAATATGAAGATATATATAAAGTTAGATCATACTATATTCCGAAGATTGAGCTCTCTGGTGATGTACTCTTGGAAGTCCAATGAAGTTTTGGAATCTCTTTGAGAAAAGCTTTCATGTCAAAAGTTTGGTGCAGTACACTAAACAAAGCCATAGTTATTACCTCATGAAAAAAGGTATATATTATCTGATTTTGAGCCATCCTTCTCCTTTTCTTTTGTGCGGTGTGTGCTTGGGTGTTGGAGTGGTGGGGTTGAAATTTCTCTTGCGCAATCATATTGTCTGTATCTTAATCTCTGACTAGCAACTTTTTCATGCTTTGAGAAAGCAGGAGAAACTTGGTAAATTTAACGAGGGTCCGTTTGACACAGTTGTTGAGTAGAGTTTTTAACATTAGAGTTTTTGGAAGTAGAGCTTTTGTTAAAAAGCTGTTAACTGATTGGCTATGAATCCAAAAAGTGTTGTGAATATTAAATTTAGTATTTGACTGCATAGCTATAAAAGTATTTTGTATAAACTTTATATTTATTTGACTAAACAGTAATTAATTATTATATATTTTATATTGTTTTCTTTTATAAATAATATTTTTCATATCCTATAAAAACTATTAAAACTAATATCTTAATTAAATTATGGGGTGGTGATCTACTCCCCACAGTAGAGAGGAGCTATAACACCCACTGGACACTTGTCCAGGGTAATTGGACAAATAAAAGTGTTTTATATTTAAAGTCAACTACTTGTCCAATCACCACTTATGATATGTTATGTTACTTAAAATTAATTTATTTAATGAAAACATATTATGTGTAATTTGTATTATAATATTTAACATATCAACATATATTTTTCACTTAAAATTAAGTTATTTAAATTAAACATATTATGTATAATTTTTTTTATATATTATTTATTACATCAACATATATGTTTCACTTTATATAAAATTATAAATATATGAAGCGACAATTTATTATAAGTAATTAATGTGACAAATAAAATAAATTTTTTTTTTATGTATTTAATAGTAATTTTGTTAATTTTTAAATTGCAGTTTTCCATTAAAGCTCAATTAGAGTTTTTTTTTTAGAGAAGCTCAAAATTTGGATTTCTCTAAAAAAAGCTTTTTTAAGCTCTTTTTTCCCGTCAAAAATTATTTGTTGACTTTAACCAAACAACCGTAAACATAATCAAAAACACTTTTGCTTTTTAAGAAGTGCTTTTAAGCTTCAAAAAGTCCTTCCAAACACATGCTGAATATGCTATTCTTTTGTTGTAATTTGTATTTCTGTTTTCCTTTGTGCTTTAATGTTGTCCTGTATATGTATATCATTTTTTATTCTTACCAGCACACTTGATATTTTCACACAGTTGGTTACATCCAATGAGCCTTACACTAATATTTTCTTGTTCCCCCTTTTCTTTGGAAAATAAAGAGGAGTTGTTCTAAAATTGGACAAGGATATTGAATATACCATAAATTATGGATATTATTTAAAATAATTACGAAATGAAAGACATAGGGCATATACATAGTAAATTTCTTTGGATTGAATTTGTTCAAGAAATTGGACGTTGTATTGCGGATACAACACTTAATTCCAACGCCAAAATAGTTACGACTACTCAGCTTCTTGCAATGACGTGGATGTGAAAGTTCCCTTCATGACGTGCGTGGTGGTAGCCTTGGATGTTACATCAGATCACCACACAAGGGATGAAATAGTATGTAAACAAGTTTATATTTCATTCACCTTTCAATGTGGGGTTCTTTCCAACCTTTAAGAAAACACTAGTAAAGCCTTTTCATGAGGGCTACTTTGGAGACTTATTCCAATCCATCCAATCTCGTTTTGGCAGTTTAATGATTCAACATTAATCACCTCATGTCAAAGATGATTTATGCACTCATTAACACCTTAAGTAAGCATGGGATCGACGACTTATCTATGTCGCATAAAGTTGGTTAAGAACCATAAATCTCCCATCAGGAGTAAGAATATAAATTTCAATAGCTTATATTTGAAACATTTGGCTGTAGAAAATAACTAAAAATGTGAGTTTTCCAGTGCATATCTTATTTGAGTTGAAGATTTTTGTATTATTGAACTTAGTCTTGTGCTTATTTTACACTTTTGTTGACAAGTGCATGAACAATTTTTCTACTGCCAGATGCAGCGGGGTGGTAAATGTACCTAATTTATTTCTTCTTTTCTAAAATGACCTGTACATTTGCAGACAGGATTCTAGCTCCTAGTATGTTTGTTAGATTTGGTCCACTGAAACCGCGTACTCCAGCTATAAAGGAATCAAAATGGAATTCATTCATATTTGTGTGTGATGTTTTAAGAGACGATATCATTGCTATCAGGCGCTAATAGCAAAAATGTCTCTTTTGACTCAGAAATATGGCAAGTGGTCATATGCTGTCAGTTCATTATCTTGCACGTGTTTCCTGATCTGAATGTTTCCAGCGTATTTGGTTTTGTATAGCATAATTCTTAATGCTCCACCTCGTCCAAACCTGATGCTTTGCTATGACTTGAGAGGGACAGATGGTGATGCTTTGTGTGGTGAGTTTTGACGTTTCTTGTAAATGTGAATAATTGATTTATTTGAAGAAGCATGTCTAATTAAAGTGTCAATTAGGCAGTAATATTACTTGTCATGAGTGTGATTACAATGTTTTAACTTATTGGCTGAATAGATGGATGGGTGAATTGGAATAAGTCTCCAAAGTATTGGAATAAGTCTCCAAAGTACCCATGTTGAAAAGTTTTAAGTATTTGATAAAGCTTTATAGTATTTTAACAGATTTATATAAAAACGAGTAAAAAGTTCACTAGCTTATAAAGTAGTCTACTCTCTTAAGTTGTAATTTAATATGTACACGTTGCAAGTTCACATGGGTGCTTTAGAGTAGAGCTGTTAAGAGGGGCGGGTCGGCCGAACCCGCATCGGCCCACCCGTCTAGACCCGGAACTGCGGGCCGGCCCGTGAATCGGGTGGGCCGTTCACGGGCCGAGGAGGTCGACCCGCGGGCTGTTCACGGGCCGAGGAAGTCGAACCGCGGGCCGACCCGTGAACCGAGCGGGCTGTTCGATTTTTAACCGCTGGCCTATTTTGATTTTTTTTTTAATAAATGGCAGATAGTCGTTTAAAGTGAAAGATGTGACAAGGCGTGTTGTTTTAGTCTTTAAATATATAAAAAAAATAGAAATTGAATTAAAAAATTAACAAATGTGAACTTATCATTGTTATTTATTTTTTATTTAATAATTTAACATATTTTTTGCAATAACATTTTTTTTTAATTACAATAGGTTACTAAATTTTATTAGTAATTTTCAAAAAAAAAAAAAATTATTTTTTATTCATATAGGCCGAACCGGGTTGAAAAGCGGCCCATATGGGCTCGACCCGGATGAGCCGGGCTCATATTCAATTTTTGTGGGCTGGGTTGATCCGGCCCGCAACCGCCGTGGTGTGGACTTTTTCTAATGTGGGCCGTCACCGGGCTTCATCGGAGGCGGGTTGACCCAGCCCGCCTGACTCGAATTGATACCTCTACTTTAGAGGTGCACTTTGCACTGAGCTAAGGAGCCCTAAAGTTTTTGGGATTAAAACCGACTGTGTTGAGGCACTTGTGCACATATGGGGATGATGACATGTGTGGTGGCAATATGGCAGTCCATGTACGCTTACACATGGCAATTCAATTTCTTACTTGGTTGCCGAAGGGTCGTGACTGGTCAAAAGTGGTGAGTGGGCATGAACAGAAGGGTGTGATTGTGCATATTTGCCAAATGGACCCGGTGATCAGATAAGGCCATTCGAGGATAACGGGTGTACACTAATGGTATGGACCATCGCGGAATGTTGTGATTTGAATTTCCAGATTGCGTCGTCCCAATTTAAAATTGCTTGATCTAATGTTTCAAATTGATATGTGCCAAAAGATCTGACAATTCAAAAAAGACACATGAAAATCTAGAAATAAGATCCTGTGAGTTGATTCTAGTACTCAAAATCAATTATGAAAAATTGATTTATTCTCTCTATTTTCTATAAACAGTTATGGTAAAATAATTTTCAATTATTTCGATGTTTCCGAGCAATCATTGTTCAAGTTTTTATAAGCTTTCAGTGTTTGATATTATTCTACGATGTCAACTTTTAGTTCGACACCCAAGGTTAGTATTGTGCTATATTAATCTTGAAAAAAGTATTATATCTTGAGTGCCAAATACCTGATTATCATGTTAGGCTGTTAGCACCAACGAAGAGGGTGAAATCTTTATTGAGTAGTTTATTTAGTATAGTCTAATTTCGACAACAGAACTTGCACAAGGTGAAAGCTAAGGGGGTCGAAGGAAGTGATGCTGTAAAATTAGAGATAAGTAAGCACTTTTGTGGTGAATTTGGGGGAGTAGGGTTGAGAATTATTTGTTAGGGATGTAGTCATGGACCTCATTTTACTATAACAATTTGTACAGCATCAAACTCTTCCTGCAGTTTGATTGTGCAGCATTTCAATTCTGTTTTGGTGGTCTATCTATTCGGTCCTCTTCCTGCCATTTTTCTCGCACAATCTTAATCTAATGTTGATATCCTGCATTTGACTCTCCATTGTTTTCTGTCATATCTCTCGGTTTTTACTTTGAATGTTGATGAGTTTTTTATGTTTGGATTTGCTTTCGTCTTGAGAACGAGGGTATGAAATGTGAAAGAACGTGTTTAGAAATAATTTTTAATCTTGCCATTTATTTCAGGGGCAAAGATTAGGATGACAATCTAAGTATATTGTTTGTGTCATCATCGAACCAGAGACAACCTTAAAAAAAGTTGTACAATATCGGGTTCGATGATTTTTAAAGGTCAATAGTGCTGAAATTGAGATGGGTCGTGCTTCAAAATGAAGTCATGGTGGTTGATCTACGTGTCCAGGTCTAGTTGATCAATGATTAATCGAAGTAATTGGAATAAGCTTAATGCTACCAGTTTACTTTACGCTAGTCTTTTCGCCATGCCCAAACTTATAACTTTTGAATCAAAATGATAGATTGACTCGACTAATTAAATCTTAATTTGACGTCCAACTCGATTCTTTATGCATGTATGTATAAATTTTCTTTTTCCATCTCTTCGTGAAAATAGATGAACTTACATTATCCAGCATGTCTAGTTAAGCTTAATGGTCTGTTAGGGAGTTTTTTTTTACCAGTTTTTGAGTAGTATCGTTTACAAGAGATTGAGAAAATTGGTGCTTGTGAGTTTTTTGGGTGGTTAAAAACCATCTTAAAATAGTATAGTGTAATTTAGAGCATCTCAACTCTACAAATTGGTGGTTTTTGGCTGTTTTTTAAATTATTTTTTAATTTTATATTTTTAAACAATTTATTTGTAAATCTACTATAAACTTAAAATATGTACTTCATTTTCTTCTTCTCTCCAATGTGCATTTTGTCTCTTTTCTTCAAATAATAATTTTTTTATTTGCTATTAAATTATTTTTAAAATTTTTTGCAGTAGAATATATATTTACATTTAAATTTTTATAAACTTTTTTTGTTTACAAATAAATACATTTTTTAATATATGATCATATATGTAATTTTATTTTATTTTAAAAACTTTCAAAACTGTTATATAATAAATTTTCAAGCATGAGTTTGAATATTTTAAAAATTGTTACTAAAATCAATCAAAATCAATAATTTAAATTTTTTTATATGAAACTCCAAGCCCACCCTAAAAGAGGTAAAACCTTTTTTTTAAAACTTAATTTGAAAGAAAAAAAATTTAGGAAAAATTGCATATTTGGTCCATAACTTTTTTAAAAAGTTGAGAATATATTCATAATTTTTAAAAATAATACTGGACATCCTAACATTTGAGAAAATAGGTATGGTAGGTCTTTTATGATAAAATTGTCATTCACTTTAAATAAACAAAAAACAAGATAAAAAAAAAAATTGAAAAATAACTAAATGTATTCCAAAAAATAAAAAGTAACATAGTGGTTATTTTCTTTATCAAACTTCAGTTTAATAATGATATCTATTTCAATTTCTATGCTCCAAATCCATGTTAATAATTCACATTTGGAAACTGAAGTCTTTAATATGATTTGGATGAACTCAAGATGAGAATGGCAATGATGTTGATTCATAGATGGAATGCCAGTGACAAACAATTATGATTTAAGTTCACAATTTGTTGCAGAAGTTGCTCATTGAGACATCAAAAATTAAAAAGTTAAAATCTTGAAAATTGTTTTTGCATGAAGTGACGATGAGATTGGTAGGTAGCAAATTGAATATAAGATTCTGGATCATATATCGAACGACCGTCAACTATGTCATACAAAATGTTAGCAATGATAGGCCAATAGTCTCCTTCATTCCTCAAACACCACTTCTTAAGAAGTGGGCAGTTACTGATACGAAAACTTAGAAGATTTTAAAGTTGGTCTTCCATAGGCAATGTCTCAAGTTTTGGACAGTTCTCGATGTCTAAATGTCGAAGAGAGGTGGGGTTTTGGAAACGATTTGATAGGGTTTCCAGATTCGGCTGATCTACAAATACAAATTCTTTAGATATGTATGAAGAATTAGCCAAGTGAGTTTGTGTAGTGTCATGTCAAGATATACACCATCGAGATGGAAGAATTCAATAGAGGTGCGTTGGTGTAGATCCAATTCCCTCATATGCTTTACTTCGCAATTACCGATTCTAAGATAAATTAGATTTAGAGGAATATTTCGTTGGTGAAAGTACTATGTTAATTTAGGACAATCATATAGAAGAGTGTCACTTTGGAGCGTAGAAATTGAAATAAATATCATTATTAAATTGAGGTTTGATGAAGAAGATGACTACTTTATTATTTTTTATTTTTTGGAGTATATTTAATTATTTTTTAATTAATTTTTTTCTTTATTTTTTATATTTTTATTTATTTAAAGAGAATGAGAATTTTGTCAACCTTTGTCAACCTTGCCTATTTTTTAAGCATGTCTAATGCTATTTTCATCTTAGGAGTTTCTCCTGTACCAAATAGTTACTTTTATCTTCTTCACCTTCTCCTCTGATTATTTTCTCCATCCCAACATTCTTTCTCCAAATCCTTCTCAACCTTCTTCATCCTATCAATCACCATTAATTTTTCTACTGTCGAACCATCGATAAGTGGTATACTAGTTAAAAGGTAACTGAGTTGGATCCTCATCATCAATGGAGGAAAAACGCTGCCGGAGAACCAATGACTACCACCACTCCCGCGGGACAGAAGTGGCGCTGCTCCGGTGCTCCTCCCTCGTCCTCCCTTACCTAAGCCTAGCAGAACTAGCTGCAATCTCATCAACCTGCAAAACCTTAAACCAAATATCCAAAATCATAACTTCCCGAAGAACATCCGACGCTTCCAGAGGCTTCGAGAACATTCTTATCCCTTTCATCAATCCAGTTCTTGGCGATTTCGAACCGTACCCGTACTTCCTCTACACCCGCGTCCAGACCCTCGAATTAAACCCCGATTTTCACCAATCATGGGGCTCCAACACTGATAACGGACCAAATTTCAAAGCTCGGAGGCACGATCCTTTCCTGTTCCGGGTGGAAGGCGCACACGGGTGCGAGTGCGTGAGGTGCGACAGTGGAGACTCATTGTGTCCTTGTCTGGACTCGGGCGAGTTGTTGCTGACTCGGGAATGCGGGCCGAGCTGCAGGTGCGAGACAGGATGCGGCAACCGGGTGACTCAGGGAGGGGTGTCGGTGAAGTTGAAGATAGTGAAGGATGAGAGGAAAGGTTGGGGTTTGTATGCTGCTGAGTTGATTCCGAAGGGAAAATTTGTGTGCGAGTATGCAGGTAATTTCTTTGGAACTCAAAGGAGCAAAATCAGTAATCATTTATCCTTGCATCTTTTAGGTTGGAAATTACTAGACTTTTAAGCCATTTCTCAAATTTATTTTAATTTATTTTACATGTTAAAATTTTTAATTGTCAATTTTCTGTTATAATGTTTATTATTTGAATTATTTTGGATTTACATTGTCCACTGTTTCTTTTTTGCTGCCTTGAGTTGGTATGTAGATAATTCTAACTTAAATATCAATTCCAATTTAGAAGAAACTCTTTCTAATTCAAGTTCTCTAGTCCCTAAACACAGTATCTGGAGCCATATTCTACCACTAGATTAAAGCTGATTGGGGTTGGAGACAAGGAGTATGTTGTACTTAAAACGGTAATAAAGAATAAATAAAATAACGGATTTGTAATGTAGTAACTTGTCTCCCAAATTAGCGACCCTTCGGATTAATTGTTTAATATTTGTCATGTACAAAAGGTGAGCTTTTGGCTACCAAAGAAGCAAGACGACGGCAGCAAATGTATGATGAACTTGCATCGAGTGGGCATATATCTCCCGCTCTTTTGGTTGTGAAGGAGCATCTTCCATCTGGGAATGCATGCTTGAGAATCAACATTGATGCTACTAGAGTTGGGAATGTTGCTCGATTCATTAACCACTCTTGTGATGGCGGAAACATCAGCACGGTAATAGTCCGGAGTTCTGGGGCTTTGCTGCCTCGTATTTGCTTGTTTGCGTCCAGAGATATACAAGAAAACGAAGAGCTCACATTTAGTTATGGAGATGTTAGGCTTAGGCCGAATGGCCAGCAGTGTTTTTGCGGTAGTTCTTCTTGTGCTGGTGTCATGCCTTCTGAACATACATGAGAATAGAAAGGTAAAGTGGTCTATTTAGTGTTTGTTGTGTTCTAAATGGTAATACTTTGTTCGACCATATACTGACATATATGTTATGAGAAAATAGCGAGTCCATTAAAAAATGTAGTTCATGGTGTCTGCAGGTTGAATTAGTAGCTTTTACTTGCTCACAAGAGTAAATCACAAAGCAACGAAAACTTGCACTACAAATTTTGTCCTCCTGGATTTGCTTCGATTTCCAGGTAACATACCGACCTTGAAATTCTTCGTTTACATTTTGTATCACCTGAATTATTTTTCTTTGAACAAATCAAAATGAAGTGCAGTTGATGCCAGTGCATTTTTATTACATGTGGCAAACTAGCAATAAGTGGTTCACTTAGAGAACGCTGAAATTGTTGGTAAAAAAGTAGAACAAAGTTTGTGGATCTTTATGCATTAAGATTCTCATGTTCGTAAAAATTGGAGGTCAAAAGTCCTAATGTTATTACTTCAATTGTAAGGAATCCTAAGAACCAAACTTTATCTATTATTGCTTTCTATCAAAACACCTACTTTTCTCCATTGTGAATCAGTTCCGACCTTGTCTTTTCTAGTCTTGAATTTAAAATTAAATAACATCAAGAGAAAACATTTTTATTGGGATCTGCGTGAACTGAATTTTGAAAACTTTTAATGCATTACCATCTAGAATATGTAATTATATTTTAAATTCTATGTTTTCTACAAAAATATCTGAATTAACTGTCCTCTTTATCTTATTCACTAGCTATGATTTGTTATATCCGGGCGGTTATTTATATCAAATAACCTAGTTAAAGAGAAATTGGTGAATCTGAAGAACTGATAATGGTAAATGCATCTATGTAGAAGTGGAAATTTTAGAAATTTTAAAATTAGGATGTAATTTACTTTACACCAGTTTGCCATAATCGGCAATCTAGATTCTTTTCAGCCTGTTTCAGGCCACCAGCTTAGAATTCTTCTACATATATTTATTTGGTTTTTATGTGTGTTGTGGGTTGGGTTGCAGGTGTCAGTGACCAAGAAGAGAAGGTTGTGATAATTCAAAGAAAGATCAGAGCACTTTCTACCCCTAAACATCCAAATTTGTTCCTCTTCGTTGTATAAAGATGACTGTAATGTAACATGACCCAGGACAAAATACAACAAAATGTGTTGAAATTTAGACAGTGACTTTGGATCTGTACTGAAGCCTCAGTATTTTAACCGAAAGTAGAGAAGATTTAGGAAATTAACTGGTGTCATGGCTCTTGAGAAGTGAAAATAAGCATCTCACTGCATCTGCTATTTTACAATGGGCTGTAAATACTAAATACAATTGTAAAGGTGAAATTGGAGAGCTTTTGATAGGAGCCTCCATACATTTTGAACCTGACTGGCAAATTAGAGATCACAAAGAACATCTTAGATACAAGGTCTGTTGATTGGATCCTAAGCACAAACAATTAATTGCTCGAGCAGTATCAAACATTGAGACTCTAAATAGACTTGTGGAAGCATAATTTGTGATGGAAGAAAAGCTATGATTATAGTCAACACAGAATGTGAAAATTGGGAACTTGAAACTTTAGGAGCTCGTGTGCAGGCTAGGCTTTTCAGGAATGATTGACTTGAACAAGATACGGACATTTAAAAATAAGATCAAACGAAACTGAAAAGACCACAATTGGAATTATTATACCATGTAAACATTGTAATTAATATTTTGTTGTCTCTTATTGTCTTTGAAGACTATTGGTTGCACGAGGAGCAGATTGTATTCTTAACATTCTCCATGGAAAAGTTTGAGAGTGGCAGATGTTTTGACTTTCAAGTATATGGCTGGTGATAAATAAATAGTCAGATGAGTACCAGTAGCTTTTAAACACGGTTTCTTTGGTCTAATTTTGTGTGATCTATTTTGCCTGATTTTTTTCTTAGTAGGGATGGCAAAAAAACCCTCTCCCCGCGCCCCGCCAAGCACCGCCCCGCCCCGCCCCGCCCCGCCCCGCCCCGCCGGATAATAGGGGCGGGTTTGGGGCAGATTTTCTGCCCCGCCGCGGGTCCGGGGCACCCCCGCCTCGCCCCGCGACCCGCCCCTAAAAAAAAAAAAAAATTTTAAAAATCATAAAATATAATATAAATTATAATTTTCACTACAAATAGACTAAAGAAAAATCGAACCCGGGTTGAAACTTTAAACTACCAATCTTAACCACTACACCATAACTTCAATCTTACAATTTTTTTTGTTTTGTTTGGTACAAACATATAAAAAAAAATTATTATTTTTTTTTTTAATTATTTTTTCAGTTTTAAAAAAAAAAAAAAAAGATTTTTTTTTTCGCGGGGCGGTTGGCGGGTCGAAGGGCCGCCCTGCCCCGCGAATTCGCGGGTCGCGGGGCAGGCTAAAATTTTCGTGGGGCGGGGCGGGGCGGACCCGCCCCATTGCCATCCCTATTTCTTAGTTTCTAAATGTGATCCGCTGTTACACAAGTAATCCAGAATCAAATGTACAGTATTAACAGATTGCTAAGTAGTCAGACACTAAGCTGTATGAAACTGCAAAACAGGCTTGAAATTCCATTTTTAATAACAAATAAGTAGCAGCCCATCAAAGCTTAACATCGGGTATTCTGCTTCTCTCGGAAATGGTTGTCATAAAACGTTGAAAGCAATCCAATCTCATTTATTAAGCTACATAAGACTAGACTTAATGAGCTCCGATTGCTTTCTACATGTGTGGCCCTGTTAATGCTTAATAAAAGTGGGCAATCAAATGTATTTCTTTAGGACAACCTTGATAAGATTATGTTTATGAAAATAGAGTCCGTATTGAATTGTTTCGACTTTTGCGTACAGCATACTTTACTTGGTTTTAATCTCTCTGTGTGACATTGCATTGGGGTACTGTTATTTAACATTTGTAAGCACGTGGTAGAATATCAGTATTACTTAGTCCATAACACATGCCATAAACCATTTTTTATCCCATTCATTTGTCATGTTCTCTTTCTCAATCACAGTATTGCTTGTACTACCATTTCGATTAACTGGTCTCAATGCTGTTCATATCAATGCACCGTTGAAATTTGTTGCAGAAATGGTTGCATCTTTTAGCCTTTCCCTTGCAGTCTTTGAAGTTGTTGAACTAAATGACACCATACAGTTAACTCCAAAGAGGATTATGCATTTCTGGAAGCGATTTGAGGCCATCTTCGAGTTTCAGATAAGCTTTTTTGTAGTGCTGTCACTACTATGAATTCCTTATAAACGGAATCAATTTTTCCATCTGTAGGCAGCGAGCCTGTAAAAGTCACTGGCAAATAAATTCAAGATTGCAAAGGCTCATGACTATGTTGAAGGTGTTATTATAATGCAAGTCGTGCCTTTCCATTTGATCTTGTGTCATTGTGTATAAGGCCGTTGCTGTTTGTACAAACAGTTGAAGTTAGATATTTCAAAGGATAAATTTTGTAATCTGAACTTCATTTATTTGATAAATGATCATAGATGTGCATTGTGGCAATTTCCTATTTTCAAGAGTTTGATGTGGTTGGATATAATAGAGTTTTATTAGATAATTTTGTCAACTCAAGGTAACTTCACAATTCACATAATGCAAAGATAATCAATTTAAAGTAGAAATACTATTAATTTTGGTACTTACTTTTTGGGTAATCACTAGCAGTCTCTATCCAACAAAAATAAAGATTGAATTATAACCTGTAACCATTTTCTTTATAGTTTCTTTGGATTTTAAACTGAGTAGGAAGAATTTTCCACATAAAATTCAGGCAATTGTGCTCGTTAAGGGCTAGCACAAACCAGGACAGGCCATGCCAATCCAATCTGTTCTAAAGAAATAGTCCCACCATTGTTGGGGAGTGAGTTTATTGAAAGACAAACTACTGGCAGAATGAAGCACTTATTTGGTAGAGTTTTTTAGTAGATTTTAATAAAAAAAAAATTAATGAAATGTATGATTAAAATTAATTATTAACTTTGATTTCAAATTTTTAGTAGATTTTTAAATTTTACTAAACAACCTCCAAGTACATTACTAAGAAAATCGATTACATCTCCTACCCACTTAAATATATTTCTGGGTCTCCAAAATACACTTCCTCCATCCATTATAATGCTGAAAATGATTCACAAAATAGAAAGTTGCAGTGAACAGTGCTGGAAAATTAAGATTGTTATTGTTACCAAATAGTGTGAGCTACAAATATTCAAACTGTTGAATATAAATGTCAAATTTCCTGTTCAACTGCATTTGTAATTTCAGTTGCCAGTCCCCATCAAACAACACAACCAAAATCATAACAAAACTGTTGAAGCACTTGTACATAACAAAACTGTTGAAGCACTTGTACTATGGCTGAAATTGTGGTGAAAAAAGAACTAAATAATCGATAGACGAAATCCATGACAGTAATAGTTATGCAGAAATTATATGCAAAATTCATCTAATATCTAATATTGCACAATCGGAAAAAAGCATTTCAGTCCACTCGCAGAGGGCACGTTTATCAGTTACGTGGCCTCTAAAACATACTGAAGGCAATACCCCTCGTAATACATAATACTTTCAAATTTGTAAAAACTAAAGGAAATATTTGGAAATACAAAGGATAACAAAATGCTGAATGGGCAGGGTAGACTACGCCTATTCAATAATATTCATGATGAACCGCGTTTATTGAACTGTTGGAAAATTCTCGTTTAAGGTATAGTTAATCAGAGGATTTCAGGCATCAGGTGCCTTGAATGACTCACTTGGAACTGGCAAGCTGGGATCTGAGAAGCTTGCAAGCAGCAACCATGTTTTGGAGGGCTGGCTTCACTTCAGTGTACTTGCGAGTCTTGAGACCACAGTCGGGGTTGACCCACAAGATGTTGGTTTCGAGTACTGCAAGCATCTTGTTAATTCTATCAGCAATCTCTTCTGTGGATGGTATCCTCGGGGAGTGGATGTCGTAAACACCAGGCCCAATTCCAGCACCGTACTTCACTCCCTCACGGAAAACAGAAAGGAGCTTCTCATCAGAACGAGAGTTCTCAATGGTGATGACATCAGCGTCCATGTCAATGATAGAATGGATGATATCATTGAAGTTGGAGTAGCACATGTGTGTGTGGATCTGTCAGTTTAAAAAGATGAGCTCAGAATGTACCAAACATGAAGAAGTCAAAGCTAAAATCATAACAGCGTTGAAAGAACAAAAGCAAAGCACCTGGGTGGTATCCTGGACGCCAACATTGGTGATTCTGAAAGAGTGGACAGCCCAATCCAAGTAGAAAGCATGTTCAGCTTTCCTGAGAGGCAACCCCTCTCTCAATGCAGCCTCATCGATTTGTATAACAGTAATGCCGGCCTTCTCAAGATCCTCTACTTCGTCCTTAATGGCCAAAGCAATCTGGTAGCAAGTTTCGAATCTGGTAACCAAGAAAATATCAAGTCAGTTATAACCTGAATTATAAGAAAGAAAGATAAAAAATATTACATCTCTTCTATTACAAATAATGGCTGGAGGGACAAATGGAGCAGGTACCCCTATGTACCTTGGTTGGTCATTTCGGACGAAAGACCAGTTGAGAATGGTTACAGGGCCAGTAAGCATTCCCTTCATTGGGCGCTTGGTCATGCTCTGGGCAGTTGTGGACCAGAAGACAGTCATTGGCTTGGGGCGACTTACATCACCATAGATGATTGGCGGCTTCACGCAGCGAGATCCATAAGATTGCACCCACCCATTAGCAGTGAATGCAAAACCAGACAATTGCTCTCCAAAGTACTCAACCATATCATTCCTCTGGAATTCGCACATCCAAAAAGTAAAGTTATATCTTTGGATAACCTATTGGTGCATAAAGGATGCTCCAAAATAACAACCCATCTAGTCTTAACAATGGGCAATGTTTCTTTATTTGTTTTACCGACTGGTGCTTTTATTAGCTTACCTCTGGCTCTCCATGAACCAGAACATCAATGTCAAGCTCTTCCTGAAGCTTGACAACTTTGTTGATTTCCTCTTTGATGGACTTAACATACTCCTCCTCGGAGATTCTACAAGGAAGAATCATATCTTTAGATCAAGGACTTAAAAGAATGTTAAAATACAAATGAACAACAAGGTAAAACCACTCACTTCTTGGCCTTGTATTCACGGCGAACTCTTCTAAGTTCGATGGTCTGAGGGAAGGAACCAATGGTAGTGGTTGGGAGGATTGGAAGGTTAAGCTTCTTTTGTTGAGCATCAAGTCTAGCAGTGACATTAGTAGCACGACGGTGGTCAGAACCTTTCAAAGCAGCAGCCTGAGCGACCATAGGTAGTAAACATTGGTGAGTATAGGAGAATTTCAGCAAGAACACCCTCAAACGTTCAGAAAGAAACATATGCCGATTAATTACTTACAGCCTTTTGGACAGCTTCATTATTCACCCTTGGAGAGGATTTCCTGGAAGCCTGGGCCGCAGCATTGGCAGAGAAGAATGCCTGAAAAGTGGACAGCAGCCAAATGTGCAGTGTCAATAATAATGTGAGAGTCTAAAAGAAAACTAGAATTTACAGGACTAAACTTTGCAACCAGTTTCAAGATACTATTGTCAAACACCATCCAGTTTTATATTTCTAGGACAGTAAGAGAGATGTATACCTCGTCTTTTTGACCCGTCAATGCCTTTGCCAAAGCATTTACTTCAACAACTTTTTGAGCAGCAAATGCAAGCCATGATTTAATCTCTGTGTCCAGCTTAGGTTCATTAACCAGATCAACAGCAGTGTGGAGAAGTGAGCAGGATGTGGAGACAACAAGCTTGTCTGCATCTCAAAATCATTACAAAAATGCGTCCGTAAAAGAAATATTTAAAAAACTAGTAGCAGACCATTTGGATAACATACCCTTCCCCACAACGTCTTCTAGAGACTTCAGGGTGACGAGAGATGCATCCAGATCATTAGCCCAAATGTTCCGTCCATCAACCACTCCAGCAAACAGATACTTTCCAGAAGGGAAAACACTCTTTATCAAATCCAAAGTCTTGGTGCCACGAACCAAGTCAAAACCAAAAGCAGTAACTCCCTTGAGAGAGGTAAGGGTTTTAAATGCATCCCCAGGAATATCAGCAAAGTAGGTCTCGATGAGAACATCAAGTCCAGACAGACTTGATTCCAGTTCAGCATAAGCCTTAGTGAAGGCTTCCAATTGGTGAGATTCAAGACCCATCACTAGGGTAGGCTCATCAAACTGAATCCATGAAGCACCAGCTGCCTTCAACTCAGCAATTACTTCCCTGAAAGGGCATTGCACATTTGAATGAAGATTCAGATAAGCATAATGAATATGGATACCTCACCATAAGAAAAAGTTAAAAACTAACTGCTCTTACTTGTAGATAGGAAGAATTTTGTCAAGAAGAGATAGAAGCGGGAAAGTTTTCTCAACACCCTTGGCAGGCTTTGAGAGCAACAAGTATGTAACAGGGCCAATAATTACTGGAACAGTATCTACACCGATCTGCACAAGGGAAATATGAATAGTAATCAGTAACAAAATTATAGTAACAACTAACAAAAACACATGCATCATGCAACTTTATGTTGATCATTAACTTCTGAATAATATATGCTAAAAATATTCCAATAGTTATATAGTTAATGCAAAGTTCTCGGTTGCCACTCCTTTAGTTGAAAAGTTTCGAGCTGCTCCCATCTACTGATGAAATTGTAGCACAGTCGTTTTTGCTCATTAAATAAGTAGGCTTAGATTAAAGAACAATCACTCATCAAGTAGCTTAAATATAAAATGAGATATACATATCACATACCGCCTTAGCCTCCTTGTACTCATTCACTGCTTTGTGGGAAGCATAAGAGAACTTCACATCCGGTCCCAATTCAGGAACAATGAAATGGCTGCATTGATAAATAGACAACAATTATCAGTAACAAAATAAATGAAAGCTAAGAATAACAAAAAAACTAAACATTTGAAGGATCACTTACTAGTTGGTGTCAAACCACTTAGTCATTTCCATAGCAGGCACAGAGGCATTTCCTCTGGCCATGGAGAAGTAAGTCTCAAAACCAATCTCATCACCACTCCAGTTGTACCTTGGGGGAACAGCACCGAGCATCGCAGTAGTATCAAGCACCTGATCATAGTACGCAAATGTGTTGCTGGGAATATACTTAATACCGGCATCACCCATCTGCTTCCAGATGGATACCCTGAGGTCAGCCGCGACCTTTTCCAACTCCTCAGCGCTGCTCTTGCCATCCCAGAAAGATTCAAGAGCGAATTTCAACTCTCTTTTTGGGCCCATACGGGGATATCCAACAATATGAGATGCCATTTTTCTGGTTCAACAATTTGAATCAATCACCATGAGAACACCAGATTTCATTGTTAAAAAATCATGCACACGTGTGGGTGTCCTTCATACAGTTATATAAATGATGGATTGATAATTCAAACTATAATGATTTTTCAAAATGCGAACTCAGAAACTATTCACTCATTGTAACTAACATATTAATTTTATCAGATCCACCCACATTAGAATTTAAAGCATTCAAGATCCAAAAACAGAATAACACTATATGCTTAAAACATGAACCTATAAAAGAATGCAGAATGATTTAAAAACAATCATTTCAGAGCAAAGTACCAAATCCAGATCTACTAGTTTCCACCACCCGAATTTGCCATTTTAAAGTTTACTCGAATTATATACACCTACAACCACCCCACCCCCACTCCCTGCCACCCAATCATAGATAATTTTCAATGACATGCCAGCAATCGTAAGTCATTTAGAGTGTGCTCAAACAATACAGCATTCAATGGAGATGTATTCTTACCAGTAGATCTAAGCAAAATGAAGCAAAACTCACAAAAGGTTATTTGAGAAATTACAAATTCAACAACAACAAAAAAAAACTAAAAAGGATTATTAAGAAACTTCAAATCTAGTCTGATAAACAAAAAAGAAGTCGAAACCAGATAAAGAAACACAGTTTAACGGAGTAAAGAAAAATAAATACAAGAAATGAGTGGTGGAGTAAAAATCGTGCAAAAGCATGGGGAGGGCCGTACCTTGAGGAAGAGAGGTGGTAACAGGGACTGCTATTGGTAGATTGAGAGAGAGTGTATTGGAGAGACAGAGACGAGAAAGGGTGAATGGGAATATTTATAGCAGGAAATGTTGACGGATTTTTCTTCTGGTAGATCTGGGAAAGTGAAATTGCTTGGGTTTGCGTACAGCCACAGACACTCATTTTTCTATTTATTTTTATTTTTATTTTTTTCAGTGAAAATGAGACGCGGGGGTGGTTGTTACATAAGAGTCAAGGTCACTCGACTTTGAGTATAATTTAATTTAGCTACTCAACTTTTTTAAATTCTGTTTGAGCTCGATCACGAGAAATGTTAGCATCGCAATAATTTAAGTTCATTTTTTGTGTGACGAACATGTTTCCTTATAGGAACTCTTTGTGCTTTGAAAATGAAAATAACGATGCTAAAATGTGATTTTTTAGAGAATTACAGGTTATGAGTTCGAGATATGACGTTTGAAAATTTAAAATTCCAGTACATCAATTCTTGTTCGTAATAGCAAAGCGTTATTTTAAAAGTGAAGTCAATTGTAATGTACTGTTTGATCTTTTACTTTTGTTAGTAAGAATTGATGTAATGGTAAAATTTTAGTAGGTAATTACTAAACATGAATAGATCTCAACTCATGTTATATTATGTAAAAATAATTTTTACAAGTTGAAAGACACAATTATTACAGAACTTGATAATAAATAAGTCCAATTAATAATTTTTTTGTCCACGTAAGATAATACGTTTGTCACATAGTAAATAACGTAAATCTTTGTGAAGGCGTCATTATCGGTGATCAAATTGAAATGAAATTGAGATTTTAGGAGTAAATTTGGAGAAGAAAAAAGGCTGATTGTTTAATACTCACTCCATCCCACAAAGATAGACTCATTTTTTTTATCTGTCCCAAATTATAGGCCACTTACTTTATAGAGAGTGTATTAAATTTATCTTTTTCCTAATATACCCTTATTTAATTTACATTGTTATCAATCTAAATAAACTTAACACATTCCAATTATAATTTGTTAAAATTCATGAATGACTAATATTAAATAGGAACATAATAGGAAAAATGTGCAAAAAATTTATAATTTCAATTACATTAAATGAGATTTATTAATCTGTGTGAAAAAAGAAATGAGTCTATCTTTGTAGGACGGATGGAGTATGAAATTTGTTCAAAATCGGATGACCTTCTGTGTATTTTACCCGACCAAGGGGAAGTGATGAGTTGGTGTATTTACTATTGGGTTAATTAGATCATATACCATTCAACTTTATACTCTATTTTATTTATATTATCGAACTTTAAAATTACTTTCATTTAAACTAGCTGTTCATTATTTGACGAAAATTTTGACGAAGAATTAACGGACTGTTAATTGGCTAATGTATGTCGTCACGTGTGAAAGTATTGTCCACTTGTACGAAGTTCAAAATGAAAATATGTTTTTGATGTCAAAATCGTGTTTGAAAATACGTTTTTGTATCAACCATTTCGACAACCCTTGGATTCAAAGTTGTTTAATTGATGGCAAAACATATTTTCTTTAAACTTCATACACGTGGACAACACTTTTACACGCGACGAGATACATCAGTCAATTAACGATCCATTAGTGTTGTTGACGTTGAAAAACGACGTAGCACTTTTCAAGCCAACTTAATGTTAAGTATTTAGGTTCGACGTGGCCAAAGTAAACTAGATACGTAAAAGCGTAATAGAATACATGTTTCAAAGCTCTTGCTGAGTATGCTATTTATTATTAGCAATTCATGTCCATTATTGGGACATTTAAGTCTTCTATTTATAGGAGATGTGTGATGATTACCTGTATTTAATTCCAAGCTGGGCATTAAATGCTTACAAGACATTTTTTTTAGGTATTTAAGATGAAGTGACATCTGCATTAATTATGACTGACATACGACTGGTTCGACGTCTGACACATAGAAAGGCGTGTCATGCTGATGACGTGAGCTCAACCGTAGGTTAATGTGGCAAGACCTCCGACCTTTGGTGCAAGGGTAGGACCTCCCTGACAAAGAAAACCCCCTTACCATAGAAGTTAGGTATGACATAGAGTAGGTAGATACGACCTCCCTCGTGTGGTTTGGTAGGACATCCCCCATGTGGTTTGGTAGGACCTTACCCTGGAGGAGAGGTTCTTTAGACGGTCGTTAAACGTCAGTTCGAATATCAACAAATGTCACGTCAGAAAACAATGAACGACTGGTTAACGAAGTGGTTTAACTAAAACTAATTTTAAAGTTTAGTGGTATAAATGAACTGAATTAAAGTTCGATAGTATAAATAAAATAGACTATACAGTTCGATAGTATATGATATAATTAACCCATTTACTATTTACCAACCCTATGTTGAGTATTCCAATCCATATGGAAGTTTATATTTTAGGAAAATTGTCTTTTCCTCTATTTAAAGAATTTTCCAAATTAATTAGAATAGGTTCCCCAAATTGAGAAATTAATTAGATTATGGTGGTTATATTTATGTTACATTTTATTATAAATGCACCACATTTAATTACATAAAAAAGTTTTAACTTTTATTTATTGTCATACTTATGTCTTTAACTTTTCTTTTCATCGAATTCTTATAATTAATATTCTATTAATTAACACATCTTGTTCCTTCTAACGATTTTCCTCTAAAAATTATATTAGTGTACTTTAAAATGATGGACATATATTTAATCGAAATTTTGTATGTATTTTTTTTTTTTTTTTGCTTATTTAAAAATATGAGGAAAAAATGAGTCTTTTTATTCTTTCTTAATGAAATTTTTGGACATAAACTATTATATGTGATAATATGTGCTAATTAATGGAAGGTTGATGATAAGAATGCGATGAAAAAATATTGGGGACATAAATGTAATAATATGTAAAGATTATGAATTTTTTATGCAATTTAAATGTAGTGCACTTATAGAAAAATATAGTGTGAATATATTTAGCCATTAGATTATTGTTTCTATACTCGATATTTTCAAATACCACCTTCAATTTTATATACACCAATCTTTCTTTAAAGAAATTCTTCGTTTTATTTGTTTCTTCGACTCTTTTTATTCTTGTATTAGTATTTCAAAGAATTTGATATGGCAAGTCTCTACATTTCTTTAGTGAAATTGCATTCGAAACAATGATTGCATCTGCAAATATTTTCCTTTTTCATAAATTGAAGCTGAAAAGAGCACAACAAATAACATAATATATTTGGTTGATAATAAGCAAAAGTTCATACTTTTCAATAAAATAAAATTTAAAATTGTCTCTACTTTTATCGTGAAAAAAAATTAGAAGAATGTGAAGACATTAGAGGTACGACTGATGGTTTTGGTACTACATCATCCGGAATTTCCTTATGTTTATTAAATTATTCTAGTTTCGATCAATTTTATTTTACATAAATTTGAAAATAAATTGTAAAATTTCAAGGAACGAATTTTTAAGCAAAAGCTATTTATCTATATTCAAATGCCTATCAAGCTCAGTTAATACCGTTCATAGAATTAGATACAAGAGGCAACTAGACCAACAAAAAATTAGTCTATATCGACTTGACACATCACACAGACTATATAGAATGCACAATTATGATTTTTCATTTTTAACATAATTTATAATATATTAAAAAGAAATGGAAGAGTATAAACCATCCTAGATAATTTGTATTAGGGAAGTTAGAATTATGACTTGGATGGCACACCCCACCCACCTGCCCCTAACCTTATTCCTCAATCCATTGTATGGTTATGATGTTGCTTCATTAATATGAATAAACTAGTCTACAAAAAAAATTACATGTATTAGTAAATTTTAAGTTAAAAACAAAATCCTATATATATAACATGAGGGTATTTTATAATTTATGTGTTTATTCTTTTTATTTTGAAGAGTATAATTTAGGCTTCAAGTAATTGTACCTTGGGTTTTGGCTTTCTTTTTCTATTATTTCCGTGTTTTTCTCTTTTAAATTGTTTTGCTAAGTGCATTAAATAAACTAAATCAAAGCCGAGTGTTGTCTATATACTTGTTTGATAAAATTTTTGTAGAATATAAAGAGTAAGTCTGATGAAATGTGTACAGATAAAAAATATGAATTTTACGAAAATAATATTTGATCAATTTAAATTATAAATTTGAAAAGTAATCATTGACGTGTTTTATACTTGTCGACTGATGGATAATTTTGACAAAAATATAATTTCTAGTAAGAAGGACCGCTTGAATTGGTGGCTGTAGTGTAGACCGTAATGATTTATGGGGGCATTATCTTGGCCACCCAATGCCACCAAGATTCTTTAAGTTTGATAAAACTACCATTGGTAACAAATGAATGCAAGCATGGATTATGAGGTAGACAATATTTAACATTATTAAATAAAAATAGTCAAAATGTTACATATTGTACTTTTGAGTATTGACATTTATGATTTGATAGAGCTTGACAGAATTACTTAGAACAAAACCAATAAGACCAAATTTAGATTGAATAGGTCAATTTTGTTTGATCCTGATTAAATTAAATTGATTGACAACTTCAAAATTCAAGAACACGATGTGCTACTGAACTCAAAATTTTAAAAAATAAAATAAAATGATAACTTGATCGAGGATTAAAAGCTTAGCAAGGCCTAAAAATAGGCCAATCTAGTAAACAAAATAATCACGAGAAATTACAAATCTAATTTTAAATTTTATTAAAAGCTACAACAATAGGTTCAAAACCCAGAAGAAAATCATGTAATACATAAGTATTAACGTACACTCCTAACAGCATTCAATACAAAAAACAGGAATTCTTTTTTTTTTATTTTTTTCTTTTTTATTTGTAGCAACTAGAAGATGAAGACCTTCAAAGCACTTCCTCTGTTCCACTCCACACACTTGCCAAAAGCAAAGAAAATTGGCAACTTGGAGAGGAGATAAACTTGAAATCAATATATCATTATCATGCATATAAAATATGTCTGAGTTCGAGATTGGTGACTCGACCTTGAAATGCATATTTGGTGTATAGTAATAAGTGCTTGTTTGATTTTGTTAAAAATCAATTTTTTTTTATTTGTAAATTTTGATTAAAGTTGATGAAATGTGTGGTTGAAAAGTTGTGGATCCCATAAAATATATAGCTAAAATTAATTATTGTATTTGATTTCAACTTTTTAACAGAATTTTAAGTATAATAAATAAAGCTTAGATAAGAATAGTAGCTAGATATCTAGTACAACAAGAGAAATGAATAATGAAATTTGAATATAACCTTAATTGCTACCACTTCTGCTGCTGTCACCATGGTGGTTGTGGCCGTGCTTGTGCTTCTTTTTTTTTTTTCCCTCCTCCTTGCCATGGGCGTGTTCACCTTCTCCGCCGTGGATATTCTCTTTTATCTTCTCAACCAGCCCATCCTTGTGCTCACCATGGCCATATTCCGTCTTGTGCTCACCGTATCCCTCATGTTCGAGTTTGTCATCACCGCCATATCCTCCATGTTCGGGTTTGTGATCACCACCATATCCTCCATGTTCCATCTTGTGATCGCACCATATCCTCCATGTTTCGGCTTGTGATCACCACCATATCCCCCATGTTCGGTCTTATGATCACAGCCATATCTCCCATGTTCGGGCTTGTGATCACAACCATATCCTCCATGTTTGGTTGTGGCCGTGCTCGTGCTTCTTCTTCTCATCCTCATTGCCATGGGCGTGTTCACTTTCTCCGTCATGGATATTCTCTTTTATCTTTTCAACCAGCCCCTCCTTGTGCTCACTACGACCATGTTTGGGCTTGTGCTCACCGCATCCCTCATGTTCGGGCTTGTGATCACCGCCATATCCTCCATGTTCCGGCTTGTGATCTCACCATATCTTCCATGTTCTGGCTTGTGATCACTACCATATCCCCCATGTTCGGTCTTGTGACCACTGCCATATCTCCCATGTTTGGGTTTGTGATCACAACCATATCCTCCATTTTTGAGCTTGTGCTGTTCTTCACCATGGTGTTTCTGTTTGTCACCTTCCTTGTGACCTCCCATGCTTTTCCACGTGAAAAAGGAAGACGACTCATACCTGCTTGGTTTAATGAATATGATGACTGGTTGGAATATAGTATAACTAAAAATGCCGCTTTTTGCTTATATTGTTATCTTTTCAAACTAAACAATGAAAAACAATGAGGTGGTGATGCTTTTGTGAAAGATGGGTTATGTAATCTTGGAAAGAAGGGTAGACTACAAATTCATGTTGGAAAAGTCGATAGTGCACACAATGAAACCTGAAGCAAGTGTGAAGTGTTGATGAATCAAGAACAACATATTGATACAATTTTGTTTAAGCAGTCAAAAAAGTTACGGAGGAATTCGTTTGAATGCATCAATTGATTGTGCTCGACTTCTTTTTACGGCAAGGACTTCCCTTTCATGGTCATGATGAGTGTGAATACTCTAATAATCAAGGTAACTTTCGTGAACAATTGCGTTTTCTAGAAAATCATAATGAGGAGATTAAAGCTGTCAATTTGAAAAATGCTCCAAAAAATCACAATCTAACAACACCAAAATTTTAGAAAGTTATTGTGCGTGCTGACAATCGATGTTATTAACAAAGATATTAGTGATACATTCTTTTTAATTCTAGTTGATGAATCTCAGGATGTCTTAGTGAAGGAGCAAATATTCATTGTTTTTTCGTTATGTGAATAAGACGGGACATGTAGTTGAACATTTTATTGGGATTGAACATGTTCCAAATACTATAGCTCTATCACTTAAGGTTGCTATAGATAAAATATTTTCAAGATATGGGTTGAGTATATCTAGATTGCGAGGACAAAGTTATGATGAGACTAGTAATATGCAATGTAAGTTTAATGGTCTCAAAGCACTTATTTTGAAAGAGAATCCGTTTGCTTTTACGTTCATTGTTTTGCTCACCAACTTCAATTGGCTCTTGTCGCTGTAGCAAAGAAGAACAAGAAAATACAGACACTCTTTAATCTGGTTTCTAGTGTGGTAAATATTGTTGGTGCTTCGGCTAAGTGTTGTGAAATTCTTCGAGAGAAACAGGAAGCCATAATTTCTACATCACTCATTAATGGTGATATTGCAAGTGGACATGGTCTTAATCAACAAAGTACTATTGCACGTTTTGGTGATACACGTTGGGGGTCGCACTATTGTACTTTGATGAGTTTGATTTTGATGTTCTCAACTATAATTGACGTCCTTGAAATGATCGTTGTTGATGGATCAACTCGTGAACAAAGGTACGAGGCAAATAATATATTGGACTTGATTTAATCATTTGAATTTGTATTTAATCTACATCTCTATCATATGGATTTTAAATGAATTGTCAAAGGCATTACAAATGAAAGATTAGAACATTATAAATGCTATGACTTTAGTGACAATATGTAAACAAAGACTCCAAGAGATGAGGGACAATGAGTGAGATTCTTTTTTGGGTGAAATCGTTTCTGTTTGTCAAAAGCAGAATGTTGATGTTCATAATATGGATGGTGTGTTTATACACCCAATCGTTCACGGCGTAACACTAAAGAAATGACAAATTTGCATCGCTTTCGTATGGATTCATTCTATGCTGTCATTGATATGCAACTTTAAGAGTTGAATGATCGATTTTCGGAGGTAAGTAGTGAGTTATTTCTTTGTTTAGCATGTTTATGCCATGATGATTCATTTTCTGCTTTTGACAAAGATAATTTTTCGTCTTGCTAAGTATTATCCTGAAGAATTTTTGAAAGTAGCTCATGGCACTTGATGATCAGCTTCGAACTTATATTGTTGATA
Organism: Forsythia viridissima; assembly: GCA_030279155.1. Classification (NCBI taxonomy): domain Eukaryota; kingdom Viridiplantae; phylum Streptophyta; class Magnoliopsida; order Lamiales; family Oleaceae; genus Forsythia; species Forsythia viridissima. The sequence continues at coordinate 18,147,653 of CM059042.1, forward strand.
TGTGCTCTAGCAAAGAGTTTGGCGAATTGCGGGGACTTGGTGAACTTGCATAGAAGTTGGTTGTGACGAAAAAAAAATAAAATAAAGTGTACCTGTTAGTTTACACGCTTGTGACTTTGGCATTAACTCTTCCGGTTGCTACATCCATAGTTTGAAGAGTATTTTCTGCTATGAACATTGTGAAGAATCGACGGCGTAATTGAATTGGAGATCAATAGATGAATGATAGCTTATTTGTGTATGTTGAAAAAGATGTATTTAATATAATTGATAATGAGACAATTATACAGCATTATTAAAGTATGAGAAGCCGTATGAAACAATTGTAAATTAAAAAGTATTATATTTTTAATATTATTGTATCGTTATTGTCTTATTTGAATTTTTTTTTTCCAAGATTCTATATCGCACCCACTAAACCAAAATGCTAGGTCCGTCCCTGATTTAGATTGTATTTTGAATATCTCACAAAAAATGTAAAACATTAACTGATTAGGTGACCTATTTAGATAGGTGGTGGGTGAGGTGAAGGAATAAGATGATATTTTTGTTATTCTTTAAATTTTAGGAGTACATTTGAATATTATTTTTTATTTTTTTTCTCGTTTTTTCTTTTTTTTTTTGTTTATTTAAAGGAGAAGACAATTTTGTAATAAAGGACCTATCATGCTTATTTTCTCAAACATTGGGATGTCCAGTTATCTTTAAATATTAGAGGTATCCCTTTCATTTTTGAAAGGTTGGGGGACCAAATATGCTATTTTTTCTTATTTTTAATTAAATTTGTGAATTGAGAATTTGAGATTCTTAGTTGAATTTGTGTAGTTTAATTATTGGTATTGAGACAGTTAATCACAAATAAGTTTGATCATTTGAGAAATCGCAAGTTGAGACTTAATTATTATTTTAATGTATTTGTATTGCATGATATTTTTGTCTTTAAAATTAATGTATTGTGTTAAATGTGCAAATTGAAAGATAAGGCTTGTGATAACCTATTTTTCGTCTTGTCATTTTTCCCGTACTAATGTAGTCTTATTAAGTTTTATTATTTGCAGTTTTTCTAACTTATTTATCTTGGATCCGTCTTGGTAAAGTGTTACAATAATGATAGAATATTTTGGGTAACTTATTTCATGCTTCTAAGCACCAGAGAGAAAACTCCCTTCACACATTTCCCAACATGCTTAGAATATGTAGAAATAGTGCTACAGATTATTATTGAACTTTAGTTTAGTGCTTTTTGTGTCAATTTCCTCAAAATTAACCATGTCAACGAGTTGGGTCCAGCAGTTGGATCATGTAAAATTCAAATAGTTGGCGTGGGTCGGGTCTTAAACTGATCCTGGTAGGATGACGAAACGGGGCATAGTCCTTTGTTGCATGGGCGCAACGTGTCAAATCCATGTAACAGCACACTGCAGTTGTTGGCATTATAAAGTGGATCGTCTCCATCTCCTTTCACATATTATACGGCTTTGCAAACCCAAAATCATCCATTGCATAATAAGGAAATAATACACAGAATGAGCTCAACTGCAAACATGGAGAAGAAACATCTTTCTTCCGTTGCCAATGATGTCTTAAAAACATGTGCCCAGTAATTTCTTTCACTCTCTCTCTGTCTCTCCTCTTTGAAATTTTTACACACTTTCTGAGTTGATTTGTGGGTTTATATGTTATCTTCAGAGTATTTATTTGTGTGTTGCTTGGCCGAATTGGTTTTCATTGTTTATGAGAAAACACATATAATTGCTTTCAGGAAGTTGGATATTTCTGTTGATTCAATGGTAGAAGAATTTGAGAGAGAATGGGACCCTCAGATGAATGGATATTCAAAGAAACTTGTAGAATTTTTCTGCTCGAAAGTGCTTCCAGTGATATGTATCAATATAGACAAAAATATTTGTGATGGCTCCTTTAGTCGATTCACATTTGATATGATGCGCGCTTGGGAGATGCCAAGCTCGGCTGAGGACGAATCATATACGGTGAGCAAACTTTATTTTGTGATGATATGTATCCTATGAAATTCCCTGGTATATTCATGTGATTTAAGGTATTGAGTGCCCCTATTTGATGTTCCTAAAGCTCAAATATTTTCTAGACTAGCAGGGGCGGAGGTAGGGAGAGTACTGTAGTCCAGTCTTGCTCCAGAAAAATTCAATTTTTGACGTGCAAAAATTTTTGTTTTTCAGTAGTAACTTGGTCTTAAAGTGCAAATTTGTTTTTTAAGTAGTAATCCTCCACTAAAAAATCCTGGCTAGACTAGTCCATATGTGGAGCAGAAGTTGCCTTGGGCGCCACACCTCATCATGAATGAATCAAAATTTTTTGAGGAAACTTTATAATTACCTGGGAAGAGCTCTCCTTTTTTCCTTTCTGAATTTAGATGTATGCCTCTCTTTCAAACTCTTATATCTGCCTGATTTATGCACCTCTTTCTTGTTTCTTGTTTTTCAGGAGTGTGTGGCAAAAGAGAAAGAGGATAAGAAAGTATCTAACAAAATCAGTCAAGAGCAAGATGACACATCTCTTTTCTATTCTGATCTCATGCCACTCCTTGTAAGCATATATCTGACATGTTTTTTTTGGTATTACTAGGAAACATGGCATGAACATAGTCTAGGTATAAGCTGTGAATAATCTAGTAGATGCAAATCGTAATTGTTGTAGTTTGATTCCCGACATAAGAATTGAGAAATAAATGTCGGTCGATCTATCCTGGAGGCAACCTTTACTTTTTAGATAATCTGTAAGAGAACCTAAGGTATCTGAGATTGCTTGGATTACATTTTCATACTTAAAAGTAACTTTTGTTTGCAGGTTGATCACGAATCAAGTGTTGGAGAAGAAGCATATGTGTGGTTGGCAACGCTCTTTCCTTTGGTTGCCGATGTTGTTAATGGGAGATTTACTTTTGAGACACTGACTGCACCTACAGAGAATCAACTTCACTTTCCTGCTTATGATCAATTCCTGAAAGAAATTGACAAGTAATTATATCTAACAAATCTTGTGGCATTTCTACCATACCATTCATAAAAAAATATTCATTTAATTTATGAAAAAGACTAAGCACGTGTTAAAAAAAAGACTAATGGTTTCTTAGGATTAATATGTGTTTTTCTTTTAAAGTAATGATCCTGCTCCCTCAGTTTTCGTTTGAGGGAAGGATCGGGTTGAGTTAATCCCAAACAAGCTTGCATCATATCCCTGTACCCATTGGTCTGTTGATACGAGTTCTCTTTTCTTCTCGCTAGATGTATAAAGCATTTGCAGAAACAAGAGCCACCAACAGGTGTAACACTGGCAGATGATGAATTTATACTGCACGTGGAGGGAACTGCAGGCTCGCAAAGAGTGGTGCGCCATATCGGAGGAACCAGTTGGCCTGGTCTGTCTACTAATTATATGAACTCTTCAACAGTAGTGACACTAGAAGTGCAAGATACTGTTTCTACACATAACAATTGCTTGGACTAAAATATGTGTATGTTTCTAGGCAGGCTGACGCTAACAAACTACGCCCTCTACTTTGAGGCATCGGGTGTCATGTCTTATGAAGATGCACTTAAACTTGACTTTTCGAAGGACATTGAGCAGAGTGTAAAACCTACGGCTACAGGTCCATGGGGTGCTCCTATTTTTGATAAGGCGATAGTTTATGAATCTTCTGAATTGTGAGTAAAGTTAATATCGGATCTGTCGTCTTGAAACAATTGTTATATCAATTTTAATTTTGTTTAAGATATATGAAAAGGCTAAAATTTTTAGGCAAGAAGGTGTTGTCCTGGAATTGCCAGAGATGACAAGCTCAACAAGACGTGACCACTGGCTTGCTCTTGTGAAGGAGATTATGTTATTGAATAAGTTTCTTTCAAAGTTCAAGGTGGAATCACCACTAGAAGTCTGGGACATGCATGCAAGGACAATACTTGGAATTATCAGACTTCATGCAGCAAGAGAAATGCTAAGAATTTCACCTCCAACTCCCAAGAGCTTTTTAATTTTTGCTTTGCTCGAAGAGTTACCTAAGGGGGACTACATACTTGAGGAGCTAGCCGAGAGTCTAAAGAAGGTTACTAGTGGATATCCATGCAGTGCCAGCTCGATTCTCCGGAACTTGAATGTCTCCCAAACATGTGTTCCTTGTTTGGAGACAAAAGAAGTCGGCAATGAAAGTGAAATTGTCCAGCATGAAAATCTTTCGTCATTGGAGAGTGCAGTTAACCAGTCAAGAGAGGAAGCAAAAGAAATGGACGTGGCCAAGGCTACTACAGAGGGGCTAAAAGAGGATGGTATCAGTGAAAGTGCCCAAGTTCTTATGGTAAGCGGGGTATTAATCATGTGAAGTTCAAAGTTTCTTTTTATGCCTTTTCACATTCTGTCTTAATCTCCTGTTATAATGTGCCTATAATGAATGAAGTTTTGGAAATACAAGTATATGTTTTGTGACGACAAAACTGAAAAGAATTTTAATAATAATATTTTCTAGAATGAAGTTTTACGGGTTTGCTACCTTACTCTTTCCGATACCATGGGATATGCCTGGTTGTTATAGGTACTTGAGCTTGTTGTCATATGGTCTCATTTTTGCCACCTCTTAGGTTCTCTTTTTTGGAATAGTTTGACAGCGTCTAATGTCTATTTTCATCTCCCTTTCTGATACTTTTAGATTCAAAGCTGTAGATATTTCATCTGTTTATAGTCTCATACTTTCGTATGATATCATGCTGTTATATTGCACAACTTGTGGTACATGGTCTCTGGAATTATACTTACTGTAACTGCTATTTTCATGTTCAGGGGCTACTTGAAAAGCTAAAGAGTTTTTTCCTACGGTCTCGAGGATTTTTTACATGGGAAAGGCCCGTAACCACTTTGACTGTGATTGTTGCAATGCAAATAGTCATCTACAAGTATGTTCAATTTGATCATTCGTCCAAATGAAGTGAGTTTTATGTGCTTCGGCTTTTCGTAGCTGTGCAAAATTTGATGGGCTGAAATTGTTTTGTCATGTAGAGAATGGGTTGGCCAAGCTATTGCAGCTTTCTTGTTGTTGGTGGTTGCAAATATGCTATTAGCTAGACAGACAAGGAGTCCAGAAAAGCAAAATAAAATTGTAATCTGCACAGGTTCGAATCAGACGACAATGGAGAGCATAGTGTCAGCACAACAAGGATTAAGAACTGTACATGAAGTAATGCAGAATATAAACATAGCAATACTGAAAATCTGGTCAATTTTGGTCTCTAAAGCTCAAAAGGTATGGTTATATGACAGATCCTTGTTAGTATAAATATTATATGGAAATTAATGTTATGGATTAAGTCCTAATTTCTACTTCAGAGAGCAATAATAAACTGGAAATGTTGGTGGAGGGGATAAGTGTACTATATGATTAGGCTCCATACAGTAAAAGAGGCTTGCAAGAGTCATTACCAAGGGAGGGGGGAATTACAGAATTAGTCTGTAACAACAGAAAATAGACACAATTTTAAATTTATGTACGAGTAATTCATATTTTACACGGACTGTTCTTGTTATTGCAGCATGCAGATACAGTTATGATAGCTATGACTGGCTCCTCAATTTTGTTTATGGTGGTTCCATTCAAGTTCATCCTAATGGCCCTTGTGTCATATGGATCTTTGATGGCATCCCCACTGGGGAAGCGTCTGCAAAATGAACAAAGTGATCGTCGTCTAAGAGAATGGTGGGACTCTATTCCTGTCACCCCTGTCGAAATTGTGGACTGCTCTAAATGATTGGAAGATGTAAATCATGGTTTGTTTCTTTTTTCTTGTACAAGAAATTTGTGCTTATATGTGTTTTTCTCTTTTTTCCCCTACTTTTTGGTTCATGTGATTATTTTGATTGTAAGTCGAACCAGTCGACTCCTCTTTGATTGGGTGAATCAACGCAGGATTTTATCAAGTAGCATGGCATTCAACACAAGGGAGATGCAGGAAGTCCTGTTATATATTTCTAAAACATGACATATACCGGGAATGTGAGAAAACATTTTGTGCTTTCCTATCTACTTGTATACATGGGGACTCAATGGAGTGCTGGTTGAATTGGCTTTATATTCTAGGTTCCTCAAGAACAGTGTCATTAGCTCCCGAGCTATTACAATGTGACACGGGATATGTTTATTGTGGGGAATTACATTTTGTTTTATATTGATATATACTTCTCTAGCTTATGCATATGGCTTCTTAAATTCATTATTGAGATTTTTTTGTTAAATAGAAGAGAAATATCCTGCCCCTTAGCAGGGCGAAGGGCGAGTTTAGACGGGTTCAAAAATTTTTTTTTTATCAGATTTGTTTTCTCTTTCTTTGCTGGACACAGTTTTCTTGTCTAGCTTATGCATATGGCTTCTCTAGCTTATGCATATGGCTTCTTAAATTCATTATTGAGATTTTTTTGTTAAATAGAAGAGAAATATCCTGCCCCTTAGCAGGGCGAAGGGCGAGTTCAGACGGGTTCAAAATTTTTTTTTTATCGGATTTGTTGTCTCTCTCTTTGCTGGACACAGTTTTCTTGTCTACACCTGGTCTCTTTACATAAATTTCTGGCAATTCAATTCCGCTTCTCGTGGTAATTGTATATACTTGCTCTTTTGGATGGACCTCGGTATTGGTTGGCCATGTGCATGATTGTCGCTCGGTCAATATTTTAGCTAATTGCCCAATTTGATTTTCTATATTTTTTATCGCGATATCTTGTCTTTTCTACACTTCCTTGAATCCCATTTCCATCCGTTCTGATAATTTAGCGACTGTTTCTTCTAGTCCTTATTCTCTTTTCAGGGGTCTTCCTTGATTTGGCAGATTTTGAATGTTTTGGGTGTTGTCATATGAGAAATTTGGATAATTTCTCTATCCAGGATTGTAGGTCTATGAATATGGATTATTCTGCTGTCGCTGGAAGTTCTGAGCATATGCAACTTGTTCAGGTGATGACATATCAACGGTGGTTAAAGGGAATTCTGATGATTAATGGTTTGCCCCGCAAGTTGAACATATTGGTAGGGACATCTGAACCATATTGGCTAAGTGAGAATATTTCATTGCTTCTATCTACTTTTGCCAATGTATCAATTTTCGCCAGTACAAGCAAATTGATTTCTACTTCGTGCATTCCTGTTGCTTTCTTCTGTAATATTTTGTCTAGCCACATAAAGAACTGTTCACTCATTCGTTTCATACAAGCCGTGAAGGTTGTCGGTAGATCTATTTTGGATAGAGCCATCTAATGTAGAACCTACTGAAGAACGATTGTTTGGAGCTAATCCAGAGTAGAAATAATGATTCTGAGCCACTAGAGGAAAACCATGACTTGGACACTTTCGGAGTGGTTCTTTAAATCTTTTCCATGCCTCATGAAAATTTTTCAACTCAGATTATTGGAAATTAGATATTTCATGCTTCAGTCTGTTCACTCTGGTCGGAGGGAAGTATTTCAGTGTGAATTTTTAGATCAAATCTGTTCAAGTAGTGATGCTCCCAGACGGTAGAGAATCTAACCATTATCTAGCTTTATCATTCAGTGTGTGGGGGAAGAGCCTCAACCTAAGTGCCTATTCATTAACACCATGGTATTTGAAATTTTCACAGTATTCATTGAAGCAAGAGATATGGTAATGAGAATTTTCATCTGTTCTCCCATAGAATGACAGATTGTTCGAGAACAAATTAATCACATTTGGCCTCATCCATAAGTTATCGTGTCCATAAGGCGGGTGATTATGCTGGATCGATTCTCAACAATTGGTGGCATCATATACTCACCCATAAGAATATATAGTTCATTAACTTCAACTGATCGAGCCATTGGTGCAAGATTATTTCTCACATATGTAGGTAATGGATTATGGATTCGGTTGTCTTCCATTATGTCTTTTTGCTATTTTTACTTTTGTCTTCGTTCATATTGTCATTGGTGAAAGCTCCGTTTGATTTCTAGGTCTAAATCAAATAGATCAAGATCTTTTGTACGGCGCATACACACTTAACACCTGAAACTTTAGAAAATAGCTGGAAAGAATTGAGAAGGAAAATAAAAATAAAAATAAAAATAAAATAAATAATTCTAAAAAATTGCTAAATTATCAATTAACGTAGTAATTAATAAAACCAGTCCCCAGCAACGACGCCAAAAATTTATTATAGATTTTGACCCAGCAAGTTGAAAGATCGTTAACAAGTAATAAAGTGATGTGTAGAGTGTCGAACACACGATGACTAGTTACCAATTAACCTATTAATTTATGATTTGAGTTTTAATAATATAAAGACACAGATTCGTTTATGATTTTTGATTATAAAATTATTCTACTTATGTATAATTAAATCTAAATTATCAATCAAACAAAGTAAATTTGTGAGAACGAATTTGAGTTTTACTAACACTAGGATTCGCGAATCTACCTACACGTTCCTTAATCAATTATCTGTTTAATTGTTTTAGCTTATAATTACTCTAGATTGAAAATCGACGATCTTAAAATAATCAAAAGTCTCTCTCGATAGTCCATCAATTATATATTGATATGCGAACCTAATTATCTCTAATTAAGTTTCGAATATAAAAATATGCGTTTAAATCAAAAGAACACCTATAAGGCATAATAATTGTTGTGCGATTTATATCCCGCAAGTGGACGGATCGTGGACAAGTAATATAGTGATAAAATAAAGTGTCGAACCCACGAGGACTAGATACTAAATTACCAATTAATTTCACAACTCAAATTTTAACAATGGAAATAAACACAGATTCAATTTTTTTGATTCTTAAGATTCTAAACTAAATTAACTATTTTGATTAAATTGAAATTCGCAATAAGCAACTCTGAAAAATGAGGACGAATTAAAGTTTAACAATACTAGGATTCACGAATCCACCGACACATTCTACTCAATTATCTGTTAATCACTTTTTAGTTTTTAATTACCTTGGACTGAAAATCGGCGTTCCTAAATTAATCGAAAGCCTCTCTCGATGGTCAATCAAATCTATATGTTATGCGAACTTCATTATCTCTAGTTAAGCTTCGAGCATAAGCACATGCATTAAAATCTCAAGATCGCCTAAATGGATTTCATAAGGCATAATAGTAATCTCTATCTATTATTGGACCCTATGTGATTCAATACCACGTGCTAAATCTATATTGAATCTCTCGACTTCAATACAGATCACAATATATTCTAATGGTGCGCAAGCATTAAAATAATAAAGAAACTGAATAAAGAATAATCAATCCACGGGCAATTAATTACTAAAAAGGAAAAACTGCTAATTAATCAAAACGTGAGGTTTCATCGTTCATCCTAGATAAAGAAAATTAGCCGGACATGATTTCTTCAATTAACGAAAGAATTGAATTCATCATGGTCCGGAGAAAAGAAAACAAAAAGTAAAATAAAACTCGTGATCTCGGCTCGATGATCTTCGATTTCGCTCCTTGATCTTCGTTCTTGCCTTGTATTTTGTTCCTCTAAAATTCGTCCCGCGAAAAGTCTATCTTCTACCTTTTATAGTACTCTCTCAAGACCTCAAAATGTGTGTTTGGTGGTTGAAGTTATTTGGATTGGTAGAATTCTATTTGAATCAGGTGTCTGCACAATTTCTGTCACGATTAGGCTGTGCGATCGCATGGTGGACATAGTTGCGATCGCATGGTTCATCTGATTTACATTCTGTTGTTTTTTTCAACGCCTTGCGATCGCACCAGGATAATACCATGCGATCGCATGGTTTATCCTGGTTTTGAATTTGAATTGCCCGCCTAGGTATTTGCACATCAAGTCCCTGAAGTTTCATTTCTTTAGCAATTAGGTCTATTTGTCTTCATTTTGCTCTCTTTTCATCCCATTTATACTTGACTTTGATTATTTCCTACATTGATAAGAAAACACATGCAATTAAACTGTAAACAACCGAAAGAACTTATAATTGTTCATTTTTGTGAGCCCAGATAAGTACAAAATTGTCCTTATCAAATACCCCCAAACTTGAACTATTATTCGTCCTCGAATAAAATAGCTAAAACAATCTTGTACTAGATGGAATAAGCAATGATAAAGTTCACAACATAAATAGCTTGCCGTTTTTGCTTCAGATTTTTGCAAAAAGAAAAACTTAGAATTCATGACGAGTGTTCAGGTTATACAGTTGTAAACGTGATTCCACTTAAACATACTTGTATCGTGTGTGAGGGCAATTCATCTGATCAGCTTAAATTCTATGGAGGTGATAGCCCAACCACTTGGTCAATTTTTCCTTTCCCTCTCGTAAGGTACACTTCCCCCAAAATAATTGTTTTCTCTCACAATTCCAAGATCTCTGGGTCTAAGGTTGTTCACATTCTTTTCTTTCTAGAGGCTAGTTGAGAAAGCTAATGATTGTGACAACTTAGGCTTATGAAGATTCTCCAATTTATGAGCACTCTTGACCAGAAATTTTCTACTGAGTAAGTCAAACCCATTAGTCATCTAATCCTCAGGTTACTTTGCAAAGAAGTTTTTTTTATTTTTTTTTATTTATATTATTATTATTATTTTTTTAATCTTATGTGCAGAACTCAGTCCATTAAGCTTTCTAAATGACCCATGTAACGAGCTTTAGGCCGATGACTCCCAAGTCTTTTGAACTTTAGGGCATCGGGTTTTGAGAAACCCCTACGGGCCTTTTCACTCGAGTCAAATAGGCTACGAAAAGAGTTATAAGATATTTAGTCGTATGCGAAACTCATTCCATTAAGCTTTCTAAATGACCCATGTAACGAGCTTTTGGTCAATGACTTTATCACTCGAGTTAAAAAGGCTACGAAATGAGTTATATAAAAATAAAAGCCTTGTTCTTTGCGTGCAATAAGTTCATGCTGAGGGATTAGATTCCTAACATTCGGTTATTACTTAGTTTCCTCTAACTGGTCTAAAGTGCTCCACACAATTTTATTTTTTCGACATACACGGAATCAAACATAATCTAGATAGCCACCATCACAGTTTACTCACTACAATCACTCACTATATTGGTTATTTGTTCGAGATACGGATGATGATTTTTAGGTTTAAACAGGTATCCTATTATTTTCAACTTAAGTGCACCAACATAGCTACATATCATCGTCACTGGCCGACACAACACATTATCAGATATGATTAATTAGTCTCAGATTTAAACAACAATATAATTTGTTCACAAGTCATGATTTAAAGTTAAAATTAAACGAAAATTTCATCATTAGCCGGCAAGGCTATTCATATCACACAAGCATGCAAACGAAATAATTTTTTTTTTTTAAGAAAATAAATAAAAAAAAAAAAACGAACTAAGTCAACAGTCAGATATCATATCATCAAATATCATGAATATGTCAGATTGAGCAAAATTTTTATTAACCACCCCCAAACTTAAAACGTGCATTGTCCCCAATCGCATGTAAAATAAAGAAATACATAAAAATTTAGGTACTTCCCGGAGGTGGATCGGAGGGTGCCTGAAGAAGGAGTGTGGAGGGGTCAACTGGTGGAGGAGCTGGCATGGGTGTCGGGCGGCATATCTGATCATGGAGGTCATCCAGCTTGCCCGCACATCTGTCTAGTCGTCGCTTGACCTGGTCGCAGTCAGCCCGAATCCGACTCTGCTCTAGGGAAGACTGACTCAGAGTAAACTCCATAGATGACTGAGTGTGTCTAACTGCATCCACTCGAGACCGCAGAGTCGCCAACTCCTGCTGTACTGTGCGGAGCTCAGTCCGGGTGGCGATAATGAGCCGTGTCTGCTCAGCCTGACCCTCTAGTAAGCGATGTAACAAAGAGGCCATATCTCCAAGTGGTGCGGCTGGCTGGGGTGCTGCTGGCTGCTCCTCAGGAGGGTGCTCGTCTGCAGCTGGGGCTGCTCCCATAACTCGTGCAGTGGCCCGTCTGGCATTCTCCAAGGCAAAGCGGTTGATAGGTCCCTTTCCTCGAAAAACTGGCTCCGTCGGTGAAATCGGGACCCCCGCTGCTGCACAGATACCACTGATCAGCGCTGGGAAGATGGCTGTGTGCCTCTTGTCTGTCTGGGAAGCCAGCAAGCTGATCAGGGTGTAGACGTAACTCCCCAGGTCGATCTTCCTCCCGTGAGCCAAATGGTACAACAATCGAGCCCTAGCATCATTAATGATGGTGCGATGTGTAGTCGGGTCGATGTTGTGACTCACAAACACGTTCAAGATGAGGAGGGAGTCTGTCAGCTTACTGTGCTCGAAGTCCCTCCCGGGCAGTGGCCATGCATCTGCTCGACCATATAAGAACCGGGCCACCTCACCCATATCCTGAATGTCGGGCAGAGGGTGAACATCGTCAGCGGATAGGCCATAGAAATCGTCGATGACCCTCGGGGTGAACATGAACCATTTGCCCCGGACCCAAGTCTGCCCGTAGTGCTCTGTCCCATGAATGTCTATCTCCTGGTTGAAGTTCGTGTAGAACTCATGGACGAGCTGGGAGTACATAGGATGTGGAGTATCGGCCACCTTGGTCCATCGGCAGACGTCAATAAGGTTGAAGAGCTCGGAATGAGGGAAGTCGTCTAGGTGCACTCTTCGTTCCCCCCAAAGGGTCCACTGGCTCACGGCATTGGTGAACCGCTCTTTGTGCTCTTCGGATAAATAAAGGTGAGAGGCGGCGGTGTCTGCCGTATCGACCCGAGCCTTCTTAGAAGTGCCGCCGGTAGCCTTCTTTTTCCCCTTTTCGGTGGCAGTCGGTGGTCGTTTCGGGGCCATAATCTGCAAAATGAACAAAAATATGTTAGAAGTGTAAGAAAACATATATAGATCAAGATATAACCCCCAAACTTGTTGACACATTAGGTAAAAAAAAAAAATTCGAAAAACATGATAGACGAGGCTACTTCGTGTATCGAGAAATATACCTAGGAAATTGCAAAAATGAAACGGACAAGTGTGACATGAAAGTGCATGATAAGGTCTACCACATAGTCAAATTTCACATGATTCCGAGGTTATTAGGGTCAAACGGATGGTGGACGAAGTTTCTAACGGAAGCAGGCTGCTGTGGCATGCCTGTGGGCTGCCATGGCAGCCTGCAGGCTTTATGTTAACGTTTGGATTAATTTCGTGCTAAACATGTGTTCAAGCTAAATTGCATGACCCTAGATGATTGCTTTAGTGTAATGGAGTAGCCCAAGGTGTGGTTCACATCAAATTAGGCCAAAAACGTGGATGAGGCAAATCATCAAACACCTAGTATGCATGTGATGTTCTTCAAAGAAATGACAACAATGGGGGAAGGAACAAAACCAAAAAATTTTCCAACTTAATCAACTAAAACCCAATCCAAATATACTTCCCAAGTCGGTTCAAGCCTAGACTAATCAACCATTACCTCCACATTTATCAAAGAGCAAGAATTTTCTACACTTAAATCAAAATCCGGAATTAACGTAAAAAAAACTGAACTTACCGGTTGAATTCGTGAATTAGGAAGTGAAAGATTGCTTAGTTGTGTGAAATTGATGCCCAAAAGTGACCGGATTGATGTTTGAGATTAAGGAGTGAAGAGGAATCGGATGTTTGAAGTAGAAAATGTGGATTTTGAAATGAAAGGTCCAAGTCCCAGTTTTAAATCATCTGGCAGTCCATGCGATCGCATGGAGTTAAAGTGCTGCGATCGCACTAGAGGTGAAATCTGGGCAGAATGTAATCTGCCCAGTCTATGCGATCGCAATGGAGTGAACCATGCGATCGCATGGTTCTAACCCCTGTTTCAAAATTTATTTATTTATTTATTTTTTAAAACATAAACATAACTAGAAGATAGTATAAACGTGCATATGCAAAATGATGATGATGAAATCCTCGAAATCTAAGAGTTAAAACTTATTCCAAAACTTAAACCTAAAACGTGCAAAAACGTGCCTAAAGCTCCAAAACTGAAATAATGCTAAAAATGTAAATAAAAGGGAGAAATATGGGCTGCCTCCCATTGAGCGCTTTTTTAAAGTCTTTAGCTCGACTTTGTCGCGGTGATCACTCCAGATTGCTCAAAGTGGTAAATGATTTTTCTTTCAAAAAGTCACCCTCCAAGTAATGTTTGAGCCTTTGTCCGTTCACTTTGAACCTGCCCTTCGTGTCATGAGCCACCTCCACCGCTCCATGTGGATAGACTTTCACCACCGTGAATGGCCCGGACCACCTTGAACGCAATTTCCCAGGGAAGAGCTTGAGTCGAGAGTTGAATAAGAGGACTTTTTGTCCCGCCAAAAACTGCCGTTTTTGAATATTTTTGTCATGCCAATTCTTGGTTTTTCTCTTTGTACAGTTTGGCATTCTCATAAGCCTCGAACCTGAATTCCTCCATTTCATTCAACTGAAGTAGTCTTTTCTCACCGGCTTCTTTCAAGTTGAAATTTAACTTCCTCAATGCCCAGTAGGCTCGGTGCTCCAACTCAACCGGTAAATGGCACGCCTTCCCAAAAACGAGGCGATAAGGTGACATTCCAATTGGGGTTTTGAATGCAGTTCGATATGCCCAAAGGGCATCATCCAGTTTTCTCGACCAATCCTTCCTCGATGAACTCACCGTAAGCTCCAAGATCCTTTTCAACTCCCGGTTGGAGATTTCCACCTGCCCGCTAGTTTGTGGATGATATGGAGTAGCCACATGGTGCTTCACACCGTATTTTGCCAAAAGAGTGTCAAACTGTCTATTGCAAAAATGCTTACCTCCGTCACTGATGATTGCCCGAGGAGTCCCGAAACGCGTAAAAATATTCTTTTTGAGAAAGTTCACCACCACCTTGCCATCATTGGTCGGTAAGGCTACAGCTTCTACCCATTTAGACACATAATCCACAGCCACCAAAATGTAAGAATTTGAGAATGATGGTGGAAATGGGCCCATAAAGTCAATACCCCATACGTCGAAAAGTTCAACCTCTAGAATGCTTCGTAGGGGCATTTTCTGCTTCCGAGATATGTTCCCCGTCCTTTGGCACCTGTCACATTTTTTTACCAGACTGTAGGCATCTTTGAATAAAGTCGGCCAATAAAACCCAGATTGTAGGACTTTCGCTGCTGTTTTGGTAGCCCCGAAATGACCTCCGTATGGTGAAGAATGACATTGCTCCAAGACCGTCTCCATTTCTTCTTCAGGTAGGCATCTCCGAATTACTTGATCAGCTCCCCTTCTGTAAAGAATAGGATCTTCCCAAAAATAGTGTTTAAGTTCTGAAAAGAACTTTTTTCGACGTTGATGATCATAATCCGGTGGCATGATATTGCTTGCAAGGTAATTCACATAATCTGCATACCACGGTGCACTCCCCAACTGCTCTATCCCAAAAATCTGCTCATCTGGAAACTTCTCATTTATTTCACCTTCCTCATTGCCTTCCGTCTGCTCGATTCTTGACAAGTGGTCGGCTACCACGTTCTCAACCCCTTTTTTGTCTTTAATTTCCAAGTCGAATTCTTGGAGAAGTAAGATCCACCGAATAAGTCTTGGCTTTGTATCTTTTTTAGCAAAAAGATACTTCAACGCTGCATGGTCTGTGTGCACTATCACCTTCGATCCAATGAGGTAAGATCGAAATTTTTCGAAGGCAAATACTACTGCCAGTAATTCCTTCTCTGTAGTGGCATAATTCATCTGAGCATCATTGAGAGTTCGGCTGGCATAATAGATGGTATGTATGACTTTCGCTCTACGTTGCCCCAAAACTGCCCCAATGGCAAAATCACTTGCATCATACATGAGTTCAAACGGTAGATCCCAATCAGGTGGTACAATGACAGGTGCTGAGATTAGACTGTTTTTGAGAGTGTTGAAAGCTTTAAGACAGTCAATAGAAAATTCGAACTTGGCATCTTTCTCCAGCAAACTGCACAATGGTTTGGTTATTTTTGAGAAATCCTGTATGAACCGTCTATAGAAACCCGCATGTCCCAGAAAAGACCGAATTCCCTTAACTGATGTCGGGGGAGGCAGTTTCTCTATAACCTGAATCTTCGCTTTGTCGACCTCAATGCCCTTTGCTGATATCCTATGTCCCAACACGATGCCTTCTTGGACCATAAAGTGGCATTTTTCCCAATTCAGTACCAAGTTGGTTTTCTCGCAACGCTGAAGTACCAAGGTCAGATTTTTGAGGCAATCGTCGAATGATGCTCCAAAAACTGAAAAATCATCCATGAAAACTTCAATGAATTTTTCGACCATATCCGAGAAGATCGACATCATACAACGCTGAAATGTGGCTGGGGCGTTGCATAGGCCAAATGGCATACGCCTATAAGCAAACGTGCCATAAGGACAGGTAAAGGTAGTCTTTTCTTGATCTTCCGGCGCGATATGAATCTGATTGTAGCCTGAATACCCGTCAAGAAAGCAATAATGGGAATGACCTGCCAATCGCTCCAACATCTGATCGATGAAAGGTAGAGGGAAATGGTCTTTTCGAGTGGCATCATTCAACTTTCTGTAGTCAATACAAAC
This sequence comes from Forsythia viridissima, assembly GCA_030279155.1. Classification (NCBI taxonomy): domain Eukaryota; kingdom Viridiplantae; phylum Streptophyta; class Magnoliopsida; order Lamiales; family Oleaceae; genus Forsythia; species Forsythia viridissima. The sequence continues at coordinate 18,164,176 of CM059042.1, forward strand.
ACGCCAGTCGGTAGTCAATTTGACTGGAATGAGCTCGTTATTCTCATTCTTCTCAACTGTGATCCCTCCCTTTTTTGGCACTACCTGGACCAGACTCACCTAAGTACTATCTGAAATAGGATAGATAATACATGCGTCAAGCAGTTTCAACACTTCAGCTCGGACTACTTCTTGCAAATGGGGATTCAGTTTGCGTTGATGTTGCACTGTTAGTTTATATGCCTCTTCCATTAGAATCTTGTGCATGCATAAAGATGGGCTGATACCTCTGATGTCTGCTATAGTCCAACCGATGGCTGATTTGTAATTCTTCAAAACTCGAAGTAATTTATCCTCCTGATCCTGATCAATAGAGTTCGCAATGATGACTGGAAGAGTGGATGATTCACCGAGATAAGCATACCTAAGGTGAGAAGGTAATTGCTTTAACTCGAGAATTGGTGCCTTTTGGACCGAAGGAGGCTGCTGAGGAAGTGTGGTACCCAGATCCATATACCTACTCCTTCTTTCAATCCGTTCTGCTCATTGTAAATATCTGGCACATTCTTCAAGGACTGGAGACTCGGAATTTTCATCTTGAGAATGCATAATACACGCTTCCCATGGATTTGTAGGATTTTCCAAGGCAAATGTGTTAGCAGCCTCGTGATCAATGATATCGATCTGAAAGCATGAGTCAGAGGAGCTTGGATACTGAATTGCTTTGAATACGTCAAAAGTGACCTGCTCCTCATTCAATCTCAACATCAGCTGCCCTTTTTGCACATCAATGAGGGCCCTTCCAGTAGCTAAGAATGGTCGCCCCAAGATAAGTGGCACATCTCTATCCTCCGCCATATCGAGGATAATGAAGTCAGCTGGGAATATGAACTTGTCCACCTTCACCAAAATATCTTCAATAACTCCACGTGGGCATTTAACTGACCGATCAGCTAACTGGAGTGAAATTGTGGTTGGCTTCACTTCTCCGAGACCTAGTTGCCTGAAAATAGAATAAGACATCAAGTTAATGCTAGCACCTAAATCACATAATGCTTTTTCGAAAAAAGAACTACCAACAGTACAAGGAATAGAGAAACTCCCCGGATCTTTTAACTTTGGCGGTAGCTTGTTTTGCAAGATAGCACTACACTCCTCAGTAAGCATAACTGTTTCGTGCTCTTCCAACTTCCGTTTATTTGAAAGAATTTCCTTCATGAATTTAGCATAACTCGGCATTTGTGCTAGAGCATCAGCAAACGGAATGTTGATCTGGAGTTTCTTGAACACATCGAGAAATTTCTCGAATTGCTTGTCTAGCTTGTGTTTTCGCAGCCTCTGAGGAAATGGGATTGGAGGGACGTAAGCCGGTGGTGGAATATAAGCTGGTGGAGAGTCCTGTTCTGGTGCAACTTCTGCATCTAAATTATTTTCTCTCACTTTGTCGGACACAGTTTCCTTTTCTACACCTGGCCTAGTCACATGAATCTCTGGTAACTGAACCCCGCTCATCGTAGTAATTGCATTTACTTGCTCCTTTGGATTGACTTCGGTATTGCTTGGCCATGTGCCTGGTTGTCTCTCAATCAACAATTTAGCCAACTGCCCAATCTGATTTTCCATATTCTTGATAGCAACATCCTGTCTTTTCTGCATCTCCTTCAATTCAGTGACAGTTTTTTCCAGTCCTCCTTTTTTCTCTTGTGGCCTCCCTTGATTTGGCGGATTCTGGATATTCTGGTTGTTGCCATAGGAGAAGTTTGGATGATTTCTCCATCCTGGATTGTATGTCTGTGAATAAGGATTATTCTGCTGACGCTGAAAATTCTGAGCATATGCAACTTGCTCAGGAGAAGGCATATCAACCTTTGTCAATGGGCACTCCGAAGATTGATGGTTTGCCCCGCATGTCACACAGATTGGTGGAGACATCTGAACCATATTAGCTGAATGAGAATATTTCATCGTCTCCATCTGCTTGGCCAATGCATCGATCTTTGCCAGTACAAGCGAATTTGAGTCTACCTCATGTACCCCTGCTGCTTTCCTTTGTACTCCTCTGTCTGGCCACATAACGAATTGTTCACTCATTGTTTCATACAAGTCATGGAGATCGCCGGCATACCTGTTTTGGATAGAGCCACCTGCTGCAGAATCAACTGACGAACGACTGCTAGGAACTAGACCAGAGTAGAAGAAATGATTCTGAGTTGCTAAAGGAAACCCGTGGCTTGGACACTTCCTGAGCAGTTGCTTGAATCTCTCCCATGCCTCATGAAAGTTTTCCAACTCAGACTGTTGGAAATTGGAAATCTCGTACTTCAATCTGTTCACCCTGGCTGGAGGAAAGTATTTCAATGTGAACTTTTGGATCAGATCACCCCAAGTTGTGATGCTCCCAGGCGGTAGTGAATCCAACCATTCTCGAGCTTTATCCTTCAGTGTGTGTGGAAAAAGCCTCATCTTCAGTGCCTCTTCGTTGACGCCTTGATATTTGAAATTGCCACAGATTTCATCAAAGCGAGAAATGTGGTAATGAGGGTTTTCATCTACCATCCCGTAGAAAGGCAGACTGATCGAGAACAAGTTGATCACATCTGGCCTCAACTGGAAGTTGTCGTGTCCATAAGGCGGATATATAATACTGGACCGATTTTCAACTATCGGTGGCATCATATATTCACCCATAAGAATGTCTCTCTCATTAACTTCAACAGGTCGAGCTATTGGTGCCTGATTGTTTCGGCCATCTGCTTGCAACAGATTCTGGATTCGGTTATCCTCCATTGTGGCTTGCTGCTGTTGCTTCTTTTATCTTTTTTCTTGTTGTCGTCGGTGAAAGCTCCGTTCAATTTCTGGATCTAAATCAAATAGATCAAGATCTTTTGTACGGCGCATACACACTTAACACCTGAAAAGTTAGAAAACAGATAAAATTCAGCAGTATCACGACGAATTGAAAATAAAGATAAAACTAAATAAAATTGAAAAGAATTGTTAAAAGCCAAATTATAAATTAACGTAGCAATTAATAAAACTAGTCCCCGGCAACGGCGCCAAAAACTTGTTGTGCGATTTATATCCCGCAAGTGGACGGATCGTGGACAAGTAATATAGTGATAAAATAAAGTGTCGAACCCACGAGGACTAGATACTAAATTACCAATTAATTTCACAACTCAAATTTTAACAATGGAAATAACACAGATTCAATTTTTTTGATTCTTAAGATTCTAAACTAAATTAACTATTTTGATTAAATTGAAATTCGCAATAAGCAACTCTGAAAAATGAGGACGAATTAAAGTTTAACAATACTAGGATTCACGAATCCACCGACACATTCTACTCAATTATCTGTTAATCACTTTTTAGCTTTTAATTACCTTGGACTGAAAATCGGCGTTCCTAAATTAATCGAAAGCCTCTCTCGATGGTCAATCAAATATATATGTTATGCGAACTTCATTATCTCTAATTAAGCTTCGAGCATAAGCACATGCATTAAAATCTCAAGATCGCCTAAATGGATTTCATAAGGCATAATAGTAATCTCTATCTATTATTGGACCCTATGTTATTCAATATCACGTGCTAAATCTATATTGAATCTCTCGACTTCAATACAGATCATAATATATTCTAATGGTGCGCAAGCATTAAAATAATAAAGAAACTGAATAAAGAATAATCAATCCACCCACGGGCAATTAATTACTAAAAAGGAAAAACTGCTAATTAATCAAAACGTGAGATTTCATCGTTCATCCTAGATAAAGAAAATTAGCAGGACATGATTTCTTCAATTAACGAAAGAATTGAATTCATCATGGTCCGGAGAAAAGAAAACAAAAAGTAAAATAAAACCCGTGATCTCGGCTCGATGATCTTCGATTTCGCTCCTTGATCTTCGTTCTTGCCTTGTATTTTGTTCCTCTAAAATTCGTCCCGCGAAAAGTCTATCTTCTACCTTTTATAGTACTCTCTCAAGACCTCAAAACGTGTGTTTGGTGGTTGAAGTTATTTGGATTGAATCAGGTGTCTGCACAATTTCTGTCACGATTAGGCTGTGCGATCGCATGGTGGACATAGTTGCGATCGCATGGTTCATCTGATTTACATTCTGTTGTTTTTTTCAACGCCTTGCGATCGCACCAGGATAATACCATGCGATCGCATGGTTTATCCTGGTTTTGAATTTGAATTGCCCGCCTAGGTATTTGCACATCAAGTCCCTGAAGTTTCATTTCTTTAGCAGTTAGGTCTATTTGTCTTCATTTTGCTCTCTTTTCATCCCATTTATACTTGACTTTGATTATTTCCTACATTGATAAGAAAACACATGCAATTAAACTGTAAACAACTGAAAGAACTTATAATTGTTCATTTTTGTGAGCCCAGATAAGTACAAAATTGTCCTTATCAATAATAATTTCTATATATTCTTGGACCCTATGTTATTCAAAACGTGCTTATCTATATTGAATCTCTCGACTTCAATAAAGATCATAAAATATTCTAATGATGATCAAGCATTAAAACATTAGAAAAAATGAATAAAGAATAATCAATCCACAAGCAATTAATTACTAAAATGAAAAAACTTCTAATTAATTAAAAACATGAGGTTTCATCGCTCATCCTAGTAATAAGTAATTTAGCCGGACATGATTTTGTAAAATAATGCAAGAATTGTATAAATTATGTTCCAAAAGAAAAAAAAAGAAAATAAGATTACAACCCGTGATTTCAGCTCAAGAATCTTCAATCTGTTTCTTGATCTTCGATTCTTCTCTTGTATATTTCTTTCTAAAATTCGTCTCTCGCGATATGTGCTCTATCCTGTCTTTTATATTCCTCACCCAACTCTTCAAAAGGTGTTTTAGGTAGTTGTTTTATCCTGGACTCGGTAGAGTTTTACTTGGATCAGAAGACAACTTAAATTCTGCCTAGAAAGCCTTGCGATCGCATGGTTAAAAACCTTGCGATCGCATGGTTGTGTCAAATAATGTTCTGCAGAAAATTTTGGTATTTTGCAATCGCAGCCGTGGTTAACCATGCGATCGTATGGTTACCTTTGACGCAGTTCCTGGTTTTCTTTCTTTGATATTTGCATGTCAAGTCCCTCAAGTCTCTTTGTCTGTTCAATTGAGTCACTTTTTCTTCCGTTTGCTTTCTTTTCGTTTGATCGACACTTGAATTTAGTTATTATCCTATAATGAACAAAAACAACATGCCATTATACTTAAAACATGCAAGAATACTCATAATTGTCCATTTTTGCGAGCTTCGATAAGTACAAAATTGTAATTATCATTAAATAACAAGGATTTTGTCAAAAAAATGTGGGGAAAAAAATCGTTGTCTAGAACTTTTTCTAGTTTCAATTGGAGATGAATTTTAAACTTGATTGTCTATTTATTAGTTATTAGTGTCACGTAAATTGAAATTTTTTCAACTTGTATATAATTTAAATAACAATTTATAAAATGCATCGAAGATGTTCTAATCTCATCATCTAACAAATTTGAGTCCTCACTAATTTGTGGGAATAACAGTTTAAATTCGCAGATTTTGGACTTTATATTTTATTGTTAAAATAAATAACTTACAATTTATAACTTCAATCAATTAAAATATTTATTTATTTACTTACAAGAAAACTAAAAGATTGTTTGTTGTAGCTTAAAAATCTGTGAAAAAATTGAAATCAAAGTTAACAATTGATTTTAATCACACATTTCATGGGATCCACAATTTTTATTAACTTTTCAAACATATTTCATCAAATTTTTATCAAGATCTGCTAAAAAACTTCACCAAACATGCACTTCATAAAAACATCTCTGAGAGACTCTTTAAAAGTAAGAGTGTGTTTGATTTTGATTCAAATCAAATTTTTTAGAAAAGTTGATAAAAGTCGATGAAATGTATGGTTAAAAAGTTGTAGGTCCGCTCCCACGGGCATGGCGCAGTGGTAAAGCAGGATGGTTCTTTACGGAGGATCGATGGTTTAAATCCCTGCGGCACTTGGAAGGCAACATTTCTTGTTGGAAGGCAACAACGATGTTGGAAGGCAGTGGTCCACAGGGAGGAGAATCGTCGAATGTCTGGCCCAAATGTGTATAAGCTATGACCGTATCTGGATTTATCTGGGTGGCGGACCAGGGGAGAGGCCACCACTCCTCAGGGTTAGTCAGACGAAGCTAGGAACTAAGTCATAAAAAAAAATAAAAGTTGTGGGTCCATGAAATGTGTGGTTAAAATTAATTGTTGATTTTGACTTCAGCTATTTAGCAAAATTTTAATTAAAAACAAACAGAGCCTAAGATACTTTTAAATTTAAAGAGTGAATGCTTAAAATAAATCTACAATGCACTATATATTTTAACTTTTTTAAAAAGAGAGGAGGGTTTTGCACTCCATGAACCAAATGCATTTATTATTGCAAATTTCAATACTAAATTTTTCGATTGTTTAAATAATACTTAAATATTTTAGCTATTAGGACCTCATTTGGTTGTAAAGAAAATATATTAAATAGAAGATGAGGGGAAAACAATAAATGCTTATTGAAAAAAGGAAAATAAAAAACCAAAATAAAGAGTATTGTTGGAGTGTGATGGTACCAAAAATAGTACCTGGGTAGATCTATCGTCAGGCAAGAAACTGAATTGGATGGCTGATGAGAGTTTGATCAAGAACGGTACTTCCACAAACAAAGGCTTTAAGGTGTGCCATCGTATCGCATCTGATGCTTAAGTTAGTAGATGTAGAGAGAGAAATATAGGCAAAAGGCTTTAAACTGAATTTAGTGCTAGAGAAAGAATGAGACCTGAATAATAAGGCAAATGGGCCCATATATAATAGTTTATAGTGTACTCCTAGTGGGATTGGAATAATTCTAGACAGTAGGTTGGTCCATAGGCCTATGATATGATGTTTCAGTGCGAATCTACCTCTAAGTTTGTATCCATTTGGTAGAAGAACTAGGACTCTTAATAGATAAGGATAAGGATAACGAGAAGTAGAGATTTAGTAGAATTTGGTAGTTGTCTGGGGCAACGAGGTGCTTGGCTATCTCTATGGGATATTGACTTAGCTGCTAGGAACGACCTATCGTCAGGGTTAGATGGCATCTTTGCACCGCTGCAACTAACTATAGGTCATGTGTTGGATAGGTTAGACCGCGTTTCTTCAATTGTCTCCAAGTATAAGTTATAATCTTCCCATTTTGCATTAGAACACAACTCAAACGTTGATGAGAAAAATAATTGTAAATCACAAACTCTCCACCTAAAAATGGAAGAAGTATAGGAACAAAAGCTAATTTGTTCTTCAACTCTTGAAAAATCTTTTCACGTTCGTTAGTCCACACGAGTTTAGAGTAATTTAGAGTCAAATGGGTCAAAGGAATAACAATTTTGAAGAATCCTCTACACACCGACTGTAGTCGGTAGTAACCTACTAACCCAATGAAACTCCGTACTTCTGTCACATTAGTAGGGCGTTCCCATTTCATTGTTGTATCGGTCTTTAGACGATCTAGATAAATGACTTCTATTGAGATAACATGACCCAGAAATACAACTATGTCACGCCAAATTTCACATTTGCTGAACTTAGCAAAAAATTGTTTATCTTGCAAAGTTTAGTATAGAGATGACTGCTTTTAAAGATCTATATGGTAGAAACTGTAGAACACCAGTTTGCTGAGATGAAGTCGGATAAAGAAAGTTTGTAGGACTTGAATTGGTTCAAATTGCTTCAAAAAATATGAAAGTGATTAAAGAAAAGTTAAAGACACCATAGACAAAAAAGTTATGCAGACTGACAGATAAGAGATCTTGTTGAAATTGGGGATAAAGTTTTCTAAAATTGTTGCCATCGAAATGTGTTTATGCAGACTGACAGATAAGAGATCTTGTTGAAATTGGGGATAAAGTTTTCTAAAATTGTTGCCATCGAAATGTGTTTTGAGATTTGGTAAGCGAGAGAAATTGAGTCTACTATATATTGGGCCTTATGAGATTATTGAATAGATTGAGCCAATTGCTAACCTTGCCAGCAGAGTTACCTAGGATTCACGATGTATTCTATGTTTCTATACTTCACAAGTACATTCCAGATTTATCTAATGTTTTGGACTCCCAGTCACTTGAATTGAAAAGAGAATTTGACTTGAAAACTCGGTTGAAATCTTAGACAAAAATAAACAAGTTCAACGAAACAAGATAACTCTGCTAGTTAAAGTCTAAGAGAAATAAAGGATTGGAATGAATTAATGTATATTGTTGTGGGCCATTTTAACATTATAGAAATGAATGGGCAAAATAATAAATAGATAAAGAGTTGAGATTTAAATATGTAAATTGAGTTGATGGGCCCACCCATTGAAGTTAAAACCTACATTTACATGTATTGCATTTTCTTTTTTTGGGTGGTCGACTGTCCCATGCCCGAGGCTCATGCTGTTGGGACTTACATGCTTTGCTGTTGACTCATCATCTTGCGAGGGGTGCCTCGACCATCCTTGGGTCTTAAGGGACGCTAGGTCGGACATATAACTTTTATTATGATCAGAGAGTATAAAATATACTTTTCTATAAATTTAAAAATGTTATAAACTAGAGAAAATTATATAAGATAATAGAGAAATATTTTTCATTCTAATTATTCCATAAATATAGGGTTTCAAAGACATGTAGACCATGTAATAAATATCTAAACATGGTCATCAATATTATTTTCTATAATTTTATGACACTCACTCTTTGATGACCATTAGTAAAATAAATGTCTCGTTTAAAAATATTGTTTGGTAAAAATCTAATAGGACAAAAATACCAAACGAAAGAAAAAATAATTATAAAAAATTTGGAGTAATCAAATTCTGTCTCGTTAAAACATTTTCAGGAAAATCCAATGAGACAAAACCTGAATGAAGAAAAAAGAGTACATCTACTCTCTCTGATTTCAATCAATGAAAATCATTATATCGAGTAATCTGTATCTTGTGCGTCAATGTCTTCAATGCCACTATCTTTTTAAAACTTGTATAAAATAATTCTGGTCAAATGTGCTTCACGTTATAACCTCCAAGAAAATATCATCTTCATACACTACTCTGGTTGACTGTAGTGAGCATGATGGTATGATACAATTATATTAAAAACAGATTTTCTTGTTGCTCCTTTCTGGGTCTCGTATATAAATTTTAACACAGGAGAGTATAATCATAGAGTTATGTTGATGGTAAATATATTATAGGTTGTGGACATCCATAACTATAATTATTATAATATTTCTCATTGGATGTCCTTTACACAAATAGTATGTCTCATTAAAATCTTACTACAAAAAATCTTGTGGAAAAAATTCTAGTAAAGAAAAAGAGTACATAATTCTTTTGAATACATCATGAAAATTATTTCATTAAAATTTTGTCAGAAAAATCCAATAGGAAAAAATCTCAGCCAAGAAAAATAAAATACAACGCGTATCTACTCACCCTCATAATAACATCACTTGAGATATGTAATTTGATCGACAAAAAGTTGAACTATATGCTTCAGGCATATTAAATTCTCCAAGAATTCATATACATAGTTTAATTAGTCATGCCAGATGAGTTGCTTATAAGTTATAACCACATTTATTATACACATATCAAGTGTCATGCATTGACAGGCTCACAAGATATGGACTTGTGATTGCTTTACACAAGCCCTTGCAAGAGTTGTGCATTATGTGTTACGACTTTACTTTTCTCATTTTCTTTTCGCATAAGTATACACTTTTAGGTGTTTGAACTATAGGTCCAGAAACTTCAGATTTTTCTAGTAAGTTCAATTTACTTAGATTTTATCCTTTTATTTGGCCAATTAATTCTTTGACAGATTTTCTGCAATATCTTCACCACATTTCATAATATGAAGTGCTACATTTAGACATTGCAAAAGGGTTGGGCCACCCGTAGGCCCATGAAAGACCAGCCCGTTATGGGCTTGGACTGATGAAAAAAGAAGGGCTAAGCCTAAATCCACGAGCCGGCCTGTTGATCATAATTTTTTTTTAACATTTTAAACTTAAAAAAATAAAAAAATAAAAAAATTCATGTGCGGTCCGCGAACCAGCCAGTGGCTCGGTCCGTGTGGCCCACGAGCCACGAATCGGTCCCGGCTCCATTTTAGGGTTAGAAATTGCTTTTGGATTTAAGCAATTAAAACCACATATCTTAACACATATAAACGAATTTCCAAATGAAATACAAGATCAAAAACAATTAATGAGATTTTTTGGATGTTTGAATTATGCTGAATCTTTCATTAAAGATCTAGCAAAAATGAGAAGTCCTTTACAGAAAAAATTGAAAAAAGATTACAGATGGAACTGGACTAATGAAGATAGTCAGTATGTACAAAAAATAAAAAAATGGAAATAAGACAATAAAATAAAACCTTCTTACTGTAATGAATTGGTTGATACCATTTTTTTAAGCGCATGCTTAAACGTTGTATGTGTGCGGAATTTTGAAGAATTTAAATGTATGATTTAATGTAAAGACAATAGTATCCATGGATGCAAACCAAGTAAAATATGACAATAAAATAAAACCCTCTTACTGTAATGAATTGGGTATTCCTCTTTTCTTTTCTGTCCAAATAGTATATGCTGCTTTCTTAATGCAATGACATAGATCGGTGTTTCTCTCTAAAACGGCCTCCTGCCTGAACGGTGGTACTCCGGTGATCACCTGTCTTTATGCAAATCTGACAGTATATATATATATATATATATTTGTACGAAAATTTGAGGAGTAGATGAATTCAGAAAAACATTCTTTATTCAAGACGGCTTGATTTTACAAGCTTATTTATGATACAAGATTTTTGATCCAAATGGATCTACTGTCTTTGAGGTTTTTAGCCTCTATACATGTTTTTGATGTTTACAAAATTATGAGAGAAAACAAAGATGAAACTAAACAACTCTGCCTAAACTCTGAAATGTTTTCAACATTTATAGAAATTTCAGAAGATGCTTTCTTGCATGCATCCACTTACTTTTTGTAAATCATTTGCTTTTTGGAAAGCTGTCTTCCACTTGTCTACCAATATCTTCCACTTGTCTGCCAATTGTAAAAGATTCTGTTCCTGTTCTTTCACGGGTTTTTATAAAGCAAAACTTTTACTTTATTAAAAGTCACGCTTGTCACTGCTGTCAATCTGAATAAAAGTTGTCTGCCATTTCTTTATTTTCACTGTGGGGAGATTCCATCTTTGAAAATTCTTCTTCAACAGCATCATCAATTATTTTTTCTTTTCCCTTGTCAATGTCTGCAATTTTTTCGTCTTTGTCTTTGGCGCACCATTTACACAAATGGTCTTTTCCGAGACTCTGTTTGAGGTGTTTGTATAATTCTCCAGAATAATTATCTGGAACATTGAATGTTTCATAAAAAACCTTTTCAAAATTGCAAATGGTTTTTATGTTTTCATTTGACATGAGTGAACTGTTTTTACTGGTAACCAAAATAAAATCTGAACTGAAATTCACTTTTACTTTGGACTCAGCATTAATTGATCTAAGACCTGTAAGGATTCTTTGAAAAGATAATCCTCTCCAGTCATTGATTGTTTCTGTATCAACATCAATTGGTGATCCCTCAACAAGATTATCAAGATATGCAGTTTTTACAGATTTAATTTGGATGTGATGATATCCTTTGAAGAGGATATTATCTTTGTTCCAAAAAGGGATTGTGCTGTTAATTTTTAACAAAAGATGCAGATCTTGATCTTTTATTATGTATTTCACAAAATCTTTTAATGACTGAAAGAGTCTGTCATCAATCAATTTTATTTCTTCTAAGTCTTTTCTTGGGACAATCATTTTGACTAATCCGCAGTAAAATGCTGTTCTAACAAAATTTGGTTCTGCTTCTTGAACAAAGATGAATTGGCCAAATTTTTTGTCAAGTGTACCATAATAATTGTTTTGAGGTGCAGTAGCACCAATGATTCTGGCTTCTTCTTCAAGATGAAGAAAGTCCTGAAAATGAATGTCTGAAATGGTTTGATCTTCTTTCTTGACTGGTGTTTTCCCTAATCTTTTGAAATGATCAGGAATAACATCTGGGACAGTTTGTGCAACATCTTTGTAAGATTTAAACCTTAAGTCTGGGAAGAATGGTTTGGTCTGGTAATTTGGAAGTCTAGGTCTTGACCTAATTGTGGGCTGTTGATAATTCGGCTTAAGACTGATTTGGTCAAAAGGAGATTTAAAATCAACTTGTGATTGGTCTTTGTGGAAATCTGTAAAAGCTTGTTGTGCTTCAGTGAGAGTTTTGAAACTCTTGTGTTTGAAAGGTTTGTGTTTGACTAAAAGTTCAACTTTAGTCCAGTTTGTGAAAAAACCTTTGTTTGGACCTTCAAAAATTACGTAAAATTTTTTTCCTGGCATGGAAGTTCCAATACCAAAGAGAGTATCTTTTGTTATCGGATTTGGAATATCCTTTTGTTCTTGCAAATAATCAATTTTTTGCTTTCCAGTATTGCTACTGTCAATTTGTGGATTTTCATCCAGTTTTTGCTTTTCAATAGTATTGCTACTATTGTCAATTTCCTCCCCTTTTGAAGGAAGTTTTTGTTGCAATCGAAGGATTTTCTTCTTCAAGATAACAATTTCTTGTTGTCTCGTTGATATTTCCATCAATTTTGTTTCTAATTGAAGCTCTAAGTCTTCAATTTGATCCATGATGTCTGTCATTTTGACCTGCAAAAGACAATTCACGTGTTAAAGAATCAGCAAGAGAATTTTCTTTACTTTTAATTAATTCAATATCAAAATCATAATGGCTAAACCACATTTGCCATCGAATTAGTCTTCCTTGTTTGTAGTCCGGATGTACCTGGCATTTCATAAATGATTTGCAAGTAGAAGAATCTGTCCTAACAATGAATTTGTTAGAAATAATATATAATCTGAATTTTGTAATTGCTTTTTTCATAACAAGTATTTCTTTTTCATTGATGTGATAATTCTTTTCAGAATTTGTAAAAGTTCCTGAAAAATAACTACAGAGTTTTTCTTCTTGGGAATCATTGTCTTTTGCCTTGAGGACTGAGCCCCAAAATTCTTGAGAAGCATCTGTTTCAATTATCATTTTATCATTTTTGTTTGGATGATAAAGAGATGGGAGATTTTTTATTTTATTTTTTATTTTTTGTACATACTGACTATCTTCATTAGTCCAGTTCCATCTGTAATCTTTTTTCAATTTTTTCTGTAAAGGACTTCTCATTTTTGCTAGATCTTTAATGAAAGATTCAGCATAATTCAAACATCCTAAAAATCTCATTAATTGTTTTTGATCTTGTATTTCATTTGGAAATTCGTTTATATGTGTTAAGATATGTGGTTTTAATTGCTTAAATCCAAAAGCAATTTCTAACCCTAAATATCCTATTTTTTCTTTGAATAATTCTGCTTTTTTCAAAGACAAAACAATTCCATTTTCTTTGATTGTTTTTAAAACTTGTAACACATGTTTTTCATGATCATTTTCATTTTCTGAAAATACAAGTATGTCATCCATATAAACACAACAGAATTCATTATGTTTTTTTAAATGTATAGTCCATGTGTCTTTGAAAGATATCTGGTGCTTGTTTTAATCCAAATGGAACAACTATCCATTGAAAATGTCCTTGTGGACAACTGAAGGCTGTTAATGGTTTTGTAGCATCATCAAACCTGATTTGATGAAAATCTGATTTTAAATCAAAGGAAGAGAAAATATTTTTTCCTTTAATTAGCTGTAAAAGACTTTGCATGTTAGGTAAGATGTATCCATCTGAGTAAAATCTCCAATTGGTCTTTTTCCATCTCCTATTGGATTAGATGTTTGTCCGTATGGTTCATAATCCATTGGTTCGGGTTCAGATTCAATTTTTGGTTCTTTAAATTGTATTCCTTTTTCTGGATTTCTAGATGGGTAAAACCTTTGGTGTATGATTGTTTCTTCGTCTGAACTTGTTTCAGAAGTATCAATCATAACAGGTTCTTGGTTTTCAGGAATATTTCCTACAGATTTTGCTGTAAGAATTGTTTCTTGGTTATTAATATTAACTCCTTTAAACAAGGAGGCAATTTGTTCAAGTTCTTCATCTTCAAAAGCAAGTAGAACATTGAGATGTCCTAAATTCTGAGATGTTTCATAAATGTTTTCTAGCGTTTTTCTAACACTAGTCATTCTGAGTTTGAATCTTCGAAATCAAATTTTCCTTTTCTTATTCTTTTGTTTTTCAGTAAACTCCCCTCTTTTTGAGAAATTTCCAAAATTTAAAGTTTTTATTGGAGTTATAGAAGTAGAAGGTTGATCTTTTTGATCTTTAACCCCTGCTAAAATAACTGATGAGTGTTGGTCTAAGGATTTTTCTGTTTTGGTGAAATAATCCTTAAGGTGAAATAATCCTTAAGTTCATCTTTTAATTCTTGAATTGTATCTTTTAGTTTTTTTATTTCTTTTAAAATTTCAACTAAAAACATTATTGATTTCCAATAATATTCTTAGCAAGATTGTTTACTGTATCTCTTAATTTTTTAAGTTCTTTTGTTTGGCTACTTTCTGGAAGATAATCTTTCCATCTGAGTATTGGTTCTTTTCTCATGGATGAAGTATGAGTTAATAAAGGTCTTTGGTCTTTAACAAGAGTTCTATTTTGATTAAAATCAATCTCAATTGATCTTTTTGCTGGTTGGACAAGCCAGTCAAATTCTGTTTCTTTATGTTCAAGGTAATCTGAGAATAAATGGTCCGATCTTTATTCCTTTAGGTTCTTTGACAATAGTCATATTATGTTGGTTATGAATGGCATAACTAACTAAATATGATACTGAAAATGGGACATTGTTGTCTTTAACTAAATCTTTTCTTCCATAGTTGAATATGAAGGAAAGGATTCCGTCAAAGTCCTGGTCATGAAGACTTACTGAAAGTCTTGGATGACATGTGAAAATCAATTTTCCACATGCAAGATTTCCATTCAAGGATCCTAAGCATCATTCTCTTGGATTCTTGATTCTTTCATCAATCAAGCCCATTGAAATATGTTGATCAATTTTATCTGATAAGGTGCTATGAAGTTGAATCCTAATAGCTCCTATTGTTACCCAAAATAGGTTTTTGTTATTGTCTAAATCAATCTTTTGCTTAGCTTAATTAATGTCATGTTTTGTAAGAAGGGATATTCCTATCTTACCATAGGTGTGTTGAATATGTATGGCAAATTATTTCTGGGAGACTCCATAATAGACATGCCTACTTTTGTTAACAAATCTTTTAATAAAATTAGGTTGTACAAATACTTCACTTGGATCTAGGGTTAAATCCTTGTTGCAAATTTTTGCTAATTTCTTATCTGAAATTAGGATTTCTTTTGAAGTGTTTCCTATTGACTCATTTTGTTCAAAAATTTTGTCAACATCGTGTTCAATTGTATTTTCCATTTTATTCATTCATATAATGGTATATGACATAATGTAAGATAAATTCTTTAACACTTTCATCATAAAGTGTTTTGTATTTATCTCTCTTTTTCCTCATGTTAATTCTAACAGAGTGATGTACGTGTTCAAACATTAATTGAAATCTGTATTCTTCATAGAATTCATACAAATTGTATTTGTTTGTAAAAGAACTAATGTATGCATTGCATAGTCTACATTTAATCATGATGCATGATGATGTAAAAACATAATGCATAATAAATTCTTGTACACTGTTTTGATAAAAGCGTAAAGCATTTAGCATTTGTTGTTTCTTTCTTCTTAAAGCAATTCGATGTACGTTTGCAAAAAGATTTTCTCTGTATGTACTTTCATGAAATCTGTAAATTTCATATTCTGATGTTAATGTAAGTATATGTATTTCACATATATCATAGTCAATCATTGTGTATGGTGTAAGGCATAATGCATAATAAAACATTTCATTTCGTAGTTATACTTGGAAAGTTCTATTTCCATTCGGTTTTTATGATGTTCATAAGCAAAGCTATGAATACCTGTATGATTCATGTATTCCCTCATGTATGTATAATTATCATAATGATAACTGTATTGTATGAAGTAACAGTCTATATTTAGAATATATCTATTACACATTCTACAATGTATCATTTTACTGTAACTAGGCTCTGATACCATTTTTTTAAGCGCGTGCTTAAACGTTGTATGTGTGCGGAATTTTGAAGAATTTAAATCTATGATTTAATGCAAAGACAATAGTAACCATGGATGCAAACCAAGTAAAATAAGACAATAAAATTAAACCTTCTTACTGTAATGAATTGGGTGTTCCTCTTTTCTTTTCTGTCCAAATAGTATATGCTGCTTTCTTAATGCAATGACGTGGATCGGTGTTTCCTCCTAAAACGGCCTCCTGCCTCAACGGTGGTACTCCGGTGATCACCTGTCTTCATGCAAATCTGACAGTAATTTACTTGGCTCAATGACTTTTAAGTCAAGTAATTCAGATTATATATTATTTATAACAAATTCATTGTTAGGACAGATTCTTTTACTTGCAAATCATTTATGAAATGTCAGGTACATCTGGACTACAAACAAGGAAGACTAATTCGATGGCAAATGTGGTTTAGCCATTATGATTTTGATATTGAATTAATTAAAAGTAAAGAAAATTCTCTTGCTGATTCTTTAACACGTGAATTGTCTTTGCAGGTCAAAACGACAGACATATTCTTTTTTTGAATTCATCTACTCCTCAAATTTTTGTACAAATATATATATACTGTCAGATTTGTATGAAGACAGGTGATCACCGGAGTACCACCGTTGAGGCAGGAGGCCGTTTTAGGGAGAAACACCGATCCACGTCATTGCATTAAGAAAGCAGCATATACTATTTGGACAGAAAAGAAAAGAGGAACACCCAATTCATTACAGTAAGAAGGTTGTATTTTATTGTCTTATTTTACTTGGTTTGCATCCATGGATACTATTGTCTTTGCATTAAATCTTACAAACAACAAGAAATTGTTATCTTGAAGAAGAAAATCCTTCGATTCCAACAAAAACTTCCTTCAAAAGGAGAGGAAATTGACAATAGTAGCAATACTATTGAAAAGCAAAAACTGGATGAAAATCCACAAATTGATAGTAGCAATACTGGAAAGTAAAAAATTGATTGTTCGCAAGAACAAAAGGATATTCCAAATCCGATAACAAAAGATACTCTCTTTGGTATTGAAACTTCCATGGCAGGAAAAAAGTTTTACGTAATTTTTGAAGGTCCAAACAAATTTTTTTTCACAAACTGGACTGAAGTTGAACCTTTAGTCAAAGACAAACCTTTCAAAGGTTTTTTCAAATGAAACAAAGTGTTTTTTCACAAACTGGACTAAAGTGGAACCAGCCAGTGGCTCGATCCGTGTGGCCCACGAGCCACGAGCCACGAGTCGGTCCGGGCTCCATTTTTTTGGATGGGCCGAGTCAGGCCCATTGCCATCGCTAGCTACATTATATACAAAAGTGTTTTTAACATTTCTTTTTTTATTCTTTTTTTTTATAACGACATAACTTATTAAGATCTCTTTATTTTTAATATTTCAGATACCTGAAGAGTATACGCCTCCTCAACAGGACCATCTTTACAATTGACTCTATTTTTAATTTGAGGATTTTTATTTTGGAATCAAATATCACAATGCGTCAGGTATGGCATTAATTACCATATATACTGTTAATGGATTGCCCTTAAAAGACATCAATATGAATTAGAGCATTTATAGCTAGTTTATGAGAATTGATTTAATCTCTTTAGATATAAATGTTCCAACATTTTGGATGACCAAAAATAGCCGTTGGAATAGTAAAAATCAGAACGGTCATAATTTTTGGAAACTGACATTTAATCGGTCGACCTATAAGTTGAGTTGGTTGACCAGTTTAAGGTTTCGGTAGACCGAATTGCTTTTCGATTGACCAGATCCTGTGTCTTAAAGTAATGTCCAAAAATATTTTTATGCAGTTGATATTAACAAGGTTTTTGGTTCGCAAAAATATTTTTGAGCTTTTATCATGTTGCTAAAATTAAAGAGTTAGTACCTTTATATTTGATCTAAAAATTTAATTTTCGATCTTAAAATTTGATTCTTGAACTCTTGAATTCTTGTATTGGATGATTGACTTTGATCTTGATTTCTTTGAGAGTCCAATTTTTAATATAGTCTTGATCTTGACGATGATTGATTTGAACGATTTGAAAATTACTTGAAATCAAATCGTTAGTAAACAAGATTAATTTGTTTGTTATGATCAAAATATTAAGGTTAAAGTTAACCATGTGTCAACATCTATTAGATACAAATAATATCTAAATGGTCAACATGGAGAATGACGAGATTTTATACATCACCCTAAATAATTTTCAGAAAAAATAGGGAATCCATTCCCAATTTTAGTTAGTGAAGATTTACTGGTTTATATACCACGAGAATAAGCAATGCGTGAAGATTCATTCTATTAAAAATCTTTTGGTTTTTCCATAGACATTCTCATTAATTATTAGCATCATATTAATTTAGGATGGTCTAATCGATAATGTCAATCAATAAAATTTGAACTTCTGTCTCAATACAATGTAGGAAGTATATTTTTTATTTATTTGAGCAAAAAATAACTATATCATTAATCAAATAAACAAAAAAATACGATACACTAAAAATAAAGTTAATTGCCTGACTAGTTTTTATTATATACTCTAAACTTTTAAGATTTTCTATCCACCGTGGTAACCCCCACAATGTACTATAAAAAGAAATAATGGGATCATGAAGAGAATCATCGATCGTAGTAAGGTTTTCTCCGCTATATAAGAAATAAGACTATGTCTGTGTATCATTATGTTTTCAATTTCTCTCTTCAAACGAAACTCTCTCTCAATCATTTTTTATTTATTTGAGCAAAAAATAACTATATCATTAATCAAATAAACAAAAAAATACGATACACTAAAAATAAAGTTAATTGCCTGACTAGTTTTTATTATATACTCTAAACTTTTAAGATTTTCTATCCACCGTGGTAACCCCCACAATGTACTATAAAAAGAAATAATGGGATCATGAAGAGAATCATCGATCGTAGTAAGGTTTTCTCCGCTATATAAGAAATAAGACTATATCTATATATCATTATGTTTTCAATTTCTCTTTTCAAACAAAACTCTCCCTCAATCATCTCCTTCAAACGGTCATCTCCAAGCTCTATCAACCACTTCAACCCACATCCTAAAATTATAAATTGGATTTTCTGTTTTGGTTACGACAGTAGATTTTCCTTCATTCATTTTTTCTGAATTTTTTATTGATATTATTTATGTTGTCAAATTTTTCATTTGAAAACAGATCATATAAATCTCACCAATAAAACGATATACTAGTTTAATTAATTAATTATCATCGACCGAGAGATTTTCACTACTATTCTTTAAAAAAAAATTGTTGAATTTGAATAGTAATTACCAGTATATTCTAGTCACGACCGTATGAAGGTTTACTCTATTATAAGCACAAAAAAAGTACGTATTTATTCGTCACTACGTCTTCATCTTCTCAAACCAAAATCCATATATCTCTTTCAATTCTTCTATTTTTTTTTTATTCTTCTATGTATTTTTCAAAATCAAACCTCATTCAAACAAAACTCTCCCACTCTCTTAATCTTCAACATTCTTCTCAATTCCTTAATCTATTAAAATCCTCTACGGTCGGATCCCACCGCGATGAAAAACGGTATAGCCATTTATATATAATATTTTTGAATCATTAAACGCGAAATCATTTCAAGAAAGGTCGAGGCTTTAAGGTTTCACCATTTCAAGAATTCTTCATATTGGATACATACCCTTTCTATTTCTATTGCACCCGATAACCAAAAAGATTCATCAGGAAAATGGAAACGGCGGCGGAAAGCGGCGGCGGCAGAGGAAATCTATCGGAACTGTACTCCAGCTCAAAGCGGCTGTTGCTGAAGACCAGAGAATCATTAGAGAGGCTTGAACGTCTTGAGTACACCTCATCCTCCTCTTCATTCTCATCATCAAGCAACGTTGTTCCTGGGAATTCCGATGATCAAGTCACTGTAATTCGAAGAGACATTAACCAGATCCAGTCCCTCGGTGTCGACATGGATCGTCTGTGGCGTTCCATCGCCGCCAAGTCCCAGCGCGATCTCTGGAAAAGGTGTGTAGTAGGGTATTCATGTATGCACACATGTATACGTGATTGAATTAATGAATTTTATATTAGGTGGGATTCGCGTTGTCTGTGTGATTATTTACTCTTGATTTGGTCGATCGGGATTGGAAAATTTGGGAAAAGTTTATAGAGGCCATTGATCTGCAATTACGTAGTTTAAATTGAAACTGCATTTTTTAATTGGAAAAATATAGGTTGAATTCCAGTAATTTTTAACATTATGGATTTGACGCTGCTGGTACATTCATGGTGATTGCTAAGAATATGTGGGAACCATTTCTATAGTCAATCCATATATAAGATAGGTTATGAATTTCCTCGCTTTTACTTAATGTATGCCAGTCAAAACTGGCGATCACCTCTGTGTTTCTTTGAACTCATGCCTCTGGGTGGTACCCTGATCCTTAATTATCTGTATCAATTCTTCTTTACATATTCTGTTTCATCTTTTCGAGTAAAGAGGACATGGGCTAGGTGAGGCAGCCTTCATTGGTTGGGACTGAAAATTGGTGGATGTGATACCGTTTTGCAGGAGATTGAAGGCTGAGAATATTAGCGCAAGGGTTCTTAATTTGAGTGGGGCTCATTGATAAAATGATGCTTTGCGGGTGAGGTGGACACGATTTTCTTTTTCTTTACAATGGGGTTAAAAACAGTAAAAACTAACAAAATACTAGCTGGACTAAACTAGCTTGTAATTTCATGTAATATCAGCTTCATCAGAGAATGTTCTGTCTCTTCAGGACCAAACTAGCCTTTGACTTAAGTTTTCTTACTGGTTCTCTTCCTAAGTAGATTTCTTCACTTCCCAGTTCCCACCAAGAACTGGCCAGATTTTATAATTTGGAGGTTCTTGAGTTTGTCATCAATTACCCATGCGTATAAATAGACTAACTTCTTCCAGCGATGTTGTAGTTTTGTATTTAGGCAGATCATATAATGATTAGATTCCAGTTGGCGGTCTTTGTTTTTCCTTTTTTAGGTTGGACTGACATTGAGTGTTCCCTGACAGATTGGAACATTCATGATTTTTGGAATTTGCTTCTTTTTCATATTCTTCCTCATCCTCTTTGATAAAAGTCCTTCGTGTAAGTTGTAATGATTATATAAGATTATATAACTGCAGCACTTCAATGCACGTTCTACTTTAGCTGGAAATAAGAAATTCTGTACTGATGTATTTGTTGAAGAATTTTAGTTCTTCGTTTTAAGATTTAGAGTTTCTAACCATGACCTGCCTCTCCTGATATTTTAAGTGGATTTTGAGCTCAATTTTTGCAATTTGAAGTTTCCTTTTTAGACTGAAGCAACTCTATCTCTGTTGTGAAGAAAAGTGGAGCAAGTGGTTGAGGAGGCTGAGTCATTTAGAGCTAGTCTTGACAAGTACTTATCTCGGCATCAGAAGCGGATGCTAGAAGTCCAAGAGAGAGCAGAATTACTTGGAAGAGCCGTATGCATTCTTTCTGCTCGATTTGCTGGTTTTCCTTTGCCTTGTTATTCTTTCGTTAGGCAACTTATCTTTTTTAGTTGCTCTCCTATTATGTTCCAGAATGGGGAATCCTCTCATATCTTGAGAATTTTTGACGAGGAAGCACAGGCAGTACAGTCAGTCCGTAACTCCTCTAGAATGCTAGAAGAAGTTTATGCGACTGGCGTTGCAGTTCTTTCAAAGTATAGTGAGCAAAGGGATCACTTGAAGGTACTTGATGTAAAATGCCTGCAAAATACGAATACACGTAAATTGCATAAATGTTTGTGTAACATAGATGCATGTAAAAATGTGTGTAATATAGAAAAACAAAAATATACAAGTGAAATTCTTCAGGTAGTGGTTTGTCTAGATGCCACTGGCAGGAATCTTCATCAGAGTAAAATTTACAGTCAGAATTATGCTTTAATTACGCTTAGACGTTTTTATTGAAATTCATGAAAATTCTGGTTTCAGGTGTACTTATTTAGTAATGGTGTTTATATTTAGCTTATGTTTATTAATGTCTCATGTATGACTATGGTATACATTACCCTTTTGTGTTATGGAAGTGAAGTTTTTTCTGCTGTTAACTTCTAATATTCTTGAGTTGAGAAAGGAATTTGTCAGTCTTGTCTTTGTGCTTTCATCATTTAAATCAAAACTTTGCAACTTTCTTGGTGTACTCTAAAAACGAAAAACTTTCAATCTAGAGTACCAATTTTGGAAAACAGAAGTTGATTTTTTCATAAAGGCATACTCGTGCTAATCAACTTTTTATTGGATTTGGTGCAGAGAGCTCAAAGGAAAACTCTGGATGTTATGAACACTTTGGGGCTGTCGAACACTCTATTGAGGCTTATTGAGAGGCGGAATCGTGTTGACAAATGGATCAAGTATGTAGGCATGGTTTTCACTGTCATCATCGTTATTTTCTTTTGGAGGTGGACAAGATGATTCCAGCTTCATCATGTATCAAACCACTACAATACATTCTTTTTCCTTTTATTATATTTTTCAAGGAAGATACTGTTGCAAGATGTTTGTTGAAGAAACTGAAATATTGTCAACCATTGTTTGAGATTGTGTTTTACTTTATAATATGTGGAGAAAAGTTGAGACTACTCAAGTAACAATTCCTTCCGTCTTGTGTGAAAGCCGTAATTGTAAGCTTTGTATTTTCCTTCTAATGGTAGGTATGATATTTTGGTTAAAGAGATTTCATGGATCAATTTTGTTAGGAGCCAACAATCAAATCCGGGGGGGGGGGGGGGGGGGGGGGGGTATTATCTGTGTTTAATTTTGTTAATTGAATAAACTACGTAACCATTCAATAACCTTGTAAAACCGTAGATGACATCTTGAGTCTGCCGCAAGCAGTTGAAAAGAAGAAAAAACTGGTTAAAGAATGATCCCGTGTCTTTCAAGTTCATCAAATGAACGCTGGAGTAGTTAGTCTACTTCAGTACGAGCGTCCAGAAGCATCAAGTCCAAGGTTCAATTATTAGTTATTAGTCCTCCGTCCTGTATCAAGTCAAAAATAGGCTCATGTTCTTTATTTATCTATCTTAAATTATAGACTACTTATTTTATAGTGGGTATATTAAATTTTTCTTTTAATTAATATATCCTTATTTAAATTGTATTTTTATCAATCTAAATCATATTCCAATTATAATAAAAAAATTACATAAAAATCCACATTGCCCAAAGAACACTTATTCTCCAATAACAAAGTCAACAATTGATCTCATTATTAACAATTGATTTTATTATTGTTTCAATGTAATACAATTCAATTTCATTTACATTCTAATTATAACTTAATGAATATTTAAATTTATTAAATCCATGAATGACTAATATTAAACAAGAGTATAATAGAAAAAATGTGAAAAATTTATAATTTCAATTACGTTAAATGAGATATATTAATCTGTGTGAAACAAGAAACGAGCCTATTTTTGTGGGACGGGAGAAGTACCAAAAAAAAAAAAAAAAAAAAATACACGTGCCCAATTATTAAAGAAAAATATGCACAGATATGAGCCACATCAAAGCATTTTTACAATCTGCAAGCCATTGAAACATAAAAAATTAGATGCTATAACATCAGTAAAAGCTCAAACAACACGAGTGTGTTTATTCATAAACTAGAATAGAACAGCAGCATAAAACTTCATGCCTTAACAGGCTTAAAGACCAACCATTATAGGAAAAAACAAACATAAAAGTTTGAAGCCATCAACAATTGGCATGGACTTTAGAACATAAACCAGACAGCAGACCACAGGTCACAACTAAGAAAAGTTAAGGTAAGACAAACATTCAGAAACCGCCTCGGAGACGGAGAACAAGGTGAAGGGTGGACTCCTTCTGGATGTTGTAATCAGCCAAAGTCCTGCCATCCTCCAGCTGCTTGCCAGCAAAGATCAACCTCTGCTGGTCAGGTGGGATCCCCTCCTTGTCTTGGATCTTAGCCTTAACATTATCTATGGTGTCAGAGCTCTCCACCTCGAGGGTAATAGTCTTCCCAGTGAGTGTTTTGACGAATATTTGCATACCACCACGAAGCCTCAACACCAAGTGAAGGGTAGATTCCTTCTGAATGTTGTAATCAGCCAACGTGCGTCCATCTTCAAGCTGCTTACCAGCAAAGATTAGCCTCTGCTGGTCTGGAGGAATTCCCTCCTTGTCCTGGATCTTGGCCTTCACATTGTCTACGGTATCGGAGCTCTCAACCTCAAGAGTGATCGTCTTTCCAGTGAGGGTCTTCACAAAAATTTGCATACCACCACGAAGCCTCAATACCAAGTGCAGGGTGGATTCCTTCTGGATGTTGTAATCAGCTAGCGTTCTTCCATCCTCAAGCTGCTTCCCGGCAAAGATCAGCCTCTGCTGGTCTGGTGGGATCCCCTCCTTGTCCTGGATCTTAGCCTTCACATTGTCAATCGTGTCTGAACTCTCAACCTCAAGTGTGATTGTCTTCCCAGTGAGAGTTTTGACAAAAATCTGCATACCACCGCGCAGCCTCAACACCAAATGAAGGGTCGACTCCTTCTGAATGTTGTAATCAGCAAGGGTGCGGCCATCTTCAAGCTGCTTCCCAGCGAAGATAAGCCTCTGCTGATCAGGGGGAATGCCCTCTTTGTCCTGGATTTTAGCCTTGACGTTATCAATGGTGTCTGAACTTTCCACTTCAAGTGTTATAGTCTTCCCAGTAAGGGTCTTCACAAAAATTTGCATTCCTCCACGGAGCCTTAGCACCAAGTGAAGGGTGCTTTCCTTCTGGATGTTGTAATCCGCAAGTGTTCTGCCATCTTCAAGCTGTTTGCCAGCGAAAATTAATCTCTGCTGGTCCGGGGGAATGCCCTCTTTGTCCTGGATTTTTGCCTTGACATTATCTATAGTGTCAGAACTTTCCACCTCAAGTGTTATAGTCTTCCCTGTAAGAGTCTTCACAAAAATTTGCATGCCTCCGCGGAGCCTTAGCACCAAGTGTAGGGTGCTTTCCTTCTGGATGTTGTAATCTGCAAGGGTTCTGCCATCTTCAAGCTGTTTGCCAGCAAAAATCAGTCTCTGTTGATCCGGGGGAATGCCCTCTTTGTCCTGGATTTTTGCCTTGACATTATCAATAGTGTCAGAACTTTCCACCTCGAGTGTTATAGTCTTCCCGGTAAGGGTCTTCACAAAAATTTGCATGCCTCCACGGAGCCTTAGCACCAAGTGAAGGGTACTTTCCTTCTGGATGTTGTAATCTGCAAGGGTTCTGCCATCTTCAAGCTGTTTGCCAGCGAAAATCAATCTCTGTTGGTCCGGGGGAATGCCCTCTTTATCTTGGATCTTGGCCTTGACATTATCAATCGTGTCAGAGCTCTCAACCTCAAGTGTAATGGTTTTCCCAGTAAGAGTTTTGACAAAGATTTGCATGCCTCCACGGAGACGAAGGACCAAGTGGAGGGTGGACTCCTTCTGGATGTTATAATCAGCAAGGGTTCGACCATCTTCGAGTTGTTTGCCAGCGAAAATCAATCTCTGTTGGTCCGGGGGAATGCCCTCTTTATCTTGGATCTTGGCCTTGACATTATCAATCGTGTCAGAGCTCTCAACCTCAAGGGTAATGGTTTTCCCAGTAAGAGTTTTGACAAAGATTTGCATGCCTCCACGGAGACGAAGGACCAAGTGGAGGGTGGACTCCTTCTGGATGTTATAATCAGCAAGGGTTCGACCATCTTCGAGTTGCTTTCCCGCAAAGATCAGCCTTTGCTGGTCTGGTGGAATTCCTTCCTTGTCTTGGATCTTAGCTTTTACATTGTCAATGGTATCAGAGCTTTCCACCTCAAGGGTTATGGTCTTGCCGGTTAGGGTTTTGACAAAGATTTGCATCTGTTAGAAATACAATCACTTGTCAGATAGCATGAACTAATTTGATTTGAATTGACGTTAAAAAATCATAATTTTGGACTAAATTGGCAATAACCACAATCGAAAACAGAACTTTGTGATCCGTTATATCCAAATGCAGAATCAGATGAAAATGGGGGAAAAATCAAATAAGCAAAGATTACATGAAACAATTTGACTAATCAATAATCATGCACAAGTTATCCTTCAGTGATCTTTGAAAAGAAAGTCATTTTAGATTGAATGCCAAATAAAAAGGAGAGATCAAATTACATAAAAACAAAGGATTAAATTATGAAAAAAGGAATTACCGCATCCAAGAAAATTTAGTCATCAATTGCATCGAAACCCAAGAACTAAAAACTCCAAATAATCTAAGTCTCAAAACTATCAATTTCGCGATCTGTGAGTATCAGAATCTGGTCTATGAAATCCCATATATTTGATGTATGAGAAGGGCAAAAAGCCAAAGGATGAAACTAAGAAAATAGACTGGATCGCTATGTAGGGCAAAAAGCCAAAGGATGAAACTAAGAAAATAGACTGGATCGCTATTACAATTATATATTCTATCAGAATCTGATCTTCAGTCTGATATACAAAATCCCAGAAATCTGATGCATTAAAAAAGGCAAAAACAAATGGATGAAACCAAGAAAAATAAGGCCAGATCCCAATATCAATAGCAGATTTTCTTGAGAAACAAAAAAATCCTGAAAATTATTGGTATCACCTAAACCCTTTTCCATAATCGGATAACCATCTGAGTAATAAATCGATCTGTCCTAAAAAATTCTAAAAGAAATTCATCGACAGTTCTGTAAAGTCGACTAAGATTAAGAAAACGAAATTAAAACCTACGCACAGAACTATTCCAAAATATAAGACAATTATAATCAAAACTTAAACGAAAAAACCGAGTACAAGAAAAAGAAATCCCACGCATTAAAGAATTATCGAATCATATACATCAAATCTCAAAAAGAAAGAAATTATTTTTGGATTATATACAAAATCACACACACGCCGGCAAGAATCGAAAAAACCCCTCATACCTTGATAGGCAGCTATTCGAAATCAAATCAAAATCTGTATCTAATGAAGAAGGTCTAGGGTTTGGTGTCTATTTATATACGGAAACGAGAGCCACCAAAGCCGACCTAGGGTTTGACCAAATTATTCATATACCACCCCCCCCCCCCCCCAACCCCAACTTCTTCTTTTAACAAATATAAAAATCTAAAATATATGACTTGAACTTTGTTTTTCATCATATTCTTAAAACTTTTATTTTTTTATTTATACTTTAAATAAGAATATTGTTTTAACCTCTTCTTACTTCAATTATAAATAATTAAAAAATGAATATGAATACATCTTTTAGAGCCAATATGGTTAAAAATGAAAAAAGTACAAGAAAGTCATAAATTTAATTTAAATTAAAAAAATATTATTAAAATATAATTGCTTTGTATTAGCTAATAGGAAAAACAAATTATTTTTTTAAAGCAAATAGTTTAAGTCAAAAATAAGACAAAGAAAAAGTCATATGGAAATGAGAAAAAAGAAGATAAATTTAAATAGTATAAAGACTAAATTTTGGCACAAAACGTCCCTATCTATTGCAGTAATTGTGCAAAACGTCCATACCTTCCAAATTTTGACATTTTCACCCCCACCTATTAGATTTCTTGCGCAAAAAGTCCTTTTGTCCAAAAAATAGTACAAGTCGTTCTGCATAATAAGGGCAAATTAGTCAAGCCACATTTTTCACTTATATATATATATATATATACAGAGAGAGGGAGAGAGAGAGATGGGGGAAGAAGATGAAGATGAAGATGAATAAGAAGATGAAAATGAAATTATTTGGATTCAAATTCTTCTTTGTTTGATGCTCTTTAATGTGAAGAAGAAGAAAAATTGGGAAAAGTTGAAAAAAAAGAAGAAGAAAGTGAAATCAATGGAGTTTGGATTTCTTTTTGTTTTCTCTTTTGTAGAAGAAGATGGATATAGAGCAAAATCTGGATTCAAATTCTTCTTTGTTTGATGTTCTTTACTGTGAAGAAGGAGAAGAAAAATGGGGAGAAATTGAAAAAGAAGAAAGTTAAATTATTTTGAACAAAAATAATCATTTTAATGCTAAATCTTTTTCTATTTTTTTGGTGTTGTTAATGGAACAAGATATGTTATGGGATGGTGAAGAACTTCAATCTCTTTGCGGCGGAAGAGATTTTTTCAATAGTTTTGACAAAAACGAAGGAACAGTGCTATTTTTTGATTTTTTGGTATGTTGTAGTGAGCAAGGACGTTAACAATCGATGATACAATTAGATGAGAATGTTCACCACAAATCATAGAATAGGTATGGCCGTTATGCACATTAAGAAATAAAAAATAGGGACGATTTATACAAGTTAATCCAAAATGTAAGGACGTTATACACATTTATATACAAAAGTAGGGATGTTTTCCGCAACGTCAATTACACATCAAAATGCACGATGCACTACGTCCCTACATTTTCTGAAAACATCCATACCTTTGTATATAAATATGCATAACGTCCCTACCTTTTGGATTACTTGTATAAATCGTCCTTATTTTTTATTTCTTAATGTGCATAACGGCCATACCTATTCTATGATTTGTGGTGAACATTCTCATCTAATTGTATCATCGATTGTTAACGTCCTTGCTCACTACAACATACCAGGAAATTAAAAAATAGCACTGTTCCTTCGTTTTTGTCAAAACTATTGAAAAAATCTCTTCCGCCGCAAAGAGATTGAAGTTCTTCACCATCCCATAACAGATCTCGTTCTATTAACAACACCAAAAAAACGGAAAAAGATTTAGCATTAAAATGATTATTTTTTTCAAATTAATTTAACTTTCTTCTTCTTCAATTTCCCCCCATTTTTCTTCTTCTTCTTCTTTACAGTAAAGAACATCAAACAAAGAAGAATCTGAATCCAGATTTTGCTCTATATCCATCTTCTTCTGCAAAAGAGAAAACAAAAAGAAACCCAAACTTCGTTGATTTCACTTTCTTCTTCTTCTTTTTCAACTTTTCTCCATTTTTCTTCTTCTTCACATTAAAGAGCATCAAACAAAGAAGAATTTGAATCCAAATGATTTCATCTTCATCTTCTTATTCATCTTCATCTTCATCTTCTCTCTCTCTCTCTCTCTCTCTCTCTCTCTCTCTCTCTCTCTATATATATATATATATATATATATATATATATATATATATATATATATATATATATATAAGTGAAAAATGTGGCTTGACTAATTTGCCCTTATACAGTACGACTCGTGCTGTTTTTTGGACAAAAGGACCTTTTGCGCAAAAAATCCAGTAGGTGATGGTGAAAATGTCAAAATTTGGAATGTAGGGACGTTTTGCACAATTACTGCAATAGGTAGGGACGTTTTGTGCTAATTACCCAATATAAAAATCTAAAATATACGACTTGAACTTTGTTTTTCATCATATTCTTAAAACTTTTATTTTTTTTATTTATACTTTAAATAAGAATATTGTTTTAACCTCTTCTTACTTCAATTATAAATAATTAAAAAATGAATATGAATACATCTTTTAGAGCCAATATGGTTAAAAATGAAAAAAGTACAAGAAAGTCATAAATTTAATTTAAATTAAAAAAATATTATTAAAATATAATTGCTTTGTATTTGCTAATAGGAAAAACAAATTATTTTTTTAAAGCAAATAGTTTAAGTCAAAAATAAGACAAAGAAAAAGTCATATGGAAATGAGAAAAAAGAAGATAAATTTAAATAGTATAAAGACTAAATTTATTATTCCTCAACACGAGTTATATAACAAAATTTATTGAATTTTAATTATTTAGTCATTTATAATGACGGAACGAAATGGGCTTCTAGAATTAGACCGTTTCAACAAGTGATTCTTCAAGAATTGTTCAATTTGAATCTATGTAGTAATATAATATACAAGGGCATGCTTTTTTTTTTTTTTTTCTAAAACACATTCTAGTTTAAAATTATCAAATTTATAAACATTGAAAATATCACTTACTTGAATGCATTAGCAACTAATAGAAAATCCCGGCCTGCTTGTGACTTTTGGAATACTGGTTACAAAGTTTTTTAAAATATTGATTTTAGGTATTTATGAGGGGTTAGTTTTGAGTGATTTTAGTAGCGATTTTTAAAACAGTTAAACCCATACTTGAGAGTTTATTATCTAACAGTTTTGAAGGTTTTTTTTTAAAAAGAATAAAATTACATATATAACCATGTATTAAAAAAAAGTAGATTTTATGTAAACAATATGAAGTATGTAAAAATTTAAATGTAAATATATATTCGGCTGCAAAATTTTTAAAAAATAATTAAATAGCACATAAAAAAAATTATTGTTTGAAGAGAAGATGTAAAATGTGTGTTTGGAGTGAAGATGAATAATGAAGTATGTATTTTAGGTTTATGGTAGATTTAGAAATAATTATTTTAAAATGGGTAAAATTGAAAGATAATTTGAAAAAGGGTCAAAAACCACCAATTTGGGGGATTGAAAAATACGCCCCAAATTACGCTATACCGATTTTGGGTAGTTTTTAAACTACCCAAACTATTCAAACTAGTGCTCCAAAAAACTAACAAGTACTGATTTTTCCAACTTTTCATAAACGATACCATCCAAACCCAATAAAAAAAAAAACACCCCAACAGACCTTTAGTAATCAAATGTTCCAATATGTTTTATCGTTAGTAAGTGTATGGTTGGTGTACCATTCTTTTTTGGTTATTGAAGATTAAAGTAAAGAAATGTAGAAGATGAGAACACAAAGGAATGTTGACCCAGTTCGATCTATCGATCTAGCCTAGTGGGGCTCATATTGTAGGCAATAAAACTCCCTTCATGCATTAATACAACAATTTAATGACACTACTCAGTCTTTTATTATTGTAACAGCAATTGCAAGTGATTTTACAAAAGAATCTCACAAGAAACAGCCTTGTATAGATGATTTCAGACGCAAAACACATGAGAGAAAGATTAGAATCGAATAACCAGAGAAAGAGTTTGAACAACCGAATGAGAGAAATGAATGGACCCTCAGTGACCATGAACTTTCTAGGAAAAAATCCTAACCCTTAATTATGATCAACAGTTGGGATTAACCTTGAACTATTATAATCTCAGTGCCTAGTAAGTAACCAAACTTAACTTGACAAATGTCAAGTCACTGGGTCTAATAATCATAGAATACATCAGAGATTGTATTGCATTATTTTATTCATATCATTTTTCTCTTCGTTTGTTTTAAGAGATTGTGCATAAGATAAAGGCATATGACCAACCAAACGTTAGGGATGACAAAAAAAACCCCGACCCGCGCCCCGCCCCGCCCCGTCGAACAATAGGGGCGGGTTTGGGGCAGAAAAATCTGCCCCGCCGCGGGTCCAGGGCAGCCCCGACCCGCCCCTAGATATTTTTTTTTTTTTTGAAAAATCATAAAATATAAATATATATTAGAAATTATAATTTTCACTACAAATAGACTAAAGAAGAATCGAACCCGGGTTGAAACTTGTAAACTACAAATTTTAACCACTACACCATAACCTCAATTTTATAATTTTTTTGTTTTGTTTAGTACAAATATATATAAAAAAAATTATTTATTTTTTTTTATTATTTTTTCAGTTTTCAAAAAAAAAAAAAAAAATTTCGCGGGGCGGTTGGCGGGTCGAAGGGCCGCCCCGCGCCCCGCCCCGCCCCGCCCCGCCCCGCGAATTCGCGGGTCGCGGGGCGGGTAAAATTTTTCGCGGGGCGACCCGCCCCATTGCCATCCCTACCAAACGTACATTAACATATTTAGCATGCTTCATATCAAATTTGGTTATTACTTTTTTTAAATAAGACTCTTGAGTGATTGTTAACCTATTTTCAGTCATATTTCTTTTAGTAACCATATCAATGTCTTTTTAGCATTGCCTAAATTTTACATATCAAATTCAGAATTCAAAATATTTATCATTTTGGTTATATCATGTCTACTTTTAGTCTTTTACTAGCAAGTAACATGTCATCTACTTATAACAAAAAGTAGACTGCACAACCCTTTTTTAAGTTATTATAATAAAGACATGCACCATACTCACTTCTTTTGAATCCAATTTTAAGAACATTTGAATCAAATCTTGTGTACCATTGTCTGGGAGATTGTTTAAGTTCATATAAAGTCTTCTTAAGCAAGCAAATTCTCTCAGATTTGCCTTTTACTTCAAATCTTCGTGGTTGAGTCATATATATGACTTCATCTAATTACCCGTGAATTAAAATAGTTTAACATTTAATTGTTCTAATTTTCAATTGAGTTGGACAGCTAAAGCTAAGACTAACCTTATTGCTTCATATTTTATCAATGGTGGAAATACTTCATTGTAATCCATTCCTTCAATTTGAGTGAAAACCTCTTGCGACTAACATGTACCTAGTGTTGAGATTGTCATTGATGTTATTTCCTTATATAGAAGATTGTGTAGGTGATAGGCAGATTCCTTGGAGCTAATTGGAGATTCTAACCCTATATATAATCTGTTTTTCATAAGCTAAAAAGAAATGAGAACAAAACATTCTTCATGGTATTAGAGCCGAACAAAGTTCTGAAATTCTTTGCAATCCCAGCCCAAAAACTTATCCCAAAATCATATCACAACCAAACAACAAACTATATTCATTTCAAAACAAAACCCAAACCTAAAAGTGGCCGCCTAGTCGCCTAGCAGCGCTCCATCATCATCTCCAACCGCTGCTGCTCCAAAAAAAAATTGAAGCCCATCGGAAACTGCTGCAATCCCATCAAACGCAGCCGAAAAAGGAAACCAGAGACACGTACCCACACCACCGTCGATTTACACTATACCCGGACCTCCATTTTTTTTTTGGTTCATTGCACAAGACCTTCATATCTCGGTTTGCCACCGTAATCTGCCATTCTCTACGCCTTTCAAACAATGAGATATGCCACCTTATACTCAAAGACCTTTCACGAGGCTTAGTCATTCCGATAACAGGTATACACATTTGTCTCTACATTTTGTAATCTATATATGAAAGTTTGTATGTATATGTGTTTGATGGGGGTCGGACATCAATTGCTGCCATTATTCTTGCGTTTGATTTTGGTCCTTTATTAAATCTATTTGTAAAAAAAAAAAAATTAAATAAATAAATAGAAAAAAAAAAGTGAGTGAAGCCATTGAATCCTCTGGAACCAAATCTGTTCCCATTCTTATCCAGTCTGAGGGTGCCTTTAATGTAGGCATTCAACTTACCGAAACAAATTACGATGTGTGGTTCCAATTAATGGA